>CM077481.1:54425849-55041555 GCA_039654755.1 Calcarius lapponicus | reverse complement strand
TATTCATTTGCTATTTGTATTAGTCTGCAAGGGATTAAAGACTTTTCCTTATTTGTTCCTACACAGATGCAAAACATGTATCATATTTTTGCACACAATATGCCCTTTTTCAAAAAGTCTTACTTTTTGAAGTTGTAAAATTTTGGTTAGTATTGTTGCGCAGGCTCTCATACTCTGAACTTAGTGCTTTCAGTGTTACAGAAATCTAGAGAAAGTATTTGCATCCGTTTGCTATCAGCATGCCAATATGGTCTTTATCCTCCTCTCTTCCCCTTTAATTTGAAATGTATGTTTCATTTCTAAATTCCTGCGAGTACATGGCAATTGGAAAGGTCTCTTTAGACTTGCTGCGTATTCAAGGTGCCCTTAATGTTGGAGATGTCTGTAGATAGGAGAAACAAAGTTTCTGTAAAAAAACACCTGTGGTGGGAAAATGGACTGATGAGGGGATTGTGCGTCTTGCTGGAGAACAGTGTGCCTCACTGGCCAGTTGTTGGGGAGAAAGGAGGACTGTTGCTCTTAGAAGAACATTATTCATTCATCAGAATGCCAAATCAATGTTTTGATTAATTATATAATCATTATAATATAAGCTGTTTCCAAGAACACATCTGGATTTCTGTCTTGGGTTCAATCTTTCATAGATTCCAGTTGTATAAGAAAGTAAAGCTCCACTTCCTGTGTAATCTGGCTGTAGTGGAAACAGCGGTTTAAAATATTTTCAAGACTTCCGTGTTACACCAGGAGTACAATTTATTCTTTTCATCACAGAAACGACCCACAGATGTTGGCTTCTATTGAAATAGTTTGCATAGACCATTATCCCTTCGACTTGGTTATGAACAAACAAAACCTTGCCTGTCATGCTATGCACCATACCCATTACAGTATTATATAAGTCTGAACAGAAGTTTTATTATTCTCATTTGGAAAGACTTTTAGCAAGAATTAAATTATTTCTAGGTGTATAACGTAGTTTAAATACAACCATTTGTTCATATTTATCCCCGAATATCTTTTTATACTTCTTTTCCCATATGTTAATAAAATATTGGTACGTTCTTCTTTACAATACAATTACTGCCTAGAAGGTCACAATGTTAAAAACTACTGCAGTGAAGTTTGGCAAAAATCAGAAGTGTAAAACATCTTTTTTTTTAGCAAGTTGTCTATAATTTTAGAATACTAGTGTATAACTCTACATCATATTGTCTTTTCACAATTGGACAAATAACTCTTTACTTGATCATGTTCACCATCTTTAGGTCTTTCAGGAAATAGAGACGACAGGCATGTCAATAGGCATTCAGGTCGGTGCTGTACAGACAAGAAGGGTATCCTGTGTGGCAGTAATAGTCCTCAGATAAGTATGTTTTTGTTTTGTGTTTTTTGTCTTTGTGTTGGGACAAGTCTGAAGCAATACAGCTAATGCATACGTAGCTTTGCTTAATATTCCTTGACATTGTTATAATTATTTATAGCAATATATATGACTGGATTATTGTAAGCATAAGAAAATGGGCTTTTAATATATCTTTTGTATATCTGTATAATGTTGGCTTTATACTTACAACCAGTATCTATGCCAGCACATTAAATAGTTGGGGTTTGGATGTTTTATATGTAACAGGGCCCACGAGAGCACAAGGGGATAGTTAATCATCAGCTGAGTTTACCAGCCACAGAGTATCTTATCTTGTAAGCAGCTAGGTCTTGGTGGACGCTTGTATAGTTTCAGATTTGTCTGCACTCATCTGGAGGCGTTCTTCTCATTTGATTGCTCACTTGCAGGTGCTGTCACAGTTTTGCAACACTGGTGGACCGTAGTTTCTTCAACATCCCCAATCAATTCAGAGGGAAAAAACGGGGGGTTGTATTCTGTTTTTAAGATCAGTTAGTAAACGTAGCTGGGTTTGGATTTTTATTTTCAAGTTGTTTTTCTCACTTCAACATTTAATTGTAATTTAGCACTGTTAAGTAATAAGGAAGTTGCAAAATGTTTCCAGAGCAATTGAGGTTTTCCAGCTGCAGCTTCGATACTTGTCGTATTGCAGAGATGTCTGATACATTGCCGCTGCCTTTTTCCTATAGTGACATCCCAGCAAGCTCAAAGATGAAATGTAAATTCTCAGTCTCCCATGGGTATAGCATGTCAAAGTCAATTTTGAGTTTTCTTTCCTTGCATTCTTTGCTTTCAGATTTACTAGAGAGGCAATATCCAACAGAAAGAATGCCACCTTCTATTACAATGCAATCGAGTCTATTTTAGTTTTTATTTTTGCTTTGTAGTTTTGAGTAAAACAGCTAATTTTTTTTATTTTAAAAAAATATGTTGCTCCAGCAAGAGGATTTTTAGTGTTGTCAGGTTGCATGCTTTTGATTACTGTATATACTATCATATGTATACATTATTAAATATATATATGTTGTGTGTGTATATAGATCTATATAGATACATGTTATGTTATAGATCTGTGTAGACTACATGTGTAAGGTTTCCTGTGGGAAATCTTTAGAGGAATAGTTATGGAGCTGTCTTTGAAATATAATCAGTGACAATCGTTGCTGTTTTTCTCTGTGTAAGATTTTTAAACACAGACTGTCAATCTGTTGGTACACTTTGAGAGCATCAGTATTTTTCTCTCCTTGATTGCCAGCTCTCTAGAGAAATGATTAGCCTCTTCACTTGTAGTTTTTCACACCTGTTTATGGTTGCCTAAGTCTGGAATTAAAAGCCATCATCGTGTGTTCGCTGCATTTAGCAAGGTAATTTTCTGGTTATGTCTGACGTTAATGTTGTGAGGTATTGTCACAGGTAGACTAATGGGAAAATCTCAAGTTTCAAAATAATTCTCATGGAGTGGTTGCCATTTCATTTTTCAGGCTATTAGTCACAAAAGCTGTTAGCAGGGTTCCTCTCTTTACTATCCAGGGGCAACTGGATGTGAAGATTTTTAACCGCATTCTGTAGGTATGACAGCTGTTATTATTTCAGGGAGATGATTGTAAGTAACTTCATTTCCTGCTGTTATCCTTAATACATAGGTTTTTATGATCTTTTTTTTAATCTTCTTTCTTTCCTTTCTTTCTTTCTTTCTTTTCTTTCTTTCTTTCTTTCTTTCTTTCTTTCTTTCTTTTCTTTCTTTCTTTTCTTTCTTTCTTTCTTTCTTTCTTTCTTTCTTCTTTCTGTCTTCTTCTTTTCATCTCTTTCTTTCTCTCTTTCTTTCTTTCTTGTCTCTTTCTTTCTTTCTCTCTTTCTTTCTTTGTCTTCTTCTTTCTCTTCTTTCTTTCTTTCTTTCTTTCTTTCCTTTCTTTTCTATCTTTCTTTCTCTCTTTCTCTATCTTCTACATCTTTACTCTTCTTTCTCTTCTTTCTTTCTCTGTCTTTTCTCTCTTTCTCTCTTTCTTTCTCCTCGATTTCTTTCCTTTCTTTCTTTCTTTCTTCTCTTTCTTTCTTTCTCTTCTTTCTTTCTTTCTCTTCTTTCTGCTTTCTTTCTTGTCCTGTCTTTCTTTCTTTTCTCTTTCTCTCTTTCTCTCTTCTTCTCTTCTTTCTGTCTCTTTCTTTCTTTCTCTTCTTTTCTTTCTTTCTTTCTTTCTCTTTCTTCTTTCTCAACGTTCTCTCTTTCTCTCTTTCTCTCTTTCTCTCTTTCTCTCTTTCTCTCTTTCTCTCTTTCTCTCTTTCTTTCAGCTCAAGAAGCTTATAAGAACACCAGAGACCCTTCAAAAGCACGTGAGAAACTGGGTCCCCAGGTCCTGGAGCAGACGACCAAGGCTTGGAGTTGTACTTGCAGGCTGTGTCTCCTTGGAGCCTGCTGAAAGTAAAAGCAGCATCTATTTCCACAAGCATTAGAAGTGGGAAGTGTGGCATTTTACTGACAGGCAATTTTTAGAAGTGGGAAGTGATCTGCTATAACTTAACCAGCAGCAGTGATTTGTGCTTCACTCTAGCAGAACTACCAGCTAGAAATCCAGACTCTTTTGCATTTTTCCTGATTTTTCCAAAGCTGCTCATTGACTTTGGTGAACCTTCATTTTCTTCTGCCCAAAATGGGGAAAATATTATTATTCTTTCCAAAGTTGTTCTGGCTATACCAATCAAAATGTTGCAGAAAAACTATAAGGAAGCTTTAGTTAGCTCACCTCTATTTAGACAGACTGAGGAAACATCAGCTCATCAAATTACATCACTCTGCTATACGTGCCTGTATATGAATTGTTCCTCTAGGTGAAATAGGCACCTGTTCATCTTATATTAAGTCTCAGTTAGTTTGGACGTTTGCCTTAAGTCTTAGGTTTCTACCTAGAATGGCTCATGATTTTGATAAAGACAAGAAAAGGAGTCTTCAGGAATGATGCATTGTGTAGACATCTAAATACATCAGGAATAAATCCCATTCATTTTTTAATAAATGGATTTCTATTGTCACCATGATTGCTTTAAAAAATGTCCTGTGTGTACGTTCACAGCTGTTTCTCTGGTGCAAAGCTCAGAAAAGGTGTTCCTCTAAACATGTTCCAGTTCACTGCACTTCTAGCTACACTAATCCGTGCTGTTTTACTGAAGGGGTTCATAGAAATAATGTGTCAAAACATAATGTGTTTTGGGAGGAAGACAAGAATAACAGTCTTCTGCTTTTTACTCACATTGGCCACTTGCAGTGAATTTTGATTTTTTCTGATTTCCATACAACTTTCTTTTGGACATAATCACTACCAAGGCACCTGTAACCAGCTTAGTCTCTAAGCAGCTGATTTTGTTAAAAAGGTAGAGAGGTAATCTGGTTATCACTTTTAATTGCTGATAAACTGTAAAAGAACATCTCCCCCTACTGGAAGAGTTAGTCAGTTTTGTTCTTTTGCAGTCTTGCACATTTTAACTCTTCCTCTATTCTATTGCTGTTGGCTGTCATAGGAACATCAGTGGTTTAGGTTGGAAGGGACTGCTGGGCATCCATTTGTTTAAAAACATGACAAGCCTCTAAGTTATATCCATACCAATGTGCATACTAATTTAAAGAAGAAGAAAAGTTGTTAATACTTTTGTCATAGTAATTAATTTCTGTGCCCACTAGTAGAAAGCAGAATTAATCATCAGTGAAATTTTAAACATTTAAGATAATTAGAGCCTGGTTCTAGACAATAAAAATTTTGTAGTAAGGCACTTAGTTAAGAGGCATTTTTTATAGTGCCAAGCATTTTGCATACGCACAGTGTAGAAATACACTACAATTTTCAGAAGATGTGATCAGTTTTTTGTTTAGACACCTGTATGTAAAATATTGCAAACATGTTTACAAGTGGTAATACTGACAGTTATCTCTGTAGTTGTTTTAGCTACTACTGTTGCTAGTCAGATTCTTTTCCATATGTTAATAAATGTATTATAACATTTAGTGGTGGTGCTTTTAGCCAGACATTTGTGCAGCAGATAAACTTTTATGAAGACATGCCAGTCATTAATTTCTTTGTATAAAACCAGCCAGAACCATATGCAAATACTGAGCTATTACACAGATGTAATGTTCAATGAATTCATAGCATGCAGATGGCCATCAAATGGGAAATACAATTATGACAAGGTCTAACACTGACTAGGTCTAACCATATCGGGTTCTTAAGTATTTTTCAACTAAATAGTTGTCTGTAATTAAATGCAGATACAAAATACTGACATGAAATGAGGGTAGTAGAATCATTCTCTACTAATTAATAAAGAAAGCAAGACATTCCTCTGTCTAAGACAGAAGGTACTGCAGTTGCCAGGACCTTGTTACTTTTTTGTGACCTTTTCATGGTGAAACCGCCCTTTTAATTGCTTTCAGCACAAGTTGTTTGTTTCTTGGAGTGGATGGACGGGAGCTCAGAAACATTTCATATATCTTTCTGAAGAGCAGCAAAATTACAAATAAAATGAAGTATTAAGTTGTGAGCTACAAAGAGTAGATTTATTTATTATTTTTTAATGTATCAGTAGCCACTAGCAGCTAATTGTCATAAGACTGCTTATTTTACTTCTGTTTTTGAAAGGTTGGGTCAGGGCTTTTTCTTGTTATAGTAGGACCGATTTTAATAGAATTTTGGAGAATGATTTATCTACACTATTTTAAGTAAGACTTCATATTTTACAGGTTTGACTGGAATGTGCTACTTTGTTTTTTACTTACTGTGAAACAATTGACTAGAGCAACCAATATGCTTAGTAATTCAACTGCACTGGATAATAATATTTACAGAGTCCTTGTGAATACTGAGAACAATCAACTGACTGACAAGAGGAAAGAAGGATTATGTTTAATTTATTAATGAGGAAACAGATGCAAAAGATTAGTGAATGACAGATTGTGGTCCCAAACATTCCAAAGCAAATTAGTATGAAGAAATAAGCTATGACTGCTCTGTTTATCATGGTAAATGCTCTCTGTGCATGAGCTTACACTACAGCACAAAGTACTTAAGCTGAGCTGATTTAGGTCTTTTGCTAAATAAGAAAATCACAGAATCAGAGAATAAACTAAATTGGACGGGACTAACAAGGATCATTGAAGTCCAACTCCTGGCCCTGCACAGCAGAGCCCCAAGAGTCACCCCATGTGCCCAAGAGCACTGTCCAACACTTCTTGAGCTCGGTCAGGCTGGTGCTGTGACCACAGCCTGGGGGAGCCTGCTTCAGTGCCCCAGCCACCCTCTGGTGAAGAAATTTTCCTGATATCAAGCCTAAATCTCCTTTGACAACAAATTCAGGTCATTCCCTTGGGTCCGTGTTGCTGGTCACCACAGAGAAGAGATCAGTGCTACCCTCCTCTTCCCCTCCTGAGGATGTTGAAAATGATGCTTCCCCTTGGTCTCTTGAACTCAAATCACCTGCTACTGCCAGTAGAAGAGACTTAACCAGCTTTTACTACCTTGGAGTGGCCATTTAACTAGGTGACTTTATAGTTACTTACCTTGTATATCTGAGCTTGTAGCTTGCAGTACAGCAGAGGACTGAGAATTCCAGGTGGTTTTGATTTTTAAATTTGTAAAATAAATCACCGGGTTACACTAATGCTCACAAAAATCTCTCTTGATAGTAGTTTTTGTATGCAGCTAGATTTGGACTTCATATTATATTTATGGCTTAGAATATGTCTCTCTCTGATGAGCTTCATGAGGAGCTTTGTGTTGAAGAAAGGTAGAAGATAAGGAATTTAAGCAGCTGGTTGTATAAGGCACCTATAATTTGAGAATGGCTGCCTAAAGGATCTGCCCTGAAAGCTGTGACTCTCTCATAGTAGTGAGTGTAGATAAATGTGTTTGCTTTTAAAGTACCACAAGGTGCAGGCTAAGCTGTGGAAGATGATGAAGCAGGCTGATAAACCAGCATTGTAGCTTCTGGGTGGTGCTTTGTTTGGTTTGGGTTTTTTTCTTGGACTGACTGTTACCACAAAGCAATACAGAAATATAATTTGGTTTGTACGAGTGTACTTTAAACTAAGATAATAAATCACTTGAAAACTCCCACAGTCTTTTACAGGTCTGTAGTTCAGTAAGTCATTTTGTAGATGGCTCAAGTGAACAAGGTAGTTGGGGTCTTACTTTGAATGTTGAGGGGTGAGCTGGAGGGACCTCATCTAACTGGCTATCAGAGCAAGCCTGCAGCTGCTTTGGATCAGATCAGTATTTGTTACAAATACATTTTATAACATATACTATTGGAGGAGCAGTTTTTACAGAGCTTATTTCCTGTGAACTTGGTAAATGAGGAAGAATTTGATCTAGCACCTGACTCATTTGGAGTTAGGTCATATCCTTGTCCTAGTAAGCTGACACTGGATGTTATTGCCATCCAGTCTGTCTACCCCAGGGACTTGCCCTTTGACAGGTCTGCCTTTTAAAGTTCAAAGGAATAGATATTTTCAATCCCCTTGGGCTAAAGAAATCTCATCATTTGCTGGTATATCAGTCCAACAAGATAACAAAGCATCGTAACAGAATTCACTTTGAAGTGGCACCCAACACCTCAGCATGAGACTTGATAGTTGCTGCTAGTCTTCACACTGAATAATTTGCCTTATAGGGAGAGATTTTGAAGGAGGCCCTACTTTTTCTTTAATTTCAGGGTACTAACTCATTTCATGTGTCTGGGTGACCTGAGAAATTCTTCTTGTGACTAGCAAGGCTCTAATAAAAACAGAGAGTTGTAGAACTTTCTGAAGTTCTCTGTATAAATGTAGGGTCTCAATGTACATATGTTCTCTAACCAGAGTTAATATGTAGAGCTAATATTTCTCTCTTGGCTGAGGTCAAGAAAACATACTTTGCCTTTTATTTATTCTTGAACTTTTTACAAAGAGAAACAGTCCTGATTTCCTGGAGATAAGATTGGTTAAAGTGCTCCTTGGCTGTGAGACATGAAGACTTGATGAACTTTAACATTCCACAGTAGTTTCAGGAATCCAAATCTTAAAATGAATTATGGCATGCTTATGAAACTGGACTAGAGATTTGTCTTTCCATTTTAAGGGTAATAATCTGGAGATCTGAGAAGGCACTGATCCTATACGCTCAGTATTCTTCAGAATGCCAATTCTCTTAATATTTTAACTACCAAACTTCTGAAAACCATAAGTAAAAACCATAATCTGTTTATAGATTTTTCTTTTAAGAAATTAAAATCCAATTCTATATTGTCTAGTTCCTGCCAGGGTGGAGTAGAGGAAAACAGTGGATGTAATAACTTAGATGAATAATGTGTAGTTGCTTTATGAGTAAGCTCATCAGAAATATCAAGTACACATTATTATATTTTTTTACTCCTTTTGGGGGAACAGTTCAACTGCAATTGCAAAAAAATGAGGACAAATGAGCTATTTCTGTTAGTTAGTTAGACTGGCAGAGGACAAACTGTCAATATAGAAAACTTGGCTCAAGGTGTCTTTCTTCATGGGCCACTAGATTTTCTTTAATTACTTCAATAAGCATGGATAAAAAATTCCTTGTGGTAAAGTCTTAAATAATTAATAGCCTTTCCTGCACTGGATGTGGATAGTGAAACAAAATTTTGTACTATTTTCTTTTAAGTTGAATCTAAATTTGTGATGTTACTTCATAAAAGTTTGTAGATTCAGTTAAAAATACTGAAAGGTCCTTTTTGTTGATTTGAAGACTCTGTTTGCAGAGCATTTCAAACTTAGTATAGCATTTCATATTCAGCTGGCAATAAGAATTGTGCTTTCCTCTAGCTTCAGCTCGTTGTGCCTTTTCACTATCATTCTGAGGCTGTGTTAATTTGAAAAAATTAACCCTGTGATTTCTCAGGGTTTTTTGTCAAATTGTGAAGAAGAAATTTTTCCATCAACCTTGTGAGGAGCTCACTTAGTACTTCACTGCTGGTTAACTGAGTCAATTTCTGTTGGACCTCTTGCTATTCTAACAAGAGGAATGCAAATTCAAACATTTATAAACCTTATCCATTGTCAAGAAGACTGGAGAGATCTCTGTTCTAAAATGAGGCATCCAGGCTCCTGATGCTAGTGTGCAAGTACTCCACATAATGTGTTTGCTAGAGCTTTGCCTTTCTAATAGCCAAATAGCCTGTTCTATAACTGCAGCTGAAATCCTGCTTCAGAACTCTGAGTAGGAGTAGGATCAGAAAAGAAAAGAAATTTATTTAGGGGAAAAGAAATGCTTGGTGATGTACACGGTTTTTTTCATTGTTTTCTCTTCTTTGAAGTAGAGGCTAAAAATGGTCCCAATAGTAGCTACATAAAAGTTGTCTGAGCTCTCTTAAGCAGAACAAAACTAGGACTTCATATAAAGACAGAAAGATCTTGATTGTGGCTTAAGCTGATATGGACCTCTAGTATCAGAAGTAATCTGTACGTGCTTTCTAAGTGGAATCAGTTTTTTGGATGTTACATAGGTAATACTCTGTTGAGGTGACTGGTGCTTTTGGAGATGTTATAATTATTGAGATCTCTGTGTGTGATATGTGCACTTTTAGGGGACATTTTATTGCCTTTGCTCAACAAAAATCAATCAAGTGGCTTACTATTTGAATTTATGGTAAATGCAGTGGCAAAATGATCTTAGAAATATTTCAATGATCATTCAACTATTTAAATTTTCTTTTTCTGTGTAGTTCACATTCATCACATTTTATCCCTTCTGTCCATGTTCATTCACCACATTTATCCATTCATTACAATTTTTCTTCCTATATATTTAATATATTACTTTAATATAATCCATTCTGCTATCAAGCATTTAATTCTTCCCACATACTTGTTCTACCTTCACACGAGAGTGTTGTGAACACAAAATTTTGAGTTAGTTCAATTGGAAGGCTGGAAAGATATATGAAAGGATGAGCCTATATAAAGCATAGAAGGTCCTCTAGTTGGAAATAACTTTTGAAGGCTGATTTTTTTTGATGTTTTGAAGAATAAATGTCTCTATATGGTAGTCTTTGCACTTTTATACTCTGCATTGGCTATCCATTTATAGCCATTTGGATATGGGATAACAGTCCTAAATGGATCTCTGGTCTGAAGCAATGACCTTTCTTATATAATCTTTTAAAGCAGTTAGAGACATCGCATTGTGTTTCAGGTTGTTATTATATTTGTTTAAACATTAATGTGTTTTCAAGAACTGAGCCCTGTATATATCATGACCACTATCTAAAAGAAAAAGGAGGCTTAATTATGTGGTGAGAAGACATATTTGAATAATTGAGATGTATCCTATAGAGATAGATAGATAGATAGATAGGATAGATAGATAGATAGATAGATAGATAGATAATGAAGAGGCATGCTGGTGATGTGATTGTGCAAAGCCTCTTGTAAAGGCTTTTTCAGACCCAAAATGCTTTTACATATGGGAGGTAATTGGTTATATACCTAAAAGCTGAATTCAGAGGTTGAAATTTTAAGCTAGAAAGTTTTGTGCAAAATGTGGGCTTATTTTTTTCACTTCGTCTCTACCTTATCCTCTGTGTTCTAACCTGTGGAGTTTTTTCACCTAGGCTTCTGCTTAACCATTCCCCATGTCTGTGAGCAGGAGTGGATAGAAATGACTTTGACTTCCTTGTATCATTCATTAGGCACCAGAAAGGTTTCTGCAGAGGCAGTCCTTTTCCTTTGTCCTATACACACATTCACTGTTAGGATCTATTTCTAACAAATTTAGATCATATTGGCTTATTTGCAGAAAAAAAATTCCCATCAAGTCCAGAAGAGATGCTTATCTTCCTGATTGCTGTTTCTGGAAACAGTTTTATTTTAAATACAGGAGAATATGCTGTAGAAGAAAGGCTCCAGCATTAGAAAATTGGCAAAAAAAGGTTGGATTCAGTTAAAATAAGATTTAACTAATGTTTTGCTGGAAAAGTCCTGTTCGACTCACTCCATATCTATTGAATCACATTGAAAATTCTCTCCATGTATCCAAAATTATCAGTGTCTTCTGTCTCTAAATCCATTTAGTGGGCAGTAATTCAAGGATGAACAGCCTTCTGTAAGGAGTTCGAAAAAGCAATGGTATGATAAGTATAAAAAGACAAAATGTTCTTTGTCCTCATTAAAGATTGTGAAGCAGAGTGTTAAATAATATTAATGGCTGGGATTGTCAGTACCTTAACTCAGACTTTCCTAGTACACAAGTGATTTTATTGATCGATACAGTCTCAATGTAAACAGGGCAGATTATCTACTGATTTTATCGAAACTTAACTAAGTTTGTTAGTGTACCACATATCCTTAAATAGATCTAGATGATGATGTAGATTAAGAAAAGCAGACCACCATCCATCTTTTTTGATCGTTAATAACTTAAATCCATCAATTGCTGTGACCAGCTTTTTTAAGATTCTGTTGTGCATACGTGTTTCTTGGTGGTAAAGAACATAGCTGGGTCCTCGATGGCTGTGGTTTTTAAAGGAGTGTGCCTGACACATGCAGGATTGCATATTTGTTAAGAGAAAGCAAAAGCCAAAGAAAACAGGGAAGCAATAAATTCTGTAGATAATTTAAAGAAGACGCATTTATAAGTGTCTGTCTGCAGAGATTTATGAAGAATTATTTAAACGTTTTTTCAAGTATGTTCAGAAAATTACCTGGTTTGTGTTTTTAAGAGTTATATTTTTGCTTTTCAACTTGTGCTGTGTTATGATTTATGATTACAATTTGTTTTTCCTTCATCTTCAATAATCTGTTTGGGTTTTTGCTGTATAGAATTGTGCTGCATGATACTCTCTTATTTAGCTCCTTATATGTTAGAGTGATCAAAATAAATTTTACTCGGTTTAAGCACAGAACTTACATTAGTAGTTGTGATAGATTTAGAAACCATGTCTAAGTTGCTTGTTCCCTTTTCATTATACTGTATCATAATGATATTGTAATTACATTCTTTTGCCGAAGTTAAGATGAACATCAAAGTGTACTAATCATGCACTTCCATACAGCTGAGAAATGGTCTGTTATGAATATACATGCTCAAAATGAGAGTGCGAAAATATTAAGAGGAGAGAGAAAGAAATTAAGTTCTCTGTCTAAGTCACAGTCTGTGAAAAGCCTAGAACTAGGGGTATTAAAAACTCTAAGGCTGGCACACTCCTTTAATCTGCTGATGACTGCTTCTAACAGCCTCTGATCCCTTCTAAATCCATACAAAGTATGAGATACTTAATTCATTTAGCTGTGTGGAAAGGTCATCTTCCTTGTCCAGAATGCAGCTCCACATTTGATGTGTAGACAGTAAATTTTTCTTTTTCCTTTAATAGATATTTAATAGATTTGCTTAAGGTCTTTGGTGAAGGTGGAGGGAAGTCAAAAAATGTTTGTCCATTGTAATAAAGAAGGAAGGAGGAGGCAGCAATTGCCTGCAGCCGTCATTATCCACCACCTGAAGTTTGGTAGAACAATCAGATTTCCCTCATCTTTTAATAAATCCATAGCATTTTTAGAACACATTTTCAGTTCTTTTTCTGTGCTGTTTAACATAAGGTAATTGCTTATATTTAGGTATTTCAAATGACTATTGCTTTTTTAAAATTGGACTTTCAAAGTCAAGTCAAATCTCTTAAGGCTTTTTCTTCAAAATTAGTCTGTAAAGTTAATGAATTGCTGATAAAGGGATAAAGCTTATTCTCTGCTGAAGGAGTATTCTTATTATTGCAGTGTTAGTTGTAACTATGGTTTCGGTTAAGGTTGTTCAGTAGTATACAGCACTAAATTAGACTATAGTTTAGACCTAGGTTGCATTGACCTTATACAATCTGGTAGCATTCTTCTGCATACACTCTTTGTGTGAGTGAAGATCCACCATTAATATTCTTTACACATTTACAAATTGCACATGAGGGCAGGGGGAAAATGTTCATGAAGAAGTGAATAATTCCTTTTTTACATCATGACTTGAATCTGCACATAAGGCACAGCCTCTGTTTGGAAGCCAGAGGAAGAAAACAAAAATATGGAATAGCTGAACCATTTTTATGTGCCTTTGGATTAAAGAACTCCTACTGAGAGGAAAAAGTAGTGTAGGATCATGCTACATGTGTAAGCAGTGTTAAATAAATCCTTATACATAAGGAAGCTGAATTAAAGCTTGATTCTAGTGTGCCATAATACTTTATTTGTCCAATATAATTTGTATCATTTAACATAGACCATCTGAAAAAAAAAAAAAAAAAAAAAAACCAACATGCTGTGGAACTAATCACAGGGGATTATCCAGAAAGATACTGAGATAAACAATCAGTAATTCTTGAACTTCTGGCTTTAGGTGTTGAAAGGAAGGAGGCATAGGAACAGAAGACTTCTTTGCAAGAAGGACTGTTAAGCAAAACATGAGAGCTGGTCTATCGGTAGCTAAGAGAGGTGAACAGAGAAGAGGCAAATAGTCTTTCCTCAGACAGGTTTGTGCAGAGTAGTGAGCCTTCTTTGGTTCTGTTGTAGAAATTGAATGCTCCTGCATTAGGTATAATTCCCGTGTGTCTCGTGTGTGCTGCCTTTTCTTGGCATTTATGCAGTCTTAGATGACTCCTTTCTGAAAGATGTTGAAGGATTTCAAGGTGAAGTAAGGGGGGGAAGGTCCTGTGGTCATGGGTAGCTTAGAAGAATAACAAATGCTTGTTATCTTCTCCTAACATTGTGTAATCTCTACCCACATCACTTTTGATTGTCTTTTTTTTTTTCCTCCTGTTTATTGTCCTGTTCTCCAAATATAATATAGATTCAGTTACATGAAGAAAAGCTCATTTTACTAAACCCATTCATTGCAGAATTTTTTGACGGAGATAGTCTTGGATTTCATGTGAAGGTACATTTGCAAACAAATACACATTCAATGATGCCTAAATTTATAACTCTGATACGGATTTTTCCTTGTAGACTTTGAAAATATGGACATTAAAATAAAAAAACTTCCAGGGTTACTTTTGATAAACACTATTGAGTTAATATATAAGACAATTTTCAAGTATTGATGCAAAAATTGAGGCTTTTGGTTCAGTTTCTTCTTTTTAAATTTCTTTAAATTGTCTTTATCTAATATACTTTTTCTTCTGTAGATGAAAAAAGTTTGCAGAAACAAAGCATGAAGCAGAAGTAGAACCTTTAATTTCATTAGGCATGTTGTAACGGGCGAAGATTAATGTATATTATCTCTTGCTAATTCTTTTCAATTACTCAGATTCATATAAATTCCCAAATCCTTGTTAATTATGCTGAAGTTAGGTGGTAATTTTTAACAGTGTTTCCACATGCAAGGGAAATTTTCCTGGTCTAACCTTTGCCCTCCTGTAGAAACTCTCAGCAGATTAGGCATTCTGACTCTAGTCCATTTCGTTTTCAGCACAAGCCTAATTGCTGCCGACTAGGCCTGCCACAGGTACCCTGGTTATTGTACATTTAAGGGACTGCAGGTTCTTCTGAGAACAAATAAGGAAAGATTAATTGTTTGTTTTGTTTTCATCCCAAGAGAAATGTGGGAGCTTAATCAAGAAAAATATTTTCTTCTGTTGCTTTGGCTTATTTGTGGAAAGGGATAATTGTATAGAGGCACGGCATAGAGCTATGCATTTTTGAAGAAATTTTTGCCATTTACCTACTGTGGAGGCAAAGATAGAGCAAAATGAATGTAACACAGCATTGGAAATTGATGGGGATGGTTCACATTTCTCATAGTAAGTAATTTGGCTGCTGGGCTTTTATTTTAACCAATATTGCTGGGTGGTGTTGTCATATGTTTTGTCTGCCTTCTTTGGATATCTAAATCAAGTAGGGGGGAAAAACGCTTTTCCAAATTGTCCTTAATTGCCAGAGCACGAAGTGAGCTAAGCACTCAGGTATTTCCAATTAAAGAACTTGTTTCCAGCAAGCGCCATTAAATCTATCTTTCCCAATCTGATAAATAAGCTATCAAAGAGTGGAACAGATTAATTGAGAGCAATTAGTTCAAAGACTCAGTATAAACAGTTAGACTGAATCCAACATTATCAATGAATGCAAATTTTACGTAAAGCAGTAAGAAGCACTGATGCGGCAAAAGTGAGTTGAGAGTAGCCACGAAGCACAAGGAAATTTTATATGTGATACAAAAAATAAAAGACATGGGAGAAACACAGATCATACAACTCAGAAACATTGCAAGATTTATTCTAATTGCATCTAAAGCATAAGAAAAGCCCTGCATATACTATAGCAGCTTGTGTTTGTAGATGCAGTAATCTCCAGTGTGTTTTGTTTATGTTAATAATCAGTACCCCTGTGTTTAGTAGAGACAGCTTACACACTGTATTTTGATTCCCTTTTAGTACAGGTTTCTATATATCGAGACCTTTGAATGGGTGTTCCTTTCTTCCAGCTGCCTGTGCATGCCAAATTGCATTGGTCCACATGGTGCAAACATCATTCTGCATCCTCTGAATGTTTCTCCTAATGACAAAACAGAAAAAGCACCTGGATGCTGGTGTCAACATTTGACAGCACACATCATCATGAGGAGGAAAGTCTCTCTGTCACCTTAATATTGAAATAGAACTTACAGACTCGAGTATAAATATGTTTAAAATTGTTTATACGAGTTTTTTTTGCTTGTTGATAATTGTCTTTGTATACTCTGCTTTGGAGTAATCTTACTCCATCAAGAAGGGAGCACATGAAATAGACTAATTTTTTTCAGTTTTTGGTAGAACTACCTTGGTTAGGTTAATTGTATTGCTGCTCTGTGTGTTGGCATCATTCCCATAAATTGACAACACAAATATACCAGCTGCCACAACTTTTAAAACTGCTCTCTAGGGCATCAGTTTGTGTGGTGCGTCTCTGGCCTTTACAGCAGCAATGTAGCTGGAGTCTACTTTTGCAGAATTACAGTTTTAAAATGGTTGGATAAAAATCTTATTTCTTATGCTGTTGCAACCCACTGGGTACATCTATTCTAGGAAAATGAAAAGGTCAGTGATAACTTTCCCAATAAAACCTTCTGAGAAAATGTCATTCCACTTATGTGTATCTGACTGGGAGAGTTCATCCTCCATTTTTTGAGCTTGTTTTTTTATTTCTGGAATATCATCATCATTAGAGGAATTCAACATTCATAACCATGATAGTATGGTGTCATAGCAGCTCGTGAACTGATGATAACATGCATGCTTTAACAGACGCAGAACCTTGAATACAGGTAATTTACAGTGTTTTCCTTTGTATCCTTGCTGGCAAGTCACACCTAAATAAGATCACAGTTGTATTCTGTGTAACCATGGTCTTCTGAGCAGCTTCCCCTTAGTGCTGGATTCTGAAAAACTCAAGATTATCGCCCAAAAATGATGAAGAAATTAGACAGGTGAAACTTCTTTTAGTTTCTTCAGATGTCAAGGCATCCAGACCTTCAAGTGCACTTTCACTGTGGGATCCAGCTCTCACACATAGTTCAGTGGGAAAGGTTCCTGATGTAACACTCATAAAGAAAAGCACTCACAAAGCCACAGGAGAGTATGGAGGAACAAAGACCATGCACAGAATTCAGAGACTGCAGTCTTGCAACCAGCAGCATTTTAAGCAGCCATCTCCACATTATCCCATCAGACGTTTCTCTGTGTATTTGGGACTCAGTCAAGGTCAAGCAGTGATATGTGCTAATAGTTTTGAACAGCAGCAGTTGTATAACTTCACAGTTAAGAAGCAATTTGTGTTTCTTTAATGATACTGTATTTAAATGCCATTCAGTAGTGCTTACCTGCCCTTACCCGGGAGGAATTTTTTAATAATTAATCAAATTCAGGCAAGTTATTATGTGACCTGAATTAGTTATCCAGTTTTAAGTGCTGGAATTAAAAGAACAAGGGAGTGCAAGAGTAAGTTACCACAGAATATTGGGGTCTTTTCATAGTATTGGAAATAAAGGATTAGTGGGTTTTATGACAAATTTGCCCTCAAATGTTGTAGGAGGCTCTTGATAAACTGGGTTCAATGCAGAAACTCAGTAATTGTATTATTCATGTAAAAGTATAGATAGCATTTCAGTGAAGAGGTCCAGCAGCCTCTGGACATCGCAACCCAAATTTTAAGTGGCAAAAATTTCCAAAAATAATCTAAATTTCTTTAGTTTGTCGATTATTTTTGCCCAGTTTTAGAGAGCAGTGATGTTCACCAAGAAAGTCAGAGAGAAGTCTATCATCAGACTAGACTGATGGGTTTGTTACTATGTGTATGGAGACATGTAAATTACTTTTCCTGTAGCATATTTGTTATAACTGTCATATTATCTTTTTTTATATCTATAGCAGTTGCTTTCAACTTCAGATTCTTTCAGCTCTTCGGTCTTTCAACCTTTTTTTGTTTCTGTTTTTTCCCCCCGATATTTCATTTTGTCCCTTTGACTTTATTCAATCTTATTCAATTCAGTCTACGTGTCAGTTTTAGTATTGTCTTCTGATGATCATGTATTGAAGGTCATCTCTGTGGCCAGTCAGCAGACAATGATAGGTGTTTTGTAGATTTCAGATCTGCTGTAAATCCTTTCTGAACTGTTACACTACATCCACATTTGATGGCGTACTCACTTTTATTTGCTCATCATGGAGTCTACAGTTTGATTAATCTTTCTGTATCATTGTAATTAGTACTGTGTTGCCTTATTCATTGAAGCACCAAGAGGTGTGACTTAAATAACACTTTTTCCTAGCTTCAGATGCCACAGCTTTCTTCTAAATTAGAGCCTTCAGAGAAATAATAACCACTGGGAAGAAGAGGTGCAAGACAGCGTTTTTGTACGAATTCTTCCTGTGTGGAAAACATGGAGATCAAATATTTGTGCCAAAGTGAATATAGAAATAAGGAAGATTGCTGTCTAAAATGCCAGAATATATGATTCATTAATCTGTGATACTCAATTTCAGCCTCATTTGTGAGTTTACTGACCATAATTAAGTAGTTCTCTGGTTGCTGAGTGGAGGAACATCAAGTAACTGCAAAGTGGAGAATATAGCATCAAAAATAACGGGATTTATAAAGAACATCTTGGCATTCCTGCAGCATTCTAATGTTATGATAATTTTTAATGGAAATACAGATAACTCTTCTTCTTCTGTTAGCAGGCTAAATTGCAATATTTTTTCTCTGTTTTGGAGAAGTTATCCCCTCTTTCAATAACAAGAATGTGGACAGTTTTTAGCCAAATCAGAACATTGTTCACAGAATTGCTATGGTGGGACAAGTGCAGCCTTCCAGCTGATGCCACTTGTGTACCATCAGCACAGAAAGGTAAATAAACATTTACCGACCAAGTTAGGATGGTCTCTTTTCACAAGTAATTGCATCGTTCCTCACCTTTATGAAGGAGTCTTGCTGGTGAGTTTTGGGAGGGACAAGTGTCAAGGAATAGAACCATAATGAAGTACCTGTGATTGAGCAAGGATTACATTGCTCTGTTAATTCTGTAAAAACTTGTCCAGTTTGCCACCCAATAAAATGCCTAGACTGTGCGTAAAACATGGAGCCGAGTGACCTCTAGAAGAAAATATCAATGGCAATTCATATTTCATATGTCTATAATTGCTTGTGAGAGCATGGCAGCAGTTTGTTTATAGAGCAGCTTGTTCTACCAGGGATTGTTTCCTGACTTTTTCTTCTTTCTAGTGGTGATGCCTCACATGGGCTGTGAATTACAGCTAGACACAGCAATGGACAAGTTTTATTGGTGGTGATTTTTTATTATTGTTTTCACATTACTGTCTTTCAGAATTGCTGCAATGTGTTCTGTTCCGACCAATGCACTAATCTATAGTTACATGTAAATCGTGTTCACAACTGTTTCCATAAAAGACTCATGAAGCTTGTTTTTTTACCTTCTCTTTAGCAGGCAAGGCTCTATCCTCCATGAAGTCATCCCATTTGCTAGTATTTTTAGCCATCAAAGTGATTCCATTGTATGGCCATTATTTTTAAGCAATTTGTCAGAGAAGCAAGGCATTCTCACAGTCTGCTAATTTAAAGACAGAATTTTGAAAATATCTTTTTTCCCCCCTGCTTTCTTTGCTTTTGTTTTTTTTTCTTTTTGGAGAAGCTGTTGTAAGATTTGTATCCCCACTGAGGACCGAGATGTCATAGGGATAGAGAAAATGCCGCTCACTTTATGGATTACTGTTAGGTACAACAAAACTTTGGCAGCATTGATTAACTTGACAGTGAGTACAGCAGTACATTTATCACTTATGGCTGTGCTGTAGAAAATCTAATAAGAGGCAAACAATTCCCTTTAGAGCAGTAACAGGTTCACTGTGGCTAACGTTGCATGCACTGGAAATTTCTGACTTTAAATTATACCCTTGCTGCTAGTTGGGTCATTGACTCCAAGCTACTGCACTTTCACTACTATGTTCTGTATTATTAATTTGATCAAAGTTGTTTTGGCTTCTCTAAATGTGTGCAAGCCATATATTGAAGTTCATATAAACTCATAAGCATTTCTGAAGAAGGGATGCACAAGGAACATGATCCAAGCTGCATTATAGGGAAGGGGTGGTTGCTTGTTACCACTATAAATTGTTTGGGGTCTTACAAGGTAATAAAAGAAAAATTTTGAACTGTCGCTTATAAACCTGCCTCTAATTCACAGATTTAAATAAAATCCTAATCCCAAATCTATCTTACATTCAATAAGTTTCATTGATTGTTCAGAAGGACTTTTTTCCACGTGTGTGAATATGTTCTTTTTTAATTGCCTTAAAAAATTCTAACACGCTGATTTACAGGTATGTTCTTCCAGTTGCCTTCTTTTTGCAATACTTAATGAGAACTGAACTGCTAAGGAGAGATTTTTTTTTTTCCTTTCCTGTGTAGAAGCTTGACTGCTGCTTGACTACAAGTTACTGTTTGGTTATAATCTTATGGTGAAATAGGGTTTTATTCAGTATTTCTTGGTTTTACTGTAATAGAACTTTTCTCAAAGCCTGTGCATTGGAAAATGTCTTTGCATTGCAAAATATTTAAAAAATCAAGGATTTTTGGTTTTGTTTTTTTTTTTAAAAATTTTGTACTGATTAGTTCTCTTAAATGGAAGCCCTGCATAAGATACTCTTCTACAGAAGAATATCAAGCTTTTTTTTTCAGTTCAAATAACCCAAATGTAAGTAAAGGTCACATACCCAAATAATTGTGTTTCTAGAAATATGCAGGAAAGAAGATTGAAGAGAATTTGGTGTGAAGTGTAGATCAGAATATAGATGTGTGCAGCTTAACTTGTGGCTTAGTGATACAATCATGTAAAATTGCTGTTTAAATGAGAGAGTAGCAATTTAATTTTTTTTACTGTTAGGATATCTGGTACACTAAACTAGAGAGCATTTGTGGGTAGCAGCTGTTATTTCAAGTATTTTATGTTATTTTAGGAAACTGTTTAAAATTGGAGGATTTTGTTCTGCAGTATCTGTAAAAAATGATGTTGTTTTCTTTTGTTGGGAGAGAAGTATTCTACTTGAATCAATTGTCAAGAGGCTTAATGTAATAAGGCAGTTTGTGGTCTTGAGTAAAAGAAAACACTGTGCAGAAGAATATTCCCATAGCAGTTTGTTTTTACAGAAAAAACTGAGTTCACCTGAAACCATAAATACATTGAAAAACTGAGGCTTAATAAGGTAGAGCAGCTTCAGAAGGAAGAGGGTTTGTGTCCGGATTGTAATGACTGCAATTTAAACCCAAATATCTGTGTTAATGATACTGGAGCTCTAGCAACACTGTAAACAGCTGATTCTTTGCAAGAAATGATCAAGTAAGTTGACATTAGTAACGTTTGCATAGTTAGGGGGAAAGCACAAATAAAATAGTAGCTCCCCTTTTTATTTTTTATTTTTTTTAATTTCCAGGATAGAAGTTGTGATGTTCACTTTTTTATTGCATTTATAGGTATGAGACACATTTCCACACTTTCTCCTGGGTTCATACAATTAAAGGAGTTACCCGACTGGCTGCCTTACTGAACAGAGACCTGGTATTGATTACCTATCACACTGGCATCAGAACTACTCTTAGGATTCAATTTTTTTGTTGTTTTGCATATTTTATTGATCAAAAGTGGTAAATGAGCATCAAGCGTGCAAGAAGACGATGAATTGTTTACTTGCATAAAATAACCTTTCAATAAGAGAAGATGCATTGCTCACACTTTTGGTGCTGTTCTGCTGCCCGAAGCAGATGGCATTCAGCTGCTATTGATTTGCTCCTATAGTTACAGAGCAGCATGTAACAAGGCATGCTTATTTCTCTGAAAGAGAGGTGAGGTTTTTTTGCCAGGGTGGCAGGAGTGAAAAACAGAAGGATGGGAGGGTTATGAGGGTTGTTTTAGGGTGTGGGTTTTTTACAAGAAAAACATGGAAGTCCTGTGTGAACAAAAAGCAGGAGTTCTGTGTGTGCAGAGGAAAGGAATTACTTTGTCCAGTTCTGGGAGTTTGGATGACATTAATTCCTGATGCAGATTGAATCCATGAGCAAGCAAGTACTTAGGATTTTAAAAATAAGCCAGAATCTAGCATCACAGGCTCCACACCACAAGTCTTAGCTGCTGTGTTTTTTTGATTTATACGTGTTTGGTCCTACCTGTGTAAAGGACTGCTGACTCATTAGCAAGAGAAAATCATACTGCAGTATGTTGGGATTGATTATGCAGACAGGTAATTTAACTGAAGAATACAGAATTTTAATAATTTGTTGCTGGATCTCTCCTGTAATGGAGGACATGCAGGCATGACAAAGTCAGCTTTCTCTCTGAAATGTATGTGGAAGGATATTTAATGTAGAATTTTGGCATGAACAAGATCTCTAATTCTTTGGCAGATTTTAACAAAATGCAGATACGTGATAGAAGAGGATGTCAGCAAATATAGTATAGGCATGTTTGTTCTAAGACAAAAACATTTTAGTTAATTTGTAGTCTTATTCCTGAAAGAGTAGTTTAGTGGGTGATATTGAGGATCAGGGTACAGTCCTTGATCAGTCTCTTTTCACATAGAAATAACCCCTCTGTCAAGATCCACAAGTGTTGTAGCATGAGAGCTAAATTCAGACTCATGGTGACAAAACTGGACAAATGTTACATATTAAAGCCTTTCTTGCTCGCCTGACTGTTCTGCAGTGGCTTACTGCAGGAAATGCTTACTGTTGGCTTATGGACAGTCTTGAGCATTTTTCTGTTCTAACTTAGGTTATTTAGGAAAATAAAATTAAATAATTTACTCCATTATGACTATTCTACTGTCCTCTATTTCTTTTGTATTGTGTTTCTTTTTAATGAAAATAATGACTGAGTTATGACCCCTGGCAAAACATTGTCACAGCAGAGTTAGTAGCTATTTATTTGTCAAGAACTTAATTTAAACATGCATATCAGCATCTGTTAAAAATGTACTTCTGTTCTCTCTGACATTGATTTCAGTTTGCTTGTGTAATTTATGAAATGCTGGTCTTATGCTTTTTTTTAATATCCTTATGTTTAAGTGTCATTACATCTTGACCATTTGTTATTTTGTTTTCTATAGCATAAAGCAGACAAGAAGACATTTGAATCTTTGACTTCAACCTGTTGGTTCCAATACGTAGTAGACATTCCTTATGAGTGTTTTTCAAAGCAAGGAAAACAGATTTTTTTTTAAATCAATTGCTAATGCTATCAGCACAGCATTTATTGTGTTGTTCTGAATTGATTTGGTCTTGCTCTCTTGTGGGGCTAAGGAAATGTTTGAAACATAAGAATGTTTACAAACAGAAGTTAATAGAAAGAACATAGATAAGTGTGTGTTTTAAAACAGGTTTTTCTCTTGCTGGGAGAAGCCCTTTGCTTTCACAAGTTTAAACAAATACATTCATATTCTTGTTCTATACCTGTGATCTCTATCTGTACTGTTAGGACCTGACTCCAGTTTTTCTTCGTTTTCTCCATTTCTAAGTTTGTCAGTGGTCAAAATGTGCTTTGTGCTTCTCTGCCATTATTAGCAATCACCCCTCAAGTACAGAATCAAGATATCAAAGTAAATTGTTAGTATATTAACTATTCAGATAAAAAAAAAACCCAACCAAAAAAACTCAGCACTACACACAGATTTTTTACCTTTCTTTTGCTGATTAAGGTAAGTAAATGTCTTGCACACAGCATGTATTTTCTTGTTGACTAAAACTTAGGTAAGCTTCAGAATTTTTAAAATAAAGCTTGCCAATTTTATTGTAACTACACTTCCAGCATTACAAAACAGCCTGGAATACTTATTCAACATTGTGCTTTGTGCTGAAAGGGCTACCAACGCTCAAAACTAACAAACAAAAGCCAAAAAACACCACTATATAAATCTAAATATATTTCGCCAGCTATGTTACCCCTGTTTTACTTCTGCAAAAATGACACAATTGAGTTCATTAACCCCAGGTGAAGTGAATTCCCTGGGCTTTCTACATTCTCTTGTTTGGACTTCGGAGTGGGTACCTGCTGCTTAGTCTAATTAGTTTCAAAGGGAATGTAGAATCATTTCTCAAGAGTTTACCCTGACCCAAAACATCTGACAAGAAAATGTCAGCAATACAAAATAAGAAGTTATTGTAGAGTTGAATAGCATTTTTGTTACAGTATCTTGTAGAAATAATGCAGATGAGGAAATCATGCTCAGATGACTTTTAAATTTTGATACAAGATTTGCATGAAACTGTCATTCTTGTGGAAAGCAAGACTTGTCTTCACAGATCAGTTCCTCAGACCTTCCCAAACATCTGTCTCTTCCCTTGTTCTGAGCAAAGCCAGCAAAATGAGTTAGAGCTGTGGGAGATCCCTCATGAAGCTGAAAAGAAGTGAAAATGCTATTATAGCCATCAGCAACTCGCTCCCCCAATCGCTAATGGCCGTTCCAGGGCCATCATTTTGTTACATTTTTTCCAATATGCATCACTCAGAGCAGTGTTCTCCTAACCTATTTTATAACAACTTATTTATCTGTGCAAGAATCTTGTAACAACTTACTTTGCTGAGTTTGCCTTAAGGCTTTTGGGGGGGGGGGGGGGGGGGTGGCTTGTCTAAAGGTTTTTAGAAATGAAAGTAGGCTCTATCGTTTCAGGGGCTGCAGTAGGTCTCATCAGAGTCTCTTTCCTCGGTTGTAATTTATAGTCAGTAACCATCTATCCATAGTCTCTCTGTTTCAATCATAGCAGTTCTGTGATATGTTTCCATTCACAGGTGTATGTCTTTGTTGCCAATAATTCTACTCCTTATTGTTATTACTATCTTCCTGATACAGGCATATCACTTTAATACCCAGTTCTCTCATTTGCCATCATTATTATTACTATTACTATGATTATTGTTGTTACTGTCATCAGCATCATCATTATTGCTGTATTTTTTTTTAGTTTTCTGGTTCTAAAGCAGATATAAACAAGATGTTACACACCATTCTTAATCCAGAAAATGAATAAGTTTTTCTTTGAAGGAATACTGTGCTCCTGCTAATTTGTTACTGTTACAAGCAAATACCTTTCCGTGTGTTTTATGATCTCAACTATGGAAATGCTTTGATGAGGATCCAAAAAAAAGGGAAATGGAAGTGTATGGTGGATGTTCTGAGTTTAAATCTGACAGCAATGAATGCTGATGGCTTCAGAATGGCTGCTCATGTCTTGAACAGACATATTCTTTGCTGGACAGCCAGGCCCAGGGAGTGGAGGCGAATGGCGTTACATCCAGCTCCTGGCCACTCACAAGTGCTGATCCCCAGGGCTCAGTGCTGGGGACAGCCCTGTGTAAAGTCTTTATCCATGATCTGGATGTGGGGATCAAGTGAACCCTGTGTCAGTTTGCAGATGACACTAAATTGGGTAGCAGTGTTGATCACTGGAAGGTAGGAAGGCTCTGCAGAGGAATCTGGATGGGCTGGATTGATGGGCTGAGGCCAGCTGGATGAGGTTCAATAAGGCAAAGAGTTGTGTCCTCCCCTTGGGTTGTTACAGCCCCTTGCAGTGGTACAGGCTGGGGGCAGAGAGGCTGCAAAGCTACACAGCAGTAAAGGACCTGGGTGTGCTGGTGGACAGAGGCTGAACATGAGCCAACTGTGCCCAAGAAGGCCAATGGCATCCTGTGTCCATAATAGTGTGGCCAGCAGGACCAGGGCAGGGATTGTCCCCCTGTACTGGACACTGGTGACACCTTGAATCACAATCACACCTTGAATCCTGCATTCAGACCTGAGCCTCTCAATTCAGGAAGGACATTGAGGCACTGGAGCATGCCCAGAGAAGGGCAGTGGAGCTGCTAAAGGGTCTGGAGCACAAGTCCTCTGAGGAACAGCTGAGGGAGCTGGGCAGATTTGGCCTGGAGAAAATTTTTCTCAGGGGGGACCTGATCACTATACAACTACATGAAAGGAGGTTGTGGCAGAATGGGGCTTGGTCTCCTCTCTCAGATAACATGTGGCAGCATAAGAGGAAATGGCCTCTACTTGGGCAGGGGAGGTTTAGATCTGATGTGAGGGAAAATTCCTTCAAGGAGCAGGCTGTCAAGCATTGGAACAAGTTCTCCAGGGAAGTAGTTGAGTCACCATCCCTGGAGGCATTTGTTTAAAAGACACAGATGTGGCACTTAGGAACTTGATTTAGTGATGGATTCAGCAGTGCTGGGTAAGGATTGGTCTTAAAGACCTTTTGCCACCTAAATAAGTCTACAATTCTAAGAGGGTTGTCACATATTAACTAGACAGGAATGTACACTAAACCCTGATATTTAGAGGAAGAAGGTTAGGACTTGCAAATTTGAAAAATGTAGAACTGACATTTCCATTTTAAAGTAGATTATGTATTTATGATAGTATTTAATTACCTGGTCAGATCTGTTGCAGGGTTTTGCGTCTTTTTCCCATGCAACCTTCTCCCTGATGCACAAGGATCAGCATAGAAGGAGGGCAGTACCTGACTGACAGAAAGCAAAAACTTACCAATTTTGAAATTTCCCTGGTGTTATAATTTGCAACTACATTTGTTACACTTTTTATCTTTCTTTTTCTTTTTCTCTATTTGTCTTGGTGATCTTTTTCCTTGATGTTTTCCAAAATGTAATTTATAGATAACTGATGTGTCATAAAGGTCTGGTAGTGAACAGCAGAAACTTCGTGAACAGGGACAATACATGCACTTCTGGTGATATGAATTGTGCTGTTTGCAGGCAGTTCTTGTGGCTGGTTTGTACCTAGAGTTTTATGAGGAAATTCTGGCATTTACCAGTGACTGTGTTGGTCTGGGGGGTTGTGTAAGAGGTCTCAGATGCTGCCTGTCTCAGGTGAGCATCCTGGTGCTCCATGGCACTGCCAGTTGGATCTTGCCCTGGGAGAGGGACTGGGTAAATGAGGCACCTTCCTTCTCCTGAATGTTCAGCGGGTTTGGTTTTTTTTTTTAATGATAGCATATTTTATTTAGTTCTTTTAAGCTTTTAGAAAACAGTACTGCAATCTACTGTGTATGGTAATAGTAAATATGACTGCTTTTTTATAAGCCTTCTTCCCCTGTACTCTTGAGAGAAATTTTCCAAGCCTAACTACCTAATTTCTTTATCTTCCTAAAATGTGTATTTTCTGGATCTACTGATTTATATATATATATATATACATATATATAGAGGGGGAGAGAGAGTTATCTAAGGTATTCCTGCACCTCTTTGTAATCACCACCACTATTCACATTGTCTTTATTCCTTGTTAATTTTTCATGTTCCCAGTGGTCGATTACTTCTGAAAAATACTTCAATTTACACATTTTGAAATCAGCATCTAATTTTGTGTCTGTCATTAGTGGATATATTTACTCTTTCTATTACTTTTTCCTGTCACTTATTTTTAAAAGCCTCTCTTGTTCTTGCTAAGTTTTTATAGTGTCATTAACTTGGCCTACCCTTTTTTTTCCTTTCTGCCTGTTTCTTTTCCTTTTGCTCTGTTGATTTCTTCATTTCTCATCCAGCTTTGTCTTAACCTCCAATCCTTTGAGCAGTGTCTCAAGAAATTGTATTGACCGCTTCCTTTCATTTGTATTTTTCAAAGGAACTGTTCTTACACTTTGTTTCTAATCTTTCAGCGACTAGTCTCCTCTTTTACTGAAGAGAAGTTCACTGTTTGCTCCCACTAAATTATTTTCCCAGTTTTCTGGAAAAAAATTCAATCTTTTATTTTCACATGAAATGGATTATATTTGTAGATTTAACCACAAGTCTGCACTTAGTAGCTAAATATTAAGTTGGAACTGTAACTGTGTTTTCAACTACCTTTCTGTCTAAAGTGCTTTAGATAGATCTTTAGACCTATTTTTTTAACTAAAATCAGTAAACTGCCTTGCAGTATAAGTTACAGACACTATCATGAATTTCTGCATACACATTTTCACTGATGATCCAGTAGTCATTTAAACTATTGGGCTTCCCTTTAATCTATTTTATCCTTTGCATAGCTTGAGATTACTATGATAGATGGATTTGTCACTCATGAGATACAAGGGGAGTTTTAACCTCACAGGAAGTATCCTCCAGTCTTGAGGTTCCCGGGTGTGATTCCCCTCTGTCCTTCTTTTTAACTCTTGTGACTTTACATTATCTTTCAGATGGTTCAGTCGGAACTTCTGGATTTTCATTGGATGTATCTTGTTTTATAATCCCTGTAGTCAGTATTTGTTCCCTTTCAAGCTCCACTGTATGGATGTCACTCTTACTGTTGACTTCCCTTTGATACACGGTGTGGGAGTGTTAATTAGCTCGTGCTTCATTTGGAGCATCACCTCTGTGCTGTTGTACATGTGTTTGCATGTTTCTTGAGACTTTATACAGGTTTTTAAGCACGTTTGATAACCTTGTTCTGTTCTTACATGTGTGAATACTTGTGGTAGTAATGAAAAGTGGAAAATCTTTTTAGAATTAATCCCAGTTAATAACCTCTAAGAAGCCTCACTGAATAAGGGAGTGAGTTTCTTCGTAGTTCTTCACAATGGATATTATAAAACATGATTGTATCTGCTATTACTTTAAAAAATAAAAGTTTAATCATTCAAGTCTGGTTTCTTTGTCTACTTGGTTTTTAGCTAATGTGTTCTTTTGATAACCTTTTTATCATTTCATGGGACTGTGTAAAGCAGTTCAGGAAAAGCAGGTTAATAGAAGAATATAGACTCTAAAATGTTCTAAAAGATGTGGATTTTGGTCCCAGTGGAGACTGACACTCTAGCCTACTTACTGTAGCTGGAATGTATTGATTTTCTTTTCCCCCATTTTAGCTGCACCACTGAATTAGGTATTGTGAAGCATCTTTCCCTGTGAAGAGAGGAAAAACTGTCATGAACTTTTTCACCCTAACAGTACAGCCTTTCAAACTAAACCCGACTGAATAGAAAAGTCTGTAAAAACCCTGTAACTCAGCTCCCACTCTCTTTTCTCCCTTTCCCACAGTTCTTCCAGCAACCTCAAGAAAGTGTGATAGATGATTGTAAGAAATTGATTTTAAAATCTTTCTTTATTAAAACCACCACCAATAATAATAATAATAATAGAAAATTATGCATATCTATGGCATGATCTCTGAAGGTTAGCAAAGTGGTCTTGTTCAGGTTTTCAGCGAGATGTTCAGTTACTGTTATAATTGGCTGATGAGTAGGTTTGGGCCTAACTAGAATGCCAGTGTTCGATTTCACAGTGTCCTCTGTGAAGATATGTCACCATTTACCCTGGCTTTAGTGACAATTTTCTAAAAAGGAAACTCAGGGGAAATCATTATTCTGTTTATATGTCTCCCTTGTTGGAGAGCATTATCCTGTGATATTTTAGCACTGTTTTCCACTGCATGATGGCATCTAGCTAAGGTTAAGGCAGAACAAGTCCCTTTGCAATTTTGTGACTATATTTTACTTACTGCAGGAGAAAAGATAACCAACAATTAAGTATTTCAGATGTCACTGAAAGAACATGTGCAACTAATCAATGACATCCTTAGGGAATATGATTTTATGAAACTGATAAGATAGAAAAATCGGGGATTTTATGATTTGTCTTACATAATAATAATTGCACCCTTCCAATGAAAAAGACATTTCTACTGATGTAAACATCAGACTTTCCCTTGTGTTGTGTTGTGGGTTTTTCTCCTGAAGCACAGAGTAGTTCATTAAAGTGTGACAGTAAGAGATAAATACCCTTTACAATTTTCTAAGAAAATGTGGCACTTTTAGTTCAGCTGAAATCAATGAGTCGAAAAATGTATTTCTGGAGTCACTTCCCAAATCACTTGCTAGAGGTTGTATTAGGTTTAGTTTTGGGAGAAGAGGGAGTTTTATTTCGTTTAGGAAGGAAATACACATGCTGGGGATTTTTTCTTAAATTAGCTTACTTAGCACTCTGGGCTCCATATTTGAAATTCATTGCTATGATCTTGATAGAATTTGGATGCAACAAAAATTCACATTACAAAGAACTACGTGTGAGTTTTTATTTCTTTGAAAATATTTATCTTTCAGTTTCTGACGGCAGAGCAAACAAGATAGCTAGTCATGCCTACAAGCCAATATCATATATTCACTTGAACAAATGCTGCAATTGAGCATATTACATCACAAATTATAGGTAGTGGTTGAGAAACTTTACCTGCTGGTTCCTTTTCTGCACACCTATCATGTAAAGATGGTCAAGTTTGTGAAATATGGATTTCTTACAGGTTTTCAGACAGAAGTAAAAACTCTGTTGTGTTATGGGTTCTTCCAGGTAAATTAAGCCAACTATAATAACATTTCTGATTTAAGAGTAATTTTTTTTAACTTAAATAGGAAGCTGAGAATGCTTAGATTTTTTTTTCTATATGCACACGCCTAATCTGTTATGGCTGGTTGGTGCTTCTAGAGGTCTTATTTTGGTATTGGTTGGTTCGGTTGATTTGGGGTTTGTGTGATTTTTTGTTGGCTTTTCTTTGTTTTAGTTTAGTTTTGTTGTTGTTCTTATCAGGCTTTTTTTTCCCTCCTTTCCTTTCGTTTCTACTGTGTATTTTAAATGGCAAGATTATGTTCACGCCCCTTGTTGAATCAAAGCTAATGAAGTCAAGCCAGAAGATAATTTGCCCCCTATTAGTATAATTAACTTGTAAACTTCATATTTTTATTTTTAATGCTTAAAAATCTATGTCACATTATATTACATCAGTTGCAAAATCCTCCTTTGGTCAATGCAGTCATTCCTTCCTTCATAAAATTCTGGAAATGACAAAATTCCCAATCAGCAGAGGTGGTGTACAAATACAGTGCAGTGCAAAATTGCCTTTGCTTCTCTTCAAATTCTACATTTTCAAGTTTTTAGTGATCACTAAGCAGAGTAATTGACCACTAACAAACTGTATGGCTTAACAGATGCTATTTGCTTATAAAATGGATGCTATTTGCTTATATTTTTTTGTGAAAGGTATTTGGTCAGGCCAGGTTTAGCACAGCTTGGGTTGACTTGATACATGTTGGGGGAGGGGGAAGAAAAACCCAAACCATAATAGAATGAGATATTAATCTCAAGTGAGTGGAAGTAGAAGCAAATAGGCTTGTACGACTTGTCAGTAGTTTTCCTTTTATAAAATGGTGTATCCTTCTGTTCTTCCCTGCTCCATTCAGCAGCCTCAGCAGGCAGCTCAGCTTTTTGAAAAAGCTGTCAAGAGTTTATGTATGAAGTTGCACATAAGCACCAGATGCCCTTAAACATCTTTCTACAACTTTTTGCAGTTCCTCATCGCATACAATTAGCAAGATGGTTTTGTTTGAGCCAGCCATACACATTTCTATGCAATTCACACACTCTTTGAATATGCATCCACCTCCACACCTTCTTTTGTGCATAACGTGAATGCAGAATGGGATAAATTTTTCAGCAGCAGAATGCTGATTTTGCAGAATGCAAACAGACTGGAATTTTTAATGCAGCATCTTCATACAGAGGTGAACTGAAAGGCTTAACACTTACCAACATCTTAGACCTCCTTGTTTGTTATATTCCTTAAAATCTAGAACAGAAAAGTTCAAAAGCTGCATTTTGCACTGATCTTTTATTCAGACATTTTAGTGATGGCCTCAGCTGTTAAGAAAGTATAGCCTCTGAATTCAGACTTGCAAATATAAAATAAAAAAATAGCCAGTTCTCAAATACCTTTTTTAAATGCTTTTAATCCATTACATCTTTTGTAATTTTAATATTGAGCAGGTTTTCCTTACACAAATAACCAAGCCATTTGCTATAAAATCTGCTATAAAATCTAGACGACTTCTAGATGTCTCTTACAACCTTTCTCTTTTTTTGTGATCCTGCTATCCTCTATATACCAGTCTTTCTTGATATTCTAATGTAAAAGAATACACATGCAGGAGTAAGTTACCTTCTAAATGTAAGAGTAATGTGTCTTTCAAGACTTATTTGTTCTCTGTATTTATTTCTTCTATCATGGGGTGGAAAGTGAGCAGGATGAAGATGGAAAGCTTTGCTTCTAGGAGTCAATTTAATTTTAAATCCAGTGAAGTTTCTTTCATATATACATTCACTTCAGATCAGGCCTTTATGAAGGAAATCTCTTTAAGAAAGCTTATGGCTTAATTTTTCTTGTGAAGTACACATTTTCAGAATGCATGTCAGTATGAACAGTAAAGAAATAGGGGCTTTATCTTTCAGGTGGACATTGGTTGAATTTATGAACTGTTTTTCTTTGCCTTGTGAAAACCATAGATCATCTCATCAAGAGAAAAAACAGACTATGTAGTCTGGGCATTATGTGGCCGTTGTACCACAGTTGTGGAAGAATGTGGCAAGTTTGGCCAGCAGCTGCGCGGTCGGAGCTTTGTCATTCAGAGCCGTAGGGCAGATACATGGAGTGTATTGTAAGCTGACCTGTCAAACCAAGCTGGGAGTTTCCCTTGTTGTCATTTACCAAGACGTGCATTAATAAAACTGCACAAAGTGAAGACTTCTTCAGCTCATAAGCCAGATGTTAGTCTTCTGTGAGGTGAACATGAAAGCACTAAGCTGAGGCTGTTTTATTTTATATTTTAAATAAACAGAACTTTATTCACAAATGAGCATGCCAGTAACTTAGTTCCAGAATCAGACATCTCTGCTTGAGAGGAATATAGGTTGGCACCAGTGATGGCAGGTGAAAAAGAATGTAGTAGCATAAGCTGAATGTATTTCTAAGTGATTCCTATCAAAATGAGGCATTCCAAAATAGGTGTAAAAAGGGAGAACTGAAAAGTATTGCAAGAGAGAAATGTTGTAGTAGCTTGAATGGAACTTTGCAATATGTAAAATATTTTTTTAAACTTGGATTTCTATTGTGCCTTTATTTTTACAGACAGTCATTTTAGAAAATGAAGAGCTCCCTAAGATATTTCTCGATTTTCTGAATGTTCGTCATGTACCTACCTTGCCAAAAGCAGAAAGCTGTGGGTAAGCTCTCCTTTAATGAAAAATTGGAGGCCAAAAGGCCCATATCCACTCAGTGCTGATGCAATTCCATTGACTTAAAATGGTCTTGCTGCCAACTCTAACACTGTAAAATAAATGGGCATTAGGTTCATGTTAAGTATGTTTATATATCCCCAAAAGGTCGTAAAATAAATCCGGCATGTTCACGACAGAAGGGAAGTTTAATGTAATATTCTTGGAAAGCAAAGGAGAGCTTAGATGAGAAAAATATTACTTTCTTGTAGATCATGAAGTATCTACTGAAATGTAAGATATTGATAAGCACTCAGTAAAATTGCATAGAAAGCCTTTGCATGCGTTTTATGATCATAGTATCTGCACAAAATAGTGCATCATTCCATGATAATTTTATGATCTCACTCTGTGTGTTCAAAAATAAGGTCCTTTCACCTTTCTGCTGACATTACCCCAGTGACCAGATTGCCCATCCCCTGGGAAGGATTCCTAGCCAATGACAGAAGGGAATCTTGGTACGATGAGTGTAAGGGCTACAGAAATACCAAACCAGAGTAACTGGAAGCTCTGTTACCATCTGCAGCAGTGAGTTTTGTAGGCAGAATTTCTTTTGCTTTGTAAGATGATGTGGTTGATAGTTCAGAAGCATTACCATTCTGCTCCCCAGAAAGCCACGTGGCCCTTTTCCACTTTGGGGCAGGCTGTTTGGATCCATAGCAGTGAAAAGGCAAATTTACTTGAAGATAATTCTGAGGCCCTTTTATCCTTGGAGGTCTCTATGGCACAGGGCAGTGTCCAGAGTGACTCAGAAGCTTTGTAGTTTTCACTTGCAGTTAATGACATCAGCCAGTATCCTCAGTGGAACTACACCTCAGCACTTCACAGATAGATTGATGGAAATTAATCTGTTACAGTAAAATGGATGCTGTCATTTTCAAGTAGTGGTGGTTATAAAATGATACAATCTCCCATGTATATTTCCTTATGTGGCATTATGTGGTCACTGACCAGAAGATTGCTCCCTTTGGTGATTCTTAAATGATTTGGGGGTTTTAATTGTAAAATTAATTTTGTTGTAACCAAAGCTTCCTGTCACTTTACTTACAGCTCTTTTGATGAAACAGAATCTGAAGAATCAAGGTAAGCTTGATTTCTACTCTTTATAGGGCACCTGATTAATAAACTACTTAAATTATTGCCATTTACTTTATTTGTTCCTTGCAGTTAACAAATTAGAAGTAGTTTAGCATTAAAATTGTGTTTGTTAAATACTACCTTCAGCTGTGCTATATCTATCCATTTTTAGTGTGGCTTGAACATCCTTATGCTAATGTTGAGAAATTCTTTACAAAACTGACAGAACAGTGCCAGCTCTGAAATATATCTGAGAATGTATTTTTTGTAGCAAGATTTAGCAGAAGGAATTAGAGATCTGGATTCTTCCCCATGCATTTGATAGAGCTTCATCTGCATCTGGTGGCACTCCTTGGAACATATATGTACAGAGCACAGTGGAGAGGGCTGGAGAGGGCTGTGCTATGGCTAAGGGCAAGAGTCAGGCCTGGGGGGCTTCCAAGGGCTTTTCTCCACAAGTGATGGATACAGCAACTGCTCTGGGGGCTCTAAGAACAGTGTGGCATTTTGAGTCAGCTTGGTGGCCTGGAGAGCCTGTGGAGCCTGGCTGTAGGTGGTCTTGTAAACTGCATGACACCACGTGCCAGGGAGCAGAGCAGCATCAGAAAGTCTCAGAGCTGTAAGCCAGTCCTCCTGGAGGCGGCCCCTTCACTCCAGCTTCACACTGAGGGTTTCAGTGTATGGCTGAGGAGCAGCAAGCTTTGCTTCCCGGAGATGGAGCCTGCCCTTCTGGGCAGCACTCCACATGGTGTGTGGAACCACACAGCATGGCTCCCAGCAGCTCGATCACCTCACTTCATCAAAGCTAGTTTGTAGAACAGTCTTTTTTCTGTCCCTTGATACTGACATCCCTCTTCTTGACCTTTCCAGCAAACTGTCCCACCAGCCTGTGCTGCTGTTCCTAAGGGATCCATATGTCTTGCCTAAAGCCAACGGTAATCAAACCTGTCATCTGTTAACAGCACTTTACTGATCTGACCCTGCACTGCATAAACCACATTATTATTATTATTAATACTGGCCTAGTCAAATGACACTGGTCCAAAATCTAATAACCTGCCAATAAAACAATAGTTCTTGTGTAAGAAACCATTAAAACACTAAGTGGGGTGGGTGATTTTTAAAAGAGTGGAATTTCCCCCCCAGTTTTCTCTCAGGCAAACCTACTGAGAATTCAAATCAAAAGAAGAACACTGCTTTTCTTTTCTTGTTGTTGACCCTTTGGCTATTTTGCCAGAAGGTCTTGAACTTGGAGGCCCAGTCCTTTTTAAGTGCTTTTTCCCTAAACACCAGCTGGTCTACTGCAAGCATGTTTGTATTTCCATTTGGATTATTATTTCTTATCATTTATAACCTCTGGAGCTCTTTATGGGGAAAAAAAAGTGTACTTAAAGTGATATATTTCACAAGACATTTACATTAGACTTACGTGATTCAAAAGAGCATTGGAAATTGTTATAAACTCTTTTTTTTAATATAAAAAGTTCTTTGAATTAATAATTCAGAGAATTTACCCTGTCTCAAATTCAATGTGTGCAGGGAAAAAAAGTACCGTTTTCAGAGTGGGTTCCTCTTACCTTTGTCATTTTACTTGTTTGAACATGCTATTATTAATAAATATTTTATTTTAAAAATATGCTTTCAGAAGAGAATTTTCTCCCTGAGCTGCACATAATTTTTTTTTTAATGTGGCATTTTGTTTCATTTTACTAAATACTGTGTAGAAATCTCACACTGCCTTAAAATTAATTAAATTTTTAAGAATAAATTTAGGAAAGAACACTTCTTTGCTTTCCCTAGACAATGGAATGTACTTCCTTGATATTTTCTCAAGATGTTTCTAAATCCTTGAGGGGAGGGCATAAGGAAGACAAAGCCAATCTCTTTTCTGTGGTGCCCAGTGATAGGACTAGAACATAAGGAGTATTTTCCCAAGCCCAGACACAGGCTGTCCAGAGTGGTGTTGGGTCTCCATTCTTGGAGACACTCAGAAGCTGCATGGCCATGGTCCTGGGCGACTGCCTGCAGGTGCTCCTTCCTGAACAGGGGTCTGGACCAGATCACCTCCAATCATCTCCCAGCTGCAGCTGTTCTGTGGTTCTGCTGTCTTGTCAAGCTGTTTACCAAAACCATAGAGATGAGCTCATATATTTTGAGAAGGTTAAGCAGTCTCTCTTGCAGGCAGTGACCATGCTAGCTAGTATTGGGGCCAAACTATTGACCCTATGAAGTCTTACTGAACTCCAATATGTAACTAGAGTGAAACTTAGACAACAGGGTCCAGTCGTATTCAGGTCCACATCAGAAGACAGATTACAAGGTTGTTTAGCTTTTACTTTGACTTAGCACTAGTCTGATTTCACAGACTGAATGTTCATTCGAGGCTGAAGTGCAGATCACAAAATCGATGATCCAAAGCACAGTAAGGGGAGGGGGTCACTGCACAGGGTCACATCTGACCCAAGTGACAACAGTAATGAAGAATCACCCACAGAGAAACCTCTGTTTAAAATTTGGTCCAGATGCTGCCTACACTAATATTTCGAGTGAGCCATACTGCAGGTCTTAATCTTAGTGTTTAATGCTCCTCGTAATTGTATAGTTGATTCCTCACAAGCCTGGTATAAATTATGAACATCATGTAACTCCAGACCATTCTGAAGAGAGAAAATGGATTTCATATCCAGTTATCCCAAAAAACTGAGATGGTGCTTAGTATTTCCAGCCCACATGTAACATTTTGCTGTAAGACTTCAAGATTCTGCAGTTCTGTGATGGTATTTATCTCCCTTCCATAATGTGTACTCTGAGTAAGGCTCCTTTTTGTGAAATTGTTAGGAACTTTCCAATGTATTTTGTAACTGCTCTTTGAAGTAATGCAAAAAAGCATTAAGATAAAGCCCTCTTCTAATGAGTAACATGTTTAAATATTGAGTAGGCCTCATTAATGACATATGATATAAAGGACATTTCAGATTCTTGCCAAGGCATTTTCTGACCTTGATCCACAGTATTTAGACTTTTATATGGCAGGTAAATATTCTTTGTATTTGAAAGCTCTAAAACATCAAATTCACTGCAAGTCATTCTTTAACTAAATGAATTAAAACACAAATTACAATGTGAGTTGTGGTTTAAAAAAGGAAGAAGAAAACCAAGTCCTAAGTCTAGAGCCTCTACTAGTTGACTCAAGTTTAGTTAGAAAGAAACAAAGTTTCTACAAAACTACCATTGCCTTTAATTCTTCTTCTTTGTTTTTAGTTTGCAGCACAGAGAAAATATAGATGAGCTTTCTAAAATTTTCCCTCTCAGATCAGTTCTTACTTTGATAGAGTCTGATTCCTTTGTAAAAACAGCCAAGGTTGTTCAACCTATGACCAAAAGTAAGTGCCCATTAACAAATAACTATTTATTATATGTTGTCTTTGAAGACGGTGAATTTCAATCAGAAGTCTTTCCTGGATTAAGGGATGCCTGTGTTAACATATTTCAATAAGTAGGAAATAGTGTGAATTTTAAACAAAATAAAAAACTATTTCTGGAATATAATACTTAAAGAACATTTTTACCCTGTCATTGCACTGTGATTTATCATTATAAAATACAATCTTGCCATTACTCTAGTGACTGGGCTTTAAGCACTGTTGAATTGCAAGACAGTTTTTCCAGAAATAAGACGCACAGTTACAAACCTCACTGATTTTCAGATTCCCTTTTTCAAGATGTATTTAACAGTCTGAGGGCCCAAGTGTACATTACCTTTTGTGTAAGGGTATGGGGAGAAAGAAAAAATTAATGTTCTCAAGAAAAATAAAGAAAAAACCTAATATGCTTCAAACTGGAGATGAAACTTTGGAAGCTAAAAAAGTGGGATCTTTGATTTACTGTCAGTTGTTTGAAAATTGTTCTGATGGTTCTTTAAGCCATGCAGGGGTCACAGATCTGCAAGACTGTGCTTTGTTGTGTTTATACTTAAGTTATATATATATATATATATATGTGTACACTTTAGTTGCATATAACTTAAATTGATATGCTTGATTTTTTAAGCAGAAAAGGCTCACATTAAATCTAATGTTGTGAGGATGCATCATTTTGAAAATTAATCCTTATTTTCCTATATATACTGTATGTTACAGAAGAACCAATAAAAACTGGTTTCTGGAACTGCATCATTTAATCTCCAAGGAAAGCATCAGATCACCTTTACAAGTGTATTTTGGTAACATTAATGACAGCTGCATAGGTAATTTGGGACAGACGATCTTACAGGATTTGAGGAAGCACTAATGGATTCAAAATATCAGCAAGTCATTTATAATTATGACTTACTATGAGAAGCTGGGTAGAATTATGCATATCTTGTTTACAGGGGAGATTACTGTTCATGTTCATAACATCTGTAATATTCTGAAATCACTTTATTAATAACAATGAAATAACACATTTAAGACAATAAGGATTGCTTTTATAGGGTCTAAATCTATCTCTGCTAAATATTTTTAATTCCAAAATTATTTATGTGAAAGAGTTAGGGGCAAACCTTAATTCCCACCCACATTAGGTGATCTAATTTATCACGTACTAATGATTTTTATAGAAGTTGCATATTCCCTTTGTGAATACCTGTAGGCTGATAGTTGAAGCTTTGTTTCATGTGGAAAGTTCCACATCAGGAACGGTCTAGTCTTAGCAGGAAATCCATTTCTAGTATACTAACAATTTTAAGGTTGTAAAATGTGATCAGAAATTCTTAGTTTTAATGTCTGGTAATTTAAATAGACCCTTCATTAAAACCTCAGATGTTGGTGCATTTCAAAAATCTTTTTAATTCAACAGTGTATATCCATGTACATGGATCTATTATTGTGTTCTATCAGGCAATTCTTTCAAGCCAAATGGAATGTGAAAATTAACTGGCAGTTTCCTCTGCATCCGTGACAACGAAGTAGTGGGAATTTTTTCCTTCAAGTACTGTAGGATGACATTTTGTAACATGACATTTTATGTTGATTGGACAACCTGAAAATTTCTTCCCTCAAATAATCATTTTTGTACAGGCATCCTCAAGTCTTCTCAGTCTAAACATTGCTGTAAACCACAATACAAAAAACAGCTTTGAAGTATTCCCAGTAGTAATCTAGAAATTTCTTCAAGTATATTGAGATTTTGTTAGAAACTGAATTGCCAGTGTAATCCATCTTCCTTGTGAGAAAAGATTCAGATAAAGAGCTGAAGCCTAGCAGCCTTAAGTATCAGAACATCCCTTTAAATCAATAAGCTACAAATCTGGCAGCACATTCATGCAATGCCCACTGCTACCCTAAAGTGGCTTTAGTGCTGAAACAGCATTACTAATAGCACATCCTCAACATGGATGAACAGTTGAGTGATGTAAATGGGGCCTTCCCTAGTTAAGTTTCACAAAAACATTTATATTGTACTGACATGGATAAGAAAATAAGTTTCTTTCTTTTTTTTCCCCCCTTTTTTTTTCAGATGACTTTCCAAATGTAGTTATAGACGGCATTCTACATGGAATATTTTATCCTCACTTACTGCCCAGGTAGAAGTAATACGAGGCAAGAAGAAGCTGAAGTCATGGTTAATAGAATTAACAGGAATAAAATTCTGTGATGTGAAAATTATGCTCAGAAGCAAGAGGCACAACCTCAGATTAAGTTCAAGCATTACGACTTTTTAAAAAAAAATCACTGTCATTACAGTTGCTGCTTTTAAAAAAGATATGGAAACAACAGTATTGAAGTTATTTATACTTTCTATATATTGACATGCTCTATTTAACACTAAATGTTCTAAGTCATACACTGAATTATGCTAACCTTCGAAGAGAAAATTACTAATTATTTCTATAATTTCTCTTAAAGCAAACACTAAACCATTTTGCACCAGGATTTTTCCCAGCACATTACCCCTTGCTGGCACTGGATGGATTAAAAGTGCTGAAGAGAGTGTGTGCAGAATTGGAAACATGCTTTCACATTCTGAAACACATAGCACTCACTGAGGAAATTTTCTAGATTTCAGTTTAAATTATTTTACTTACCAGGAGCTTCTCTATGGCTTTTGCACATCTCCATTCAGTTATGACATCTAACTTGTGTGTTTGTTTACTCTCCACACCAACTTGCTGACTGTATTCCATATATTAACATTTTATAAGTCACAGAACATACAACTCTGTGGTAAACTAAAGCAAGAATATGATTAAGATTATGATCAAACTAAAACTGATACATATATATGTATGTTCAGATTTAACTGGAAATTTGTATGTGTGCTACTGGACATTATAAAATAAATTACTAGGACATGAATGTACCACTTCAGGGTTTTTTTTTGTGAAATTTCTCTATTGGAATTTTTCTGAGATTCTGTTCTCTGAGATGGGTCTCACAGATGTCTGTCTTCCCATGAAGTGTAAGAAAATACCTGTGTCTGCTCATTTAAAGCTCTTAGCTGAACATGGTAGCCTTACAGAATGGTATGTCTTGGTGAAAAAAATTAAGGTTAATGGAACACAGAGTAAGTCACTGGGCTCATCAGCAAAAGGGAGTGTTACACAAAACCAGCAATGGCAAAGCTGGGCACAAACATAAGTCAGATCCTGGAGACACACAGCTTGCTCTAACTGGTAAATGTGTTTGGAAGCCATCTGGGGAGAGTGGAAAGCTAGGACTTCAAAAGAAGGTAGGCCTGTAACTGCAGCACTTGTTCAGGTATATGGTAACTTTATGAGGTCTGTAAGCTCAGCCTCCAAAAGAGCTTTCAGCTACTGGCAGAATACTGAGGCATTCTCACTCCTGCTTGCTAACCCTGCTCCCAGAGCTGCTTTTTAGAGAGTTTTACTTTAAACAGCTATTAGAAAGAAAAGTGATCAGAGGCAAAATGGAAATCTGATTGCCTAGCCCTAGGCAAATTTACAGGCCCTTGCCAAGTTCTCCTCCAGTTCTGTTTGCAGAGGACAGTAATCCTTTCACAGGTCTCTGAAAAGGAGTGTTAGTATTTATCTTCAGGAGAGGCCCCAGGGCTGTGGATGAAAAACCAGCAGGAGCATCCTCTAATTGCAAATGGTATGTCAGGAGAACCTAGAGTATATCCCTACCCAGTTTTTTCCTGTTTCCTTGTGAGTGGAATGCCAAGCTCTGTGCTGTAGCAGCCTCTTCTGCCCTGAATCACTTTGGCTCTGGATACACCTCAGACCTTCTTCAGGACACCCTTCAGGAAATGAGTCACTACAAAGAGGAGTGGTGTGCTGCCTGCCTGTGTTAAAGTTGGATGAGCCCTTCATCAGATCTTGGCACTGCCTCTTCCACCTTGAGTCCTAAAACAGTCAACTCAAAACAAAAAAATCCACATATCTGCCCTGAACTTAACACAGGTTTCTCTTAAGTGTTACCCTACACTGACCTCCTCTGAAGGCTACCAGTTGTCACCTTAAGAATTATTTATGAAGCATCACAAAAAAAATGAACCCAAAGTTCTCAAACTTACAGCAAAATGTAAAGAAAAAGTGTTTGAGCTTTAAAACTAGTAACATTAATTGTTACAAAATTCACCAAAACAAGAATTCTTCTGTTTTAATCAGTTTCTAACAAACTACCTTATTCAATAATAAGACAGAAAAGCTGCTTGTTCTTGATCACAGAATGGTATCTCAATACTGTGGTTTTCTGAAAGACAGAAGGGACTGACATGTTTAGATTACGAAAATTTACCATCTCTGCTCTAACCTTACAACCTTATCTCCTGAAAAGCAATACCCCCTGCATATTATGTGGAATCAATTGAGGTGAGAAAAAAGACTTTGGGGGTGCAGTAAAAAATGCTCTCAAGTATTTATCTGAAAGCAAAGTTTATTTATTCAAAACACTTCTATATTTTACCTTTTTTTTTAAGTTTTTAGAAATGCTGGTAGTGTTACAGTAAATATTTTCAGTTGAAAAGACAAAAACAAATATTGCTAAAATTTCCAAACAGAACAAAATTACTATATTTTAAACCCTGGAAAAATAGAATTACTGATATAATTTTTCATTAAAGACTTTTTCTGCAAGATCTAGAATTTGGTGGGATATGTCTTGAATTTCAAGGAGTGGCAGCTCCAACAAGTTGTTACAGAAATAGTCATATCCCTTCTGTATTTGGCAAATGATAAGTACTGCCTAAATGTAACTTCAACTGTTTTGAGGAGAAAAACTCAGTGGATCATTGAGATTGGTCAAAAAACAGCATTAAAGACAAGTGATTAAGTTTTACTTTTCATTCTGACTATTGGTCTCACCAGTCACCAACTTCAACTACAAATGGTTCCTTTACAGCTATTTTGCCACTGTTCACAATCACACAGTCTTGAAGGGGCCGATCATGTTCATCTGTCTGCTGGAGTTCTATCGAGTGCACCACAGACTGTCAAACAAAAAAAGAACAAACAGAAAGGTTCAGTTTAGCCAAAGAAATTCCAGTGGCTGAGGTCTGGTGCTACGGAAACAAAAAAGTGCACCTAACATCACTGCGTATTAACCAGTTTGTGAACAAAGACGTTTACACTGTCAACTTCCCATGTCCTTTTCTTTCCACATTAGCAGTTGTGCCACTCTGTAAATCAAACACAGCTGACAGAAGCACAGGGAAGGCTGTCTGCCCTCCTAAAAAATCCTTCAGCCAACAAAAACATTTTGAAGGGGGAACTAAAAATGTACATTCAGCTGATTAAGCTGGCACATTCGGGATTGTATCTGTGGCTTGTGAGCAAGAAGTGAATCCACAGATCACAAAAGGCAAGCATGATTATTTTTCTAACTGTACAGTATAACTGCACTTCCAGAAATCTGGTTACTGCTTTTACCTTTAGCATATAATACACACATACAGATTTTTAGTGTGGTACCAGTATTTTTAAAGGACAAAATTAATTTAGGTATATTGACAACTTGTTTTTTTATATTTATCCATTAATCTGACTAAACTGAAACTTAAGTCTAAATAGCTTCTCAAAAATTTACAGCTACTACAGTAGATAATGAAAATAGAATTCAGTATGAATGTGGGAGTGAGGGGCAAGTATTCTGATGAAGTTTTCAAACTCCTCAAAGTCCACCCAACAGCTCATGTTTCCCCAATAATTTCAAAACACAGATTAAAAAGGAATAATTTGTAAGGAGAACCAGACTAATAAAAGTATAATCACTTGAAAACATAATTTTTTAGCTTAAAATTCGATTTGGCCTCTCATCAGTATTTGTTTGCCTGCTTTACATTCACGTTTCTAAAAACACTTAACAGTGAAAGTGTTACCCATAACTACCATGCACGACAAAATTTGATTTTAGCCTGTAGAAAACAGTGTTACTGAAAAGAGGAGCTGAACTCTCTTCATTTGTAACTTGCAAAGGTATAATTTGCAAAGTGTTGATTTCAGTGCTTAGCAATCTGAAATAAGGGCTGTGAAAGCCAAAAGCATGGTACAGGTTTCCATTTCTGATATTTCAGTTCTAAATTGTCCAGCTGGAGCTCTTCACAATCATTTTCTACTATGTACATATTAGATGAATAATCAACTGTCTCTGAACAGGGGTAACAGGGGTATAAGTGGGCACAATTTGTCCAGATCAACCACTACTTTAAACTTACCATTCCATCAAGGACTTTGCCAAATACTACGTGTTTTCCATCTAACCAGGAAGGCTTTGTCACACTGATGAAGAATTGGGATCCGTTGGTGTCTGGGCCAGAATTAGCCATGCTAACCCATCCAATTCCATAGTGTTTGAGCTTGAAGTTCTCATCAGGAAATCTTTCTCCATAGATGCTTCTTCCTATTAAAAAAAAAAAATAAGAAAGCAAACTTTAAAAAAAGAAATAAGAAAAAAAGCTGTTCAAAAATGGGGAAAATGAAGTATGAATTCAGGACTTGAAGATTCATTGTTTGAGTAAACACAGCAGCATCACTGTTAAACCATCAGCAATTCCATAACTAAAATCATTTTTTGTGTAAAAGTAAGCTAAACCACCACACATAAGGAAGGAACAGTCAAAGCTGATGATGCTTTATCCCTTGAATTTAAGCAAGCTGAATACCTTCAAAGGTCTGGTTAACAGACACCACTGAACAATAGTATACTTCATCCTGTTGAGCAAATTAAATTACATACTTATGGCCACTAACAATAAGACTGCCATGTTTTGTGACAATTTCAGTATTTAAACCTTTCCCTTATGCTAAGAAATTGCTTTAGGCATGTTTACAAGCATATGAAGACCAAATGGAAGTTAGACTAAAATACTTGGTGTGTATGTGTACAACCACAACATAAAAATTCTGATGTTTTTAAAATAGTTCAGAGAAAAAAATGTATCAGTCATGGTTAAACCACCATCACTCTGAAAAGAGAAGGCTGTCTGTCTCACTCTTTGCTTGTGCAGTGCCTAGCACAATGGGGACACTTTTCCCAACACCACCAGATGCTATCCCAATAAACAACAGCAAGCAAATAATTGCTGCGTACCTTTAATGCTAAAACTATGTCTTTGGTATTATGGTCTTCCCCATTGCTGACTGCTATGAAAAGGAATTAATGTTTTCCATTCTATCCCAGCAGGGAAATCACTAACAGTTCATGCAGACAGTTCAAATCGTAGCATGTCAAGAATGTGCATGTAAAGGAAGAGAAGAAATCTGCAGCCAGAGTAAGTGCAGTGCAAGAGATGCTGCGCTGGCATGGCCCCCCTGAGTGTACTGAACTGTTCTTCTGGAGGCTCAGGAGGGAGAAGTGATACACACAGCCAAGACTCACACCACCAGCAAGTTTATGGTTTCAGTTTTAGTAAGAGAAAAACGGGGAGAGGGCATGACCCTCATCTTCCAATTTCTTTCTCTCTCCCTGTTAAGAAATTCCTTCTCACAGCACATTTCAGAGGTTCCTCAGAACAGACTGAGCTGAGGGCAGAGAGGACAGCCTCCTCCTTCCCTACCTGCCTTCCCTCTACGTGCTTTCACTGTTTCATCATGGATTAGACTTCTGCTGGATGACTTGAATTGGTTCACCGATACATGCAATCAGTGAGTGCCTCAGGGAAGGAGCGCTGTCACAAAGCCAGAGCAGGGGAAGGGTGGAGACATCCATCTTTTGGAGACGGTAAGTTGTAGGAGCAGCTCAGCTGGTCACGTGGCTCCAGCCCAGCACGCAAAGCCATGCTTCTTGAATGGGGACAAGTCACAGACAGAAAAGAGCTATCTGCAAAAATTGAGGACAAAGGAAGAGCTACACATACTTATAAATCAGATAATCCAAACAGCTGCAGCTTAGGCTACAAGACACTTGGAAAAGTACTAGATGCTCTAAACCAAATGTGGGCTGGTTTGGGGTTTTTTCATTTATCTGAGCAGAAACCATGAAGGAATATGCTGATTTGCCCATATTTTCAGCAGATACTTGAACAAAGAAAAGGGAACCTGGAAGATGGTAAGTATGTTACCTCCTGATCCATCTCCAGCTGTAAAGTCTCCTCCTTGAATCATGAAGTCTTTGATCACACGATGAAATTTACTTCCTTTGTATCCATATCCTCTCTAAGAAAATGAAATCATTCTTTAAATGAATGTAACATCCAGTTCTATATACAATCATAGGAAATACACAAGTTGTGAACAGCTAGATTTCACAGAATATATCACCAAGGGATATAATACTGTCAAGAAACACATTAAACTGAGGTGCAGGTAAAAACACCTAAACTGCACTGCCACAAAGAAGGTATTTATTCAGGTGATCAAAGCCATAGTCTTTATTTGACTTTATTGTCTGTATCTGACCACAGTAACTCCACATGCTAGATCTGCAAGGCAGGTACAGATTGAGGTGCTTATATCCAGCATCTCATAATTACATCTTGTGAACGAAGGACCTGAGAAGACACACACTAGTGCACATCCCTGGGGACAGCACTTATGCACAGGCTCCAGTGAATGAAGACTGACAGTTCACAACTGAAACAGCATGAAACACACACTGCTTTCCCAAGCCAAACTTGAGTACGCAGTGGAAGAAAACCGCAAACCTACTTCTCCAGTTGCCAACGCAATGAAGTTCTCCACGGTCTTTGGGACAACTTTTCCAAACAATCCAATCACAATTCTGCCAACATCTTTGTCTCCGATCTTCACATCAAAGAACACCTGAATATTTTTGTGAAGGGAACAAAAGTGATATAGATGTGAGCACAGCAAACAGCCAAGCTTTTCAAAGAGTAAGGTGGTAAGAAATTACTTCTGGCTGGTCTGTATTAATAGTATCCTGCAATTCCTAAGGGTGCTGTTTCAGAGAAATCCTTTCAGAGCCACCGAAATCAGATTATGCAGAAAACTGTTTGAGAATCAGTGACTATATGTTTTGATTCTTACTGCTTTTAATAGCTCGGTGAGACTGCTGTATCTCAAGTTTGAAGATCGTGTTCAAGAAGATTTTCCCAAACATGTAAGTCTTTAAAGCTGAATGGAAAAAAATAAATATGAAAATAAGGAAGAACAACAATTCTATTCCCATGTGGGGGAAATAACAAGAACTATAGTACTGACACTCCCCACAAATGACCATTTGTTCTCAACTCATAATCTTCACTGTTTTAGGTATCAGTACGTATACACAAAAGCCTAAATTCCATTGATTTGACAAACAGCGGGAAGAAAATCCTTTGGCTCAAGCAAGCAGTTGCCTTTCTAAACATGAATTCAAACCCAGCAGAGAAATAACCAGGCCAGATTATTCAGCTGATTTCCTAAATCTTCAATGTATATGTCACTGAAAAGCAACTTCAAAAAGACAAATGAGTTACAAGACATTTTAATGTAGTTCAGAATCTATGAATGCATATTTGAACTTGCAAAAATGTTCCAATAATTAGTGAAAATAGGAACAGCTGTCAGGAAATGAGGCATTTTGAAGTTCTGAAAAAGTTACATAAAGGCTATTCCAACTTCTAGGAAACAGCAATGTGTACTCCTATGATGTGGTATTTGCTATTCCTTGTGGCACTCAACCAAGTATTACTTGTCTGTAATGCTAAGAAATTAGTCCAATAATGATAATAAATGACCACAGTCTCTCCAATGTGAATGCCTCTTTCACGCTCTCCTACTAAACATTTCTACAATTTCTTGATCTTCTATGTGGTTTTGACTGTTGAACTTTTGGCTAACACTATAAAAGCGCTATAAAGGAAATAAAATTCCTTTTGATACACCTCATTCATTTCCTTGACACTTGGCACTGAATAACATGCTTCTAAGATGTGTGGCTCCCAAAGTATTAACAGCACACTCTCACTAACTTTTTAATGGTTCTATAAACAAACCTCTCTGAATTGTGCTGCCAGGGTTATCTAGGTAAGGGGCATTGCCTTCCTACGTTTTCTAAAACCACTGCCTGTCTATTTTGCCTGGAAATGTTGTTGTAGTAGGACTGCCTGAAATACACGGGCACATATAAGTAACAAGACCAAGGCTACCAAACAATCATCCCACAGAGCACGAACATCATACACTTTGTTGACAGCACAAGGAGACAAGTTCAGCATATGCTGCAAGCCTAGCACAGCCACAGCAGTGCTTCATACGTGGCACTGTTGCTTGCCTAAGCAACAAACCCAGTACTTTTAAAAATGTGTCTCTGCATATTTTTGGCCGCAAAATCAATTATGGAAATATCTGGTAGCCCTAGACAGTATTTCTGCATAGAAAAGCCATGTTCTCATGAGTGTATTTCCACAGGTTCCCTGGAAATTCAGTAAGACATTTGTGAGCTGGTTGATACAGCATTTTTAAATCTCAAAAAACATCTGGCCAAATTCTTACTGAAAACTCTGAAAGAAAATAAATATTATAAATTTTCGGTCTTATTAATACTTTTATAAATATTTAATCGTATTTACAATCTGCAGTTAAATATTTCAAGACTGAAATGAAAAAAGAACACACCAGTAAGAGTGGCTGGTTCTCATAAAAAGATTCATATATCATTCACACAAGATGCTGTACATCTAACTGAAAAAAATTCCAAGAGCATTCAATTATTTAAAGAAACTAAAGTGACTTTGAAAGGAAGATATCATGATTCCTAAAGACCAGCTAATGTAATTACCTCCTAAATGCAAAATTACTGTATATGGTGTAAAGCCACAACAAGGGGGCCAAAATACATCTGGAATCATCCTGAGTAGTTTAGTGAAAAGTTTAGCTTTGGGCTTGTGAAGGTCAGAGAAGGAAAACAAATACTAGAAATAATTAAAATGGATACAGTAAAGAGATGGGCATAGCTACATTTGTACTGTGAGTTCTCACCCTGAGTGCTGCATGTTGGCCTCTCTATTGCAGAATGATAAAACTAACTTTAAAAAATGTAGGAAAATGGGCAGAACAGATGCTCAACAGGTATGGAATATCTTTTATATGAAGAAAGGTTACAGAAAACTACTTAAACTGGAACAGAGAAAACTGATGTGATTTGATGAGCTCTGTAAAGTTACCACTGCCTAGGACACAAAAAATTGGCAATGCAATTCTTTATGTGCCACAGCAATCATAGCCCAGGCAGAAGAAGTGAAGAAGGGAAGTACTTTATGTATAATTAAATAGGAATATATTTCCAGATTATTTGAAGGCCAAATTTACCCTTCCCCCCCAAAAAAAAATCAAATCTGTGGTCTAGAAGTCCATGGCAATGAAACTGTAAACAGTGGCAGACAACAGAGGCAATGAAGCACAGAGATAAAGGCACAGTCCATGGCTTAGGATGCTGAAGCCATGCTCGAGCAAGCAGTTCTGCCCCTGCTGTTCCCTGTCACATTTTCATGAGTGTAGGTGTCTTTCCCCGCATTCTCTCCTGACTACTGGTGGAAAAACACTTGGGCGTCTGAAGAATTCCAAAGCTGGACTAAACATCCCACCTCCTGCACCAAACAAACATTTTTTGGAAAGAGATGTCATGCTGCAGTAGTTAGGTGCCTCCCTATCCCGCCAGCCAGCCCCACAGCCCACAAGTCCATCTCCTGGGCAGTGCCATTGCAACCTGACCCAACCTCCCCACTCAAGCAGGGCCATCAACTCTCTTCAGGGCAGAGAACTGCGTCCAGGTGGTTCTTGGATATCTCCTGGGAGGGAAAATCCACAGCCTCTCTGGGCAATCTGTTCCAGTGCTCAGTCACTTTTGTGCCCTGCACAATAAAGAAGTTCTTCTTCATATTCAGGTAGAACTTTCTGTGTCCCAGCTGAGCACCACCGAGCTGAACCTGGTCCATCCTCCTGGCACCCTCCCCTCAACATACTCATTCACATTGATAAGGCCCTTTCTCAGTCATTCCTTTCCCAGGCTGAACAAGCCCAGCTCCCCCAGCCTTCTCAGCAAGAGAGATGCTGCACTCCCCTGACAACTCAGTAGCGCCCCGCTAGATACTCTCCAGTTTCAGCATAGAGGAGGAATGAACAAAACCCATGGCACAGACGAGCCCCAGCGCAGTCAAACCCCGTCCCGCTCGGGGCAGCCTGGCAGCACGAGCAGCCACAAACTGCCCTGGCAGCAGCAGAGGCTGCAGCAGCCTGGACGGGTGAGGAATTTTTAAAGTTTACACTTCTGCAAGCCGGGGAAGGCTTTGCTGGCCCGAACTCTGCGGCGTGCCAGCGCCGACAGAAAGGCGGCATGCCCAAAGGGGTTAAAAACCAAGTGACCAACCAACCAAGAAAACCCAGTAAGACGGTGAAGCTCTGGCGTTAGGCCAAGCCCGCCCCAAGCCCCGTGTGCCCGGGGCGCGGCGCGGGGCCGGCTGCGGAGCGGGGCAGGGCAGAGGCCGGCGGTTCCCCCGACACGCCGCCACGGCCGCGGGACATCCCGGCCGCGGGCCGCGCCCGACCCCAACCGAGGCTTCCCGGCGGCGGAGGCGCCGCCCCGGCCGCGGGCGAGAGTCACCTTGGCTGTCACGCTGGGTCCCCTCCTCTTGAAGGCGTCGGCCACGGGGGCCAGGAAGCACAGGCACGCCACGGCACCGAGCAGCGCCCCGCGGCCCATGGCGCCGGCCGCGCGCTGCGGCGCCTGCGCCGGGGAAGGGCGGCTCCTCCCGCCGGGGCGGGGGGCTCCGGGGAGCGGCCGCCCGCCCCAGGGAGCAGCCATGCAGGCCGGGGGAAAGGCCCGCAGTCCCAGGAGCAGTCCCAGGAACGGGCAGCCATCCCGGGACAAGGCCACCAATCCCGCGGGAAAGGCCACCCATCCAGAGGAGAGGCCACCCATCCCGGGGAGCGGTCATCCATCCTTAGGAGCCATCATCCATGCCCGGGGAGTAGCCAGCCATGCCAGGGAGCGATCTCCCATCCCAGGAAGCGGTCACGCATCCTGGAGAAGCCGTCACCATCCCGGCCGGAGCGGTGACCCGCCGGGGCTGAGCTCCGCTCCCGGCGCCGCCCGGGGCTCCCAGGACGGGCCCGGCACCCTGGCTGGATCTGGGGCGGGTGCTAGATTCGGCGGGGGCTCTGTGCTGCAGCTTCTGATGGGCGGCGGGGAGCCGTGTGCCCTCCCCCGGGCCAGCCTGGCCCAGCGGGAGCTGCGATACCGGAGAGGAGCTCAGCCTTCGGCTTCGGCCGGGCTGTGTGCCCTGCAGGCTCCCACAGGTGGGTGAAGTAACCAAAACAGTAAACGCTTGAGAGACTGAACCAGCAGTGTGCCCTTGTGGGAAAGGGCAATGGCATCCTGGGCTGCATTCCAAAGAATGTTGCCAGCAGGTGGAGGGAGGTGATGCTGCTCCTCAGCCCTGCTGAAGACACATCTGGGGTGCTCTGTCCATTTCTGGGTTCCTCAGCATTAGGGAAGTGTGAAGCTCCCGGAGTAGGTCCAGCGCAGGGCAAGAAAAGGAGTGGAGCGTGTCTCTTATGAGGAAAGGCAGAGAGAGCTGGGCCTGCTCAGCCTGAGGAAAGGATGGCTGAGATGGGACCACATCAATGTCTATGAGTATCTGAAGGGAAGGTGTCAAGAGGATGGACCAGGCTCTGCCTGGTGGTGCCCAGAAACAGGATAAGAGGCAACAGGCAGAAACTGATACACAGGATGGTCCACCTGATTATAAGCAGGAACTTCTTCACTGTACAGTGACTGCACATTGGAACAGATTGCCCAGAGAGACTGCAGAGTCTCCTTTACTGGAAACACTGAAGAACTATCTGTGTTCAATCTGTGCTATGTGCTCTAGGACAACCCACATGACAACCCTGTGGTCCCTTCCAACCTCAGCAGTTCTCTGATTCTGTGATTTTGGGAGTGGGTCGTTAGTCCTTCATGTTTGCTGTATTTAATGTGCTAGAAACTACAGGAGCCTGTGAGGCACCTGTAGTACCTTTGGGTTCATTTGTGTTAGCTGTGGTGGTGCACTGCTTGGCACCCATGCCAGCTCACACCTCTGGCTTTGGACAATAAACAGCAGCACTGAAGGAATTCATCAAACACAAACATTTCTCCCAAGCCATTATGTGCTAAAAAATCATTTTCATTCAGGACCTGTTCCAAATGGTGTTGCTGCTGCAGTCCCTAGAAAATTTGTAAATTGTAGCACATTGAAATTTTGTGGCCTCTCAGCTGCCAGCATATGAAAGTTGAAATGGATGCCAATACGCTGCAAGCAGAACCTGTCAGTGGCTTATGTAAACACGCTCAGGCTTAAACCCAGCAGCGCTGTGGTTCTGGGTGTATGGCACAGCACTTGCACAGACAATTGCAAAGGCAGCCCAGAGCTCAGGTGCAGTGCCCAAGGGAGTGTGTGCTCTGCGCCGCACACGTGCGCTGCATGTCTGCCAACCCCTCAGCTTGAGACTGTGCCTCAGCTGGCAAGTAGTAGAGACAATAGCCACAGACTCCTAGAATTGTTTAGGATCATCGAGTCCAACCATTAACCCAGCACTGCCAAGCCCAGCACTTAACCATGTCCTTAGGCACCACATCCACGTGTCTTTTAAATACCTCCAGAGTTGGTGATTCTACCACTTCCCTGGATAGCCTGTTCAGTGCCTAACAGCCCTTTTCATGAAAGAATTTTTCATAATATCCAACTAAAACCTCCACTGGCACAGTTTAGGGATATTTCCTCTTGTCCTAAGGCTTTCTGCTTGCAAGAAAGAGGCTAACCCCCTCACTGCAGCCTCCTTTCAGGTTGTTGTAAAGAGTGATCAGGTGTCCCCCTGGTTATCATTTTCTTCAGGCTGAACATCCCTAGCTCTCTCAGCTGCTCCTCATCAGACCAAAAGACTCTTCCCCACCTTTGTCGACCTTCTCTGGATGCACTTCGGCACTTCAACATCTTTCTTGTAGTGAGGTGCCAAAAACTTAACCCAAATTTTGAGGTGGCCTCACCAGTGCCCAATACAGGGTGACAGTCTCTTTCTTGGTCATGCTGGCCACACCATTTTTGATACAGGCTAGGATATCATTGGCATTTCTGGCCACCTGGGCACAGCGGGCTCATGTTCAGCCTCTGTTGACCAGCACACCCAGGTCCTTTTCTGCTGGGCCACTTTCCAGCCTCTCTGCCCCCAGCCTGTACCACTGCTTGGAGTTGTTGTGACCAAAGTGCAGGACCTGGCATTTCCTCTGTTAAACCTCATAATCTTGGCTTCAGCCCATCAATCCAGCCCATCCAGATTCCTCTGCAGAGCCTTCCTACCTTCCAGTGATCAACACTGCTACCCAATTTAGTGTCATCTGCAAACTGACACAGGGTTCACTTGATCCCCACATCCAGATCATGGATAAAGACTTTACACAGGGCTGTCCCCAGCACTGAGCCCTGGGGATCAGCACTTGTGAGTGGCCAGGAGCTGGATGTAACACCATTCGCCTCCACTCCCTGGACCTGGCTGTCCAGCTGGCTGTGGGCAGCAAAGGGTGCACTTGTCCATGAGCAGACAATGTCTTTGCTGTGTGTTTTCAGGTGGCTTGTGCAGCTGACCAAATGCCTACAACACTTGAAGGGTTCAGGCATGCTTGTGGAACATGTTCTCTCGTAGACATTTGTCAGGCATCTGGTCTGTGTATGGCAAGGCTTCTCTGAAACAAACACAGTAAGCTGGTACACTGGAAAGATCCACTTCAAAATTCATTCCTCATCCAAAACATAGCATACCCTGATACTCACTTTTGGATCTGTTGGGTGGTCACAGACTGTCTTTCACTGGGGATGTAACTTTTCTGCTCTTTTCCTTTCTGCTCACATGCTGACTGCACAAGTGTATCTGAGTGTAATGAGATTTCTCATCAGGCGACTACTGTAAAAATTAATTTCACAGGCACAGCAAAGGGCATGGTTACAGCTTCTGCATTACATAGCACGCGAGCAGAAGCACCAAATTATCATCTTGCTTAATTTGTGACTGACACAAATAGATGCTTTTTCCTCAAGAGGTGTAAAACATATGTGTAGTTCCTGAGTCAAAGAGCAATCTGGACTAATCTAGGGCTTGATTTTGATGTCTGACATATGTGCTGGCATTTTGTGCAACGGAGGGTTTTATCAAAACCCTGCCCCTACGGACTGCCATCAGCACTAGGGGATATGGGGCTTCAGGGCATGGTTCAAGACATTTATCCTGTAACTATTTAGATCTGTTCATTTTAGTAAACCAAAACTAGTTCATGTGTAGGTGGTTATGGCACTTCTCTGATCCCATTGCTAATGAGCACAATAATGCACAATAATATCCTTTAAATATCAAAGCAGGCCCAAAAGGAAACATATGTCTCATATGATATATTCTTTGATATGTCAGTGCACTTTCAGCAGGTATGTTAGTATGAGAGTTTACTCAGAGTAAACTGCATATGTTTTTATATTCTCTGCCAGTTTGATAAGGTACTGAGAATTCAGTATTATGATTCAGCTGCCTTCCTTGCACTGCAAACAATTGTGCTGCGTAGCAATGGTGCTCAACTAACTATGGCATTAAGATTTACTGCAGGAATATAACAAAGTCCAAAGGCTTACTGGTTTGTTCCAGTAGTTGGATATAAACTTTAAAAAAACTGTATTGCTTTATAAAATCATTAGACAATAGTTAAGGATTCTGTCTAATAATAACAGAAGCATTTTCAGTCCACATATAGTCATATAATCACATGAGTCTCAATAGTTAAAATCCAGGAGTTGTAAACTTACCATTTCCATCTCTGTTTAGAGAATCATAGAATCATAGAATGATTTGAGTTGGAAGGAACCTTAAAGATCATCCAATTCCAACTCCCTTGCCATGAGCAGGTACACCTTTCACTGGACCAGGTTGCTCAGAGCCCAGCCAACCTAGCCGTGAACTCTTCCAGGGATGGGGCAGCCACAGCTTCTCTGGGAAGCATGCTCCAATGCCTCACCACCCCCACCATAAAGAATTTTCTTAATATCTAACTTAGACCTTTTAATCTTTTAATTTGAAGTATTTTTAAGTTTGACATGCATGGGACAGAACATTTTTGTTACTTCAAATGCATGTGGGTCACCAGGTGAATGTGTAAAGAAATAAGGAAAAAGGTGGAGCCAAGGCTAATTCCAGATTTTTAGTTTGAAAGAGGCTGGCTGATGAGGCTGTATTGTCTCAGAGCAATTCAGTCAGAGTATTACATTGATTCAAACCAGGAGGTGCAGAAGAATGAGCAAGGAACTGGGAAGACACAAAAAAGATTATCTGTCTGGAAGGCTCCTTAATTTAATACTCCTTTATACAGAGTGTCTGTAGGTATGCTGAATGGCACTATCAAGTCACAGTACTCCCAAGAGTTTCCTTTCACTCTCCCTCAATAAAAATGTTGGTGTTTGCAAGGATGACTTCGCTGTTTATTGACATGTAAATATGTTTCATCCATGTACAAGAGGGCAGTATGAGGCAGAAAGAATGAAAGGAGTACTTGATAGCACTGAAGATCTTTAAAAACAGCAAGATGAGAAGATGAGATGGGATCTGGTTTATATTATCTTGGAAAGTTTATGCATACTGGTGATGCTGCTAAATAATTTTTGGAAGAAGATAAAACAATGTTTAAAGAGGAAATCTTGAAAAGACACAGAAACTTAATATGTTCAGTGAAAAGTCAATTTTACACAGAAAATCTCTTCCTGATGCTAAAAGAAGTACACGTTCTTTTTGCAGGAGTTTGATGTCATGACTATCAAATAGGAAGTACACAAAAGCTGGACAAACAGCAAACTTTCTGCTAGATGTGAAAAGAAAGGAATCCTTTCAATGAAGCTAGATAATGTGTAAGATCTTGTTATGAAGTCTTTATTTTTCTGCTTTAATTATTCATCACATTCTTGAAGAATTTGGAGGTCTCTGCAAACTCTTTACACCAGCTGGATATAGTATGCTAAGAACTACACGGAATGCACTGTGGCTTTGCAGAGACAACTTCTCCATATTAAAATTTAAAAAAAAAAGGTGCAAAATCAAGAGAGGGTCTGCAACAGAAAACCATTTTTTCAGGTTCCATCTTTCCTAGCCATGAACAATTTGTTCACTTCTTCAGTGAAGCTGATTTGAAAAAAAAAACTGTTATCTTTTCTTCCCTCAGTTTTCTTTCCTGTAGACTAAACAACCCCAATTCCTTCTATCTTTCCACATGGGTCAAGTATTAGAGCAGGCGTCATCTGGATGTATAGCTTTTAGTTGAAATATTACCTTTGTCCTTACACATCAGTAGAAGCCACAGATAAACACATTTTGTCATTTCTTGCCCTTTTTTTTCCCCTTTATTTTTAAGTAGTTCAAGTGACATAAGGCTGTTGTGGCAAAGATTATGTAGCCCATTCAAAGACTGTGCTCAAGCTGTTTTGTGTTTGTGTTATGGTGTAGGGGACATGTTGCGTTTTAGAGCTGGATGATATGTTATTTTGGTGCTTGTCTCTTGAAGTCACCAACCTTTTAAAAGAATAATTTGCTACTGTTTGACAGTCTTCGATCTAAGTAATAGTGTCTGTAATGAGATGTTTTGTTGTTTCTTACAGGCTTTCTACAATTTAAAATGGGTACAGGAGAACTATTAAGCCTATAGAATTGGACAGATTTTGATTTCTAGTAGTACTAGCATTGGCAGTAATTCTAGACATCCCTTCAGCACTATGGCATGGTATGAGATATGATTTATTGTAGTTATATAGAAATATTTTATATCCAAATTGCTCTAGTATATCACATTATACAGGTAAAAGAATTCTGGTACACATAATAATGCTTTATGGTTCTGTAGGCACTTTCGTAGGTGTTAACTGCTTGATAGCTGCCAGGATAAAACTTGGAGTAAGCATTGTGTTCTGTAAGACTACTGTAACTGAGCTTTTATTTTTATTTTGTCACTTTGAAATGGGTTTTGGATTCTCAAGGCTAAATCACTGAAGATGTATCATCCCTTCCAGGACTGATCTTTGTCCATAAAGTTTCACACTGCCATAGTGTTACTTGTCTTGTTTATTTAATGTATCACTGGCAGAATAAAATCATAGGTTTAAAGCCAAGCTTTAAGCCCATAAAGACTAAGAAATGCCCCACTACATCTTGTATACCAGCTGAATTATAAAATGGTTAAAAGTGTTAAAATATCAGAGCCATTGTGACCTGACATATGATTCTGAGATGCAGCAGTTAAAAAAAAAAAAAGGCTTAAGGTCTGCAAATTGTAAGTCACTGTATATGGCCCTCTTGAATAATGAAGAAAGAGGTTTATGGGAAGTTTTGTTTGTGTTTTTTTTTGTCTTTTCCTTTATGTGACTTCAGAAAGATGGAGTGTATTGTATGTGCTGTCTCTTCTATTAAACCACTTGTAAAATGGCTTAGACTGCTCCTGTCATCTGATGCACTTATGCAAAATGAATGTGTCCTATGCTCCGGATAAGTGTCTTCCTTCTGGTGAACAGTTTTTAAGCTTTTTAAATTTTGTATCCAAACACGATTTGAAGTGTCACCCTTTCCACTCTAATGGTCAAAGCATTTATTTAGGTGATACCAGCAATGTGTTTTCAAAATAGTGCAGCTGGAGGCAGAACCATTTTGAGCCTATATGTTTACAGGATATCAGAGCTATCTGTAATTGCACATCTCATTTAGCACATAGTCATTCATTTAAATTCTGGTTTTCATAGCATCTGTGATTGCATAAGATCCCTTAGGGCAAAACTGGTTTTTTTTTTTTTCAGTAAAGCATAGTTGTGAGGAAATGTACAGTAAGATTTCTGTGTTTTCAAGGCAAAAAAGCTAAAATTTAGGAAAAATAAAAGCGGAAACTGCGTATGATCCTATTTTTTCCCTTCCCCAAATATTACTTCCAATTATAGTACATTCTTCATTCCAGTTCTCCAAACACTATTGCATGCCCCTAAATTATGGCTGTGATCTCTTTTCTGTGAAAATACTTACACCTAAAGGTAAGTACATCGGTGTTTCGAAAGTGTGTTTTGTCAATAAATTTAAGTTCCAGTAATCTATACTTCCAGCCTGATAATGTCCAGAGGTGCAAATCAGAATATATAGTCTGTGTTTCTACGCTCTTAAAAAAAAAAAAAAAAAAAGATAATTCCTTCCTCAAATATGGAAATGGGAAACTGAGTAAGTAGCATTCCGTTAGATGTCTGTGATGAAGTATAGGCACAAGTTTGTTGTTTTCATGTGGTATTTGCAATTGTTATTGTTACCATTGTTCTTGGTGGTGGAGCAGGAGAAAGGTAGGGAAAGAAGGGTAGGAAGGATGAAACAGTGAAAGCTCATTAATTGTCCAGGAGGTAAATGGCAACCCAGGAGTAGCACTCAGAAGAAAACAAACATAATCAGCAGTGCTAAGCAGTGTGAATGAGTTTGGCCCTCACCTTCCAAATACCAGATGAGGTTGTAGTAATAAAAAGGGAAAATGAAACTTGAAGCTGTTCAAAAGGAAAGTGAAAATTACAAGAGTTTTTCCTTTACAAATCACAAGGAAGACACTGAATATATAGAGAGATTTTGTATGAAAACTGATCATTTTAGAAAAGACCTGAGCATCTAGAACAAGGGAAGAAGCTGCTGCCAGGATAGTTTTAAATGGAAGGAAAATATATTGGTGGTTTGTTTCAAGATGAGTGAAAGGTGAAGATGCACGATATTTCTCTCTCCAACTCATTCTGGAGCCTGCTGTGCTGACAGAAGTACAAAGCTAGCCTCATTAGTACAGGAAATATGGGTTAGAAGGTACAAGGGGAAAAAATAGATGTAATTTCAGTGTCCCTGAAGTTCTGCATTGTTATTACCGTGTTAAAAGCAGTGTCTGGTCAAGGACCTCATCTGTCTAGTTTCTTTCTAATTTCTATTCAGTAAGATGCAGTGGTTCTGAAAAGACATATTAATTTGCTGTCTGACACATTACACTATGCAAAAAAGATATCTTACTCTACCTTAAGAAAGATTTGTGTCTAGTTCTTCACCTCTATATTTACTTGAACTTTAAGATTTTATTCTTATGCATATACAGGTAACTGCATATGCTTGATTTAGATACCACACCATTTGTTGCAAGTTTCAGGTCTTTCAGAAAATACACACTGGAGAAGGCAAAGTATTTTATTAGTGCTGTAATATTCTTCTTGGAGATCTTGCCAGTCAAAGATCAAATTTCTGAGAAACACTTACCATGATCCTTTATCTATATGAAATAATTTTGTTTACTTTTTTGTATATTAAACCTGTGCAACAGCTAGAGGAACTCCGCCAAGATTGTGTAAGGATCAAGGAAAGGACAATAGTCCTGCATACAAGGTGGGCACTAAGTGGTCAACTGTTAGCAAATATATATATAGTTGGTGTTTTTACTTAGTATCTTTTATTTGAACAGTGCTACAGTCAGTCACAGGTAAAATTCTCTACAGTGATGCTCATTAAGAATTTCTATGTCACAGTATCTAGGAAAATGTAATGATTTCTCATACATAAAAGAAAAAGAAAATATTCTGATTAGCATGATACAATAACTCTGCATGTATTGGCATTTTAGTGGTGTTTGTTATGTTATGTTCAAATAAACACCATTGAAACTATTCTTCTTTCTCTAACCATTGTCTATTCTAAGTCAATTGTCTCTTTTCTAAGTGACTTTTTTCAATAAAAATCCTACTCTCAAGTGCTTTGTAAATGCTATGTTTTCTGTCCAGTGACTTATTCCAGCAGTCAACCTTGCATTTCATCATTGTAATGCTTGTAATGAATGGAAGTGTAAGTGAGTTATTTTTGAGAAAGAAATTGTAGGTAATTTGGAAATAATTCTGACTCAGAGTTTTGAAGAGCTGCACTGATGGCAGCAGGACCTGTCTGTGGGGGGAGGGCCTTGGCTGCATGCAAGATGCCCACCAAGTTGTATCACTCTCCTTAGCAGAATGAGGGGGAAGAAAATAAGATGGAGAAAAGAGCAATGAATTAAGAAGAGAAGCCAGAAAAAAAAAAAAAAAAGAAAGTGCAAAGGTTGTGCATGGAAGCAAAGAAAAGCAAAAGATCTCTTGTCTGCTTTCCGTATGCAGGTGTTCTCTGGCCACTTCCCAGGAATTAGGGCTTCAGTACACCTACCAGTTGCTGGGGTGAGGGAGGAGGCAGAATGTTGGGGAGACAGTGCTGGTGCTGTGCCAGGGCCACTGAGCAGCAGCCAGGGCATGGCCAGCACCTCTGCAGCTACCCGCTCGCAGCACAGCAGGGTGAGGGCTGCTGTGGGAAAAGAGCCCATCCCAGCCACACCCTGCACACCTCCATAGTCACGGTCCTGGTGTTCAGGGCCATGTGGAGGTCTCAGCTTTGAATTCCCATTGTCAACAGAGAAAAAACCAGGAGGTCTGACATGAAAAGTTGGGGATTTTAAATACCTTGTTCATTTTTGGGAAGGGAGCTCTCAGCCATGGTGGAACTTTTCAGTACTGCTTTTATATTTTACAGTTAAGCTACTGAAAAAAAACTAGCGTTCTAATGGGTTTTTTTAAGTGTCATCAAGCCCCTAAGCCCTGAAGACCACAAAGGCATTTTAAAACAAGAATTTCTTACAAAATACTTAGAATATGCATAATGTGTAGAAATGCAATTGTCTGGAATGAAAATTTGCTCATACAGGTGTCACTTCTCAATATTTAATTCATCAGAAACTGGTGCTGATGAACATTTGTGTTCTCTGTATTTCCTGTGAAGCAAGACTGCTAAGCTGTAAATATCAGTACTTTTTCTTAGTATATTGTCATTAAATGTTTTACTGATTTTTTGTTTTGTTGCCCATTGATATGAAAAATTGTAAGAAAAAAGTAGGAACAGTCTGGGAAATTTCAATTGGTCTGAGCAAACAGAGCAGGTTTCTGAGCAACCTAGTCTAGTCTAAGATGTTCCTGCTCATGGCAGGTATATTTGGTCTAGATGGCCTTTGAAGGCCCCTTCCAACACAAACTATTCTATGATTCTATGAAGATTATCAGATTTGTGACTGCAAGCAAAGGAACCTGGAATAAGTAACTCAAAGATCAGACATGTTAATAGCACCTCACTGGGAAATGCTCTCAGAAATAAAACTTCACGTTGTATTTCATATGCCAAATTACTTAGTGTTATTGTTAACAGCATTGAAAGCATTGCTTTTTCTTCATTTTTTAGATTCCTTATACTTTGCTGGATGCCGTATTTTCTCTGTGTTCGGAAGCATGTGCTAATATCATAATGATTTGGATGGTATATCCCACAGTTTTGGTTGACAAAATAATGATTTGTACCGTGAAACAGATTGGAGAGTCTCCCTTATTTAATCCATTAAATTCTAGATAATCTTCATTAGAAGCTCCAAAGACTTGTATTGATTACTGGTTTTCAGTTCAAAATAGACCTTGGTGGATTTAAATGTAATCCCACAAAAGCTACCTGGAAGCTAACTTATTTTTATGTCAGTTTTTACATATCTTAAAATACAGCCCTTGTTTCTAGCAGAAGCAGCATCAGAGAAGAAACAAAGCAGATGTTTCTCTGGTTGTATCTAAGGATATGTCAATGGTATTCTTAGAAATAGAGAAATTTTGGCTTGGCAAACTAGTGGTGGCATTTTTGTTCTCATTAAAACATCAGATTGATAAAGTCCATGTACAGCTTTGTTCCAAAATGTTCAGGCTTCTTTAAACATTAGCATTCTTATGATTTCATTGGCATTGCAGGCTTCTAGGAAACTCACTTTTTACAGATCTCTTTCTTCACATCTTTGCTTCCATCAATCTGACAAGCGCAAAAAAGTCAGCCCTAAGACTGCCAGTTGTAGCTGCTGCTGAAGACACAATGAACACTTAAAATTTGTTTCTAGGAAAGCTTTTCCCTGTTCAGGGCTCTGTCTCTCTCTCCATTTACAGGAAAGCCAGGACTTTTTTAGACTCAGCAATGTTCTGCGTCAAAATTCTCTAACTTCAGACAACATAGTCAGGGAAGTGACAGCTTTATATGTATCTCTTTGTAGAAGATCTCAGTGGTGTTGTAAATCCAGAGTATATTCACAACTGTTGTGCTTAAACACTGCTGTAAAAGCAGATGGATATATCATGTGACGTGTAAACTACTGTTTTCACACTTAGGACACCGATCTGTAAGTTTGAACCAGTAAATCTTTCTGAACATGAAGACAAAGTTGGTACTTGTTTCATAAACACATTGGCTATGTATATTAATGCTAATGCAGCAAATGTTCCCCTAAAGGATAAACAATGTCATCCACAGCTAAAGTGTTGTCTTTTAATGACGTGGTTCATAAATTATAATGTCATTAAAAAATTAAATTCAAACTATTTACAAAAGCAAAAGAAGTTCATTACAAAAGTGAGTGAAATGTAAATTAGAACTTGGATCTTTATTCTGCCTCTTTAGCATCAGTGTAAACTCAGTTCTAACCACTGTGTTTGCCTCTGTCAGAGCAGGATATTCCAGAGCACAGGAACAGTGCACTGGTGAAGCATTCCAGCAGGAGTGTCCTTGTTGGCTGACCCTCTCTTCTTTCTGTCTTCTGTCTGTGATGCTTCCCCATTAATTGCATTTTCTGTCTGAGTAGGATTTTTACATTTGCTGGTGTAAGATTTATATATTTGGCAGCCTTTAAGGATCAACTTGGCTAAGGATGTTTTTCTAGTGAGACTAAGAGTGTCCACATGTGGTCTTTTCTGCCAGAAGATATGAGTGGTAGAAGAGACATTACACAGCTATGATCTGATTAAATGAAGCTTATCCATAGTTGTGTCTGCCTTACCAGTTCAAAGATAGAGGTGTGATTCATGCTTCTCCTTTCAGACCTAGAATAGGACTGTGTGACTACAGATACTATCACAAGCTGTACTTTAGCCATCAAGTGAATAAGAAAAATTGTAAGGTGTCCTAATCCTGATTTCTGGAGGAAAATAAGATGGTCATGGATTTCAGATCAAATAATTAGAAAGATTTCCTCTGTGTACACTGGAACAGGAGCAGACCATCTGTGAAGAAGACAAGTTCATACTGTGGCAAACCAGGATAAACATGAAGTTAGGACTTCACATTCCCTTTCCTTCCTTCTCTTCTTTTCCTACTGACACTTACAGAGATTTACAAAAAAATGTAGCTTATCTGTCTACCTCATTGCTACATACCCATCAGTGGCTCCATTGCAGATTCTGTCTGTATTTTTCAAAAGTTGTGAAAGTGGTGAGTTCCCTCGGCAGCAGCTTCCAGCAGTTCCATGACAACTGTGTCTCCATCTTCCAGTGGACGCTATTGCCTCCTCTATTAAGACATCCAGATGCTGACAAGAGAGCTGCTGTGCAATTAGCTCATTCTGAATCACAGTAAGGGCAAGAGTGTGCTATGAGATGATGCTTTGACTACCTGCCTGAGATACTGTTTGCAGTAGTATACAGAGCTCTGTGACACTCAGTGAAGCCTTGGCATCCTGTCTGAAATTGGATAACTAGATAGTGTCAGTATCTACGGCTGCTTTATTTAACTTTTATCTTGCCTGGAAACTATGTCTCTCCCTGCTGGGCAAGGTACCTGATAAAGCAAACAGTGAATTTTGCTGAGATGTTGAACAATCTCAGCTGCTTCAGTTGAAGCTGACTGCCTGAGGCTTTGAGGAGACCGTCACTAAGCTCCTATCCAGTTTTGCATCTACTTTTTCAGCAGAATCATCCTCAAAGTCATGTATTGTCTTGAGTGAGTGGAATGAGGTAGAAAGCGGCTGTCTTTCCCTAAATTCCTGCTTCTATTGCCTGCTAATGTTGCATTTATGTGTCTACCTAGCAGTAATGTCAGCAAGACAAGTAAATTTAATGGAAGGCACATTTTCAAAGGGTCTTCACAGGCATTCAGAGTTGCAGAAGCTATAGTGATGCCTCATGAGGGAAAGCAGGGGAAAGCAACAAAATAAACCAAGTGTTTTGGCATGAGCAATCCTGGCTGCTATGACTAATATCACTTGCTGTCACTAATATTATGCAGGGAATGGTTATACATGCTCAGTATTCTGGGCTAACAGTTGAATTCAGTTAAATTACTCCTTGATTCTAAAATTGTAGTCTACTAACCAGTTGCAAATTATCTGCATTTTGCCTTAGGAACAGCAGATGTGTTGGGAAGGTATTGTACTTCAGATTAATAGAATTGTTTGTTAATAGAACGCTGGGTTTCCCAAGGAAGTGTTTTTCAAAATTGCCTCGAGTGAGAAAGAAAATTACAGAATCAGCTACAGGTTCCTTCTCAGGAGAAATGATCATAGATAGCTACAGATCATGAATTATTAGCTATTTTATTACAAACATTATCTCTGCAAAATTAAAGTACGAGACCTCAGTTGTTGGCAGCTGTCAGTCCCGAAGCAGCAAAAATTATAATAATCCATATAGGAAGACTCAGACTGAGGAGCAGGAAAAAGGCTTTGCACACCGTCACGTCCATCTCTGATCCAGACTCAACTGCTTGTAAAACTTTAGAATTTTCAGTGGCAGGTCCATTTCTTTCATAAAAACAGATTGGCAGTTGAAAAAAGAGTTTTGTATTTTGAGGATTTGCCTTTCCAAACAGAGTCATAATTTTATATATCAGCCCAGAAAGTGCTGAAAGAAATTCTGAAATTGTCAAAAAAAAAGGTAGCCAGGTGATTAATATGCCCATGGGACTAGAGAGAGTGAGCGAACAGAAATCATGAATGCCTGGCTTGACTTCAGCTGTCATCAAAGCTGCCTTCATGCACAGCTGACTCCAGAAGGCCTCGACCCAGGAATAAAGTCTGGTGTCAAGAAGTGCATTGTGACCAGTTCAGACCAGTATCCCCACAAAACCAGTATAGATCAAATCTTGGGTGCTTAGATGCTTAACAACGCTTTTATCCCTGTATCATGATCAGCGCAGTAAATTCAACAGGACCTGGAGAACAGACTTACTCTTGTTTATCCTGGAAATAAGGCATAAGTGTGAAGAGAAGACTCAGTGAAAAGACAAGTAGTTAATGTTTATTTTGTATAAGAAATGCCAACAGCGCAAAAAGAAGAAAGGATGGAAGTAATAAGAACAAGACAAAACTACACTAAGAAATATATATTTTCAGCCCTGCTTTCTATTTCCATTTTCACTTGAATGCAAAAGAAAAGTGGTTTTAAAGTTTCCCATTGACTGCATAAAGCCTTAGGGGCTGCTACCATTGACTCTGAAAGGAGTAAGGATCAGAAGGGATGACATAAAATGCAGTCTTTAGTAAAATTCTAGTTAATACAATACATCTGGGGTGCTTTGTTTTAGGAAAAACAGGTTCATACCATTTCACAGATTAATATGCTCAAAAGTTGCTGGTATGAATCACGGAGGCATACCCTTTTTGGGAAATGTTGTTATAGATTGCTTAATGGCATTATGTTAAGTTTTATTTACTCCATTTTCCTACCTTGGTTCAACCACTTATGAAACAGGAGTAGCACAACTGGACTTGGAGAAAAATGGAGAGATACAGAGAGAAGTCACTTAGATCTGAGTAGAACACTCTTTTGATACTAAAGAAATGTTTTCTGCAGAAGGACTGAAGTAGGTGTTTCTAAAGTTGCCAGTCAAGAGACACCTAAAACCTAATGACAGAGCTATCTTCTTTCAACATGGCAAAACAGGAGCCTGAGAGATGAGTCTTGTAGATAGATTTCAGCTGCTTTTACTGACCCCCTTTTTTCCTTCTTGAGTGTAATGTCCAGTGGCCAAGAGCCATCATTATTCAGTGAGAGTTTTTGAAAGTTTTCCTGAACTTCCTGACTTCACCAGCCCAGCAGGTAATTTTAGCATAGCTGCAAGGCTATGAAGTTATCATTGTAACATTACATCCTAAGGTCATCAAAGGAGTGTTTCCTACTGCATTTCAGGAGAAGGGAAAGGGGCATTGCAAGATCAAGAATTTTTGTGTTTACTCCTAATTGCTCAGAATTTTTCAACAGATGATCTCTTCTGTAGTTAGGATTGGAGAGGAAAAGGTAACAAGTCTGAGTAACTCACTACCCTCCCATTTTACACTGTGTCTCTGTATGTGGCTGTAGGTTATTGAGGGATAGGCAATTAATAAAAAATTATCCTTTTTCTATGTAATTGCAGCTACACTTTTTTTGTTTGTTTATTTGTTTCATAGTCTACTCTCCTTAATCTGTTTTTTCTCCAAGGCATTTTCCCTAGTCATTGAAAAGGGGGAACAAATACATGTGTAAAACTATGAGGTGGTGCAGGAACTAACACATAACATGGAACTGTCAGTGATAAACCTCTCTGGGGGAGGCAGGGTCTGTGACATGGTATAGACTTCTGTCAGACTTCTGGGAGTGCTTATGGGTGCAACAGACAAGTCAGAATCAGAAACCACATTGATTGCATATTCATTTTTAGGATGCCCTTTTGTGTTGTACCTAATCTGACTCAGTTGTGGGCTATTGCCAATAGTGAACCCATTCCTCCTCTTCCTATGCTTCACAAGTGACAGACTCTATCTGGTCCTTTATGTCATATGAAATACTATTAATAAAGCTATGCAGCAGGTCATCTAAAACTGCTGATCTGATAGACAATGTACTCTTCTTCTTTGTAGATCCGTTATTTGAGGGATCAACAAACCAGAACACCTCAGTCAAAAGCCTCATTATTAATAGATCCAGTTTTATATTGGTGAAAGAAAGAGAGTAGAAAAGTGGTTTATTATGTAAGATCATAGAGAACGTGTAGATGTACCCTAAAAAATAGCAGGACAGCCTCAGTTCTGGGATCTCTAAGTCTGTTGGATCCTTCTGTACTCATTTTCTTTCCACTCAACAGATATACAACTGGTTTTAGTTTTTTCCTTGCAAAGTACTGCTAAAACAAATGACTGATTCAACAGCACCATTTCTCTCGGGATTTGTTGTAGATTCTGGTGTTAGACCTGCAGAATGGGACTGGCTACAGTGGGCTTTAATTCCTCTTTCTCACACAAGTGAGCACTGAGGTTAAGTTATATAGATGGTAAATGGTGCTGTTTGGTTTGGTTTGATGAGAACATTCAGGTAGCTGAGCTAAGGCATGTAGCTATGCTCATACATACAATCCTTGATAACAGCTTTCATGCTGCTCTCGCTTGTTTCCTCAAAACTGTTACATCACTTAAATTTACATTAACAATTTCTATTAATTAACACACCAAATCAGGATAATGAGATACTATTTGGCATAATTTTATTTTTAAAACTGATTGCATCCCAGTTGAGGACTCCCCAGTAAAAGAGACACAGACATACTAGAGATAGTCCAGCCATGAAGAAGATGAAGAGGTTGGAGTATCTCTTCTATGAAGAAAGTCTGAAGGACTTCCTCCTTGAGAGCAGGAAGCTCAGGGAATCTCACCAATGCATGTACATACTGGAAAGCACAGAGCAAACAGAGCCAGGTGCTTTTCAGTGGTGCCCAGAGACAGGAATAGAGGCAGTGGGCACATGCTGTAATACAGGAGGCTTTGTCTAAACACCCAGAAACATTTTGTTACTATGAGGGCAGCTGGCCACTGGCACAGTAGCCCAGGATGGTGGGGGAGTGTCCATCCTCGGAGATACAAAAAGCCTGATGGGCCGCAGTCCTGGGCTGCTGGCTGTAGGTGTCCTGCTTGAGCAGGGGGTTGCACCTGCTGATCTCTATCATATCTGTTCCAAAATACCATAATCTCCTGCTTTTACTGAGAGTTTGAACTTCTATCACTTACTGCTTATGACCCTTTCTGATGATAAAGTACACAGTAATATGGTTTCTGAATGTGTCTGATGTTCTGTATGATTCATCCACAAGAAGGAATACCAGAATTACTGCCATATGCATGCTTTCTTTAGTCTTACCAAAATAAACACTGAAGGCATCAATGGTGAAGCAAATTGCTCAGTTTCCTAAAACAGAACAAACAGCACCATGTTATCCTCTTCTTCTTCATGCAGAAATAACTGAAGAATTCTCTGTTAGTAATTAATATGGTAAAAATGTAAGAGATACAAGACAAAACCTATATGAATGTCAAGGCTGTTTAGGAGAGGTTTTGGATTATATAGTTAAACCCCAAATCTTACATGTTCCATTAGCTCCAAGAACAACATTGTGATCTATCATGAACAGAGCTTTCAGTAGCTTTACCAAAACCTGTATTCATCAAATTTAGGCACAGAGGCAAAGGAAAGATGCCCACTTCTGGACCACTTTCCCCTGAATGTTTAGCTGTTCATATGACAGTCATTCCATTGGTCTCAAAGGATATATTATGTGAGAAGTCTAAAGCCATACTTAATCCACCTATTATTTTCACTGACTTGGTGTCTTCATCTGGAGGATAGCCATCTAGAGTTAGTGATACTGATAAGAGGCTTGGTATATAAAAATTCTGATGGAGGTGCTAATTGCCACTATTTCTTTTTTACTTATTACTACCATTTATTCTAAGCCAAATAAAAGCCCACACACATACAAATAAAAAACCCAGAACCCATGAACACTCACAGAAAAAAAATAACACCAAAACCAGCAACACCCCACCTTTTAACCACTTAATGAAATAAAACCTAAATAAGGTTTGTGATATCTTAGTTTTTCACTAATTTTTAACAGAATGTAGTTGTCTGCCAGATCAAAGCAGCTTCCTTTTATACTACAGGATGTTTCAGATTTTCTCTTAAATATATAATAGCTTAACCATCCTCATAATGTCCTAAAGGGGATACCAATTTTGTACACTTATTTTTGGAAGATGTACTCAAAAGTGAATGTTCTGTGCTCTAAGTTAAATGCTGTTTGAGGACTTCTTGTCTGCATGTACACTTACAAGTTTGTGCTATATAAATGTGTGCAGGGATGTTTTGAAACAAGCCAGATCTGCTTATTATTCCAACTTAATTGCTGAACGGGCAGACTGCCCTACTTTCTTGTAACTTTTTATTGCAGGGAAGCTGACTAATCTGGCTCTTCCTCCATCAACAGAACTTTGTGAACTGTTCACATCCCACTTTGAGAACAAAATTAAGATCATTGTGAGTTACTTGCCCCCTAACAAAGCTGCCAACACTAACAATTCTCTAATTCCAAATCTTGAGCCTGTCAAAATTTTCAAACTACAAATACTTTTGGCATTTTATGTTCCAAAACCTCAGGGCACTATTATATTTTGCCAAATCTTTGGTCTAAACAGTTACAGTTTTTCTTCATTCTCTAATCCCACTGGATTGTCACATTCTTAATCTTTCTTTGATGGTGGGGAACATCTTAATAATGGCACAAAGTAAAACAATTATCAGTCCAGTTTTAAGAAAAAAATCTGCTACCAATAGAAGATATTGCATTTGCTATTTAATATTTTTTTTTTTTTGGTGATTGTAGCACACTGTAAATGTGCAGTATCTTTCAAAGAACATTTCTCAATTTCATCTCAAGCTAGGCCCTGTCCTCTGCATTGGGAAACAGTGTTCTAAAGAGTTAATTTTTGTCTTTTTACCCTGACTGGTTATGAATTTTGCTGCTGTTGCTTGACCTCTTAATTTACTCTGACATTATTTTGGTCACAATAGAACATTAGGTCTCTTGGCAACTCAGATTGGTGTTGTTCTAGTTTTCATTGAGATTTTTTATGCACATAGTGGTTCTGCCTTTCTCTTTCTGTCCCTCTGTCTCGTGCATGTAGTCACAGGCACACGCAGTCTGGAGTGCTTGACACACATCATGGCACAGAACAGGCAAGAAAAGATGGTCTGATGGTTAAGAACACACCATTTTTCACCAGGTGACGTCAAAGTTTTTTGCAAATCAGTAATAACTATTACCTCTGTAGAGACGACATTGCTGCAGACAGGAAGGTTTGCCTATTACCTTATTGGGGAAAGTAGTTAGCCTGGGTACAGAAACCAGAGATACAGGATCATGAGGAACAGAGGATCATTACAGAACTCTCATGGTTTTTCAGCCATCCTGTCTCAACCTATTTATTTGACACAGTTTTGTGCACACTAGTCAGGATATAAAGGGGTTTAAGTCCTGGTTTTCTCATTCTCTATGTCTCAGTGCAAATCTTTTGTGTCATTTTGTTAGTTTCCGTGCTGTTTTATGTGGACAGCACTGTCAACTGGGTATCCATCTGCCCAGATATAATTTAATTCTATACAGTGTAGCAGGTCTGCTTAGGTCTTCAGGTGTTAGAGCCCTTCTTTTTCCAACACAGTGTCTATTAGCACTGGTCTTTTTCTCAGCTTTTCTGGAGATGTAAAACAAAGACCTGTAAAGTGAAACACCAGGCATTGGTTCTCAGAAAGTACTTGCACGCAGTTACCTTGTTTGCATTCTGTATTGATACTCCAGGTGTTCCTGCCTTATAAATCAAATGCCCTCTTTTACCAGCTCTTACGTTATATCAACTAATAACTATTATCCTCAGCCCTTTTTATTTAAGTTATTCTTGGTATTTCTTATGTGCAACAGACCCAAACATCATGTGTTTCCAAAAGGCTACCAAAATACTGGTCCATTTCTTTTTATAAATTATGTTGTTTTAAATCCTTTACATAACCAAGTCCTCCTAATGTCGGTATCTATTTTCAAGATTGTTTTGAAAATGTGTGGGATATTTAGGCAGTGATCTAACTTTCTTCAAGTCAAAAAAAAAGTCTTAAAAGGTTAGAAAAATGAGAACTTAATTAGATTCTTCTTGGGTCATTGTTTCCATGATTTGTAAGACTGTATGAAATATTATGGGTGTATTACATAAAAATGTATATTTTAGATGAGTCCAGTGATAGAACACCCTAGGTTTACAATATTGGTGATATTTTATAATAGACTTTATGTGGGAAAGTGCTTAAAATATGTATTTTAAGTGACTGTACAGTACTGATGGTTGTGTTTTATATTGTTTCTTAGATTTTTTTACCCTGCATGCATTATTTTGAGAAATCCAATATTGTTTTGATGCAGTTATTCCTGAAAATACCACCTGTGTTCAAAAATCAAAGCTGGAGGGTTTTTTCTGTTCACCCTATATCACAGATAATAAAGATTAAAGAATGAAAGTTTAACTAATGAATGTCCTTATCTTACATAAATGGAAAACTGTCTACCTAATTCTCTTTCCACTGTGTTAATTCCACACAATTACCAGAAATTAAAAGTAGTGGAAATATATATTTTAATCACAGAAAAACAGAAGAAGGAAAAGCAGCTATTACTCAGTGAACACCAGGAATAAGGCTGTTGGAAGATGTCATTTTTATATAGTCGCTTTCCTGACCACAGTCACAGTTTGGTTTTAATATTGTACCAATCTTAATGTAAAAGGCTTAGGGACAGCTTTCAGCACAGTGTCAAGTTCCCATTTAATAAGCTGAAATTAAGTACACTTAACAGTAATAATTTTCTTTGAAATGGCAACTTTCACATGTCTATTCAAGCTAGGGGAAGGTTACGTATAACAAACTAGTCATCTCTATATACTTTAGATACTTTTATATTCCCTCTGTGTGTGTCTGTGTGTGTTTCTATATGTCAGTATAAGTGCATACTTTGGTCATTTGGCAAGTGAAAATATGTTCCAAGATTCTACTGAATGCTAAGCCAGATCTAATAAATCCAGTATCATACTCTGTGTTATGCAGAGTCTATTCCTTCTGACTGAGCCCCTATCGATTTGCAATCTGCCTCTTAGGGTACAAAGGTAACATAATGCATAGCTGTCAGATTAATTTCCAGAATTCTATATCTGTCTGTATGTGCAGATTTTAGCAGAAGTGAATGGAGATGAATGTGCTGTGACTCAAGCTCAGATTGCACTTAGGGCGCACTATATTGCCTGCTCACACATCAGCATGCCATTCACCATTCTAGAAAACTCTCTTTCATAAAAGTTATTGCAGAAAACACCCCTTGACCACCCTCCATACACTCTGAAAAATGTGATTTTGAAGGTTTTCTTGTTCAAAGACTAAGCAGACTTTGTTGAAAGGCTCAGTTCTCATGCTGAACCTGAAGGAGGTTCTTGGGCCATTCTGAATTAGTCTGTGAATATTGTCTCCCTTTGTACATGATTAGGAAAATTTCAAAAGAAGTAATAATGTTTCTGTAATTTCTTCAGGTCATGCAGTTTTAGCTGAAGAATCATTTTCCCTCCAAATGACTCAAGAGAACTGCTGCAGTCTTTGGTTATGCCATAAATCTATATTAAAGTGATTCTTACTTCTTTTGTCTAAAGCATGTGATCAAAGCCACATCTTGAAAATCCTCAGTCTTTCCTAGGAATAGGATGGAAAATGAACATTTGATTTAAAAATGCAAGCTTTGTGCTCTGAGTTCCTGGTAGTGTTAATTATAGCACTTGTCCTGCTGCAATCAGTGAAACTTGGGGTGCACTGATGTCACCAAAACTTGCCCACTCTTATTACTCTTCACTCTTGATTACCAAAAACTTAAATAGAAAAGAAGAAATCATGTATAGTACATAAGGGAGTTTCTCAAAATGTATGCTTTTTCTTTGTTTGAGGTACTTGCTTTCTTCCAGCCCTATAATTTTTTGCTTTGGAATTATAAATATAATAATAAAAGGAATGTTTTAATGTAACATTTTATTATGGTCTGCACTACCTACATTGTTCTGCATTCACTGAAGGCAGTCTAATATTGCAGTCCTATGTTAAATGTGTCCAGCGTTTATTATGATGTTTTGTGGCCTGAAAGAATTAGGAGGTACTCAAGAAAAGCATCATCTGTTTTTGGGTTTTTTCTAATTTTTTTTTTCTGGGCACTACTTCTGTACCTTTACATTTCCTCGTGCTGCTTTCTGAAAGTAGTGTCTTTGGCTCTCTTGCTAGCTACTCCGCTTTCCTGCCTCTGCTCTTCTCTAATGGCTTTGCAAATCTGAAGAACTCTCTGGAAGTCCCATGAAGAGCAAGACTACACGCTGGACAACCAAATTAACAGTGAAAATGACAGAAAGAATACATTTGAAAAGGTACATGACAGGGTTGCTCAAGGAATGTGATGTTTAACAGAGCAGAAGAGTAAGATCAGGAGTGTAGTCACCTCACCTCCTGGAGATGTAACTAGAATCTACTGTTAAGGAGCAGGAAGGACAGCAATCTCTCAACAGAGAATGTAAAATTAATTTCTTCCTAGAATCCATTTGGGTTTTAAAAGTACTGGAGGTTTAGTTTAGATGTTTAGGACATGTCATGGTTTACATTACACTGGATTTGTGTGATGACTGCATTTGTTTCCTCTCCATAGTGAAGATCACTTGTATGTATTAGTGTAAACATAGTATAGTACAAATACTATTAGCTAAAGCTTAATATTTTTATGTTATCAGTGGGTTTTAGGGCATTTTATCTTAGGTAGTGTCATTGTATTGATTTGTGTGGCTTGTTTTAATAATCCGTGCAGGTGCAGAATAGACAGGAAATTACTCTGAAGTACAGAAGTTTTTCAATGTTGGAGGACACCACATCAATTAACTTGCCTGGCATGCATTATAAGTCTGTTTCACCAGAGAAATAGGTTGTTTCATATGAAAAGTAGTGATAACATTCCTGAATTTTATAAATCTATTTCACATAAACAGCCCAGTAATCCATTTATGTTTAAGAAGTGTGATTTGGTTTTGTATGTCTGAAAAGAGGCAACGCAAGTAATGACTTGTGTGAGAACTGCACTGAGCTGAGTATGCTGATTGTCCCTTAAATTCCTTATCATACATGATATTGACAGTGTGACTGATTATTTTACATTCCCTGGAAATATAAATATAACAGGTTGAAGTTATTAACTTTAGAGAAATTTAAAATTTATAAAGGCTCTAGTGAAAACAATAGTCCTACTAGGAATTTACAGTAAAAAATCAATGCATTTATATGACCAATTAGCTTAAAATATGGTAACAGTAAACTAATTTTCAAGTTTAGCACCCACTCTCGGAAGAGAGATGGTCTTAGTAGAGCATTTGGTAGACAAGGAAATTTTAAATAAATTCCAGACACCTTTCTGTATAGCAGTAGAGATCATTTTGCAAATTCTCATGGCCTTCATTGTCACACAAAGACCACACACAAAGACTTTCACTTCCATGCAGTTGAGAAGAATTTACCAACTTTTTATCGGTTTTTTTTCACCTGACAGCTAAAAATTACAGCATGTTCAACCAGCAGAACAAACAATACGGGAGGTCCCTTTCACATTAACCTGCCTCTGAGGGTAATTTGATTATATCTGGCTGGCTTGGACTGAATAAGGATGTGATTCCTTTTCATAAAGCTAATTGTAAGCTCCAGAATAAATGTGATATAGTTATTTCAGGACAATAGCCTCTTATGCTCTAAGAATGAATTTCAAAGTGAAAGTATTATACTTTGGTTAAGTTACCAACATAAGAAACACCTGAACCTTACTACTCACGTGTTGTCTTATAAGTTTCCTGAAATAACTGTTGAACCTGTGTTAAAGTGCACCTTCTCATACTTTAAATTAAATAACCAACATAAAAAGAGCATGAGGAAAGCAAATCTCATAGTTTGCAAACTCCAAGAACCTCCAGGCTCTGCTGTCATGAAGATCAGGACAATTTACCTGCAATGAGTTTCTTTCACTGGAACAGAAGAAGCAGTGGTGATCCTCTTGGGGTTAAGTGGAAGGAGATATCCCTCCCATACATGTTCCTAGAGGAACTGTTTACATGCCAGAAATGGAATGTGGGAGGAACAGAATTCCAAGGTTAGGTCTTGGCTTTAGGATGGAACTGAGGTCTTGTGACCACAGCAGTGGTTGTGAGGGATGTGTCAAGTTCTTGCATGGAACGTGGTTTAGCCAGTGGCTCTAATAACTGAGATTTGTCTACAGTGATTGTCAGGCAAAGCTGAAACTTTTGTCCATGGTGCTTCACCCAGGCTCCACATGGAGCAGCATGCTACCTGAGTCCTCACATTCCAGTCAAGTTCCTCCTGCTGCTCTGTAGACAGAGTGCCCAGCAGGGGTGCAGATAACTGCTGCCTGGGCATCTGATGCTCTCCTGCGTCCTTTGTTGGCAAGAAGTTAGATGGAGCTTTATTGCTTGTTGTTTGACTCTTAGCCCTTTTTTTTCCCTCAGTGGTTACCCCAAAATACCAGGACAGGTGTTGCCTGATCACTGCTGCTATAGGCTGAGTCTCATCCCATTTTTTTTTTCATTGGATCTTTATAAACCATGGCTTGCTTTGCATTGAGGCTTTTTCTATTTTTTCTTGATACAAAGTCATGTTCTGATAAATTATTTGTATTTGTCTTTCTTTCAAATATCAGGAATTGATAAAAATGCACTGATGGGCTTAATGTCTTGGAGGGTTAATGGTTTTAAGTGGTCAAGCATAAGTTTCTAAGCACATAAAATAAACCTGACCATTTCACTTTGTCATTTTTATTTTATCTGCTCTCTGTGGGGTATTCACTTTCTAAGGTCCCTTGGGTATGTCCACTTGACCAACTCTTGTCTCAATGCAGAGGTCCACAGCATCACTTGTCTTTCCATTTCTTTGTGCATTCTGAAGTTTATGTGGTTTCTTTCCTGCCTTTTCTACTGAAAAAGAGATTGTTATTGGGTATTTTCAGGTGAAGAAGGAGAGGGTAGAGCTCTTACAGCACAGAGTAGAAAGAAATTATTTCTTTTAAAACTTTCTTTGGACTTAACAGCTGTTCCACAGTTGACTGCAATGTCAATGTACTGAACTCAGTAACCAAAGTGTTTCCTCTCAGTCTATGCTTTCTTCTTCTTTCTAAACCCAAAATCTGTACTTGCACTGCCAGTGTAGCAGAGCAGCTAACCTGTTCCAGCCAAAATGTAGAATAGCTCACAACACCATGTGTCTCTAGAGCTTTGCCTTTAGGGTTGTCTATTTTTTAAATATCAGTTCAGCTGGATGGAGGCTAAGCACCTGTGATAAGCTACAGAAAGCCTGCTTGTTTTTTTTTTTTGGTTTTTTTTTTTTTTTTTTTTGATCAGGGGGTTAGCTCCCAGAATAGATTTAGCTCAGGTGAACAAGGTGAAATAACAAGGCCAGTCTGGTTGCCAGAAGCCAAACAGGAATCTAGAAAAACTGATTCTTGTTAGTCAGAAGGGAAGAGTTAAGGATTTCACAATTCGGTACTTAGGCAACTCCTGAAGTGTAGAGTCATTCTATATGTTTCCATAAATCAGCTGTTTTGGTTTTGGCTCCCTGCTTCTAATGATTCACACCAGAGAATGTTAGAATGTAAACCTTGATGCAGAAAATGGCCAGCTTCAGTATGCTTGCTCTCTATTGAAAACCTGGATGTTTTATCTATATCAGGCTTGGGGTTTTTCTTTTAACATCTGTATTTCTGGATTCAGTTTGGGACTTCTATAGTTCTAGATAACTTTATGAGAAATATTTAAGAACCACATGAAGAACTGAAATAAATATTTGTCTGGTAAAGCACTGGAAACTGATCTAGAGCAACTGTAGTGGGATGGCAAGTACTCTACTGTAGTTACTTAGGTATTTTAGTTCTTGATTTAGATATTCCTTGAGAATTCATCTCCATATAATGTTCAGTTTTACTTGTTTACCTAGAAAACTCCATTGCTCATGAGGTGCCATCTAGCAATAATGTTGTAGCAGCTAAAATTTTCTGCTTGGTGCTAAAGCAGTGACCAGATGTTTCTCATAGTACGCATGGCGTACGTCATGGCACTCCTTATCTGCTCTTCCAGGACTGTCACCCTCTCCCCAGTTCCTTCTCTATACACAAAACCTGGCCACTGCTCTGGGTTTGGCTGGGGTAATTGTCTTTGCAGGGGCTGGCATGGGGCTGTGTTTTGGATTTGTGCTGAACACAGGGTTGATAATACAGAGATGTTTTTGTTGTTGCTGAGCAGGGCTAACACAGAACCAAAGCCTTTTCTGCTGTTTGTACTGCCACACTGGTGAGGGAGCTGGGGGTTCATGAGAGGTTGGGAGGAGACACAGCTGGGACAGGTGACCCAAACTGACCAAAGAGATTTCCAGACCATGTGACATCATGCTCAGGACATAAAGTGGGGGCAGAAGAACATGTATGCTTGCAGTGATGGTATCTGTCTTCCCAAGTCACCTTTATGTGTCCTGCTCTCCTGGAGATGTCTGCCCATGGGAATCAGTGAATTAATTCCTTGTTTTGCTTTCCTTGTGTGCATGGCTTTTGCTTTCCCTGTTAACATGTTTTTATCCCAAAACATGAGTTTTCTGGCTTTTACCCTTCCCATGCTCTCCTTGATCCCACCGGTGAGGGATGAGCAAGTGGCTGTTGGCTGGGCTTAAAACATAAAATCCAAGATGGCTATTCCTGAATAATGCTGTCAGAATGAACAATTCTATTCAAGAATCTGACTTGCTAATTTGACATATAGTCTTATTTTAAGCAAAAGATCATCTACCAGACATAGACCAGTGAGAAACAGTGACCATTGGCAGGACAGATACTCCAGAATTGTACCCGCAGCCTTTTACCATGTGGCACACAAAGCAAAGGAAGATACAATCCCTGCTTTGAACTCTTGCTCCCTGGGACTGTCAGTCTTTTCCTTTCCCCATCAATAGATTCAGTGGTGATTTATAAAGAAAAAAGAAAAAAAAAATAACAAACAATGAAAACCAAGAAAAACCAAACCAAAAAACCCCCCAACCCCTCTCCCCCCTAAAAAAACACTCCCACCAAAAAAAAAAAAAAAAAAAAAAAAACCTACTAGAGTTCAGACCTGGATAAATCTGTTAGAAAAGTAAAGGTTTTGGAAAAGTACTTAAATGGAAAACAGAGAATGTGAGGTTTTTCTGTCCAAAATATTGAGTCACGATTGCAATCCTGCACCAAAATTGGAAAGAAACCCCATAATCTCAATTTATTTCTGCAAATATTATGGCGGTTTTGTCCAGACCTTATCGTTCGTATGTCACATGCAAACAATCATGTTTAATAGATTCTGTATTTCTGAGAGCTATTTTTAGATAAAGGAAAACTTTCCAGACTGTTTTGGGTCTGCTGCTTGAAGTAGCCACCCAGAGTTGCATTCAAAATGTTGAGTCACTTGATTTGGAAGGATTGACATCAGGGATTTTAAAAAAGGTCTGCCTTTCGGACTGCTCCCTTTAACACTTTTTAAAAAAATTGTTGAATGAAGTACGTGTAAGAGTGCACACTCAGCTGGAAACATCAAAAACCCATAAAAGCTGGGCTTAAAGATGTCAGAAGTGATTAAAGTATTCTGCCTATTAATCCTGTTATTACCCAGAAAATGGATTTTAAGTTCTAGAGTCCTATCTGGAAAAACATCTTGAAGTACTGCATTATAGATCAAACATTGGTCTTGGGTTTAAAAAGGAAAAAAACAAACAAAAAACTAACAACAAGACCAAACCCCCACAAAAACAACAACAAAAACCAAAACCCAACCAACCAAAAGAAAAAAAGAAATAAAAAAACCAAAACCAAACAACCCACAACCAAAACAAAATAAAAAAAAAAAAAACCCTATAATTCTCAAATAATTGAAAGCACTTTCAGATGGGTTCTGTGGGAAAGGAAGGAAAGAAATTAACCCAAATTTGTCGTGGCAACTTTCTTCATGCCATGACTTGATTTATTTTTAGTTGGTCTTTACAACTGAGAATTCCTTTTCTCATCCCATCTGCAGTGTGCCTTGCTTGGAGCAGTTTGTTTTGTTGATGGGTATAAACATTTGAATCTGCCTGTGAGGAGGATTTGGCGGCTGGGGGAATTGGTAATAGACTATAGCGCATTTCTCCCCAAGGGTCACGAGTTCACATCCGTATCAGGTCAATAGTGGCAGAAAGTCATTACGGATCCGGCTGGCATCTGCCTCGTGGCCGCTGCCGAATCATTTAACAATCGCCGTCCAGTTCCACGTGGTCAGGTGTTTTCCTTTCTTCCCCGCAGCAGAGCCCCTCGGACAGCCTCTCACTGCCCGCTCCCGAGGCGGGGACACCCTTTCCTTTCCCGGGGGAGCCCCTTCAGCCCCGGGTGCCCCCGGGAACCGGCGGCTCCTGCGCCCGCCGCGGCTCCGCTGGCTCGGGGCGGGCGGCAGGGCGCTGTGGCCGTGTGTGTCGCAGGGCGGGCAGGGCGCTGTGGCCGTGTGTGTGGCACGGCGGGCAGGGCGCTGTGGCCGTGTGTGTGGCACGGCGGGCAGGGTGCTGTGGCCCGTGTGTGTGGCAGGGCGGGCAGGGCGCTGTGGCCCGTGTCCCGACCCGCTCGGAGGGACACGGCACGGCCGGGGGGGCCTCGCAACCCCCGCCCGCCCCGCCGGGCCCCCAGGGCGCTCCTCCGGCATCGGCACCGCCCGCGGACCCGCCGGGCCCATCCCCGGCAGAGACCCCGCTGACACCCCCACTGAAACCCCGGCAGTGGTGCCCGCTGACACCCCACTGACAGCTCCGCTGAGACCCACAATAACACCCCACTAAGACCCCACTAAGACCCCACTAACACCCCACTAACACCCCGCTAACATCCCTGCTGAGACCCCCACTAACAACCCCCTAACGCCCCACTAACACCCCACTAAGAACCCACTCACACCCCTCTAACGCCCCACTAACACCCCAAAAACACCCCGCTGGCACCCCATTGACAACCCACTCACGCCCCACTCACACCTCACTGACACCCCACTCCCACCCCACTCCCACCCCACTCACACCCCACTCACACCCCGCTCACACCCCACTCACACCCCACTCACACCCCGCTCACACCCCACTCACACCCCACTCACACCCCACTCACACCCCACTCACACCCCGCTCACACCCCACTCACACCCCACTCACTCCCCACTCACACCCCACTCACACCCCGCTCACACCCCACTCTCTGACGCCCCCGCGGCTGCCCCCGCTCCGCGCTCTCCGCGCTGCCGCCGTGCCCGGCCCGGGCGCTGCCGGCGGCTCCTTCGGGCAATTTCCCCGACTCTGGCCGCGCTCCGGCCGCCTGCCGGCTCCGGGGAAGGAGAAGCGGGGCAGGGGGGCCTGGGCTCGGGAAGGGCTCGGGAGGCGGGGGCGCCCTCGGCCGCCGCTCGGGCCTGGGGCTCGCTGCCCCGGCAGGGCTCCCGTTGGGAGCGCCACGTTTCAAACACGTGTGTGGAGATCGGTCCGTGTGCAACCGCTGTGTAGAGCCTTCCTCCATCCCCTCTCCTCCCCCTCTTCTTCTCTTCGAGGGGAGCTGGAATCCGAATGGTGAGATGTAGAAGAGCGCGGATCCCCGTGAATCCCATCTGAATAAATGTCTATATTAATGAATTATTAACTCGGCCGCTCGTGACCTTAAAACTGGAATGAGGAGACGCCTAGGGCAAGAAGGAAAGCTGCTGAATCCTTTATCGGACTCCTGTCAGAGGTAACCGACCATTTGTCTTCCCCAGATCAGGAGAATTAATTAATATGAAAGGCAAACTTTTTAATTGTGTGTCAAACGAAATCAGATAGGGTGTCCCCGATTCAATCCCTTGCTAAAAGGGTTTGAGGTCCCTTTTCTCACCCAAGCCTAAAATAAAGCCTTCGAGTTTTCAAAGAGAAGGGCATCCTTCCTAAGTGTTGTGAAAAAAACAAAACCCAACCAAGGAAGAGAAAAAAAAAGAAAAGAAAAGGAAAAAAAAAAAAAAAAAAAAGAAACCAGAAAACCCCACAAAACATAACCAAACACCCTAAAAGGAAAAAAAAAAAAAAAAAACACCAAACAAACAAACAAAAAAAAAAAAACACGCAGGGAAAATGATGAATTTGGGTAGTTAATTTATCGATCTTGGCTCCTCTTCCCGCTTGTTTTATTTTAGAGGTCATTAATCAATGAAGAAAAACACCACCGTGTTCCCCCTTTGCATTTAATACTTACCCTCCTTATTTATTTCTTTTGAACAAATTCCTAGCAAATATTCACCAATCGATTCGTAGGCGATGGATTTTTATAAAGGTTTGATCGCCTTCTAAACGGTCAATGTGATTTGTTTCAGCACTCGTCCTCTAAATAATGAAAAAGCCTGGGAGAAGAGGAAGGAGATGGCAGTAGTTAAAGCCTCCTTTCTTTTTTCCTTCTCATCTTCACATCCAGGAGCAAAGAAATGAAATAATTTTTTAATTTTTTTTTTTTTTAAAGCCAAACTCACAGCAGGAGCAAACCCAAGAAGCAGTGACAAATAGACCAGCTCGGGGGAGACAGAAGGGACGCGCACAACCCGCTCTGCCCGGGGAAGCGAGAGCAGAGGTCAGGGCTGGCTGAAGCCGCCCCGGGGAGGCGCAGGTTCGGGGCTGGGAGCCCTGCTGGAGGATCTGCCTGCCGGCTCTTCCCGAGGGAGCGGAGGGGCCGCCGGCGGAGATGTTCAGGAGCGACTGGGCGAGCAGCCGTGCCCTGCCCCGGCCGGCCGGCGCAGGGAGCCCGTCCGTCTGTCCCGCCGCCGCTCGCCGACCTTCCCGGCCGGGGCTCTCCTCCCCTCCGCCCTGCGCCCCGCCAGAGGCTCCCGCGGCCGAGGGCAGGAGCGGAGGGCGAGGCGCAGCCCGACGGGCGGGCAGAGCCGGGGGCACCGCTCCGTCCCTGCCCTCCGCCAGCCCGCGGCGAGCCTGCCTGCTCCCTCGCCTCTGCCTCGGCAGGGTCCCGGAGCGCCAAGGGAGTCCGTAGATCTTATTCTGCCACCTTGATCGCTCAAAGCGCTACTTTTCTGTCTGTTTAAAAAAAATGCCTAATGCAACAGATTGAAGTATTCCTGAGTATGAGCCCTCATGGAATACTTCTGTTAGCAACTCGAAGCAAATGCAGGTATTGACAACGTACTTAAATCCATCAGTTGGGCTCTTTCCTCTACTTCATCACATTTTTCTAGCGCGAAACGAAATTTCCAGATCGCTACCACTAAAAGAAAGTCACTATTTTCGAAAGAAGTCCAGTGAGGAAATCAACCATAGCACAGATGTGCACGTAAAAACAAATAAATAAATAAATTAAAGAGTCAGATGGGGCGGAATAAGCCTGTGTCCAGGAGGGAGGTGGGTAGGAAGGAGACGTTGTTTTAATGCAGCGAAAACAGAGAAAACCGAGCGCGCCCACTGTCAGTGCGCCCAACACCGACCGCCAGCGACGGTGCGAACAGAGTCCCGCCCGCACCTCTGTCCCCCGGCTGAGCGGCAGCGCTGCGGAACCGCAGAAAGAGGATTGAGAGAGCGAGAGGGATGAAAATTATTACATATTGCATCATGGAATTGATCAAAGACTTAAAGAAGGTTTCTATACCCAACTTTGTAACCCCTAAAATGGGTGCTGGGGGTGTTCCTAGTCGTGTTTGCCTTTAATTTAGGTGTTATCAATCTATACAGCAGATGACGGATGACCTTGTCAAAATGACTCCAGTCAAAACATTTTTTGCCCCAGCCCTGTTCAAATTTGTGTTAAAATGTCCTGCCTTAGACACAGACAAAGTCTAAACAGCAGCAGCTTTCCCAGGCTCTGCGAGAATGGAGGGTGGGAAAGAAACAAACTAGAATCAGGGTGGGGAGAAGGGTGAAAACATTTTACACGCTCGCACGTTACGTTTGTAGGCAACTGTGCATTCAGTGTCAGTGTAACACCTGTCTACGAGGGCTCTTCTGACACTGCAGCGATGTTTTGGTGAGATAAACAGTTTGTGTATTTTGTCCTTAATGCAAGGCATAATATGTACGAGCCATATACCTAAGAGGCAACAGATTATAGATTTGTCTGGTTTTTTCACACGGTCTAGGAAAGAAACTGAAAAAAGCCCCAAACTTGTTAAATACTCACTGATATGTGAGCTCAACAACTGAGCAGCGGGGCGGGACACCCAAGTTTCTAAGCAGAGTGGGGACGAAAAGTCACTAGAGACGAGAAGTTTCTCGCCACAGGTTGCATCTCCCTCTGGCATACTTCTTGCACTGCGCTGTAGCTGAGTACAAAGAGCAGGAGTGAGGCGTGCGAGAGGGGCTCGAGGATGCAAGGGCTGAGGAAGGAGAAGCTCTGGGGCGGTGGGTTGGTTCCCTCAGCTGTGCTGGGACTGGTCTCAGGTAGCCGAGGGGAAAAGGACGCGAGTCATCCAGCACACAGCACGAACTACCTGAGACACTGCCGGGACAGGTCGGGTAGGTGTCTAAAATCCACCCCAAACCCCGAGGGGCAAAGAGCAAGCGAGGCAAGAGCCTCACGGCTGGCGGGAGGCCGGCCGGGTGCGAGGCTCCTGGGCCGGCGGGGTCGGGAGCTGCCGACGCTCGGCTCTGGAGCGGGCGCAGCGGATCCCTCTCGGGAGAGTCCACCGCTCCCCTCCGCCAAGGTAAAAGGCAAAAGCCAAAAGCCCAGCTCTTTAGCTCTTTCCGTGGCGATTGTGCTTCGGAGCTGGGGGGGAGAGATAGAGAGAAAAAGAGAGGGAGGGAAGGAAACTGGAGGGAGGGAAGCGGGAGAGAGGGAGAAAGGTCGAAGGCTGGGGGTGGGAGGGAGGAGGGAAGGGAAGAAAGGGGCGCTTTAAAAGTTGAGCAAGGAACAAAGTGGGGGAAGTTGCCAAAAAAAGAGCTCTGCATCCAGACTCGCTGGTAACTTCCCGATCCCTCCCCTCCTTCTCGTACACACCACACACACTTGTATTTTGCGCTGTCGTAAAACCCACGTGTCTCGCCCAGAGCCTGCCAGAGCCGAGCCGAGCGCCCGGCCGCGACTGCGATGCGCAGCCACAGCAGAGGGAGCCCGGTGGCTCGCAGCTAGCCGTCCCTCCGGTCCCCGGCACCTGGAGAAGGATCACCCCGCTCCCGCGTGGACTAAGACCGGGGAAGTCTTTGCTCCCGGCCGCTGTCCGGCTCGGAGGCTCCCGGAGCAGCCGACACCTCCGCACGCCGCCCGTGCAGCAGCAGCAGCAGCAGCGGCGCTCGCCCCGCTCAGGTAAGGCAGACGCGGCCGGGGCCCCTCCGAGCTGCCCGGCACAGCGGGGCACCCTGGCCGGGGCAGGCACCGCCGGCCGCGCCCGAGAGGGAAAGAGCCGCGGCCGGAGAGGAGAGGAGAGACCCGCGCCTGTGTGCGTGTGACTGAACTTTCCTCCGCCTCCTCCTCCTCCTCCTCCTCCTCCCTGTTGTCAGCCGAGAGTCGTTCGCTTCCGCGGAGAGAGGGAAGGGAGTGAAGCGGGAAGGCAGAGCGTGGCCGGGCCGGGGTGAGCGGGGGCTCTGGGGCCGTGGGCCGGCGTGGGGGGCTGCTCCGGGCGCAGCCCTGTCGCCCCGGCCACCGCGTTTCTCCTCCTGGGGCTTTTCGGGACGAGGCTTTCTCCTGACGGACCTGGCCAGGGACAGGGGAAGGGACGGGAGCACGGCCCCGCGGCCGATCCCGCACGGCCGCGGCGCAGAACCCACGCGTGGCCCAGTGTGTCCGAGCGTCTGTCCGACCGCGTGTCCGACCGCGGGGTCGGGCGGCCCTGCCAGGGCGGGGCGGGGGTCTCACGTCTTCTGTCCCCTTCCTCCCTGCTCCACAGGCAGAGCGATGCTGAAGCCCGGAGATCCCGGCGGATCCGCGTTCCTGAAGGTGGATCCCGCCTATCTGCAGCACTGGCAGCAGCTCTTCCCGCAGAGCAACCAGCTCAAGAGCAGCGGGCCCCTCGCCCAGATCCAGCCGCCCGAGAGAGCCGAGCCCCCGGCTGACAGCCTCCGCCAGCGCCCGACCTCCCTCTCCTCCGCCTCCTCCTCCTCTTCCTCGTCCACTCCGTCTTCCTCCTCCACCTCGTCCTGCGTCGCTGCGGCGGCGGCTTCTCTGGCTGGCCTGACCTCCCTGCCTGTGACCCAGGTCCCGGTCTTCGGCCCGCTGCAGAGCTCGGAGCTCCCGGCCGGGGGAGCGCCCGCTGCCCTGCAGGGCAAGGATTTGTGCGGGGCCGGCGGCGGCGGCGGCAAATGCGGCGACCGTGGGGCCGCTCGGTACCGCTGCACGGCCGAGGAGCTGGACTACTACCTGTACGGGCAGCAGCGCATGGAGATCATCCCCCTGAACCAGCACACCAGCGACCCCAACAACCGTACGTACCGCGCCCCTCTCGCCCTCCTCCGCCGCTCGCCCTCCGCGCCCGGGGCCAGCCCGGGGACGCTCCAGGCTGCGGGACCGCAGTCGGTGCCTGCGCCGCTCTCACTCCACCAGGAGCATCCTCCGTCTCGCCCTTCCCTCCCTCTAGTTTTTGCGTTGATACCAGTTGTTTCAGGAGACGGGCTGCCGCCCTCCAGTAGCAGTTTTTCTGCTCTGAAACCCGGGCCCTTCCCTGGAAGGCACGCTTCACCGGAAAGGCTGTGGCGGGGGTAGATTTTTTCGGAGGGCTGCTTAGGAAAATGCATTCAGCAAAGGTTCAGAGCGACTAGCTACAAAGCTGGTTCCTTCTCGCCTTGTACGTCCCACTCCATTCCTGCCCGGAAAGACCGGGCTTCGCAGAATACCCAGAAATCAATTACTCCTCCGAGCTGGGCAGGGGAAAAGTTGCAGTTTTCATCAGATGGTCTAGGGCAAAGTTTTCCTCTTTCTTATCTCGGAGTATCGTTTCCTTTCAGACCTCGTTAACACCTCGTTGGTTTTAGTTTTCACCCCTACGGAAAAGCGTGACATGGTCATTTAAAGAGAAAAGCCGATTTTCTCGACGAAAAAGTCTGCACGAGTCAGAATTAATTTAAGACTTGGTGGTTCTAAAGAGTTCTATACTGCTGTTGCCTATTATACAGCTGGGAGGTTTTTTTTTGGGGGGGGCGGGGGGGCCCTATCATTATACATCTGTACGGATGAAAGGTTTGTAATTTTAGAAACTTCTGTCTTTTTTTTACCCTGTATCTATCAATACGACGCAACCGAGGACATTCACGACATGAAAAGAACTATATGAACTCCTAATAGTTCATCAGTTTTATAACTAACATTCAGAGCACACGGATCTGGATCTGTCCCTCTAAAAACACATGGCTTCGGGCCATGCACTTTTAAAAAAAATTATTATTATTGTTTCAAACACTGTCTTTTATCCTAAGGTTTCTTAAAACTCTTTTTTTCTTTCTTTTTTTTTTTTTTTGGTTGTCCTTCTCAACCACCACTCCCCAAATGTCCGTTTAAGGAAGGCTGTTGAACAGAAAAACGGTACCCCAAACCAGCAATCCTCACATGCCCAAGCAAAACGCAGAATCATTTAATTCAATTTCAGATGAGGAGCTTGTTTTGAAAGTTTCCATGACATCCTGTTATGTATTAATTAAACTGCCTGGATGCCAGCACAGTCTTCAGCGCTGTGCATATGTGAGGGGGGAAAGTTGAATCGGAGTTTGGTGGAGATTTTTCCCGCCTTCTTAACATTTCAAATGCTTCTATATTGGTTGTCGACTTTATTTTGAGCGACTTCCTCATGCTTAGTCTTACCTTGTAGTGAAACTTGTTCGTGTATTTTGTGTTCTCGGGTGAAGAAAACCTGATATTATAAATTACATGCAGAAAATGGAATCCGAAATGCACTTCGCATCGACAACCGGTTCAGACAATACATGTTTTACTTCTCGGAGCCGCTCTGTAAACCTAAAGGGAAAAGGTTTTAAAAGGAGAAAGAAATATTAAAATGCGTTTTGGGGGGGAGGGGGGGGGGGGTGGGACGGACGAACATTTTAAGGACTGAGAAGAATAACAGCATCCCGCAGAGTCGGAGGCGAAGCCTGGATAATTTCTTCCCGAGCGCGGTATAAAAGGTGGAAGCTTCGGGGAAGCGAAGGGATCGATTGCGGGAAGGACGCTTGTGAACCGCGTCCGGCTCTGACGGGGCAGCCGTCGCCATCGGAAGGACGGGCAGGGGGCAGCCAGCGCCATCTCGACTTCTTTTTGTTTGTTTTTCTTCAGTTAGATGTGAACACTCCTGTAATTTACTCGTGTACAGGGCGGCTTTCGCTCCAGCGGCTGTTAGCTGCCCCTGAGCGAAACTTTGAACGCGCGAGTGTTTCGCTCTTCTGGGACCAAGCGCAGTTGCTTTGGGCAACTCGTGCTTAAAAAAAAAATAAAGAAAAAAGTAAACTGTCAGTGAAGGAGGAGTGCCGCAGCTGCAGCCTGTGCCGGGCCACGCGCTCCGAGCGCTCGCACGATCGAGGGAACCAGCGGCGGGGCACGGGCCTGGCTGCCCCTGCGCAAGGGCTGCCGAGCCCGCTGGCGGCCCGTGGGCAGCGGGATTTCCAGCCGCCCCGACTCGCACCGTCACTCCCGTTCCGCATCATTCCCACCCTCACTGCCCGTTTGAGGGGAAGGAGGTGGGGGCTGTGGGTGAGATGAGGCGCCGTCTATTTCAGTTTGAGTCGTACTTGCTTGCTGCACTTCCATCTGCGGACAGCCCCAAGGACGCCCCGAGACGGGCGGGCTCTCCCCAGCCCGGCACAGTCACCCGTCCGCCGGGATTCACCCCCTCCCCGGAGCGGGGGCGCCGGTCTGCTCCTCTGCCCTGCCCGGCGGGCCTCCGTCTGTTTCTCGGGCTCTAATCCTGGCTGTGCCTCCTTCACCAACCGAGCGAGTGCCCCGTCTCCTCTGCTTTCCCAAATGATGCCCCTCTCTGCATCCCGAGCATCCCTTCCTTTTGCGGGGCACCCCGCGTGTCCCCGCTCCCCGGCAGGTCCCACCCGCTCGACAGAGGCGCCGGCCGACTTGGCGTGTGCCCCGGTGGTTCGGCGGGGCCGAGGCTGTCCCGGCTGCCCAGGCTGTCCCGTCCCGTCCCGTCCCGTCCCGTCCCGGCCCCGCTCCCCAGCGCCTGGCCCGGCCCGGCGCCGGGCGGCCGCCGCGGGAAGATGGATGGGCGGCGGTCTCCCTGTAGACACACGCCTTGATCGTCAAATATCAATGAATATGGCACGGTCTTGGGCGAGGGAGGGGGCGGGGGCCGCCTAGGAGCTGTGGGTTAAGCGTCTGTATGCAATTGTTTTAAATTGAAAGGGGGTAAGCTGGGGGAAAATAATAATAATGATGATAAAAAAGAAGCAATTAAGAGGCAAAACCCTAACTAGAGCCCAGGAGTCTTTACTCCCAGGGAAGTAAAGGGGATTATGCTAAAGCCCCGATAAAGCGGCAGGAGGCTGGGGACCGTTTGCTTCCCAGCCTGGAATCTGGAAGGACGAGGATATTTCTGGGCGCTGCGGGAGGGGCGCTGGGGCGGCCAGGAGATCTCCTCGGGCGAGCCCGGGGGCTGCGGGACCGGCTCGTTCCCTCGGAGGCGCGCCCCGAGCTTCTGGGGAGACGCTTCCGCACGGAGAGCTCCGAGACTCCTCCAGCCCCGCCGGCGAGCGCCAACCTGCCACTGTAATAAATACGCTGCGTAAAACTGAAGTGTCACGCGACCGAGCACTTTGCACGCCTTTTCCCATTCAATTTATGGGGAGACAGTGTATATATAACATGCTGTGAAGTGGATCGGTGTGGAAAATATTCGGGCTTTTTTTTTTTTTTTTTTTCCTCTGGACTGCTGGTAACCTGTATGATTTAGCTATTTTGCATCATTAGTTACCCAGCGCCCTTAAACATAGCAGATAGCCATACATTAGATTGAGGTTAGAGAAGGTGGTGACTGTTTATTTAGGGTGATAAAATGGTCCATCAGCAGTAATCTCCATCGATATGTGCCACCAGGAGATGAAGGATGAGGGGACAAGCCACAATTAATTGCCCTATAGTTTTGTAGGAGAGAGTGGAGCCGGTGCGGACTGAACTTCGATCTCCTCTCCTGGCGCCTATTCATCATCTCTACATTGTATATGGGGGTCTCTCAGGGGCAGAGGGTGGCAAGGTTTATCTACACACAATATTCTCCTACCCTTCTCATACCTGACACAGAAATTTAATTCATTCATACCTACAGTAGAAGGCAGGGAAAATCAAACCCACCTCCCTCAACCCGCCCCCCACTCGCCTCTTAGCTGTGACCCGAAAGCCCCTCCAAAGGCGGGGCGGGCGCTCCGGGGCGCCCGGGCGCTCTGGGAAGGAGGAACCATGTCCGGGCTGTGCTGAGCCCCGGCCGGGAGCCGCGGCAGCCCCTGCCCGAGCTCTGCCCGAGCTCTGCCCGCACCTCCCTGCGCGGCGCTGCGGGGCTGCAGCCCTGCGGGACGGGCTCGGGCCCCGAGCCGGGCACAGCCGCGGGGCAGCGGGCCGGGCTCGGTCCCGCTCTCTGCAGAGAGGGGTTAGAATAAATCGCTAAATAAATAGAGGGCACCCGACGGGAAAACGCATCCGTGTTCCGTACGCCCGAAAGTCTGCCTCCAGTGAGGCAGTCTGATAGAAACTGCCAATAATCTGGTGAAAGGAGGTGGATGCCAGCTCATCGATGAGGAAACTGAAGTACGAGGGAGGCTGAGCTTCCCTGGAAAGCTCCAGCCCGCAGGAAACGAAGGGAAACAGTTTCTTCCAGCCTTCCCTCCTGCTTAGCTGGGTACCCGGGCCCAGACAGGGATGCAGGGCCAGCCTTAGTGATTTATACTTGCGAGTGAGTAATACCATGTGAAATGATGGCCACTTACACTGGATACCTGCATGCTTGTGGTGAATTATGGAGCAAAGGGTCAGAGGCCACCCTTCTTTAATACCAGCAAACTGCAGGTATCCAGTCTAACTGCACCTTTGAAGCATATTATTGCTGAGGAAAAAAATGTATTTCTTTCATTTATTGTTACAGCTGGTTTGCTGGTAAAAACACTGCGCTAAACCCTAGTTTCACTGACGAAAGGTTATTCCTTTTAGATTTGCTTTAAAGTGTGCAGTAGTAGTGTTATTTATGTTGGTGTGTGTTTAAAATTACATTTTGGGGACAATGATGTGTCCTTTTGCCTAGGTTTAGTACTTTTAAGTGTACTCACATGGAGTTACAGTATTGGCATTACACTCTGTTCATTTTTCTGGAGGCACATAAACAGTAACATCTTGCTGTCCTTCCATAAGAACTATGCCAAACAGCTCCTCTAGGAAATCCTTTAATTTTCTTTTTCTTGCATCTTCCTTTCCTTAATCCTCCTTATCTATAGAATATGAAGGTATAAAGAAGGAAACTGATCTCCTTCCAAAATGTTTGGCTGTATCTGGGCCTGCAATGTAGTATTCCCACTGACTTTACCTTCTACATCTCTAGATTTTATCAGGACATACTCTGCTCTGGCTGCAGTCCTCCTTTATTTTTCCATTTTCAGCAAGTCCTCCAATTTTCTAACATTTCTTGCTTCTTCTTGATTTGATTTGGGGCTTGACTGATGTTATTGCAGAAAGTGGAATTATCCATTTCAGCTGTTCTCAGTGAAGCCCTGTACTCACACTCAGCTGCTCTCTGAGGCCAAAACTGGAGGAAGGGCACGGGACAGCTCTCCTTGTCACCCTATCTGGCCAGGCTCAGGGAAGTTCACACTTTTAGAAGCTTCATTTTCCTGTGAGCCCCCCACACCAGTGTGGGTGATAATGGCCACCATCCAGTTTGGAGACTCTGATGATGTCAGTGGACCACAACACTCTCTCTCTCAAACCCCTGCTTCCTTTCCCTGCCTTATTAAGCATGTTGGTGCAGTGTGCCACATTGTGCTCCGCAGCACACACAAAGATGATGTTGTTCATCCTGCTGTGAGGCAGGATAGTGTGCAAGTCTTGGAGCTCTTGATTTTTTTCTCCAATATGATATGAAGGAAATCCTTCCCTTGTCCTCTGAGGCAAAGGAATACACTGCCTACAGTGATGGTCTTTAAATGGATGGTTTCATGTATTACACTATTACACAAAAGTTAGTTACAGAAGAGGAAAAGATGCACAGTAGCTTTTTACTCCAGGCATAGTAAAATATAGCTAGAATGGCTTCCATTCCTTATAACATTTATGAGAATTTTTAAAGATTTTATTTGTGCAATTACATAGCAACTAAAGCTAAACGTATGAAGCATGAAACTAAGAAGAATTTCAGTACTGCTTAGTATTAAAGACAGATTCCTTCCTTCTCATCAACAAGACATTAGCCAAAACAGTTTCAAAAGATGTTCCATTTTCCAAATTTTCAGCTTTGGCAGGACAAAGGGGAAAGGAACACAGCAGGGGATCAGATTCTGTGACTGCCAAGCATTAAGACATTACCACTGTTTTTGGACACTGGAAAATAAATATCACCATGTGTGACTTTCTGTAAGGGTAAATGACAGTGACACAGGGTTTGTTTATACTCCTTGACAATTTCTTAGTTTCTTTTTCTTGGAAATGTAGAAATAAAATGTTTAATCCACATTCATGTGCACATATTGTCAGAATGAAGTTAAGGAATTATTGTTCTAGGCAGGTACTGAAATTTTTGTGCATGAAAAGTTATGTATATCTAGTGGCTGTATGCAGGAACTCGACACTGAGATTGTCTGACTGGAGTAAAGAAGATATTTAGCAGGTTTAATGTAAATTTCTCCAGAGATACAATTCCTCTAAGAAAGCCATTGTAGTCAGCTAGTTATGAGGAGGGTTGCATATCCAGAAAATATTAAAGCAGCGCAAATAATTAGAATTCAAGGGCCTACCCTGGGTGCTAACTGACATCATGGTTAGACATAATTTCTTTAAGCTCTCAGTTTTCCTGTAAGATATTTTCTTTCTAACTTGCATGGGTAGATTGAAATTAATTGATTGCATAGAGTCATAGAACCATCTGTGTTGGAAAAGATCTGTGAAGTCCTCAAGTCCAACTGTAGATCATAGAGTTCAGCCGTAATCTGTTTAGAGTGTATCACATGCCAAACTGTTTAGGATTGTGGGCTTGTTTTTTTGTTGTTTGGGGTTTTTTCTTCCCTTTTCCTATTTGGGATCCTTTCCTATGTGACCTCCCATGCCAAACTGCAGTGCTGCCCCAACATCTTTGGGTAGGCCAAAACCACAGGGTTTCTTGATGACTGGCTTTGAAGAGGAAAGGAAGAAAAGATGCTGTGGTGATACCTCACTTTCCAAACTTGCTGTGGAAATAATAACAAAAAAACCCCAACCACCCTGCTGCCCCATTCCCTCCCTCTCCAGCATATACTTGATGCCTTTTATTCATCATGTCTCAGAATGGTTGTAGGAATATCTGCTGCGCTCTTTTAGGACTCGCCAGAAACATCTTCCCTGGGGCCATCCGCCTCAGACTGGCGTGGCTGGGAGAGCACAGCCCCTCTGCAGCGGCGGGTCGGCCCGGGAGAAGCCGTTCTGCGGCCGGGATCGCGTCCTCAGGGCGAGGCGAGGCTGCGCCCCGCGGCGCTTTTGGTGCTGGTCCCCGCTGGGCGGCTTCGTCCCGGCGCGCTCCTCTGCATCCCGCCCCGACCATCGGGGATGGATGGCCCGGGCCAGTTTCACACGCAGCCCTTCTGCAGGGGCACCCGCCGGAGCGATGCCCAGCTCGGGGCTCGTCTCCTTACGTCCTCCTGGCGTCTGTAACCAGCGCTGCGCGTAGGGAACTCGGACAGACGAGCGCCAGGTGGAGACAGGCGCTTCCTGCAAGACCCAAAGGTGTAATGATCTTCAGGGAAATTAGCTTCCACGTGTAACTTAGTAATAATTTCTCGTTGCTGAGTACAACTCTTTTTTAATGGTAAAATTTAAAAGAGGATGACAGGAAAAATTGTTTATGTAGCGTGTCTAAAACTGAAGAGTACACATAGAAGCCATAATTTGAAGATGCATCTTTTACTGTCCTTTAGCAGGTTTTGCTGAAATGAGGGGAGGGTTTCCTTTGAAGGATCTGTAGGAAAGAGGCCTACTTAATGTGCAGTACATCCAGTTTGGAAAGAAGAACATCTGAGTCAGGGCCCCTGAGAATTGAAACTGTGGTTGCAGGCAGTCTAGCAAGTCTAAATCTGAGGCATAGACCAAGAAACTCCTGCTTCTGTAATGAATGCTGTGCTCTGTTTTTATAAGGAGTGGTATATAAAATTATTAGGGGAAAGATGTAGGACTTGCTACAAGAGTACTACGCCATAATTATTGGTTTTTCTTTGTATTTCTGGAATAAATTTATATAAAAACATTTGTTGTGCTATGAAAATGAAATGTGAAGAAGATGGCAATTTATTTCAAGAGATTCATTGTTATGTTAACTCGGCATATCTCCAGAGAAATTAATTTCTTGAACATGAAACATTTTCCTGGAAGATGTACATTTGTGGCATAGCGGAATAGTGTGCAGTGGAAACATTTAACCAAAATTTTCTTTGCTCAGAAAAGAAAAGCCATGGTAGGATCTACCCAAAATAGAGACACATCATTCATTATTAACAGCAGTTAGGGAAATTAACAGTTTTACAAACTGATCTTTTTTACAGGAATTGCTCATGAACTCAGATATGCTGTTTTGGTCTTTTCCTAGCTTAATTTACATGGCACAGGCAAAGAACATGTATTCTCATTCAATAAATAAATTTTCAAGTGTGCGCCCAGAAATATTTGCTGCATAATTTCAGTTTCAAGATTAGATTTGTCTTTAGTAAAGTAAACGCGGATGCAGGCTCCAATTTGTCATTCATGAGGTTCTAGTTTATTTATTTTATTTTCCAAACAGACAGGCATGCACACACACATGTTAATGTAAAAACCAGAGTGAATGTTCATTTAAAATAAGGATTAAATTAAATCTTGTTCCAATTAAGCCCTTGGGCTGAGCTGTGGTAAGGCAGTTGAGAGGGACTTGTAACACGCTACGACTGTGTTTTAAAATGTCTCGCTGAAACACACTGGGATGGTTTAACTGCACTATTTGTATTAGTCAAAAAATTCATCTTTAAAAACATTGTTAAAGTAAATGAATCTTGGCAGGTTTGTGAATACACAAGGCTTGCAAATTGTCTGCAGGATTTCTGCTCAGCCTTTGGAATTTCTTATTTAGGGCTCTGGTGAGATCTGGGAAAGAGCCAGAAGGGCACAGCGCGCAGGAGCACTGGCTGTGCTGCCATGAAACGGCATCGTCATGCTCGGGGATCTGCATGGCACGGCCCTGGCAGCGGTGGTGGTGGCCAGCAGCACGGCACTGACAGCTTTTCCCTGTTTGTCCCTCAGGATGTGACATGTGTGCTGATAACCGGAACGGCGAGTGCCCGATGCACGGGCCCCTGCACTCCCTGCGCCGGCTGGTGGGCACCAGCAGCGCCGCTGCCGCCGCCCCTCCGCCCGAGATCCCCGAGTGGCTCCGCGACCTGCCCCGGGAGGTGTGCCTGTGCACCAGCACCGTGCCCGGCCTGGCCTACGGCATCTGCGCGGCACAGCGCATCCAGCAGGGCACCTGGATCGGGCCCTTCCAGGGAATCTTGCTCTTGCCAGAGAAGGTTCAAGCAGGTGCCATCAGGAACACTCAGCACCTCTGGGAAGTAAGTTATCATGTTTCCTTCCTTGTCAAATTTGATCTTTTTGAAGTAAACATGGAGTGTGATCGTATGTTGTACTAGCACCAGAACTAGCCATGAAGATAAGCAAACAGACCCACAACTTAAATAAACCAAGTTAGCAGGTTTGAAAATGTAGCCAGTGCAAGCAAAAGCCTTGCTTTGATAAAGGTAGCCAGAAAACCAGGGGACAGCACAGAGCTCCAAGTGGTCTGCATAAGAAGAGCTGGTTGTTGCAGGTGCTGTAATGTGTAGTAGAGAGTCTTGGTCAGAGAAGTCTGAAGCTTTTACAACACCCAGCGCTTTCTGTATTTTGACCAGAGTTACAAGAGCTGATGGAGCTCTCGGGTCACAGCACCAGCTGTATCATGCTAGAGCAGTGCATGTGGGTTGAGATGGAGAGCTGCACCATTGCTGCGGCCCTCAGCCAGCCCAGGAAAAGCTACTGAAATAAGCCCAGGACCCTATTGCACAGCTTGACCCTTTGCAGTGTGACAGAGCTAGTGCTTGCTCAGTTTAGTTCAGCTCTGGTCCTGTACCCACTGTGAATTCACTGAAGGAGGTTTCCAAAGCCCTTTCTCAAAGCTGTTGGTTTTTCTTTTTTAAATATTTGTCAGTGTCTTAGAGAGGGTTACAGTTATAACTTAGAAAAAACCTATAATCCCTGTGTGTCAGAAAGAGCCTACTCTCTTCCTAGTCTTTTGCCATTAAGTTCTTCTTTGATTTGTACTGGAAGGTATAATTTTTTAGTTCGGCTTAGTCCTCTGTAGCTGCAATCTCTGCTTGCCTCAAAACTAACTGCATCAGTCAGTAGAAACAGCCCCATAGATCTGTGGTATTTGCTCCTCTACACCAAATCCAAATCTCCAGAATATAAGGAATCCATGAAGATGCAGAGTGTTTTTGCTGGCTTCAGTGTGTGTACAGGGAAAGTGAATGGATCTTTGAAAGATATTTGGGGCTGTGGAAGAGTTGGAGCTCCTATGCTTTTTCTGCATGTAAACATATAATAAACAACACCAGGGTTTTCATCTCGAGGTGTTTACCCAAAAACACCATTGTGGCAGGAAGATTTTCACATTAAAAAGATCAGTCTCATAACACACCTGAATGTGATCAGTAGAACTGGATGAATTGCAATGATTGGGACTTTTGCTGCTGCCTCCAGTGGAGATGGAATTTCTCTTGTACAGCAGATATTGATAATTTGGATTTTAACCTGTTCCTACCAAAGCCCAGTGATTATAATGACAGTATTTTGGTATATTTATCAATCACATGTTTTTTATGGACCACTTTATAACGATGGAGTTCTAATTGTTAAGAAGGGTATTGTGATTTAGACTATACCAATTAACAGAATATATAATAGTGAAATGAGATTGCCAGATCTACATACATATGACAATAAATACTGAAATTTAGATAAGTTGAGTCAGAAAATTTTTCCACAAGTATTTACAGCATCAGTTTAATTTTTAAAAACATATGAATTAGTTTTATGCAAGTAAAGTTGCAAATATTGACAATGCCTTTTTAAATAAGCAAGAATTTTTATCATATTTCAGGTTAACTTAAAAATGCTGTTGAAGCAATGAAAGAAGCCAGGGCTTTTAAAAAAAATTAAAAGCAAAACCCAGAAAGATACTAAGAAAAAAACCCAACCAGTACTATTGTATGTACCAGGCAGTAAGTGCTTGTCGGCTGAGTTTTTGTGTGGGATTGCTCTTGTGCTCTTAGCACACAACACAGATTTCCTGTTGGCTAGCAAAATGGATGCATGTATTTTAATGGAATTATCTTAAAAATGAAAATTCAATTTGATTTAATAATAACAATGTATTGCTCATGGTCTTGAATTATTTCTGTTAATGACAAAAACTGTTATCAAAGAAACACATTATCTAAGCTCTAGCCAAAATTTTGCTGTTTCTCATTTGTTTTGTCTTTCAATTTGGCATACTTTATCTGTCAGAAGACCAATGTTTAATAAAGAAAAATATATTAAAAGAAAGTAATCAGAAAGTGTAATTTTACAGAACCTGATCTATGAAAATACATAAAAGCAAATGACAGTATATATCTAAATAGTCTGTATTCATTTAGTCTACATGGTATAGGAGTGTGGATTAAATCACTGTGAATGATAAATAAATGTTTCATCATAGTCCCTTTATAAAGTTGTGACTTTAGTCCATTCTCTTTCACCAATATTTCCCACGCAGCTGCAAAAGCAAGTCTGTCTACAGATCAGCTGTTCAGCATTAGGTCTTGCTAGACCTTATGTAGAGAATTTCACATTTTTAGTATCAAAAATTGTATTTTATTATTTTGCCCTCAGAACCGTAAAGTGGATAGATATTTGTTTTAGTTTACGGTTCTTTGTGTACACCAGGCAAACAGAAGGGCTATTGCGAACTCTTTTAAGCATAGTTACTGTTTTGGTTGCTTTTTTCTTTATACTCTTTGTTGTGGGAAACATCAGAAGCACTGCATTTGATGTATAGTTCAATGCCATGGAAATATGCTTCAGCCTGTCTGCACAAGTGTTCCCACCACGCACTCGATGTTTGCTTTGTGTGTAATCCACACAGCACAGTGTACAGCGACTCAGAGTGAGTTACACACCATTCCATTACCTCACAACAGCCTCGACACCTATGGGTGTTCATGCTAAATTATAGAGCTCTCTCACAATCAGCCAAGATAACTTTTTATAACTTACAGAAAGATCAGTCTTTCAGAAAGCCAAAAATATTAGTCATTTCAGTTGTACTGCTTTTTTTCCCCTTTGGCCCACTTCTATAACCAGAGTTTGCTTGTATTTAAAAAAAATACAATAAACTCTGATTTGTTTAAAACAAAAACAGGACTGGGTGTATTAAATAAACACTCTCTTTGGTAATACAGGCATTTATTCCAGCAGTGCTTCATAATGTTTCTGATCCTTTTTTTTTTTTCTATTTTGAAGTAGTGAGAATAATCCTTTTGTTATTGCAAAGAAACAGAGACTTTCTTAGCAATTAGGTCTTACTGATGAGAATGAGATAATTTTCCGCTAATGTGTTTTCTAATAAAGAAGTGGAAAGGCACACTTGATTCCAACATATATGAAAACATTATCTCAATTATTAATGTGTCCTTACTCCCTGGAGATAAATTAATCTAGTTGCACATGGTTTCCCCTTTCTGTTTAACATCAAAATTTAATAAGAGTAGACTTAAGGAATGTATATGATATACACTTAAATTCTATTAGAATAAAACACTGAGGTTTAAACGTGCATACGTTTTAGTAGTCAAAATTTTTCAGGCTCCCAACTTTAAACTGTGAATTCTGGAAACAGCTAATTTGTAAATGGTCTTTTCCCCTGCAAATGCAGCTTAGATGAAAAAACTTTTACTGACAGACATATCAAAGGATACAGTCTTATCGTTTCCTGTTCTTCATGTGCCTGATAAAGAGTTTGCTATATTTTTTTTTCTTTCATGAGTGGTCAAATAGCTATTTTTTTATTGCAACAGTCTAAAAATGTCAAATCTATGATTTTACTTAATTTTGACTTTACTTAATTGAAATTTAGCATTTTTGGAAGTAATTTTTTATTATATGCAACTTCTTTTTACATGGATGAGCAAAATTATATGTATATATATAGATATATATAAATATATATATCTATGTATATATGCATCAGGGTGTTCATTAGTAAACACAAAATGCTAAATCTGTGTAGCTGATTTTCCCCCTAAAAAATTCCCCCTGCTTCCTTTCCCCCACCAAATTAACTGGCACAAGGAAGTGTGCATGTCATCTTAATAATGTACCATATGGGTACTTTTTGGCCTTCTTGTCTTTTGCTTCAACTGAAGCAAAAGAAAACATTTTGAAAACTTCTGCTGGACCAAGAACAGTCTATTTGCTGGGATACATTCTGGCCAGGGCTCATGCAGCAATACTGGACATTTTTGAACAAATTAATATGCACAGAGAGTCCTTGCTCTTCAAATGAAGCACTCGTTGCAGTTATGGTGATAGATTCTTATCCAGATTCTCAAGGCTGCAGTTTTGGACTAAATTTGCTGTTACAGAAAAGCACTGGGGGATAGAATTATGTGCATGCTGTCGTTCTATTAAAGTAAAAATTATGTTTCTCGGCAATCCGTCATCTACTATTCCAGACTGCTTGTCAGCTCTGTTTTAAATTTGTCGTGTGCATGAAATTCAAGTAATTTTGTCTTGAAAAACCTCCTTAGTTACTTTCCTATTGTGTCTTAAGTTATTCAGAGTAACAGCTGGTGCCATTCGGTTATTTTTTGTTATGCCATTTCTGAGGATTTGTGTGATGTAGCAGCCTTGCATTTATTTTCCATTGAAAATGACCAATAATTTTTATTTTTACATGGATTTTACATTCCCTTGCTTTGGGAAAATATCACTAATGTTGTGGTCAGTAGCATGCTAAACTGTAAGCTCAGTAAGAAGACTCCATTTGTGTACCTCAGAAGAAAATTGAGCTAAGCATCTACAATGCAGCCTTCTATCATTGGTATTTCTGGATCACTTACTAACACGTTTTCCCAGATAACTTCTATAAGTTACAAACTCCTTTCTTAAGGTCCATAAAAAGTGTGATCACAAGTGTGAAAGGTACTTTAATAATTTTAGTTCTTAGAAGAGTTAAACAAAACCCTGCTGTTTCTTTTAGAAGACCTGTGACTTTTACAAGACTTTCTTATGCATTGTTTTATGTATCTCCATGTTTTTGGTATGTTCTTTCTGTCTACAGAATGTAGTATAGTATGCCTAAGCACATGTGCTACAAAATTAATCTAATTTGGCATGGGGACAGATTCTCTTCCTGTTGAACAAAGTGAAGTTTGGAATACACTTTGGTGTTTAGAGTTGGACACAGCCCCAGAATTTTAAGAGTGTTACTGAAAACAGGAATTCTGAGGACTGCATGGAACATGCACGTGTCTGGACACACACTATTCCCAGAAAAAAAAAAATATTTTCTAAATTGCTAGATCATGCAGGGACTATCTGTTTTTCCACGGCACATAATCTCACCTTGGAGATTTCATTATGTAATATGCAAAAATACTGAAGTGGAACACAAATAAATATAAAAGCTCAATTCTGTCCTTATTTGACCACTATCTTCCTGCATTGCTGACTGGGCACCAGTGTAATGGAAACATTTGACCTTTTAATTTAATTAATTATAAAAGTGATTTCCACTGTTGTATGAGATTAGTTTGTAAGGCTTGAAATTACAATTAATTTATGATACTATTAACAGGTAATTATTTTTACTGACTTTTTATTCAAAATTGGTAAATAAAGGCAGTACTTTAATGACCTATACAAGTGTCCAAAATGTGTGGTGGGCCTGATGTCAATAATGTATTTATTATAGATTTGACTAAGTGAAACAGTGCAATGTGCTTTTCAGGGTGGTGGTGACACTCCATGTTCTGCAGAACTGCCTCAATCACTGCTCCACACACTTTGGTCCCCCAGATTCTGTGGCATTAAATGTGCATAGACTTTAAAGTGCAGACTTTTAAGTAATCCCTTAACATAAAAGCTGGAAAATTCAGCCCAGGCTATACCTCCCCTCTACGCACTTGGCACCTTTTCCAGATAAGTTACAGAATTCCATTATCCAAATTGTTACACATGTGTGACAGAGGTTGACCTTTAGTCATGTCAATCCTTTTTGCCTAGGCCTGGGGCTCCAGCCTAATGGCTCAAAGCCTGATTTACTCACTGTAATAAGGGCAGGAGGTCGAGCAATTGTCAGCTCGCCTGCTCATACTCGTCTCGGAGCCTGGTTGAAGGCTGTTAACACAAAGCTTTTCAAAGTGAATTTACAACCACCACCACTGACATAGGCCAATCAGTACACCATAAATGTCAGGTTAGTGAGATTGAGCAGTAAGTAAAGCACTGCCAGCCCACTATTGGCTGAAATCAATTGCTTAAGGTTTAACTGAGAATAGCGATGCGTGTACAACTAGGTCTGCAGAACCAGCTTCAGAGTGAGTTGGAGGGTGGTTTAGGTAGAATTACCCACCAGCCACAGCCATGGCATCATGTCCTACATTTGTTCTCCTTCCATTTGAACAATGCCTGCCCTGACAGAATCTGTGGCCGAAAAGTTCTTAGATCAGCCTTTTATAGAAATAAGATTATTCTGGTTTTTTTACCTATGGAAAAAAAAAGCCTGGGGGGTAGAACAGTGGGCTGTCTTACCTGGACAAACAATGCTAGGAATGTTTTTATTTTTCATTACTTAGTTCAGTAATTCTCAGCTGTTTTTACTCTTCAGCTCCCAAAAGGTTTTTTCATAAGGAAACTGTGGCTTTTTTTGCTATTGGCTTGTAACTGGAAACTATCACAGGTTTCACTAATGAGTGATTATGTACCTGATGGTCTGAATATCCATGAGATGTAGTTACCCGCAAGACTGAATGTTTTTATCATTTTATGCAGTGACAGCTTGGACAACAATTCATTTGGCTTTGAAAGCATCAGCATTAAAATGTAGAAATCCATTAAAATGCTGTATGCCAGGATTTATAAATTAGGCAATTTCCTTGATTATTGCAATCATTTACAAAATTGATTGTCCCAGTGTGGTATAGGCAGATTTCAGCAATGATCATTGACAACAGGCACATCCTCTAATACCTATACTCATTGTTCTTTAAAAGAAAAGCCACTCTACTGTGAGCTTATTCTCCATCTCAAGGTCAATTATGCATTGAAAAAATCTACTAATGTAGAAGATCACACATCTTTAAAGTAGAACTACATCAGCTATTTATAGCCTGTAACGATAGCCGGAACACTTATTTTTCCTTCTGTTTGTAATTTGTTTGTTGACAGCCGAGGCATTCACTTGAATCTGTAGCACATATACTTTTTGTGACCTGTTATTGAAAGGTAAATAATTTTGGCAAATTGCAGCTGTAAATATTTATTTGATTGAAGATTTAAAAGTCGATAGTGTGTTTTATTTGTTGCATCTTAGAGTTCTAATTAACAAATAGATATGGAGTAAAGTAACTTGATGTGGGTCAATTATTTCCACAAGACACAATCAAGAAATGATGTCACAAAGCAAATATGCTCTAGAAGTTTTCCTATATTAAAACAAGTACAATAAAGCCACAAAATGCTAGCCACCAACCACAAAACCACAGTGCTTTCTACTTGCATGGGCATAAGCAATGTTCATGTTAAAAACTTTAAAATGCAGGTGCTTTCAGGAAGCTCTTTTTGCAAACTGTACACAAGATTCAGTTGTAGCTGGCAAAAAGCTGTTTTGTATCATATGCATATCAAGATTGATATCCTACAGTTGTTAATCAGTCCTTGCCTGGACAAGATAGCCATTGATGTCACTCTGAGCTTTGATATAAGGAGGTCTTCAGGCATGACTGAATAACACAGTACCAGTGTAATCACAATTCTTAATTTATTTTTTTTTAAGTTAGGTGAGTAGCTCTTTCAGACTGGCAGAACCACCTGAATATTGTGTGCTGGTGTCTACACACAACAATATTGCAGTAAACATAAAGGGACCTTTGTATAAATGCATAAATTCATTTGACCTAAGGACAATATTTTGCTGTGAAAAAGTGAAGTTTGCACTGCCAGTGGCTGTGTAGCAGTGCATTGTGTTTAGTTAGATGAATATTAGAATCAAAGAAAAACATTTTTTTCCCTGTATCTTGCGAAAAATGTGTAGCTCATAAATTTGTTGTTTGTACTGCACTGCATACTAGTTGCCTGGATTTAGCAAGATGTACATAAACAATTCTGTATTTTATCAGCAATTCAACCTGCTACTTTCTGTGTGGAGACCTACTGGTGTATAAGAAAGCAAATTTATTGACCTGAGGGTATTTCTGAAGATGTTTTGATTTCATTTGTGGAACTACAAAGTAGAGAAAATTGGTTTTATCACAACTACCAGTTCCTATGAAATAGGGGCCAGAGGGAGGCTCTGTTCTTCATGTTGTTCACTGCAATGGAGCCCTGGATTTTCATTTTTTTAGGCAAATAGAGCAGCGGTCAGTGTTACAGTCCTAAACTAGTAATCCTGCACTAACTGAAGTGTCATCTAAAAGGCATATGACGTTAGCAAATCTAAGGTTCATTGTTTTTACCTAGACTAAATTTCTAGTTCTATAAAGATCACTATTTTTGTCTTTTAAACTATTTTATATGTACTTATTGCTTTTGCCACATCAGCATTCACTGTGGAAAGCAGGGTATTAGTTTTTATCAATCTATGGAAGGAATTTTATAGTAGTATGGCTGACTGGCACCATTTTTAGACCATAATTTTGCAAAAAGAACTCACCATTTCAGTAAAAGTATTTTTAAAGAAAGTGTTCTCTTTTCTAGATTCTATTTTTATTATCTATTTCTGTTTCTGTTTCTCTATTTCAATTTCTGTTTCTATTCTTATTCCTATTTCTATTTCAAGCTGTCTTGAATGGTCTCCCCATTTCCACTGCTCCAGTAAAAGGAGATGAAAGAGATACTCAATTACTTTGACAAAAAATGTGGAGAACTCAGACTGGTTTTTTTTGGTTTGGGTTTTTTTTTTTTTTGTGGGTTTTTTTTTTTTTTTTGTATGATCGGTTTCTAATAAAGCATGTCTTAATTTCCAGTTGGAGAAGTGAAGAGAGAGTTGTAGGTTTTAGCCTGGATTTTTGTCAATTTGTTTTATTGTGACCAGCAATATTTCAGTGACAGCTGCAGTAACAAAGTGATATTTTTCTGCCACTAAAAAGTTACTTGTCTTTCAGAGCAAATTATATGACATATTACATTTGATGAAAAAAACCCCAAAACATCATTTAAAAAAAAGAAAAAAAGATTCTCATCCATGACCTAAGGCCATTGGCAGGGAGACTGATAGGATTCTGAGATGGCACACATTCAGAAAGTTCAGGAAGAAATAGCAACATTTAATGAACATAAACATTTTTCTTTTTAACTGATGCAAAAGTATCATCACAATACTTGCATAAAACATAGATTCCTGAAAAAAAGGGTTGATTTAAAAAAAGGTGTGTCTTTCATCCAAAAGTGTAAATTACAGATAGTTTTGAGCAGTTCTAACAGAAATGAGCAAAAAATTACAAATTACACAAACTTAGAAATTTCACTTGAAGGTATTGTATCCTTTGGGGCTGTTATTGAAGTGTACCAAGCTTCAGCTGTGTTTTCAGCAGTGTTCTTCTTTCCATGGACCAAGCCTGCGTATTGTTAGGTACCATGCCCTGATTCTAGCATTTTTCTTCCTGATAAACATGAGGTCTTCTTTCTGTGTGGGGACCAAAGCTTTTCACCCAGGTGAATCTCTTCTGTTGTTCATGGACCAACACTGAAGAGTTTAATTTGCTGCATATCTTTCAGCATGTTTAAAAGTCAGAGTTTAGAAAGCTCTGTTTCTGCTAAAATTTTATCAAAAAGATAAGAAAAATGAAGATGAACATTGGCATTTCCTTAGACTGCACATTAATCATGAAAATGTATAGGAAAAAGATGGGTACCAAATAAACGATTAAATCTTCTCATCAGTGTTGCCTCATCTGAGTTCCATTCTCTATTCTGATCAAACCAGGATCACATTCAAGTTACTTGGAATGAAAGGCTGTATTTTAGGAACGTTAGCCTTTCTGCTTGTTTCTCCTGGATGGTGCTAATGCGCCCCCAGTCTCGGAGTTTGGTGAATTTTGAGCAGTGGGGACTCTCCAGCAGCAGCCACACAGCCTGGGCTCAGGGGTGTCTGTAGCCCAGCACGTGGCAGAGCCAGCATTAGGGTGAGCTATAAGCTGAGCCTGGGTGGGCTCAGACTGTAACTCTGGCTGAGTGGCTGTTTGACCTTGGGGTCTGCCATTCCCAACAAAAGATGGCCGAAGGTCAGACTGAGGTCTGTAGCCTCCCTTTCCTCCAAAGACCATATTTGTCTGCCTCTTTTCTTAACCTTTGTGAGTTTTTGTTTATTCAGTAAGATGTTAATTTTCATGCCCAAATTACACAAAGGCGACGTGACCCAGCGGCAATAGCATTGCAGAAGTTTTACCTCATTATTTAAACTGATTTTGTTTTTACTTTTGAAAGGCTAATTTGTGTGCAATTTTGTAGCTTGCTGCCAAGCCAAACCAGATGGTCTCTCATTCAAAGATATAGTAACTGCCATTTTGGATCACTTTGAAGACTTTGGTAGAGTCTTAGTCTTGATTTCTATTTCTTCCAAATTATTACGTATCTCTTCTGAAATCTCACAGGTCCACATATTATGCTTTACACTAGTCATTTACACCCTATGGCCTCCATGTTGTAGTAGCTGTATTTATGATCAGAAATAGTTAGCAATGCCTCTCAGGATGCTGTCAATCACAATTGAGAATAGCAAGGATAGCCACTGAAGAAGCTTGCACAGTGCCTCCTGCCCTCTCTGAAGCTGAGCAGAACACACTGCTCCTGTTGTGCCCAGCCTGTGGCTGGTAAGCTGGTTAGGAGAAATGCTCTTCCCTCTGCCACATTTGGCTTTCATTCATCTGTTTAAGGGATGAAAGATGTCAAGAACTTAACACTTTTGCTGCATCTGTGGAGAAAATATCTGGCTGCAGTGATAGCTAAGGCAAGGTTATTCACTGTCTTGGCAGTTATGATTATAGGCAGTGTCTATATGGACACAATTGTTTCTGTTTAACTAATTCTTAACTTTTCTTACGTTTGTTTTTTATTTTTTTCTAATTTTTAATTTAAAATTTTAAATTAAATTCCTATTTATTTTATTATTTGATTCTGTAAAAATCTGACATAAAAATTATTCTTGGGATTTTTGTGCAAAAGGACATGCTTTTATTTTAGGACTTCCCACAAAGGGAACAAGCATTTTGGCATTTTCCTTCTGTAGTGATGATGATTTGATTTATTTGAAGAATTAACGGTAAGTTTGCTGTTGAGAGCATCCATTCTAGCTGTCACCTGACATTAAACGTGGAACAAAGATTTCTCTTTCAAAAGCAAAGTTGGTCTGGATGTACATTATTACTTCTACATTAATATTTTCTTTCCATTGCTTTATTAAAATAATGCTACAGCCATCCATTGCAACTTGATACAAACTTATCTGGTAAATATCTAACAGAATTAATGCTGAGAAATTTTGCACAAAAAAGCCTGTGTAGTTCAGCATCCAAGGATCAGATTGCTACAGACTAAAAGGCTGACTGAATTTTTCCCTCCTTCACACCCTTTAAAAGTCTCAATGTGAAAATCAGAGAGCTAGATATCTTTTTCTCAGCAAATTCAAGTATCTATATAGGTTGAAAAAGCAGGCCTTTAGATCACAGGAAAAATTGGTACAGCAGAGAGATGCAGGCTCCTAAAAAAAAGTGTTTGAAAAAGATGAAGAATAAGACAGCAAGGCAGTGTAATGCCAATGACTTTGGAGAAAGAGACAGGGCTTTCTCTGACTATGAGTGTTGTAGAAGATTACTGCTATTCTTTCTCTTTGTTCTCAAAGATTACAGGAAATTTTAGCACTCTCACAAACCAGCCTAGACTTGTCTCATGAGCATTGCACTGCTGATCTATTACTCAGTTTTTATGCTGGTGCCGTCTGATGTTAAGTCGTGGACATCCCCCAGAAAGACATGGGTAAAACATTAAAAAATGATAACATTCAGAATTATTAATTTTCATGCTCATGTTCTCCTCTGGACTTTTCCCATTCTCTTGCTGATGAATTGAAACATTTAATCTAGGTCGAGGTTTCAAACCTTAAAGGGTATCTTCATGAATATACTTGCTCATACAAGGTTTTCTTAAAAATCCTGGTGTCCTCAGCACTGTACTAGGAAACATGGTATCCCACCAAGGGTGGACCATGGGCAGGAGCACCTGGGCACCAGCTTGCTGTGTCTCTGGTCTAAGCTGACCAGACAGAAGCTTGCTGTGGACTGTAAGCCATGTGGGTGTATGTCTGCTATCACAGTGCCATGCCCAAGGGTGCAAATCCTTGCAAGTGTAATTGTCGTATAGGCTGAAACCCCATTGTGCCCAGACTGTGTTTGTTGTGATTGGAGAGAGCTGGATCTCCATGCCTTCTGGCATGACTCTGCTCTGTGCCCGTTGGGAAAAAAATTGTGACTATTTGACCAACACCTCACTAGGCTTTCTGAAAACGGAGAGATAATTTGAACCTTCCACTTATAGCTGCAGGTGATTTATCCTACCTGTAATTCTGACTGGGCTACTCACTGGGATTCAGTTAATCAAGAGCAAAGGAAACAACTGCAAATGCCAGAAGAGGTCTTATATTGTATGCTTTATATTAGGGCAGTTTTGCATATACACCCAGGCTGAATCAGTTCTAACAGTTGCTCAAACTGCTCACGAATCTTATGGGTGAAAGTAGAATATGGTAGAAATATTAAGGTTATGAAATATTATTAAGGTTATTAAGAATATGGTTTCATATTAAGTCTTGAGAGCTCCAAATAAACTTCAATATTTAAACCAAACTAAACCAAACCAAAAATTAGTTGCTGTGCCTAACTACAACCAGTTGGGTTAGAAGACTCTTCTCTTGAGTGTGTGACAACTGCAAATACTATCAATGGAGGCCTGGTTGTTTAAGCTCATATCAGAACATGGCTGCAAATTTCTGAGATTTCATTTATTCCTTTCAGCTTTGTTGGAAGCTGGTGGGGTTGAGGAACTTACAGAAAGTATGAAGTGGCTTCCAGAATCAGGACTTCTGAGCTTTACCCTGCTGTCAGGCTGTAGGATTTTTTAGACATTTTCATTCTGTATCTCATGGTTGTTGTACTTTGTAGTTAGTAAAAAGACTCCAGTGTTATTTTCCATTCAAGCAAAACCAAAAATGCTAGGAGTTTCAAAGAGAGACAAATATTTAAAATTCATACATCAGTCTCTTAAACTTCTCATCCTGGAGGGAGTCTGTTGGAAAGGCACCAAGGGCCAAGGAGAGAGAAGCTGGCTTTGTGCATGAGCATGGGAATTTATGTTTGAGTTGCCCATGAGCATTACAGCATTTAGCTCTCCAGCAAAGGGTCATGGTAGCTATAAATGGTATAATATGACTAGTATCGTATGACTGAACTGTCTTTGCAAAGTTACCTTGTGTCTAGAGACCACAACCAGAGTACTGTGGTAAAAGAGTACAAGGTGGTCATGGAGGAGATCAGCTTCTGGAAAAAAAAGGCCTTTGAATATAGTTCTTAACGGAGTGTGATGTATTGCCTTCATTATGGAAGAGCTTAGAGTTGGTTTGACTTCTTGGTTTAGACACTTACATATGTAAAAGAAAATCCTACCTGGCAGAAGGGATTTTCTATTTAATGGATGAGACGTGATAAACAAAATACCATGGCTAAAACCTGAAGCTGGATGAAATGCATCTCAAAAGAGGAAGGTAAATATGTTTAGCAGTAAAACATAAGAATATCTTGCTAAAAGAGTCTGGCACCTTTGACTTTTAAAAGGTCATTAGATGTGTGAAGTTGCACATCTTCACATTCAACAATCTCAGCCTTTGCCTTCATGGCCTGTGAAACTCCGAAACCTTTACTGTACCTCCCGGGACCTACGTGAGGAGAGGAAGACTGTCTGCATCTTCCTTGTAGTACTTTGCATATGAATCTCACCTTTACTGGGGTGTTCTCTGAGAATTTCTTTCCTCAGCTGCCCAGATAGATTCTGCTTTCTCTGTGTATTTTTGGGAGCCAGAGAATTGCTGCAGGACCTTGGGTCAGGGGCAGTGGTGTGAGGTGCTAGCCTTCCATTTCACAGGCAGCTCGTTTTTCCCCTAGGCTGACTGCCACTGTCCTTGCATGCATGTCACAATCTCTGCAACTTCAGGGATGCCTGTCCTGGCTTTCTCTGGGCCTCAGGGCATTAACTCCCTTAACAATTCCCTGGCATTATAGGGGCACCAAGTACTCATGTCACTCAGTCCTCGAGCCTGTACTGGTCCTCTCCCTTTTTTCTGTGTCTTTTCCTGTATAGAAGTTAATGGCCCATGAAGTGTAGTCTGGAGCAAATGATCTAACAGTCCCTGCTAGCTTTGAAATTCATAAAGCTACGGAGCCAACCAAGAAAAGTTACTGTGTCTGTGTAAACCTTATCAAAAATGAGTTCTGTTCTTTCTCCAAAGTAAGAGTTTCTGTGCTTATAAATTCCTCTCAGCCTCCTTTTATGACAGAGTGCAGCACATCAGAGGAACTGTCTGATAAAGATGGGGAGAGAGGAGAGGGATTATTGTAAAAGCTGTCCCCATGGTTCTGCCCGGAAGTCTGCATATTTCTCTTATACATGAAGTGGCATATACAGACAGCAGCTTAACCCAGATTTCCAGAGAAATAATAATGTGGAAGAAATAGGAACAGTAGCTCTGAGTTTTCTTGCAATGATCCTGTTGCAAGAATGCCGAATGGACAAGCAACCACATACTGCAACCCCCACAGCTGTCACTTTGGCCAACCTTTTGATGAATTGGATCTTGATATTTACAGAATCTATTAAAATACAGCCCATCATGTGTTTGTTTATATGTTGACAAGATGATGTACACCCTGCAGGTCAAGGGTGATGTGAACTGTTTTGGTGTTCTTGTCAAGGCAGCTAAAAAAAGAGCATTTAAATAATTTTTTTGTAGAATAATTGTCTAAGAATGTAAAAGCAACATACGAAATTCTTACTTTGAAAAAAAAAATCTCTACTGATCTGACACAAAAATCTGAACTTGTTATCAATCAAAAAGACTTTCCTACTTCTTCCCTAATATGTTAGAAAATTGGCAGCTCAGATAGAAAAACAAATAGCAAAATTAAACAGAAAGGAATTGATTTAACTACTTGGGTGGGTATCCAGTACCACTTGAAATTTTTCATTTGGCCTTGTCACTTATTAAATATATTTTTTAAACTAGTAAGTTTATGCAGCACATACAAAACCTTGCACTCTTTTGTTATAAGTATTTTAAGTCAGAATTAGCTTCATAAATTTAACTTTATTTCTTTGAGCATCATTCATTTATGTTTGATTTTTCCTTGCAGTTAAGAAGAAAAAGTACTGTCTGAAATTCAGCCATTTCAGACCAGTAGTTCTCACAGATATGCCTAGCAACTCCAAATGTGGCTGTATTGAGAGTATTACTTGTGTGAAATTAGACCCCAAACTCATATGTTAAAGGCTTTCAGAGCAGTCTTTCAACTTCTCTGTGTTGTTATTAGATTTTATTCTCATATAGCAGGCTAAGAACTAAGAACTAAGCCAAGTTACTATAGAAGAATCACTTTCCATCTCACCTTTTTATGCTTGCTTTTTTCAGCACCTTGGAATCACCTGCCTGATAAATATATAAATCATGTCCCAACAAAAGTCTAGTTTATCATCATTTTGATGCCATAAAGGAAATAATGGAAGAGGGCAGATGAAGAGGATGAGTTTCAAGGCAACAAAAATACCCTGTTTTCTTGGTTTTGTTAAGTGCAAATTGACAGATTGTTGAGGTATTCAAATGCATCACTGTTTTGGAAAGGAATATTGAAATCTATATATCTATATCTATCTACATTAGGAATGCAGAATGGAGCTGGGATGAAAAGCCTGAGAAAGAAGATGGTGTGAAGGTGAAAAAGAAATAATAGGTGGATAAAGGGAGGGGGTGGGGAAGGAATGAAGAAATGGATCTAAGCAGTGTGAGAAAGTAGGGATCAGCAGTATTGCAGATGAGAAACAAGGGGAGACAGTGGGACATTATCTGTCCTGAGATATTGTGCTGAAGAAGTGGTAATGTTGGCCCTACTGCTCCCCTTGAGAAGTGGGATCTGAGAACAGCTTTTGATGTCTTGAGATTTCCTCTTCCTAAAGGCAACAGGCAATGCTGCTTCAGCTTTGATTGCAGATTATTCCTGGGCCCTGGGGTCCCTCACTGAGTTGCTCCTTGGATCACATCTGGGAAAGGATGCAGAGCAGCCTCTCCTTTTATTCATAGTACAGAAAGGAGGTTCAGGATTTTTCCTTTCTTTCTTTTTTGTTACAGATTTCTAAGACTGTTCTGGCAAAGCAAAGTGCTTATAACTTTGTTTCGAAATGAAAGCCTTCACATATCTGGAACCTTCTTTCTTCCTCTTTATCCTTTCAACTTAACCTTGTTCTAAAAGCATTACTGTAAACATTTTCCTCTCTCTTTTCCCCCTCCCATGTTTTGGTTTTAAATTTATTTTCTGTTGCGTTGCCAACAATGAACAACTTAGAACTAGTTGTGAGATTGCTGTGTACAGACATGTGCCCAGAGAGAGCTGAGCTGACAGCACCAAAGCCAGAGGTTTGGTGCTCATCAGAGGTTAGTTACTGCCCCTTGGTCACCAGGGGTATATGTACCCTCTACAGTGAGGTGTTGGGCTGACTTATTTCTGAATGAGCCATTGCACCTGCATGGCACAGTACAGCTGAGTTTTCAGTACTGCTGGCCTGGATGAATCCTTTTGGGGTGCCTGGGTGTGATGCACTAAACTGCATTCACAGGTCAGCAGGGCTTGAGATTCTGGAAGCACCCAAATTAGTGATCAGGGCTTTGAGCAGAGCTTGGTGATTAAACTGAATACAAGATTTAAGTGCCCTAGGAAGACAAAAGGTATCCTAATTTGCCTTCTGTTCTGAGCTATTATTATGATGGTACCCAATTAGATGCCAAAGATGTTTCAGCTGCATGGTAAGTACAAAGCTCAAGTAAGAAAATCTGAACATGGATGACAACCCTTATAAGTTATTTTTTGTGTGTGTATGCGTGTTAAACTCAATCTCGAGTATCAAGCTTACAGCAGAATCAGAAAAATTAATTATCAAACCAATGACAAAACTTTTTCTTAATTTTCTGGAATGTTACATTAAATTTTGATGTATATCATTTAAAGCACTAAGCAGTACAGTGTAAAGCAAAAGAAGGAGGTGAATATGATTTGAAAATTAAAGTCTCTGCCAAAAAATCCAACGCACTTAAACTGCATTTATTCTATTTTATTTTTATTTACAAAGGGGTAATAAAGATTGCAGTGCAGTTAATACCCCTGTAAACTGCAGCATGAATTATAGACAAGCGTCACACTTGCATTACATTTTCCAGATTTTCCAAGTTTGTCAGAGTGAATGCTCTTTGGACAATGTTTCTGACAGTTTAATTAATTATAATGGAAATATAACAAAATGCTCATGCCTTTAACTGTATTCTTTGGCAAGTACTGCACTTTAAGAAGAACTTCATAACTCTAAAAAGGAAGGAATCCAAAATATTAGTTAAGCTTTTTCCTTTTTATTGATGGCCTTTGTTATGGGGTTGCTTGTGTGGGAAGCAGACTTTTAGGCAAGAAGAATGAAAAAAATGGAAAGCCAAAGAAACAACTCTCTAGTGTTGTGCTAAAGGGCTCTCATGAGCCCTTTGGGCAGATTAGTTTGCATTCGGTGAATGTGCTTAGAAATAGGATGTATGATATGGGATTTAGTCACTGGTTACCAATACATAATCATAGGATGGTCTGCTCTTGGAGGGACCTTAAAGACCCTCTGGTTCCAACACCCCTGCCATGTGCAGGGACACCTCCCAGGTGACAAGGTTCCTCAAAAGCCCCATCCATCCTGGCCTTGAGCACTCCCAGGGTAATCTTTGGTGTTAGGGTCAGATGTTAGAAAGGAAAAAGAAGACAACCAAGTTGCTTGTTTGTAGCTGTGGCTACTTTCACCACAGGCTGCTAAACTGCTGTCCACAGTTCCCTGGTGGTCTGCAGGACCTTGTGAAATGTCCTGCAGATTACATGCAGGACTGAGTTCAAAGGAGTCTCACTAGGTGGTATAATCATGGGCTGTATTTCAGCAGCATCATGACAGATGCTTTCCATGACACAAGACAGGACCTATACCATGCCTAGCATTGGCATTCCACTGTATTTCTACACATGGAATTAAGGATATCTGCACACTCACCAGACAGTTGTTTGCAAATGTCCTATTTGTGTGTGCATGCTCTCAGTTTGCTTGTGAAGTCTTGCCTCAGCTGAATGCCAAGTGTCAATAGAGCGTGTGGGCACAGCTCATTCAGCAGGGTAAAAACCAGCCTCCCCTGTAGCTGGTTGCATTGTCAGGATAATAAGATTATGGCATGAGTCACTAGATGACACTGTTACATAGTTTCACACAATAATTTCTCTTAGTGCCTGTGCAGATACGCTGCACTCTCTCTTGTGTTTCAGTTCCTGTCAGCTTATACTAGTGTAAGCATGATGCTGATTTTCTCTCTAATTAAGACTTTCTAATTAGACTTTGCTGGAAGGCAGAACTGGCACTTTAGTTTGTACAAATATGAGTATGTTTTGTGTCCCAAAGACCCAATTTTGACAGCAGCAATTTCTCCACTGTTAAGAAAAAGGTCTGCAAAGGCCTCAGCCTTTGGAGAGATTGCGAGGCAGTCACGGGCGCGGTGGGACAAGGCTGTGTTTGCGCAGGGTGACCTGGCCTGGTGTCACTGGAGTCACTGGAGAGAAAAGGTCAGCAAGGGGAGCCACAGCTGCTTTTCCAGAATCCCACCTGCCCTCCCGGAGCAACCTGGCTCTGACATGGAGTGATGGCCCTTTGGAGCCACTGCAACTTCCGTGTGGAAACTGTCTTCCCTTGGCCCTTCTCCCATTTGAGGAATTAGAGCCTCTGGTCTTCAGTAAAGGCTTTTTGCTCCTCCATTTGAAAGGATGAAATAGTTAGACTCACCAGGCTTTACTATTTTATGCTGCCATTTGTAATGTCAAGATTTTTCTGCAGTTCAAGCAGTGGCATCCCATTCTTGTCATGCTCCAGACATTCTCGTATTCTTGCCACCACATATTATCTCAAAGCTTCCATAAAATGACTTGAGATGTGCCAGCTTGTCAAGCCTTGAAATTGAAATTGAGTGGAAGAGGAACACTTTATTTATTTATTTGTTTATTTTAAGTTTTGAGCATGTGTCTGAAAAGCTTCACCAACATAGTTTTGTGAGCAATATGACCAAAATATGTGGGTTTTTCCTTTTGCTTTTTTTGCTTTTTGCCCTGCTGTAATAATTTACTGGGTAGGAAAGGTCATTTTAGGGAAGCAGCTTTCAGCAGCCTTAGAAATCACAGCCCTCTTAAAAAGTGCTGTTACTGCTGTGTATTTAATTAAAAAATAAAGGGGAAAAAAGAAAAAAAGGGAGAAGCATATTTTGGAAAAAATGCTGAAAAAATTAGAAAACCCCAAACTCCTGATTGGTTGATAGCATGCTTTCATAATCATAATGGTGGCTGTTTTAAGACTGATATGATTCTATACATTTACTCATAAATGTATTTGTATAGAGAAGGTATTTTTATTTTTCTAGTAAAAAGTGTACTACAAAAGTCACACTTCAATGCTGGGATGATAAAAATTGTTCATACCCTTTCCTTCAAGAGCATGAGAAAACAATACAAAAAATGGCTGAATTATTTGAGTAGTAGTCTCAGAAAGAGACTAGGGTCCACATCTAGGGTGTGGCAATTGACAGCAGGTTGTGCTCGCAGCTTCAGGCAGCAACACTGGATATCAGTGAGTACCTGATCTGAGGGAGTTACCCTTGATTACCACGCACTGCCCTCTGATATTGCCTGTTTCTCTCTGCAGTCTCTACAAGGACGTTGGGCAATAGAGGGAGGTTATGTACTTAACCCTAGTTGGTTATGGCTGTATGAAGCCAATCCTACCCTCAAGTGAGTAAGCAGCTTCATTTTATGCTGCATTTTAACAAAGGAAATTACCAATAGTGCCCCAATATTTAACAGTTTCCCCCATTGCAAATTCTCTCAGAACTTATTGCATTGCATCCAAAGATGTTTCTGCACTCTGGGCAGATACAAGCCAAATAATTTTAATCGGGGTAATTATTTCAGTCTTATGAGTGACGTAATTCCAGCAAAAATTAGCTTGCCACAGGATAGCAAACTCTCAGTAAGGCACAGTAAGTAGCTGTAAGCACATCCCCTGCTGCCATGACCTGGGTAACTAATTTACACCCACAAAACAGACTCGTCTGGACCAGTCCCAGTCTCTTTGATTGCAGTGTAGATATGCTCTAAATAAGTAAGGCTTTTTATCTCTGATTATGATGGATATATATAAAAGACGGATATCTTTTCTTATACAATGTATCCGACACATCTACTAGAACAAAGGCTGCTTAAATTAATTGTCCTATTTTTTGCAAATAAAAGGCTGCCAATGTATTTATTGGGCAACATTTGTTCCCAATTGTAGCCATCAGAAGGTCAGAAGAAGTTCAAAATTACATGATGGAGTTTTTGTTTGTAAGAGATGGGATTTTTATATTAATGCCATATTTAAAATGTATTTATAAAACATTCGAGCATTGACTATTATAGTTCAGATCTGTGCAGTTTTATAACAGAGACATTTGCAAATTTACAGTTAAAATTATTTTGTCAGGAACCAAGCAGAGATGCATTTTAAAAAGAAAACTTTGGATAATTGCATCATGATGGATCTTTTGAGTCCTGTTTATTTTTACTCTCAAGGATATTAAATCAATACAAATCTCAGAACTGACTCTATTCAATATGTGAATGACATCTGTGATGAGGTTTGGATTTTTTTCTCATTTATGTGAAAGTATATGTAGATGTAGCATTGAAGTTGACAGACTGCTTAAGCAGAGTTGCAAAGTTAATGGAATGGTTTGCATCAGGTGTAAAATGGGAATTGCAATACATATCTTTGTAATATTACAGGTGAAAAGTTGTGCAATCATTTGTTATAAGTGTGGTAAGGTCTTCCTGCTCTTTTTCTCCCATCACCACTATAATTCAGAAATTTGCTAGCTATCTGCTTCTGCTGATTATTATTGTAGTTACTTTTAGAGGATTTACACTGCAATTAAAAGACTGAAATACAGATGCTCTGCACTGTGGAGCATGACGCCTTTTGATGCAGTTTGTGGAACTTCCATGCAACTTTGTGTTAAGAGCTGCTCATAGTAGTACAATTTTGGGTCTCATTCAGATCATACTTACAGTGTTCAAAACTCCATTAGAATCTGAGGGTTTGTTTTGGTCACTGTTGGTTTTGAACATTTTTGGACAAAACGCATTTTAGATTGAGAAAATGTCACAAAACATGACATTTAAATTTAATAATTACAGAAAGTATCTACAATTGAACTTTGTTATTGCTAATGATTTACCTGTAGAGATTGGAATGGATTTAATTAAGAGTCAGAACTATATTGGTAGGAATACAGTAATTGCTCCTGCATTTTCACTGATTTTGATATCATAGCTAAGAAGGTATATCTCCTGAAATGTGGAAAAAGTAGGCGGGGGGGGGGGGGGGGGGGGAAAGAAGAAAACAGGAAATGTAGTTTTTGTCTTTTAGAAGTGCCAGACAGTGTGAATAATACAGGATATCCTGTATATATAGTGAAGTCAAATATGAAAAGCATACAGGGCACACTCTTTTTGGTATTGTCATGGCAACTGTACTTTTCCAAATATGCAGCAGCTTAAATTTCCAGAGACTGGGGAAAACAATATCTGCAATTTGGACTTATTGCCTGCACTATTGGTAAAACACATGAGGTTTGGTGAGCATGTGCAAACTGCGCACTGGGACTTTTCTCTCCTGCATGGTTCCAGATTTCACCTTCTTACTACTTCACATTTCACAAAGTGACATCTAGAAGAAGTTACATGCTGTTGGGATGCTTTCAGAAAAAAAAAAAACCAAAACCCTTTGGGGCTCAACAAAGCTCAGTGACCTAATCTATATCTCACTGTTGAGCAAAAGGTACTGGATATTTTTGGGAGCAATTTCAGTCACCACTATAGCTATCTCTACTTGCACATTGCCCCAGGACCCCCTTCCTCCTGCACTCTCAGAGACAGACCGCACTGAACATTTTGATCTTCTGGGTGCTGAACTTCCAGTGATAGCAGCAGAACTAAGTGCATAGTAACGGAAAAGTACTTACGTATCAGTGTATCATACACTGGAATCAGTATCAAAGTGGAGATTATTGCTGCAGTGAATGTTTTGGGGACAAAAGACACACACATCCATACTAAAACCAGGCCTCATTAGTCACGCTCACTGCAAAACTACCCTTTAAAGTATGGAATGCTCCTGAATGTACCTCATTATTAAGACTCTGGTAAGTGTCTTTTCCTCTCAGTCAGTTTGTTTATTCATCCTTGATTCCAAGGATTTGCTCAATTTTCTAGTAAGTATAATATATTTCCTATCCAGATGCCACATGGGATTACTAGACAATTTACTTATCTGGACAAAATAAATGTCTTTCCTTTGAAGCCTGGAGTAACTCAGATCCTTCTCTGCTCTCTACCGGAGAATGAAAAGTGTTTGAGAAAAAGAAGCAAAATCTGCCACACTGACACACTATCATATTCTGTTGTAGGAGCCTCAGTATTTCTTGACAGAATGAGTCAGCTGAGGCTAGAATCACAGTGCGTTAACCTCTCCTGTCTCACTCCTCCTATACTCCCAGTTTCTTGGAGAATTTTTAGACCAATTTGAACTAAGGCTGAGACGACAGTCCTGGAATTGCAGCAGCTCTTTGGGCTGTCTGCGTACAGTGTCTCATCTGAAGTTGGCAGTGACTCTGTAATAGTGACTCCATAAAAGTTAAAGCACTTTTTCAGCTTTGCCTCTCACCTTTTACTTTGATTTTCTGCAGAAAACATTGGCCTCTTTAGTTTACTATTGTTAGGTGGAGTGAGTTGAAGATACTAAGCAACCAAGGATCTTGAGTTTAGGAATGTTTTCAGAATAACTATAAAATATTAAATTTACGTTATCCACAATATGTTGGAGGTCAGTTTGCCCTCAAAACATAATGTCTGACAATTGTGCTTTCTTAGTGTGGGTTAGAAAAAGAATATAGTAGACTTAGGAAAATATCATAATTTAAGAAGTGACACATTTCAACAAAGACATAAAACTGTAAGCAGTACAGAAAAGAAGCAAAACCTTAGGAAACCATTACTTCATTAGGACAAATATTTTATGTTTTTTAAATGACTCCATATTAAAAAGGGTGAGCTCTAGGATATTCATGCTTGCGTGAAATCGTAAATCTGTCATTTGAGAACAAGAAGTGCTTCTTTCTGTGGATAAATTGATTTTTATTACAGCTTCATCAAATTCTTTGAAAACAGTTAGTCTGAGGGTATTGCTAAGAATTGGCTCACAGTTATTTTTAATACACTCTCATCTTACAAATATAATGGTGAAACCAGCCTGGAAACTCAACCACATACAATAAGTACATGGTCTGTGAGGCATTAAAAAGAAGCTGAACTAGGACTCATTTGTTTATTATCAGCAAGGGGTTCTTGAGGAGCCCCTTGCAAAAATACCTATTTTCTACATTGTTTAGTTTCTCTGCCTGTTTTTTAGTATGTATTCCCTTTGCCCTCAAATGCCTGGAGCAACATCCATCTGAACTGCCTGCCTCCCCACGTCCCGGCAGTCAGGGGATACCAGCTGGCGCAGAAAGGGCTCAGATTTTAACCTGCCTGCAGATACATCCAGGGTTTATTTTCCCCAGGAAAAGGAGGGAGCTGGTAGAGATCTGTACCCCACTGGGAAACCAAAGCTTTTCTATCAGGCAGAGGGGAAGCAGGGCAATTCCTGCTTAACTCAGGAAAACTGTGAAGTTGCACTCCCTGTTATTCTTTTTGTATTTAAGCAGAAAATGCTTGTGATTGTGCATGAGGGAGAAAGATACAGGGAAGGTGTGGAGAAAGGTTACACTTTCATCACGTTTTCTGGGTCTCTCAATTCATTTAGCCTTATCTGTGTCTTTTAGATTGCAAGCTCTTAGGTGCCATGACTGTTTTTATGTGTGTCTTTAACTGGGGTACAACAGATAGCTGGTTACAAATTGTTGGAGTTTCCCAAGGAAACAATTTTTCATTTTCATGTGAATGCTCAGAAAATAAAATTTTTGCAAAAAAATGTTAGTTTCATGGAAATTTCTCATGAATGAAACTTAGGGAAAAACAGTTCAAAATTATCTAAATATGAAGTTCCTACATTTTCTAAACAAAATATGTATTTGTCAGTTCCAAATTCCTTTAATTTTTAAGGCACAGTAAGCTTACAGTTAAACTTTATATTTTGGTTTATAAAATCTTGAAATAATCCAAATTGAAAAAAAACCACCCAAAAATAAAAAACCTTGCTCCAAAATATTTTGTTATTTTTATTGCTTTGCAACCATTGTGATGTTTTGAACAGATCCAGCAAAATAATTTTACAGGCAGCCTTGCTAAAAAATTATTAATTTCCCCTTTGCAATAACCTCTGATGATGCGGGAAAATCACCAAAACAATTGATTTATTTTAATTTTTTTAAATTTAGTTTTGAGGAAAAACAAAACTTGCTTTGCATAAGTCATTTTACTGCTAAAATATTCAAGATAGAATATAACCACTGGTTCTATTGGTTTCAAATTATTTTATCTACCTTGAGTTTCTTTGTAAAAAAGTGGTCATTTAAGGCCAGCAGATTTGCTACACAAACTACTCTACTATTTCTGCTTCATCTGTGTTGGCCTATATAAGCCACCTATACATTTTCACTTATACCTGTTTAGGACAAAAATTTCCCTTTTACAGAAAATTATTTTTGGCACAGGGAGGAGAGTTGAGAAAAGCTGGAAGGATAAAGGTAAGGCAAATGCTTTTAGAGGTGAAAGAGAATAATGCAGAATAAGTAATAGTGAAAGAGACCAATGTAAGTCTTTGGAATCACTCCTTCATTTTCACTCTAATGAGGTATTCTCGGGTGTTTTTCTGCTGCCTGATAGATTGAGGGACAGAAAAAAGGAATATGGTGAAGCAGTGGCTGATGGAAGACTAGAGGCAAGTAAAGAAAATTTTGGATAACATTGGTTAGTAAAATAAGAGAAAGTTACAATTATCCGTAAGAAAATTATTTCTTTATTGATTTGGAAATAAGGATAGGGGAGGACCATAGCAGCATAAATTATATTCATATAACAAGGTCACCTCTTTGGAACCAGGGTCATGGAACCAGCATAATGCAGAGATCCAAATGTACCATTTGTAGAGTATATATGTGCTGCTTGCAATTTTAGGAGTGGCAGTGATTGATTCATTCCAGGAACAAGCAAGCATGCCTGCTGTTGAATTGCCAACGCCGTTACAAGCCAGCGTCTCTGTGTTGCTTGGACATCTCCAGTCTCAGCACTGCCTTTGTTAGACACCAGACAGCTTTTCAGAGCTGCCTGAAGCCCCTCAGAATGCAGCTTGGCTCTCTGCTAGCCTTTTTGAGAGAGGCTAATTTATATTTATTTTAAAACCTGTATCCTTCTAAAATTTTTTTTAAAAAGTGTCCATGAGTTACTTGTAGTCCAGATTAAGAGCATCTTTACTGCTTACTTCTAGATCAAATCTATCTGAATATACTCTTTTTTGGCATGGATCTACAAAGTTATTACCTAAAGGGGAAGTACTTTGTTTTTTTTTATCATTCATGTAATTTTCCAAATTAAGTGTTTCCATTCTCATCCTTTGAGGCTCTCAGTCAGGTTTTAATTTTCACAGCATGAAGATGTGATGAGTACATGAGCAGTTATTCAGATTTGCTGGTCATAGCCTGAGATTAATTACAGAACACAGGTTTGTAATAATGACTTTGCCAAAATCCATCAAACATTGATCCTTTTCTGTATCAGCAAATATGCAAATGAAAATGATTATGGAGAGCTTGAACTCAAGAATACTTGGAACCTGTTGCATTTCATCCACCTCAATGGATAGGCAAAATGTTGTAATGATGAGTTCACCCTTTATTTACTGTATATGCAGTTGGTGACAGTGGTTTTTATAACTCTAAAAATGACACTTAATAAATACGAGAAGAGACAGATTTTCTTGATTACATAAACCTAAATATTTATTCAAGATTTCATGAGAAGTTTGTCTTAATTTAAACAGAGCCAGGGCTGTTGAATGGGTGCCATTTTTTTGATGTGGACACAAAACAAATTTTAGTAATATCCACACTCATTTAACCAGTAAATGTTTTTTACTAAGGCTTTGCTTCGGCATGGTTTGCCTACTGCAATCAAAATGAAACTGAAGTCGGTTTTCCATAGATCATATTTAAGGGTTTTATCCTTCATTGCACGAAGGATCGCTGGCTTTAATTAAAAAAATCAGAAGAGGCATGTAAATATTGCTGCTGTAGTTCAGAGAAATGCAGCATTACTTGTATTTTCCCTTTTGGTATTGATGTATGTAGAAGTTGGAGACACTAACACATTGTGGATATTGCTGCTGAGAAGGGGAAAGGAAAAAGATAGGCTTGAAACACAGCCTGCAAGATGGCACAAAGCCAGTGCACTGAAAAATGGCAAACGTCACATTTAACAGCTGGACACAGAAATATTTCTCTTTAATTTGGAAGGAGAAAATTTTCTTCACAGCAGGGCACTCTCAAAAGAGTACAACATCAAAGAGGGTGGGTCTCCCCAGTCAAACATCATCTGGCTCCAGTGATGGAGCAAAATGAATGAACTGTCAGGACTTTTTTCCAGTGTGTATGTTTTTGCCAAGTGAAAAGTAAAAGGTTTAGTGGCTTGTTCTGATCACAGACCAAATCCTGATAATGGAAAGCTGATTCCCTAAAGTCTTCCTCTGATCAGCTGACAGGCAATGTCTGAAGAAGACCCCATATTGATTGATGGTCCACTTTGTATTGATGGCCCCTGCCACCCTTAGAGATAACTGAGATATGCCAAATGCTTGACAGCTCTGGAGGGCTCCTGTGATTGTGTCTCGAGCAATGTTCTAATCTAATGTTATAATCCTCACAGAAACAAACACACTTCTAAAGAAACTTAGCATGATACTTACCAACACCAGACCTGCACTTGGGAATGAAAAAAACCCTTTTCACATTCTCCACTATGATGTCCACTAGCAACATCAGCACTAGCCTTTACTGTACTCCTTTTGTTTGCTTCTTGACTCTGACTTCAGCCCCAAAGAGGCTGCAAACTAGCCATTCCTGCGCTATTTTTTTCTGACAATCCTATAGTTTAACAAATTCGAAGGAATAATAGACTCTAGGAATTTTTTGATATGAAAACATGGCAACACAGTTTGTACAGCCATTACTCATTTGTTTTATGAGGAATCTCAGGCACAGTTTATCATATACTTTATTACTTGACCTTTTAATCATCATCTGGGGAACTTGACATTCCAGACATTCCAAAATATTCCAAACTAAAAATATCACTGTGCCTCATTATTTAAAACTCACAAAGGAATTAAGTATATTTTCTAAGGTATGTAATTTTTACTGAAATTCCTCATTTATGGTAAGCCTTAATGAGAAGTTTAAAAAAGGATCAAAAGAATTATCTGTGGAGCCTGTATTGTAGTAGTAAATGGGTGCTCTGCTGTGATAGATGTTCTACACATACACTGTAAACACAGTCCCTATCCATATTTACTTACAAACTCCGAGTGAAGATAAGCAAATGGTGCAGAAAAAATGTTATCAAACTCCCTGTTTTCTACAGCCGCAGGATCAAGACTTTAAGTACTTGCTGTAAGCCATGTGACAAACCATTTTCAGGGCAGGAGCTAAACCCAGGCATCTGCAGAGCAATTCAAGCGCCTGAATGGAGGTGTTTAGTGGAATTTTAAATCCTGGAAAGTATCTAAGACATACAGACAGGGCTGAAAAGTAATGCCCAGAACTTTAGGATAACTGCTTGTCTTCTGGAGCAGTCACTGGAGCTTTACTGGAATATTTGAACTCACCAGAAACACTAGTTTACACACCTGAACTTAATTTTACACTCTTAACCTGAACTTAATTTTACACATCTGAATGTAACTATATTATATTTCCCTAGTCCAGGAACAAACCCTTATCAGTGATCACAACCATTACATTAGGCAGCAATACATATTTAGAACAAAGTAATGCTCTTGACATTTCTTGAAAAGGAGGCTACTTGTGGACAGGCTTTCTTTTCAGAGAGTATTTTCACATGTAATGCATTTCTGCATTAGGGTTGGGATTTTTTCTCTAAGGTTGAATGAGACCATTTGAGTCACATAGTCCAACCTCCCTGCGCAAGGAGGGCTTCTTTGAGCATGCTACTCAGGATTGTGTACAGACGGCTTTTGAAGGACACTGCAATATCTTGGCTCTTCTCATTGCTCTAATGGTCATGGTAAAATTGCTCATGGTAAAATTTTTATTCCAATTCATGTAGAACTTCCTGTACATGTACATCAGTTTCTGACCATTGCATCTTGTCTTTTTGCTTGGCACCACCAAGAAGAGTGACTCCATCCTCTTGACACCCTCTCTGCTGATCCCTTAGAATCTCAAGCAGTTCTGTGCTCGAGAAGTTCCTTTATAATCTAGCTCTTAAAATGCTTAAAGGAACATGGTGTTGGAGCTTTTAAAAATCCTAAAGGCAAAGAAAATAATGAAAAGCCCCACGTGCTGCTAACAGAAACCAAAGTCAATTACAGAATGAGAATTGTGCAATATGTTCTCTGCACTGTATTTCAGTATTTCTGAAAATATCCCTAAGCACTGAGTCTGAGATTTGTACATCTAAGATCTGCTACCTCTCTAAAAGTACTGACCCATGCACAAAACTACGAAAACACAGTTTGGAACAGTGTTTTGAAAAAGTGCTTTACAGAAATTATAGGAATGAGGGATGAAAAGCTGTGCCATTCTCAGGCCATCAGCTTCCTCTTACAAGCAAGGTAAGCATTGAATTTGAAGAACAGACTCTCCATACTTTTGTTCTTTCTTATGTGTAAGAATCAGGGCAAATGAGAAGGATTTTTATTAATGAGTTTCTTTTGGTCCAGAGTGATTTCTCTGAGGATGACTCTGGTTCACCGCAGGAGTGTATACATGCACACTTGTTTCAGCTGCATTGTCTAGCTTGATGCTGAATGATTAAATCTGCCAAAATCATTCTGGGATATTTGGTTGTGTAAAGGAATGAAAAAAAAAATGAAACAAACACTTTTTAATTTCACTTTTCAATGTCTAATTGTTTTGAGAACCTCCAAGTAAACGTCCTAAGCTCTGCCATTACCTTGCAAAGGAAACAGTTCTCTGTTTCCAGAGGCACTGGGAACAAGAAAGAATTGCTATAACTATACTGATTCTCTGGCTTCCATTGTAATTTTAGGATCTTTATTACTGAGTAAGTTCATTGATTCTTTCCAGACGAATAGAGTTTTCAGTATTAGGCTCTTACTTGTAACTCCTTCCCTGTTATATTTACCAGGATTTGCATTTACCAGTCAACAGGTGTAAGAGTCTTTCTGGGTTATCTCAGCTTTGATAATTTGCCTCTCTGTTAAACATCTTTTCATTTTTAATCTGGTTTCTTTCACAATCTTTCTGAAGAGTAACCAGAGAGCCTAGATTGGTAACGTTTCTCTCTTCATGCTCCATGTCCCACATAGAAAAGACTGGAGAAAACCACTTCAGTCTGTTGCCTCCACATGGTCTTCTGGTACAGGAAGGCAGGGTAGTGAGCAGGGAAATAACAATGTTAAGTAAAAATGTCTCCATTGCAGAATGACTTGTGGCTGGAGCGCCACAACTTTCTTTGTCCTTTCACTGGACCTGTCAGGAGAGTGCAAAATCACGCTCAGGGAAGGCCCTGTGATGTAGTGGGTACTGTAAGAGCGTTGGTATTTTACAGATCTGTTTACATGTGTTCAAGTTTCCAGCTTCATACATGGAACTTTTTTCTGCTCTGTGTCTTCTTCTCATTGCCCTGGTGTTGAGTAACACTGTTGCATTACATGAAATTCTTTCCTATTCCAGGACCTCCGCGGGCTAATGTCAAAACAAACCACAGAGACTTGACTTAAAAAAAAGTAATTTTATGAAGTCCACATAATCAGCAGGGCATTGCTTTCATGACACTTTCTGGAATAAGGCCCCAATCCTCCAACTGCTTACACAGATGCTTGATTTCACACATGAGTAGTCCCATTGAGATCAATGGGACTGCAACATGTGCAGAAGTGTTTGCTGGACTGAGGTCTAAGTGAGAGATGAAGCCTTTCACCTAGCACAGACAGTTCAAACCAATGTTTATAGTTTCATATGCCATAATCCTTTGAGAAATATTAAAACTAAATAGCTTTTAATATTATTTGGCAAGTATTCTCTTTTATAAAATTTGCTAGATGATGCCTGCTAGATTAAAGAGAAAAACATTGCGTAGATATTATAAGATGTACGCTCTGTATCAGATATGGTTAATTTTAGAAAATTGCTTTGCATTGTGTGAACAGCCAAAGAAGACCATTGGCTGTCAGGATATATTTCATAGAGGGGTTGCATCCAGTTGGACAGAAATTTTCCTTTGACTTTAACTAATGAGGCCTCCTGATATTTCCTCCTTGCTCATTTATTTCAGATTTCTATTTTGTCAATTGCTTTGGAAAACTTGATGATAATTCTAAGTATAAACAAATTGCATGTAATACAAATACTCCAACAAAGGAAAATAATACTTTGAATGGACTGTTGCATTTTCTACATGGCAAGGAGATACCATCAATTGTTATTATAAAAATAGAAGCACTTCAAAACAAGTGACTAGTTATTGGCATGGATTTATTTCATATAGATGTAAAGACCACAGTAACTGGCTTTCATTTTCTACATAATAATAAACCAAAGCATTCTTATCTCCTCCTAAGACAACAAGCTTGAATGTTATCTGAAACATATTTATATTTTTGATTCTGCTATCTGCCCATAAATAATCTGAAGACATACTTTAACTGGTAAAGCAAATCAATTAGTCTTATCAAGAAACAGTGAAATGTATGAGAAGTATTTATAACTAATGTCTTTCTGAAATAATGACCATGCAATAGAACAGGGAACCTGTCCAAACATTTCCACTTATAGCAGAATGAGGTTGATGACATGCATACTACTATTTTTGCATTCCAGTTTTACATGTACAGTTGATTATTACAGATACAATAATATTTACTAGGCATCAAAACTGGATTTATCAGAATGTGATGAATACTGTCTTTATTTGGGCAGTTCAGCCTGTTTGCTGTATAGGTAATCTAAAAGATAGCACATAATTTACAATATATTTCAGTGTTTGAGATGTGGTTTTTGCTAAGGATGTGATTATATAATATTGCTATTGTCATAAATCAACATCAGTTTTTCTTTTTAATTAACTGGAGAGTTTTCCATGCATTTTAGTTTGTGTCTGAGCTGTATTATATTTCATTTTTCTTTTATACAGTGGGACTAAAGAGTTCTTAGAAAGCTTGCTATATACCCTTACTTGGTTACCAAGTTAGTGAAAGAAGTGAGAAAGAAGTTATGGTTATATGCATGATTGTTTCAGTGTGTAACAAGGAGAAGACACATACTTAGAAGGACCTGTTTTCTACAGCCGCAGGATCTGCCTTCTGTCCTAAAGCAGATGTCCAGCACCTAATATTAAGGCATTAAAAGTCTAAAAGCATTCATTCTTTGAGCCCTTGTTGCTATCAATATGAACCCAGCTGTATTTTGATTTTCAGCCTAAACAATGCTCCTTAAACGTAATATTTTCAATGAATTGTTAGTATCTTTCTTTCAGTTCATGCAGCATCTTCTGAATGTTTCCAACTTTCTAGATAATAAGTTCCTTTGGCAGTGTGCTCATTTCAAAGCCAGCTGCTAGATGCCAGTACACTACACAAAATCCAACCTAAATGAGTAAGTTATCAAGTCATGCATACAATCCAGTTTGCTTTCAGTTTGACATGATTAGAAGCTCTAACAAATTAAAAATGTGTCATAATAAACTCTGGAGTTCATCGGCATTTTGCTTAACAATGACTGCCTTAAGCAAGTCAAATTGCTGAATTTTACTGTTCACTTATCTGAGTTTCAGGGCCTTTCAGGAAAGAGATAGCTGTTTCTTCAGCTGTATGGGAGAGGTAACCATCCTTGTAATTTGTTCTGTTGGCTGTAGAGCTGTCTTCTACCAGTAAAGCCACTTAACACTCTTCCTCCCTCTAAGAGAGCATACGTGTATTTAACTTTACTTACAGTACTATAGTTTATCGCAGACAATGAGTAAAATGCTGCAGAGTGAATTTAAAAAAAAAAAGTTCAATGAAGATATGGCAGTTTCCTTCAAAAGGAGAAGATGTTGATGACAGGATTGAGTGTTTATGGGTAGGAACTAAGAGGAAGGCCAATATAGCAGATATTCTGGTGGAAGTCTGTTTTAGACCATCCAGCCAAGATGAGGAGGAAGGTGAAATATTCTATAAGCAGCTGGGAGAAGTCTCATGATTGCCATTCCTTGTTCTCCTGGGACCCCTCAATTTAGCCAATGTTTGTGAAAATGGAACAGTGTAGAGGGGAAAAAAATCCAGGATGATTGTGGAGCGTGTGGAAGAGAACTTCCTGACACAGGTGGTGAGGGAGTCAGCTATGGAATGTGCCGTGCTGTTTGTGAACAGAGAAGGACTTACAGGCTATGTGGTGGTCAGAGGCTGAGCACAATGATCACAAAACGATTGAGGTTTCAAATCTCAGAGACGTAAGGAGGAAGATCTGCAGACCTGTCTTGGACTTCCAGAGGACAGACTCTGGCCTGCTTAGGGGTCTGGCTGACAGAGTCCCTTGGGAGGCACTCTTGAAGGGCAAGGAGTCCAGGAAGGTTAGATGTGCTTTAAGAAGGAAATCTTAAAGGAACAGAGGCAGGCTGTCCACATATGCTAAAAGATGGGAAGAAGATTAGCCTAGTCAAACAGAGAACTTTGGCTGGAAGTTAGGGTTAAAAAGAGAGTTTGTGACCTCAGGAAGAAAGGGGCAGGCAGCTTCAGGGTAAGTAATGAAATTATGCAGGGAGACAATTAGAAGGGCCAAAGCCCAACTAGAACTTGCCTGCTGTAAAAGAAAATAAGAACGGTTTCTATAAAGAGTAGCAACTTAAGGAGAGCCAAGTAGAATCCCTTTGGTGGATACATGAGGAAACAGTGACAAAAGATGAGGAAAAAGCTGAGGTACCTTCTTTGCCCCGGTCTTTAATTGTAAGACCAGTTCTTCTCTGAATAACCTATCCTCTGAGCTGTAAGACAGGTGTGGGAAGCCAAATGAAGCCCCTGTAATCAAGAGAAAAATTGTAAAGAGATCTGCTCCATTCAGATATATACAAGTCTGTGGGGTCAGATGGGATAGACAGAAGTCTTGAGGAGCTGGGGGAAGAGCTCACTAAGCTATTTTCAATAATTTATAAGTGGCCATGGCTCATCAGGAAGGTTCCAGCTGACCAGAGGTCAGCAGACATAAAACAAAATTACAAGAGGGTCAGGAAGAAGGATGCAGGGAACAATAAGCCTGTAAGCATGGTCTTGGTGCCAGGGGAGGTCATGGAGCAAATCATCTTGAGTGCCATGATGCAGACGAGAAGGACTGAGCACAGTCAGCATGGGTTTACAAAAGGCAGGTCCTGCTTGATTACCTGGTCTTCTTCTGTAAAAGTGTGACTTCACAGATGAGGGAGAGGCTGTGGGTATTATCTACCTGCTCTTCAGTGAAGCCTTGACACCATTTCCCACAGAATTCTGCTGGAAAAATTGGATGCTGATGGCCTGTACTCTTCAAGTAAAAAACAGAAGCTGGCCATGTCCAGAGAACAGAGGTGAGTGGTGCTAAATCCAGCTTGTGGCCAGTCACAAGTGCTGTTCCCCAGGGCTCAGTGATGGGGAACAGCACTGTTCAATATCTTTATCCATTATATGGATGTGGGGATCAAGTATATCCTTTGCCAGTCTGCAGATGACACTAATTTACACAGTAATGTTGATCTACTGGAGGGTGGTGGATGGGCTCTGCAGAGGGATCTGGTCAGGCTGGATTGACGGATCTGGTCAGGCTGAGGCCAAGTCTGTGAGGTCAAACAAGGGCAAGTACCAGGCCCTGCACTTTGGTCACAACAACCCTACATGATGGTACAGGCTGGGGGAAGAGAGACTGGAAAGATGTCCTGGTGGAAAAGGACCTGGCAGTGCTGGTTGGCAGCAGCTGAACATGAGCCAGCTGTGCCCACGTGGCCAAGAAAGCCAGTGGCATCCTGGCCTGTGTCTGCAGCAGTGTGGCCAGCAGGAGCAGGGCAGGGAGCGTCCCCCTGTACTCGGCACAGGGGGCACCACACAAGGCCTGCGTCCAGTTCAGGGCCCCTCACTACAAAAAAGACATTGGCGCGCTGCAGCACGTCCAGAGAGGGGCAATGGAGCAAGGGAAGGGTCTGGAGCACAAGTCCTGTGAGGAGCAGTTGAAGGAGATGGGGCTGTTTATCCTGGAGAAAGGGAGGATTGGGGGGACCTTATCGCTCTCTACAACTGCCTGGAAGGAGGCTCTAGGAGTGCATGAGCTGGGGTCATCTCCCAAGCAACAAGCAACAGGAAAGGAGTAAACAGCCTCCAACTGTGCCAGAGGAGGTTTAACTTGGATGTTAGGGAAAAGTTCTTCACCAAGAGGGTTGTCAAGCACTGGAACAGGCTGTTCAGGGAAGTGATAGAGTCACTTTCCCTGGAGGTATTTTAAAGAAGTGTGGCCGTGGCACTTAGGGACTTCATGTAGGGACTTCAACCCTGCTTGGCTTGGCTGTGCTGGGTTAAGGGTTGGATTCAATGATTTTAAAAGTCCTTTTGCAACCTAAGCAATTCCATGGTTCTATAATTGCACACCTTTTACAGACTGTCAGCTTAATATCCAGGCTTGTAACCACTATCCTTTTTGACATTGTTTTCAACTTCTGTTCAGGTTAGACACCTTAAGAAGATGTATTGTTTTTACATCAAAAGCAGGGTCTCACAATTGTGAGATTTGCCTAATGTAGAGCTTCTGAGTCCAAGTTCATGAGTTCTGATGTCCAAGTTAGCAGAGAAGAAACTTCCAGTGTAACTGTGGCTTCCAGGCTCATACACTGTTACAGAAAGGATATAACTTGTATGGATGCTATCACATCTAACGTGTTTGGTTACAACTTTTTACCATATTACCAGTAGTTTGGGGTACATATCTGCTATCTTTGCGTTGAAGGCAAGAGTAAATCTTCTTCTGAGAGGAGAAGACTCATAGTAAATGATTTGAAAATTCTATGATTTTAAGCATGTGATATCAATGAGAGTAGCAGGTGAACACCAAAATACAAGTGTCTCTACAGTGGTTAGAATTAACTCTTGCATATTTTGCGGCTTTTTTCACATTTCTTGTGATATCCTGCAACATAAAAAAATATTATAATAGCTACTTTTACAATATAAATGCGTCTCCAAAGAAACATTTTATTTTCAGGATCACTCCATTCCCTGACTGCCTGAAGTGAAAATGAGCAGCCAAATAATTATCTGCTAATACCTTTTTTACCTGACTAAATGGAAAAATAAAATGCAAGAATTTCTAAAGATGTAATACCAGGCTGTGGAAAGAGAACAAGGGAAGGCAACATATAGGGAGGGAAGAATTTCAAAAACTATTTTTGCACTTGCTGTCACTTCGGTGAAATAGTTTTTAATTGCTTCTTAACTTGGCTTTCTCTGCAGCTGTGCTGCTACATTTGAACTTTTTTAATCTAAAATTTTGTGACATCTATACCAGAAACTGGAGCAACAGTTTTAGCACTAGAATTAGATTTGCCCCAATGATCCAAGTAACCAATACTGATTCTATCAGTACTGAAGTTATTGAAGGTTCTCAGAAGCCTCTTTAGCACCCACCTTGTGTTTTAGTACTGCTTAAATCTTAGGTGGTTCATGTTTATATTACTTCTGTTATTTATGTTATGGCTGTTCAGAGATTTTAGAGCATCATTTATATGGCATGCAGTGTGCTTTTGAAGTTATGTTATTACTGCCATTGTACTGTACAATTGCTCTTACAGTTGCCATTAAAGTATCTATGTCCTCCAAATAATTATCCTCAACCAATCCAGCCATTGGAAGAGGAACCTGACCTCTATTTATGTCTCAATTACTTAATAAAGGGGTGTTTGTAAGGAAGGGAACAGAAAATACTGAAAAGAGAAGACTTGTATTCTGATGACTATGCTTTGGACTTACTTTCCTGGAAAATGAAGCAGTTTCTGTTGTATTTTGAAGTCAAAGGATGAAATTCATAGAGGAGAAATATGTATCACATTCTGAGTCTCTTGATCTGCAACATACCAGTAAAATATCTGTAAACAGTCAAGAACCTATTAAGAAGATAATTAACAATAAGGCAACTGCTAAGGGGGACCATAATGCAAGTCAGATGAGGTGAGTGCAGACCTCTTTTAACAGATTCCAGTCAGTTCCACAATCTGGTTCATTCCATTACAAAACAAACAAAAAACCACAACAAAACCCAAACACTTAATATCCAGCAAAACTAAGAGTTATCAGGGTCCAGTATGAAGCTTAGGTAACACTTCCAAGCGCAGTCAAAGTAGAAAAATGAAATAACCAACTGTGTTTCCACTACTTGGATCAGTGACTATGTGAGATACAGAAAAAATAAATGCAGGGTCTGAAGGGACTTGGAGAATTGGTATTCTATTTTGCCATGAGGCTATTGCAATGTGTGAAAATTTATGCCAGTGTAGATGGATGCAATGATCAAGTGAGGTAGTCAAAGGCTTCCAGTAACCTCAGTTTATCACAGTATTTTCTGTAATAGAAAGTATGGCTGTTTAAGGATGTATGCATGTGTAGTAGAGATGTGGGTAAATATGTACATTGTTTAATGTAGTGCCTCTGTTCACAGCTTGGGCTACAGATTTGTTTTTTCTGTTATGGCAGATTATGGTTTGCTCCCTCATGAGGGTTTCTTCAGGCAGTTATTTCTTCACTGGTTTCCTGATTTATATAATTATAATATTATATAACTGTAAAATGAATAAGAACTCCTGCATAACGGTGACATGAAAAATTATAACCATATCTGAGTTTTGGGTGTTTTTTTTTTTTTTTCCAGATTTTAACCTGTATTGTGTCAACTTGACAAACAGATTCAACATAGTATTGTTTACCTTCCAAGCCTAGGGCTTCTTCTTCTTTACAGATGGGTTTACAATCTTGTAAAAACAGGGCTAAAAATGCTGTTGCATAGAGATTATGACTATGCAGTAATACCAGTAATATCCCCAAGGAGGGCATTGTGTCCACTTGATGCATTCAGTACTTGTAGAATAAAAGTATTTGAAAATTACTTAGTCTTACAGCACAGTCCTTCCAATTCCAGACCAAGGCCCAGAAAAGACCCAGTCCTATGTTTTCATGACAGATTTAAATTTTTCATATCATTTAATGAGTGTCCTATTTTGTACAAAGCTCTGGGTAGAGCCCTGTGTGCCAAGACATGAGTGTCACTACAGATTATGGCAGACCTCTTTGTCTTTCCTCTTTCATAACATCTGGGGATTAGGAAGTTATCGGCTCTTTATTTATGGGAATTGTTTTTGCCTCATGTTAAGACATATATTGTTATGTGAATAAGCAGCATGTAAAATGGATAGGTAATAAACACTGCTGAGAATGTTTGCACAGATATTGCCAAAATGGTTTCAGCCAAGTGCTGTTAGTCATTAATTTTTTCCTTCTCTTCCTTTTTATACGCTGATGTCCTGTAGAACTTTTACAATTATCTTCACATATTTTTTATAGTTTAGCATATTTTGCTCACATAATCAGCATACATTCAGATACTTGCATAAGAATAGGGTCCTTGCTGATAACAAGCATGTTACCATTTATACAAAAATCAACTTAATCACTGGGATTAAAGTATTTGATTACTTCTGAGGACTCCTGATTCTCTGACTTTATTCCACTCAGTGCATGTTGGGGTAGCATCTTGCTTATCCAACACAGGAGTATCTGGACAGGAGTCACCTGATCTTTGGTTCACAGACACTCAGGATGATAAGGATAAGAATTGCCATAGATACTTGATTTCTGTGTGTCTCTCCTGCTCTTGCAAATGGACATATTCCTCCTGATTACTCACAGTCCCTCTTAGCCAAAAGCAAAAGCAAGGCTGGTTCCTGAATTTGAGACTCTCCTTTGTGGTGGAGGAAAAACTAGGTTTTGATTCCTATGTATATTTTGTGTGGGGAACTATAAAACCCTCTTTTAAAAAATCATAAATATCAAATATAGTCACACAATTTCTGAGATTATTCTCTTGATATTGAAATAGATATTCAAGATTGTTAATCTGTTTATACTAGATATGTTCAATTCAATGTAATAGATGTGCTTCCTCTTTAGTTAACAGAATTAAATACTTTCAAGAAGAGGTCAATTTAGGCTCATACAATTTCAAAAGGCATAACATTTTTGGGGGAAGGATATTAAAGCAAATGGTGTTCACAGAGGAGCAAAAGGCATGAAAATGAGATTTACTTCAGATAGGCACCTGAATTGTTCAGATGTATTTGTGAGGTTTGCCAAAGTAATTGTGGTAACAAGTAAAAAACCTGTGTGATCATGCACACTTTTAGTAGGATAAGATAAATAAAGTTTTAAAGCAGTCAGGGGGTAGGTATGCATGATACATTTGTTCTTTTCATTTCAGAATCTCCAGAGCACCTCAATTCTTAACTTCAGAGGGGAGCATCCACTTTTGAATACAAACATATTACCCTTTTTTTTTTTTTTTTAAATCAACATAACTGGGGTCTCATGTCCTTAGGAGGGATGCCATGTTTAGGTAAACAACAATTCCCTCAGGACTGGTTTCTCATTCAGTACTTCAAAAAAATTGTGTGTCTCAAGGGAGCTCCAAAAGGCATCATCAACTCCATTTTTCCTTCTAGTCTCATTTGTTTTGATATTATGAATCCTACAACTCCCTAACAGATCATGTCAGGCTGCTGCAGTATATAATCTTGCTGCAACCGAGATGTGAAGGAAGGGGTCCTTGTTTAGGGATTGCTACTGCCCCTTGCTCAGATGTCGCAGCCATTTTATTGCACACTTTACATCCAGATTTTCTTGTTTATCTGGCAGTTCATTATTTAAGGCCAGCTTGTCAAAATAGGTTAAATATTCTTTGGGAAACATGGTCACATCTTTGAGACACCACAAATATTTTTAATATGAGAAGATTGGCTTGATAAGAGAAACAGATAAACTTGCATCCCCTAAAATACTTTTCTGCTTTATCAGATGTAACAGACAATGTATATTTCTAAAAGTACCAGTACACAGATTACAAACTTCATGGCAATAAAGTCCTGGAAAAGCCACAGAAAGACACCGGCAAAGCAGTGAAAATGATTGCTGATGATTTGTTCTAACTACTTGACCTTGTGCCATCTCCCCCAGATATATGACCAAGATGGGACACTGCAGCACTTTATCGATGGTGGAGAGCCCAGTAAGTCGAGCTGGATGAGGTACATCCGATGCGCCAGGCACTGTGGGGAGCAGAACTTAACCGTGGTTCAGTACAGGTAAAGTGGTTCTTGGTTCACCCAGCGACACAAAATGAGAGTGTGTTATCAGGCTGTGATCATCAGGAGGACTGCTGCCCTTGATTGCAAAGACAGTATCAGAGCTTGGAGGATGTGCTGATGTGGGGCAGCACGCCTGGGGTGAAGCTCCAGGGAGCGAGGGCAGCCCTGTGTCACTCGTGTGACCACCCCGCCGCACAGAGCTCTCTGCGCTGTTCCAAACAGCCTCACCAGAGGCAAGCCAACACAAGCAGTTCTCCACCCTTTAGAGGGATGCATGTGATAGGGGAGGGGGAAAAGTGGCACCCAGAGGCATCCTGAGGGTCAGCCACGAGCTGTGCATACACCTCGAGCTCTTTTGTTGAGTGCACCTGCTGGCCAAGACCGCTAGAGCTTGTGCCTCTTATGCTGCTGGCTAGAGAAAGTCAAAATGCAAAGAAAAATGTAAAGAAATTATGGTACATTTTACTTTGTACTTGCAAATAGGTCCAGAAAACCCAGACAACACATTACATAAATACATGATCTCAGCTATAAACAAACCTTTTGCCTTAGAATCAGAAGCGACTGCTTGGCCTTATTAAATGTGGTAGGAAGCACATCAAAGAATGCCCCAGGCTTGCCAGTTGCAGTGAGCAATGATTTTTGCTGGTTGCTTTAGAGAGCAGAGTTTCTTTTATTTAGGAAAAATCTTAAACTTATTTAAACTACCTTTAAAATTAAAAATAAAACATACAAAAGCAAGCTAAAATGAAATATATAAAGTTTGATTATCCCATAGGGATCCAATTTAACAATGGTAAAATTGTTCAATTGCATTTTCAACTTTTTTATTCTCTGGCCAGTTGACTAAACAATACTGCAGTTAAAAAAATAACAATCCTATTTATACATTACAAATCTTTTATTATATACTTAGGTATCTGCTATCTATAGCTAAAATACCATAGGATTTTAAAGAAACACACTGGGTAATGAATAAAGATTGTTGTGATGAAAGAGTATTTTTTGTAGGTATCTTGTGGACTATTTCTCTATGTGGTGATGTGTGCGTGCACATACATATATAAAAATAAGAAAAAAATATATGCGTACACACATATATATAGATGACAAAACTAAATGAAAAGTGAACATGAGAAAGTCATTACACATCTGTCAATATTAAGTGGATTTTACAACTCTCCTTTCATGATGGAGTTTTTACTTAGAGTTCCCTCTGTTGATCTGTTTTCGATTACTTCAGATCTTTATAAAATGAACTACAAAAACACAATTTAAAAAACTGGCATCCATCACCAGTGACTGCATCCAAGTGTAAGAAAATAGAAAAGTTGGACACTGAAAAACCAGTCTAATTTTTATTGTACATGGACGTCCTCCTCACAGAAAGTCAGCTGGTTTAAATTCATTCTGTTATGATTTGTAATATCTAAATGGAATTTTCTTCAAAGTGCTCTTGATTGATTGACCCTTAGCTGAACGTTTTGTTTTTATTTTGAGGCTGACAATAATGTTTGTTGGCATGTGTTCTGCTTCAACTGCGTTGGGACGCCATGAAGCTATCTTTATGAGTCATCCAACCACAATACTAAATACATGTCAGCAAAGGAAATATTATCCGAAAAGGGAAAAATCCCTTTGATGTACTTCAGCATGCAGAGATTTCTGCGAGTTTTGGAAGCTCTGCACACTTGTAAGGGACGGTGTACACTTACACTTTTTTTTCCCTGCCTACTCCAAGCCCCACAGACCACCCATTGCTCAAAAACAGTTCTGCTCTTTCAACGGCAAAGTGTGTCATTTGGTTTTAGCACATTCATTTGCTGGGTTGCTGTGTTTATGTTAAGGGAAGCCAAACTGAGAGATGAAATGTTACAAGGGTGAAGTACAAAGTAGACTCAATTTTTCTCAAGTTAAGAGATGCCGGTAATTTATAGCATGGCTCCGATTTTCATTTTTATGTAACAGTGGAAAGAATCAACTAAATGCAAATCTCTGGGAAGAAAGAGAGACAGAGAAGAAGAGGAGGAGGGAAGATGAAGGGGAGACACAAAGGGGAGAGTTTTTGTCAGATATTCATAGAAGGCTAAGAAAACCGTTCTGCTTAGCTAGCAGTGCCCTCCTGAGACAGGGCGGCAGTAAGCGAGGAAAATAACAAGATAAATGAAATTTTTGCAGCTGCTAGTAAAATATTGAGAATCTGCACTTTTTTATTGATCTTTATGATCCTGTTGCCAAGAGCCACTTTGCGGTGACAAAATATGTTGACAAGTGCATATCTCACTGCCATGAAAAATGTGGTAGAAGATTCTCCTTATGTCTGCAGTGTTATACAAGGAACAAATTGCATTGCTACAGCCAATTCTTTATAGAAAGTCTAAATTTAAGGCCTACCAACCCTAAACACTTTTATCTTGAACTTCAGAATAATGTTTGTAGCAATTCTTCACTCAGAAAACTGGTTGAGGCCTAACTTTTTTTTTGGTCTGTAGATGTTTTTCTGCCTTACATAAGCGGTTATAAAAAATGTTCATTTCTTGGTACTTTGACTGTATCACTTTGGTATGTAATCCTTCAGCAAGAGTGGACTGTTCTTCTTGTATATATTGAATTTCTATCCATCTCAGAGGAGTGTGTTTTACTGTTCCATGTGAAGCATAAGGGAAAAGCCACTGCAAACTGATAACATTTGTCTTTTATCCCGCGCCTGATTCTAATCTAGCACAGTTTTTGCGGCCATGTAAATGTCTTAACTGCAGAAGTATCACTCTGAAGCTATTTACATCAGTGCAAGATCAGGATAAGGCTCTTGTTTTTATGCTAAAGACGTAAGGATTTTTCCCTTTTTACCCCCCGTGTTCCCACTTCAGTGGTCTAGAAACACCCAGTGTCCTGTCACAGGAACAATGAGATACACACTTATGGTAACACTGATTTACACATACTAAATCATTGGCACTGACCTCACATTCCATGTAGTGGAAGATTTTAGCAGTGCATGATCCAATTAATCCCATTTTTTTTTTAAATTTCCCCTAAGTCAAAGTCTGTTTTTCTCAACAACCCAAGATCTCTCTTCTAAAGGTATATTACTGCCATGAAAGGTCACTCCACACACTATCTCAAAGGTCTTGCTAAATGTATTTATTAATTTAATTTCTCGTCACAAAAGAAATGTTGTCTACCCTAAAATATGTTAACTTTTGCAGGTGACAAATGCAAAGCTGTTTAAATGGCTGTACTTGCTGATCTGTGTACACCACTCAGATGATTACACCCGTGTAAGCAGAAAGTACCATTCTAAACACACTTTGCAAGAAAATATCTCTTTTTAATGGCTTCTTGGTCCTTCTGAAACCTTAGCATTTAATATATGCTAGATACAACTTGTCTGTAACGTTGTTAGCTTGTGCTACAGGAACAAAGTCCTTCTCTAACGACAGATTTGGTTTTAACACAACCAGTAGGTTATTCATTTAGTTATCTGCAGAAATGCTTCCAAAACAATGAATTTTTACTGCAATACTATGTACTATAAGATGAGAATGCTTTATTTCTAAATTATTCCATGTTTTCTTTTTTCTTGATTAGGTCAAATATATTCTACCGGGCTTGTATAGATATCCCCAGGGGCACTGAGCTGTTAGTGTGGTACAATGACAGCTACACATCTTTCTTTGGAATCCCTCTCCAGTGCATTGCACAAGATGAAAATTGTAAGTTCCTTCTTGCATTTCTGCCTGCGTAAGCCATAATCCCTCTTTCATGCCTAATCAGATACATCATAGAGCATTTTAGAGGGGGCTCTGTCCCTGGAACTTCAACACCTATCTGGATGGAGCTTTGAGCAATCTGTTCTGGTGGTGTCCCTGCCCATGGCAGGGGAGCTGGAGCTAGGTGATCTTGAACGCCCCTTCCAACTGAAACCATTCTATGATTCTCTGATTCTATGGCATTTAATGAAAGTTGCAGAATATTTAAGGTGAGATGATACACTTACACTGCAAAATTATGGTATGGTTAGAATCACTGTTCTGTATCAGTGATTAATGAATGTATTGCAAACAAGTTTGTTTGGTTCTCTCAGTTGTTACTAGACCTATCACAAAACACTGTCTTGCCAAAACAGTAATGCATTGCAAGCCCACAGGGCCTTGGTTGGTGATTCTTTTTTCTATTATCACTGAGCATGTTGAGAAAAGCTTTGACTGACAGATTAAAGAGGTTAGATCCTTGTGGTTAAACATAAAATCCTACTTTTAAAAATACCAACTGAATATAAACACTCTGAAATGAAAATAAATCTCTATTCCATCCTGATCATCCCCATTTTCATCCATTCTTTTACCTGTTCTCAACATTTTATTTCTAGTTTGCTAGGGATCCTCAAAAAACTAAGCATGAACAGTTACTTTTAACTCAGACAAAATCTAGTGCTGGATACCTTTGTCTGTAATAGAAATGGGTGATCCAGGCATGTCCTTCAGTTCTACTGCTTGCGTGTGAGACTTGATTAGAGCTTGCATCCATTTTGGCAACTATATGTATCTATATAGTGGGCGAAAACAAGAATGGACCCGTTGACTTTGGGCTAAAGTAACTCTGTGACTGCCCACACTTAGTAAATGATGCAAAAGGTGTATGTTTTTGGTCCTGTGCTTGGACACTTAAACAGCATGAACTGCTAGGAGGAACTAGTGTCTTGTAGCAACTTAAATACTGAATCATGAGCAATTAAACAGTAAGATAACAGGGATTAAACTGTCAAAAATAAACATCCTTTCTCATCTTGAGTTTTCTGTTGAGTCTGTTGAGTTTGGGAAAAGTTTAAAAGAAATTTAGTTTCTGGCAGAAATATTTGCTGATGAAAGCCATGCTCTGGAGTGTAGAATATAGAAATACTATTTTTTCTTTCAGAAACTCAAGACTACAAAAATTTTATTTGAAAATCATTATGGATAATATCTATAAATATTGTCTCTTGCTGTTTCTCTGTGAGTCAAACCAGAGTTTCATCCATAGAGAAACTGACATGAATAGATGAAATTAATCTCTGACCATGGAGGCAGCTGCAGACTGGTGTAGAACTTCAGTCCCACCTGAACTCCCAGAATGTACCTTCTGCTTGTCTTCTGCACAAGGGTATTGTCAGCAGAACAAGTTCTAGGTCTTTACTAGCCTGATCTCACTGCTTCTGTGGACTTTTATGACCACAATTTAAAGAAAATAAAAGAAAAGGTGATCTCCTTCTTCTGAGTATGTTGAGGCAAAATGATAGTGTACAAATTGCTCCTGGTACTGAAGAGACAGAGAAAAGGTATTCTGTGTCTGGAAACTTGAAATAGACAGATCCATGGATGCAAACCTATTTAGAAAGGAGGTTCTCAGATACTACAAAAAAGAATAGATTAGGATGAACCTCAGCTGAAATAAATTAAATATCTTCTAATAATATAATATTGGAATCGTTATGATTGATCATAAATATTAGAACAGATCTCTAAAGCAACTGTCATTACTTAAAATATTACCAAATATTAAGTTGTGGTTGCTTTGGGGATTTTTTTTTTTTTGTTTGTTTGTTTGTATTTTTTTTGCATTAAATAATATTGGCTGATTCCGGCTTACAAGTGAAATTCTCATGGTTGCTCTTAGAAATCATGATTTGCTCGTGTTTGCTCTTATCATCATGAGTTACCAAAACACAGTTGTAGTTTCTAATCATCAATTTAATGCATGCTATGTACCTATTTGTATATATAAACGGTTTGTAACCAAATTTGTGTACAGAGACTTATATGTATATAACATATTTAATTTAAAAATTTCCATGAAAATAATAGCTCATGGGCCCAAGTCTGCCAAAATTAGAAAGCATTAGAAGTTACTTGGTCCAGTGGCCTAAATTATGTTTATTTTTGCATTGCGGTGCAAGCTTTTGTCAGCTGACTATTTTTCCAAAGGACCCTTACCTCATTCACTGTATGATCTACATGGCTCTCAAGGTGTGACACAGCTGTTCAATTTCTTCTACTTGGTTGACCTCCTGCCTTTCTGATCACAAAACATTCAAATTCAGCACTAAATCACTTCTTTGTGAAAAGCATATTGCATTTGTCGCTGAAATATCTGAATGCCTCATAAGCCATAGTTAATTGATGATCATAAGACTAGAAACAATTTTCAAGGGACTTTAAAATATTTTTATGCCTGTTTTGTAGGTGGGAAACTGATTCACGAAGATCTCTCTGCCTGTACTTTGCAGTGTTTCATGGTGACCTACCTGCTATTAACCTCAGGCATAAGATACATGATGAAGTCCCTGGCTTCTTACTGCATTGGCAGTGTGACCATCTGTGAGATGTAATGGTGTAATGTCCTCAGAGGCCACTCTTTTGTAGGATGAGGGAACTATTGCTGCAGTAAATATTTAAGCCCTGTTGTATCTCAAGGAGGGTCCCAGCAGGAAATTTTTCTCCATGCTCTCAAAATTCATGCTTGTCTGTGATATAGCAGTCAGACATGCTGACTGCAACATGCGTCAGGGTATCACAAGTGGTGCAGCTTTTTCTTTCAGATGACAATCCCATAGTGCAATAGAAGTATATCACAGTCAGGCTTCTCTGGGCCCTTTCAGTCTCAGACACTCCCTTGCATGAATTTTCATTTCAGTGTCACAAAATCAGCACCATCCATTCAGATCACTGTCTCATTCAAGCCCTTCTTTTCTTTTTTTTTTTTCCTTTTTTCCTTTTTTTTTTTGTACTTTGTTAAAATAAAACTGTTTCATTGTAGTGTCAAGAAAATGGATGTTGATTTTTTTTTTGGTGTCCCAAAATTGTATTAGTTTTAAAAAGGCATAAAAAGGATCTTATTTACTTTTCTTGTTTTCTCCCAGTGAATGTCCCTTCGACTGTAATGGAGGCCATGTCCAGACAAGACACCCTACAGCCATTTAATAAAAGTAGCAAACTATCCCCTGCCACTCCACAGCGATCCATAGTATTTCCACAGACTCCGTGTAGCAGAAATTTTTCTCTCCTGGATAAGTCTGGGTCCATCGAGTCAGGATTTAACCAGATCAGTGTCAAAAACCAACGAGTTCTTGCAAGCCCAACTTCAACAAGCCAACTAAATTCTGAGTTCAGTGACTGGCATCTTTGGAAATGTGGGCAATGCTTTAAGACTTTCACCCAGCGGATCCTCTTACAGATGCATGTGTGTACGCAGAACCCCGACAGGTAAAGCCTAGGCTCTCTTTATTTCTGTATCTACTGATAGCCAGATCCACTGCTTTCTTCTTTTATCAAGCTGTTATCATTTTCAAAACCAAACCATTATTATGGGGAGCCTGTATGACATAATTCATCTGCAGCTGCGTGAAGTAAGCTGATAAAAACTATTGCTTGCCTTCACTATTTGTAAAAACATTCAGTGCCTAAATGTGCAGATAAAAGGAAATAGCTAAGGATATAATCTTGTTTTTAGAATGGTTTGGTACATCTGATGGAGGCAACAAAATAGAATGAAAATTTATGAATATCATAGATGGAAAAAATGAGGTCAAGATAATTAAAAGTCTCTCTGTCTTCCAAAGATAATCTAACTTGCTGCTCAGTGGCTGTCACAGTCATTTCAGGGTTCACGTATAGTGTGCAATGCGTATGAACTTAATTAAGTACTAAGAGGTAATGAATTGGAATTTTTTGCTTAGTACTATTTTTCTTCATAGCATGCAAACCCATAAATCGTACAAAGCTGTCAAAAGGAAATACCTACTCCACCAGTGATGTGGAGGAAAACAGATGCCACTTATTCAATAAACTAATATCCACACAGAAGAAAAATGTTGACTAGATACCTCAGAGTCAAAGTTGGTTTGAAAGTTTGTCAATACAGAATTTTATGGCTGTGAACTGAGGATGAAATTTAGCTGAACAAGTGAATTAAAATTTCAGGTACTCTGACCGGTGGCACAGTAAATATAATGGAACCATTATTTATGAATCAAAGCTGGTTTATTTGACAATTTTGATAGCTGGCAGGACAAAAGACAAAAATCAAATTAATTCAATAAAAAAGGCTGCCTGTATTTTGTCTCTTCTTCAGCTGTGCAGATTTGAGCATAACAACTAAATCCCTGAAATGTTGTTCAAAAAGCAGCATTTAATTGTGAATTAGAGTTAAAAATACCACTACCAAAAAAGCAGCAAAGACTGAGTCTGTGAATGTGTTCGTGTGCATGTCTATGTCTCCTCGTGTACTTTGTGTAGGATCTACATGTACACATATGCTTGTGTGATTCCATGGGTATGGAGAGAATAAGTCCATTTTTCCAGAAGAAATGTCAAGCATGTTAGGGACTAATTAGATTCTAAGCTAAAATTAATAAAACTTAAAAATTTATAATATTGAGAATGTGAACAAGCCTTTTCAACACGTTTGTGAATTCATACTTGCCTCAGCAGAAGTAAATGCCTTGCTGGGGAAGCTGTAGGACAAAACTGGTAATTTACGTGTCACAATGTAGAATATGGGTCCTGAAAGGTCTGCTCTCCTACATTCCATGGACTTTTGTGTTTCTGGTATTAAAGCATCCTGAGCATACTGTAAAGCATAAAATGGTGCATCCTGGAAGAGTCTAGAGACTGGAAAAGGCATGTTGTGAGGTCTTCCACATGCTTTTTCAGTGATTCATCCAATCAGGGGTGACACCTAGATTTCATCCTTTGTTTGAACCAGTGACTTCCTTTGTGAAGAAGCAAGTTGATGATAATAGTTAATGCAAGAAGGGTCTCTCTTAATGGCACTATTCTACTGTCTAAGTGACAGGTAAATATTCATTTTGTCAGAGAAAGAAAATGAGGATAAATCTGTCTTACCATTAGATCTTTTATCATGGAGGTGAGAGATGAATTTTTTGAAATTAATTTTATTCCTTTTTTATTTATTTCTTCCTAAGCAGCTTGTGTCAAATATTGTCTGAAATACAGACTGGATTTCTGGTCTTCACTCTTAAAACTGATCATTCTAATTAGTAGGGTGCTGATTCATGGTGTCTTACCTTTCAGTCCCTCCTGTGCCTACCCAGCCTGCAGCTTCCTCAGGAAAGTCTGGAGCATTGTCAGCTCAGAATACCCTAGGGCATAGTAGGAAATAATTTTGCTATGATTAAGGTCATTGCAATTCATTCCATGCTTGAAATTACCATAAATAACTGCCCTAGGATCTGGGTTATCATATTCTTGCTTAGAAACCTTTACAGTCTGAGCTTACATCACAGGAAACTTTTTGTCTTCTAGTGGGTACAGTTATTTAATGATACAGTGTCTAGAAAAAGTGGCCTTTGATTTCTTAAACACTTTGCTTTTTTCTAGATGAAAAATTTTTACAGTGTTGTACAAAATTTCCAGGAGATACAAAAGTAAAGTATGATTTGTGAAAGAATACCTGCTTGCCAGCCCAAAGTACTGGATGCAGCTCTCTGGTTTTTATTTTCTCAATGACATCTAAAGCACTGCTCCAGCTGATAAACAACTCCTCATTTATTGTCAGCAATTTGTAAGCACACCAGCCACTGCATCTTTGATGTGACTGAAACAGCAGGGCCTGTCATCTCTAGGAAATAGACTTTAGTCCGTCTGTTCTGGCTCAGTATTTGTTTTGCAACAGTGCTGTGCAGGGAAAACACCTTTGAATCTGTACAGGAGTCTGATTCATGGTCTGAAATACAAGAAAAGCAGACTACTTGAAGCTTGAGAAATCCAAACAAAGATAATGGAACAACTGAGATTAAGAAAACATCTAAATGAGGGCAGATATAAATAGGGCATAATATATGTAATTCCATGAAGTAAGTAGTAAGAAATAAATGATCCTATTTATCAGGCAGATCACTTAATAAATAAAAATAATTTTTAAACATTATGAATCCCAAATAGGAGAAATTATTAAAATCTTCTGCTGTGCTTTTTGTTTTATTTAAAGATTAAGAATTTAAAATCACTTTTAATTTTTTACTGGTTTACTTATATACTTCTCTCTTTCCACCAAAAATTTTTGTTTGTTACATTTTTTAGGGCTTCTCTTTGAAATTAATGGTAATTGGGTTGAAGTAGGTGTGAGAGGTGGAAATTTAAATTTGTAAAATCTTGAACTCGGGGATCTTCTGAGCCTTTAAGTCTTGCTTAAGCCTTGACCAGACAGAAACAGTTTGAGAAGATATTTCTGGAAGCAAGAGTTGAAAATCTTTTTCTGTAGGGTTTTTTGTTTGTTTTTTCATTTTGTTGAGGTGTTTTTTGTTTGTTTTGGTTTTTTTCTCCCTTTTTTTTTTAAAGTTTTTTTAGATTTTATTATTATTATTATTATTTCCTCCCTTCTTCTGCAGAAATTCCCAACAATCCTGTTTGGAAGGCTCAAAACCAGGGTAACCAAAACTCCTTATTACAATGAACAATTTTTATTTTGGTTTTTTTTTAACAGCAACCACTTTTCTGTTAATGACACAGTCTTTTTTAATGACAGCACTCCTCCATATCACTCTGATCACCAGATTCAGGATACATTGGTGTCCAGGGAAGGCAGAAATCTTAAGTTCTCATGACTTCTGTGTGGCATATTTTCATGTACAACCTGTACATCTGTATGATATATATTCTCATTGATTGCCATGGATTCAAGCTGAGAATCTGAGGGAAAGCACACTCCATAAATGTGTTCATGGATGATAGATTATGGATGTGATCTGGCACTCACAATTCTTCTTTACTCAAAAGATATTGTACTCACATTTTGCAATATCACCCCAATCTTAAATAGTAAGCATGTTTTGTTTTGTTTTGATTTTCTTAACAGGAAGTTGAAGTTATCAGCTTAATAGATGTTTTTCTCTAATATCACGGCTTAGTCCATTTTGTATTTATATTATCTTTATAGGTTCTGTGTCTTTGACCTTGATGCTCTCCCCAAGTCCACTAATTGATTTGAACCTCTCCAAAACAGACTTCTAAAAAAATAAGTGTTTTGAGCAGGAGTTATCTATTTCTGTGTATTGAGTATTGCTCTGTTAAAGCAAACTTCATGCTGAATTTAATGCTGGTTCTTGCATGATCTTCTCATAAAGGTTTGCAAGCGCCGGGTACTCAGAGCTAGTAGCAATAACAGGTCTACAGAGCAGCAACTCTCCCTGGCAGCTCCAGAAGCTTGCAGATGCTCCCACGCTGGCTTTCTGCTTTGGCTGGTTTCTTCCCAAGCATTTGGTACAGATGATTGCAGAGCTCCCAGCAGGTCCAGCTCTGCCACCCCTGCTGCTGCATGGTGCTTGAGGTGCTCAGGACAGCAGCTGTGCTGCTTGAGGGGAGCACCAGCCTGGCAGGGGATGTGGAGTCCAGAAGCAGTGAAGGTAACCCCCCACGGCTCTGCTGATGCTTGGGATGTTGCTGTGGGCAAGTTTGCAATATCCTGAAGTGTCACTTTGCTCTCCAGCCTTAATTCAACTTGTTAGAAGAAGGCATTCCTCAAAAATACCTTCCTTTGAGAACAGCTGTGACCTAACTCCTCTGACTGCAGCTGTGCTCTTCAAAAGCTGTGCACTGTATAAAGGCCAGATCCTGAAAGCTGGTGCTGGCCTCCTCTCAAACTGCACTGCTTGTGGGGTTTCTTGCAGAGGCTGTGGCACGGCATCCTCCACCCTATAACAAAGAGAAATGCTGCCCTGGATTCAAGGGAGCCCTGTGTCCCACTCTTTGAGACCGTGAGATCAATCACCTTTCTGAAGCCCAGGAGCAAAGAGGAAGTCAGGAAAAACCACCAGGATGCCTGCATGGATGAATGGGGAACTCCTGGATTAATTCAAAGACAGAAAGGAAGCCTCCAGAGAATGCAAGCACAGACAGGTAGCCTGGGAGATATACAGACAGGTTGTCTAAGCAGCCAGAAATCCCTTTGGGAAAGCTAAAGCCCTGATAGGATTAAATGTGGGCAGGGACATCTAGGACAACAAGAGCTTCTATTGTTATATTAGTGATAAAAGGAAGACCAAGGAAAATGTGGGACCTCTCTAAAAGGAAGCAGGAGGCCTGGTGACCTAGGACATAGCAAAGGCTGAGCTAGTCAATAACTTAACAGGCAAATGTTCCAGTCACACCACAGAAGCCAAAAGCAGGGACTGGGAGAATGAAGAGCTGCCAGCTGTAGAAGATCAGGTTGAAGACCATCTAAAGAACTTGAAGATGTGCAAGCCCCTGGGGCCTGGTGAGAAGCATGTGCATGCCCTGAGAGAAATGGCGGAGGAGGTGGCTAAGCCACTATCTGTCACATTTGAGAGGTCATGGCAGTCTGGTGAAGTTCTGCAGATTCAAAAAGCAGTAACATAACCTCCACTGCTGAAAAGAAAGACCTGGAGAACTACAGGGCAGTCAGTCTCACCTTGGTACTTGGCAAGAGCATGAAGCAAATCCCCCTGGCAACTAGGATAAGGAACATGGAAAATAACGGGGTGACTGATGACAGCCAAGGCAATTTCACTAAGGGCAAATTTGTCATGCCCGACAAATTTGGTAGCTTTTTGCAGCAGTGTTTACAGAGTTGGTAAATAAGGAATAGAGATTGAGGTCACTTACCAGGACCTGTGCAAAGTGTTTGCGCCCAGCAGCCTTGTCTCTGAAGTGATGAGACATGGATTTATTTGATGGTCATATCTCTCAATGGATAAGGAATTGGCAGGAAAGCTACACTCAAAAGAGTTGTGGTCAATAGCTCAGTCTCCAAGTGAAGACCAGAGATATTCCTTAGAGGCTGCTATTTGGGCTGATGCTATTTGACACAGCAGTGTTTTTGGGTGACAGGGACAGTGGGATGGAGGGCACCCTCAGTGATTTTCCTGATGACACCAGGCTTTGCAGGGCAGGTGACATGCTGGAAGGAAGGGATGCCATCCAGAGTGACCTTGGCAGGTCACTCATGAACTACAACAAGAGCAAGTGAAAGTGGCTCAAGGCAGTCCCAAGCACAAATACAGACTGGGTGGAAAATGGACTGAGAACATTCCTGAGGAGAAGGACTCAGAGATGTTGGGGGATGAGAAACTGGACATGAGCCAGGTGTGCACTTGCAACCCAGAAAGCCAAATATGTCCTGGGCTGTGTCAAAAGTAGGATGGGCTGGAAGTGATTCTCACTCTCTGTTCAACTCTTGTGAAACCCCACCTGGAGCACTGCATCCAGCTCTGGGGATTCCAACATTAGAAGGACGTGGATTTCCTACAGAGAGTCCAGAGGATGATCCCAAAGATGATCAGAGGCATGAAGACAGGTTGAGAGAGTTTGGGCTGTTCAGAGTAGAGAAAAGAAGGGCACAGGGACACCTTATATGAGCTTTCCAGTACACATACGGGCCCACAAGAAATCTGGAGGCAGATTTTTGTGAAGACATTTAGTGATAGAACAAGGGATAATGGCTTTAAACAGAAAGATGGTAAATTTTGATGGGATGTAAGAAAGAAAATCTTTAGTGTGAGGGTAATGAGACAGACTTGAAATTTTCCCAGAGAAGCTGTTGATGCCCTGTCTTGGGAATCGAGGCCAAATAGGATGGGGTCTTGAGTGGAAGAAGTCCTATAGGAATGTGCCCCATCTTGATGGAGTGACAAAAATATCCTTTGTCCCCTTAAAAAGGAAATAAGCCCAGAAGTTTCTCTCCTCAATTAGGTGAAAAGACCTCTCACAGGACCAGGGGGCTCTTCACCTCAAACTTAATTATAACTAATTGGACAGGAGCCACAATTTACTAGAAAAACAAGAGAACAAAGAAACTAATTGCTTTTGTGAGGTGTTTTACTGGGGGCAAGGACCTTTTGCAACTGGCTCAGTTTTTCTCTGCAAAGGGTTTTGTTATTTTGCCTTCTATTAAAACCTTTTTGTTTCCAACACTACCACAGAAGCCATCCTGCTGATTTTACGCCTTCTAAGGTAGCTGAGCCATCTTGGTGTGAAATAGATCTCCAAGAGCTTGTGAGACCTGGCTTGAGGAGACCCATATTTCACCATGTCCCTGCCCATAGCAAGGGGTTGGAAACAAGATAGTCTTTAAGGCCCCTTTCAACACAGACCATTCTATAAGTCTATGATCATGTTGGCTTTTTACTTTTTAGTCATCAACAGGGAGAAAAGCACTTTCAATCACATGCCAGTCTCTCCTTTCAGCTGGTGCTTGTCCAGCTCTTTCTGAGGGAAAAGAATACAGTGCTGCGCTATTTTGTCTCACTGGGATGAGAGAATTTCAATGACAAAGTTACAAGTATTCAGGAACTCACCCTTACAAGCAATTTCTCTTCCAAGATTATTCTAGAATTCCATATGCCCCTTGCAAAGAGCAAATTCACTTCTGACAAGGCCACATTAGAAACCTATTAATCATAAAGGAAATAGTTTGAAAATGCAGTGGAAAATAATGACTGGATTTTCTGAGGTTCTAATAATTCAAAGAGTTAATAGTTTATGATGTAGAAAATAAATTTATAACAGTTAGATACACTTAGGAGTCAGAATTTGGAAAATATATTCTTTTGGCAGAGGAATAGTAAAAGACAAATAAAGCTATGTCAGGTTTGCTAAACGAAAATCTAGAAAGAATTAACCTAAATGTACAGCTGTCTCTCAGTAGCTATTTCAGATGAAAGCATATGGATTTTTCTATTCCTTTAACATGCTTTGTACATATTAGGGGTTCTACATTCCCTGCCCAAAGCATGAGCTCTGGTGAGGTTCCGTAAGCCTTACAGGGAAGCCTGACTTTTGTACTGATCCCATATATGATGTAGTTTCATCCAGAAAAATATCAGCTGCAAAAGTAAGAAAAATTTAAGACAGGAAAAACCCCACCATAGAGCAAAATCATTCAAGAGATTGTCTAGCTTAGAGAGCAAAATTTATTCCATAGTGTTTTCATTTTGAAAAATGTGTCTTGCACAACTTGGAAAAGCTCAAATTATAAATTACCACAAAGCCTGAAAACTATTACATTAGAATTGCTCTCAGAATTTCAATTTGGATGGCCTGTGTTGCTGTATGGGCCATCATAGAGTCAAAGACTGTAGGATTAAGGTTTCTAGAGAAAGCTGGTGGATTCTGAATGTCAGTAAACCTAGATAGCTTATCAATGATGTGTGGGATTAATAACAACAGCGTTCAATTTTTCCAATAGGAAAATTTTCTTCTGGGTAAGTAGACTTCCCTTCTTTAAGCTCAAAAAGAAAGATGTGGAGCTAAAAGCTCCTATGTAACTAGGTGTTCAATAAAAAACATTAGAACTACTTTTGATGATTGTCAGAACATCATTCTCATCTGTGCATGGCTGTAATCAGTTTAGCTGCTCTTAACTGTAACTTAAAATTACGATCTGGTAAGATTTTGATTCACATGGATACTGTGAAGCTCAAGAAAGTACAATACATGTATTGGTTATTCCAAGGAAATGAGTTTTTCTGAGCTGGGAGTGCATTCAATCCAGCAGTGGATTTTTGAAAGCACAGCCTATGAAGACCAACATTTCTGTCCCTTTGTCGCTGTTCCTCCTTGTCTGCAAAACTCTGTTATAGCGAGGTCACCATCTGAATTCATTGTCCCAGTGCAGACAAAAGTGATGGCAGAAGACATAACTGCTGCATCAAAGGCAGGCGTGCTCTGCCCATGTCAATGTACTCACTGAACCGAGCACAGCTCGCGCTCAGTCCTTCAGAACCACTTTCATTTTTTTTGAAAAATAACATATTGATTTTATTTTCTTCCAAGAAAAGAAAATTCTGAGCACAGGAAAATTGTTACCAGAGAACAGAATGATAACTTTTGGTACTTATTGAATGTAATTATTTTTTTTTCTCTTTGACAAATAGTAGTGTCCAAAAGTTGTCAGAAGTTGGCATACTTAAATCCACAATTGTGCAAATTAGAGCATTTTTTATGATGTTACAGTATTTTAATGCATTTTTAGGCTCTCTTTTTAAAATTAATTTTACTTAATGTGTGTCACTTATCTCAGCTTTAAAAAATTAGGCATTTTAGCATTAATTAGAATTACCTGGATATAACTGGATAAATTCATCCTCTGCAAAGACAAGGGTAACTTCTTTAACAGTTTTTCTCCGAAGATGTGGATCAATCAGAAAAATGGAGTTAAAGTGCTCTAACAATGGTGATCTTTTTCAGGGCTGATTTACTTGAGTGTAAGCCAATGAAATATATTCTGAGTATTTTGAAAGAAGATATTTATTTTGAGCCAATGAACCCATACTGTTTGGCATCACAATGTTCACCTATATCTGGTTTGAAATTTTGACTGTTTACAGACAAGTAAACAGTTACAGTGTGAATTTTTGCTGCATTAAGTTAATCACATTGATTTATTTATTACTTTAAAAAATAAAAAAATGAATTTGCTTTATGTAGCATTGCATCATTTTTTGTGGTTGCTGTTAAAAATAGATAACCAGAGGCTAATAGATGTTAATGGTCTCCTTCACTATTAAAAAAATCAATGTTTCTTGGATACAGAATATATTATTGCTTTATTTTGCTTAAAAGTGTTTGATTACTACATTCACCATTAATTATCTCTGTTTTATCAACTCTTGAAAATTCATACCAAATTTGATAAATATTTTCTGGGCAAATTAACTTTGGACTCCAAGAAAGATGAAAACTGGACATGTTACTACTTGTCTTTCAGTAAGAGAAACAGAAAAAACACTTTCTTGGTTTTTGGTTTTTTAAAATATTATTTTACATATTTCTGTGTATCTTTAAGGGCCACATCATCTAAATTACCTTTCCACAGCTTTCATATCTTACTTTCAAACTTGTTGGAGAGTAGTTAGATTTTCAAATGCAAGTAATTAAATTTGTAAGCTATTGAGTTATTGATGAATACTGAGCTATTAATCAAGCTAAAAAATTCTACAATCGGGGTTCAGTGCTCTGAAGCACTGTAAAATAATAGTATTTGTGTTCAGTGATGCAAGTAGCCACAATTAAGCAGTTCACTTGACAAATTAGATAGTTCACTTTATTTTGCGCTTAATTGAATTGTACATGCCTGGTCACCATTGTCTCTTTCTCTTTAGTTTTGGTTTCTAGCCATTTAAACACATACATTTATTAGGGAGAGAGCAATTAAGTTGTGTTGGCCATTGGCTCTGGAAGCACAGACACCAAGAGTTAAAATGTTGTGTAGGGTAAAAATCATTATTATCCCTCCAGAAAAAAGATCTTAATTTTCTTAGCAAGCAGTCTGATAAGCATTTAGGATTCTGCTACTAACTTAAAACTAATGTGAAATGGAAAAACCCCCACTTAGGGTGTTGATATAAAGCCACTTTTATCGAAGAGAAATATATATAGAGAGATGGTTTCTTGGCATTTTATTTTAGTTAGCATTTCAGAAGACCAGTCTCACAATGCTGTCGTGTATCCTTTTTTTTCTGTGTTTGCAGTCTGCTTGTTATGATTTGTAACATATCAGTCAGTTTTTTGTGTTTGTTTTTTATGTTTATTTTTAACAAGATGTGTTGTTGAAAACCTGAGTTCTGGGTTTCCTTTCAAGATCCCCAAAACAGACATTTTCAATCTAGATGGGAGAAAAAATGTTAATGAAATGTAAAGATTTTCAACTGAAATAAGAAAACAGAAATAGAATTGTAATACAGTGGTCATTTTTTCCGAGTCTCTTATTGAAATAGGTGATCTCTAAAAACCTCCAAAGCAATATGAGGTGTTTAATTGTGAATAGCTTACAGAATAATGACAGGATGTGCGCAAAACCATCAGACATGCATTTGCAAATAAGACTGTAACTCACACCAGCAGACAGAAGATTTCATGAGTCCCTCAGCTCCAATGTGTGAGGATCTTTTTTTTTTTTTTGACTAAGGAGTACCATCAAGTTTGAGAGAACTAAGGCAGGCAGATGTGCAGCGAGGGCTCACTAGTTTGCTGATTTATGGGTTTTGGGTCCCATAGAGTCTCATTTAATTCCTGCTCAAGAATTTCACATTTGTTAAAGAGGTTGTGAAGTTTTGGCTTTGTGCTTCCCAAGAAAGACCCAGAGAAGTGCACCCACAGTTCTCTTTGGAAATCATTGGGAAGATCAGGAGCCCCCTCCCACGCGGTTTCCTGCTCGTGCCGACAGAAAGCACTGATGTTGCTGTTTCCCTTCCCACTGCAGGCCCTACCAGTGTGGTCACTGCTCGCAGTCCTTCTCGCAGCCCTCGGAGCTGAGGAACCACGTCGTGACGCACTCCAGTGACAGGCCCTTCAAGTGCGGCTACTGCGGGCGCGCCTTCGCCGGGGCCACGACGCTCAACAACCACATCCGGACACACACGGGGGAAAAGCCCTTCAAGTAAGTACTTGAAGCCAGCAGCTTTTGCCAGCTGAGATTAGAGGGGGAAATGCATTCCTGCTGCTCACTAGCATCGCCAGCACTCGGCAGATGATCCCTTGAAAGCCAAGGTCAGACCATGAGGTAAAACAGCTAGTGGTGCTGTTAAAATCAGAATTTATATGGCTTTGAGTTTGAGTTTCTTGAAAGCCTTGCACAATTTTCTGTTCTCTAATGATACTTTGATTGTTTTAATTAAGTGGCAAGCTGCTGCCAGAGAACCACAGCTGAAAACATGATCAAGACTGAGACAGGCCTTGTTGTAAGAACATTAATATGATTCTTTGATGTCTATATGCCGAGGTAGATGGAGCTTCACTTAAAAGCTAATTTGGCTGTAGTTATATATGGGGGGGAAATATGCACCTTCTTTTAGTCTCAGAATCACTGAATAGAAAATGTAACTCTGTGGCATAAGTTTTGAAAGATCACAGTAATAAATTGAAAATGTTCAGCTGTCCAAAGTATAAGAAAAAAAAAGTCACCTAATAAAGATGACTTTACATTAAACAGACTTTGTTAATTTCTGAAGTTTTCAATTACTGATATTAAAGCTAAGCACATACCTGTCTCAGAAATCTTCCAGCAGTGCTCATTTCCAGCAATAGTACAGCTGATCTTGATATTTTACCTTCTGTTGTGCAAGACTCTGCCTACTAAAGAGGAAGTGCTCTCCAAAGCAGAAAAAATATATCCCATACTTGTGTCTTTGTCTTGGCTGAACTGACAGGCTCTGAGTATATATATGTGGTCACTGGAGCAATTCCACCTAATGTATCGATATCACTTCTTTTGAAAGCTTTCTGGGTGTTCCTAGGAGGAAGGGGAATAAGTATAGAAGAAGGTTTGTGTCTCTCCCAGTTCTCCGAGTACTGTCTGGTCTCTTTCTACTTTTCTCTGTTTGACTTTTTTTCTACTTTTGTCAGACGGTGCTTTTGATCTGGTTAATGTAAGGGAGCTCAGCCTTGGGGCCTGTCAGAACCCCTCATAACAGCCCAACAGAGATACTGGTGAGCACACTTTGCCTCCATATAAGGCTGGAAGGAAGCGCAGCCTCCATACATGTCTTTGCTGGGGGCAAGGGGGCAGAGCCAGGAACAAAATGCTGCATATCCAGTAGAGAAGAACTTGCACAGCAGGGATCATGGCTAGGATATCGTGGAGACTCAGAACATCTTAGTATCGACTTCTCTTGAGCCAGTCTGTTGAATGCTCAGAGCCCACAGAAAGTGAGCCAAAAATGGTGTGAGCAATCAGATTGATTTTATCTAGTTGCTGTGTAAATAGATTTTAGTAATTAATGGAAGGGGTTTCCAGGTCAAAATGGAAAATAGATTTCGTTTAATGTTAAGGTGTTACTTATGTGTAACCTCGTTGACTTCACTTAATTTTTTTCCTTAACATCCTCTTTTTGCCATGTTTCCAATAGATCTGCTATTTTGCCCCATTTAGAGTCATTCTTTTTCCCCTTTAGTTTACAAATTTTTTTACCGTTTTCCAAAATGGACTTGATTACAGCACAATTTCATTTGTGAAAGAGCTTAATGTATGTAATACAACCAACAAGAGGTCTGGGATTTGTTTTTGTTTTGCTTTGCTTTGGTTAGTTTTTGTGGGGGTTTTGGGGGTTTTTGGTTTTTTGGTTTTTTGTTGTTTTTTTGTTGTTGTTGTTTTTTGGTTTTTTTTTTTTTTTTGTCATTGTTTGTTATGTTTTGTCCTGCTCAAGTGGAAGCATTTAAGTATTCCAGGATGTATCTGACTATTCCTTAAGTTGCAGGACAGAGCAACAACAACAAAAAAGTGTATACTTCATGCTGGTTCTTTATGATGTATGGCATAATTTCAACTGTGCAAGGTGTTTCTTTAGTCTCTTCCTCAAGCACAAGAAACAGTATCACCATTTTCTCTCTGGAAGGCTTGTTGAAGTATTTTCACTAAGCTGACTAGTAACTTCATGTGAAGCTGAAACTGGAGCTGCAGGTTTTCCCATCCCTGCTAGTCAGATAAGAGGACACACAAGCCTTGATCCTGCAAGCCATTCAAAAGGGCAGATTTGTCTCTCATGCAGGACTACTTGCATTTGAGAGAGGAGGGGCAGAAAATTATCCAGAAATTAATCTATTATCTCTGCTGGAGAAAAAGGAAAGAGCTGCAACTCAGCTTGATGTCTCATCACTGTTTGGATCCTCCTTTGGAAAAGGGTTGCACAAGATCTGGTATTAAAAAAGTTTAGGAAAAAGCCCTCAAAAAATTCTATTAAGCAAAAACCATAAGTAGAACAAACAAAATATCTGTCTCTTGATCATAAAATTTAGGTTTAAAATGTTTGTTTATGAAGAATTTTGAGTGTACACTTGCACACAACAACAACAACAAAAAGACAGAAAATACAACTGAGAGTGTTTCTGTACCTCAGAGAAGTTTGTATTTGTGGTGATGTACACACTTTTTTTAACTAGTATTTTTAATATTAGAAAAAATTGCCATGCATGGATAATGATAAATTACTTAAATTCTAGCTAAGTTATTTTAAAATAACAGGTATAATTTTGAAGGTGCTTTTGCTGTGAATGCAATCTCATGATTTCTAATGCAGTAGGGCAGCTGTTTTCATATGTGGTATATAGACAAATTACACTCAGCATGGATTAAATCAGCAATGTTAAACACTAAGTATGTTTGCATGCATTTTATTTCCAGAAGCTGGCTTTAAAAATGGTGAACACTGGTGACAGTATTTTAAAAATATTTTAGATTAATTGTTTTGTGAGAGGATGTTTGGGATTGGTTAAAAAGCTCTTTCTGTGAGAGGCCATTTTCTTTGTAGGTCCTAGGTAAATTTGGATGTATGGTGGAAGACTTTTCTATTTTCTTTTCATTAAGATAACAATGCTAAGTGAGGTTATCTGTAGTCAAAGCTTTAGCTGAATTTGACTTTTCATGTCATCACAAGCTATCAAGCCAGCCTCACCACTGTAAAGTTTTTGTGTATTCTTATCTTACTGAAGTCTCCACTACGGCTGCTAGTCTGGGAACAAAGATCTTAAGTAAATTAAAATGCAGGAGGAAAAGGAAAATTAATTTTCACCTCTGTTCTCTTAATTTTTTCTCACCCCCTCCCTATTTCCATTTCAGAAAATTAAAAAATAGTGAGGGGATTTGCCTACAGAATCAGGCTTATTCAAAGACCTAATATTTAGGAGTCAATCCAAAATGATTAAGAGGAAAGATTCTTTCAACCTACAACAGCTCACATATTTGACATTGTTTCTTACTGAAATGCAAAACTGGACAGCATTCATTTTAGGTTGAATATGTATGTTGTACCTGCAGTGACATCTCAGAGTTGTCAGGAGGGATTCTCTTTGGTTGGTAGTTTTTCTTGGATTTTTAATACCCTTCCAAAGGAGTTTAAAATGTACTTGTTGAATGAAATCTTAAAATGTTTATTTTGAGAGTATCAAATTAATGTCTTTTTCTCTAAAATAGACCCTCAGCATTTTCTCCACCCAAAGCCTTCCACAGAGGTTGACATAAATGTGCAAATTAAACCAATCCACTGTCAATGTTTTGAAAGCACTGTGAAGCAAACAAGCAGACCAGTAACAATGAGGGCTATCTAAACAAAATCAGAAACCCCAGTACTGTAGAAATATCCCAGAACTATTGGTGCACTTTGTGAACTTAAGAACAATTCTGTTTACCACCTCCGCCCAAGCAAATCATACCGGGAAACCCTGTGGCAGAGTGAAGCCTTGAGGCTGAGGAGGTTGAATGCTTTAGGACATTGTTCCTTACAGTGTCCACAGACATTGTAAAAGAAGGCAACATGTATCCAGTTTTCACTGATGGTATCTAATTGTTTGAGGACTTTGTAATGGCTTTGGACCTATATGCGCCTGGGGCTGTTTAAATTCCATTCAAATGCCATCAGATGACCCTAAGTGGAAATTAAATTGTATCTCAGTTAATAAGTGTCATTATTGCCAATACATGTACCTACAGTGCAGGCTTAGCTAAAATTTGTTATGTCTAGCATTCAGGCTTGCGCTCAGTCCCATACTGGCTTGGGGTGTGGTCACATGAGATATGGAGTCTTTTTCCTTTCTGACAATTTTGTCTACTGTTCAACTTTCCAATGCAACATTAAACATGTCTGGGCTACATACAGGAACATGCACACAAAAACTCACCAATCTCATGGGCAGAGCTTGTAGGAGTGGTTATTCTGCTATGATGGGCTGGGAAAGAATGGTTAGTAGAGGGAGAGACTGCATAGAGTACATCACAATCCAGAAGAAAAATATTCCTGCTCTCTTTCCCATTCCTACCTACTGTGAGACAGTAATGCTGACTGCTGTGACAGTATTATCTTCACCTTTTCTACCAGTTTGTATCCAGCAACAACTTCTCTGGACCACATTGAAAAGAGGAATCAGGAGCCTAATACATATCTCTGCCCATAAGCCAGGTACTTATATATCCAAAACTATGGTCCTGAAAGCATCACCCACATGATTTGGAAGTACCTAGAAAATCCCATGTTACCTTGGGTAATATCTGAAGGTTATCCAGGTACAAGAGAAAGACAGGGGAATTAAGTGCCTGGTCAGAGGCTTTATTCTGACTTTTGCCCAAGGGCCGTGTACATGCAGACATCACAGTTTGACCAGCAGCAGCACTTGGCAGCCACAGCCTTCCTTTTCATAATAGGTAGGTGCTTGTATTGAGAGATCTATCCTCTTTCTGTTCTCTCTTTAGCATCCCTCTTTCCTGTGCTTGATGTTAGTGTATCAGCCTGTAGCTGGGAAGGCAGAGCACTTCTGCAACAGAGGAATCTTGTGGATAAAGGATGGGAAGTTGTATTTTAAAGAACTGTGGTAAACCTTGCTCTGCTCTTTCACTAACAATGCATGGTGCTGAGTGAATGCCTGCCCAATTCCAGCCTCCCAGACAAGCCCCAGAAAGGATAAGGAAGCCTGCCACAGCAAATGGTTTTGGTGGGTAATGCTGTCTCTCGATCACTCTATAGCCTTTATCTAAGTCACTAATGGTGCCTAGGCATCCTGTTAGCCTGTATTTCCTTAATTTGGCCAGGGTCTTAGAATCAGGGCTTGCCACTCCTGATTTTATAGGTTATGTTGCGACTGTATCACTTACAGCTTAGTTAGGCAAGGATCCAACCCTCCTATTACTCATCAAGCAAAGTACTTGTCTTTGTGGACATCAAAATAACCAAACTATCAAGTTCAAGTAGACAGTAATATCTCATACAGACTAAGTTAACCCCCCAGCCTTAAAATTGATTATAATGCCTCTGTGATAGATATATATGTATGTATATAAAAATAATACAATAATTTGCAAGTTTGTCAGGCAATGAAAGGTAGTATATTTTGGCACACTAATCCAGTAAGTAATCAGTTTTCTAATAAACAATCAGCAGTGCACTAATGTGTCATCAGCACTTCAGGAGCTCTGGAGAGTGGATGATCTGCACATAGACGTTAATGAATACCCCAAAAATCATTAAGTAATCAATACTTCTGAGTTATTTTCATTGAGCTGATAGGTCTGATACATTAAAGCTGACATTTTACATTTGTCAAGATCACAGTGCAGTTTTTAACAGTGGCATAGGATGCTAAAAATATTCCATGAAAGACAATCAAGGAAATACAACTTAAAAGTGTTGACATTTTAGATTGGTACAGTAACCTGGATGAATGACTCTGTAATGTCTGTGCTAAATAGTCCCGAAGCAGAAATTTATCACCAAAAATTATTAATGTGAAGAATACCCACAGTTACACATGTGTGTAAATATCTTCCTTTTTTGTAATAAGCAGATCACTGACAGTTCACTTTCTATCATTCACATTGGTGAAGAGAGAAAGATTAAAATGAATTAGCTGAGTCCATTGTTTTTCTCACTTCTCCTTTGAAGGTGAACGATTCATTGCAGTGATACTTTTGTGAAAATCTTTTTTGGAGATAAGACATCACATGGTACCATTAAACTGAAGATGGCTTTTGGAGCAAGCACCATACAGGAAGGATCTGCTCCATCCATGTTTGTGACTCATCAAACCCTTCTCTAATATTCAGAATGCAAATCAAGAAGGTTGCATTTGGGAGATTAAATACAGTAGTTTGTCTTTAAGAGCAGGGATAAGGGAATAATTCCAAGGCAACCATAGTCCCTATTCTATCCTCTGCAAATTCAATGGCTTTGTTCATTCATTCACGCAGTATTTTTCTTGCTGATTATGGTTCTCTAAGAGAGAACAGGGTAGAAAGGAAAACAATATAAAAGCGAAGCAACACTGATGGCTGTTATAAGTTCTTGCTCAACCCACAGATTTCTCAAATAGTGTGGATGCTTGCAGATAATTAAGTAACTACTATCTCTATGTGCCTTTTAAAAATGAATCCTACTACATGGTCAGATCAGATAAACAAAGAGTTTTCTCTTGTTCTAGGACTGAACGATTACTGCTTTGTGATTTCTCATCCTCCAATAGGCAATTGTGGATTTTAAAAAAGCAGAAGGTGAAATTCTATTTGTCATCAATTTCTCTTAGGGGATACAGAGCAGAAAACTGCAGACAAGCTGCCTCTTTGATGGCTCACTCCTAAAAATCTCTTTTTGTTCTTTATCTATTTGAACTGACAGTGATCAGAGCTACAGCAGGACAGGCCTCTCTGGAGAAATCACCTTCCCCCTGTCTATTGACAGATTCCTCTGTTCTGAATCAGACAGGCCTTGTCCCATCATAGGCATCAAGGCCTTGGAAGTAGCCACCAATTAAACCTCTTGAGCCAGTAAAATCTGAAGCCACTTTTGAGTGTCTGTTCTGATTAGGCAGGATGAGACAAAGCCCATCACCCCCCCCAGAGCAGCTCCCTGGTCTCAATTTTCTCTCTTGCCTTCACCAGGTGCGAGAGGTGTGAGAGGAGCTTCACACAAGCCACCCAGCTGAGTCGACACCAGAGGATGCCCAATGAGTGCAAGCCAATAACAGAGAGCACAGAATCAATTGAAGTGGATTAACTGATTGACTGGTTGGAATTAAACTGCAAGGAAAGTCATGATTAAATGTCACGGACACTTAAGCAAAACCAAAGATTTCCTCTGAGCAACTTTCAATCAGTCCCAGAAAACCAAAAGCAGTAATAAAATAAGTAAGATGTTAAGAGATATTGATCCTGGCATGGAAGTGAGACCAGGAAAGAGATTATTTATTTATGACTAGGGATGAGTCTTATTTCAATTGACAAGTTACTTGGGACTGTTAACATTTCAAGTCCCTTCATGTATTGCTTTAATTCTGAAAGCCTTTATAATTGTTATTTAATGCCAAAGTGAGGAGTCTCAAGGGTTCTTCTGCTCATAGTTATGACTGAGAATGCACATGGACTTGTTTATTGTTGCACCTTTTTTTGTAGCATGACTCAAAGGACCCAGATGTAATTTAGCTGGGCTGGGCTAAGTTGATCTTGACATGGCTGTAATAGAAATTGCTGTGTGGGATGGAAAGTGATCACGAGCTATACCTGGGTCAGTGTCAGCCACCTCAGACCAAAGGGCATTCCATTTCCATAGTCTCATGCCTCACACTGTGTGCACTTTTTCATGCAACTAGTTTGCATTGGCATTGTCATAGATATTCTGGGAAAGAAAAAACAAAAACAAAAAGAAAAAAACAGTGAAAAAATGGAATGTTGTGCATCTGCAAATATACATTATACAAAGAAACAAGTAGGAAAACTGTGTTAAAGTAATAGAGCTTTCAAATTCAGTCTAATAGCTATGAAAGACAGAGGTGGTAAAAAGTATTTCAAACATTAAATATTCCAGTCCATGTGTAAATCATATTATAAGGAGCAGAAAACCGAGAAGATACTTTTGGTTTGGGTAACTGATTTAATGTCATGTTGATTTCTAGGAAAACCAATCAGAAATCCAAACTATAGTCCATTGATATTTTCAGTCTGTTATCTGGATCAAGTTGGAAATGCTCCTGCATTAGATGAAGCTTTCAATACAGTTGGGCTGAGCTTTAAAACAAAAGTTAAATCTGAATAGAGATACTTTATCAATGTCTTGGAGGCTTCAGAGCATTCACTTCATAGAAATTTGCCTGGTACAGTGAATGAAGGAAAGCCAAAATATTCCCAACATAAATGTAAAAAAGCTCAGATGTCATTACATTGGGTTGATTTAACAATTTCCGTATTGGCTTTTTTCCATGCTTTTATCCATGATGTATTTCAGATTTCACAATTTTGTCTAATCAAATTGTGTTTTCACTTTTAGAGACCAGCGGCGTTTGTTTATATATTGATTGTTTCAATGCTAGAGCAGTAGGTTGACAAAAATGTTTAAAAAAAAGAAAAAAAAACAGAAAAAAAACCTAAAATTAAAAAAAAAAAGAAAAAATGAAATAAATTAAAAGAAAAGAAACAAATCACAACCACCAAGATGCAAAACCTAAACAGTCTGAAGTAATGCTTTATCGTAAGGTAATACTGCAAAATACAATTGTGGAGCATATGGGGATTAAAACAGAATAATTCAGTTTTGCACCAAAACTGAAGTGCTGAGTAGCTCATAAGGGCTCAGTTGATTATATAAAATATTTTAAACACATTTATGGGGATGATTTTAAATATGTAGAGAATAAAGTATCCAGTTCTGTAAAGGGCTAGACAGAATCAGCTACAAATTTGACACCAGGTTCAGACCATTTATGAATTCTGCAAAGAGCTCAAGCAGAAAAAGAGCTTACAGTAAAATTCAAATGCATTTAAAAGGAGTTTAAAAGCTAAGACATCCATACTGCATGGTGTTCATTTATTATATTGTAAAAACTGCAGAATCTGGAGTTTCCAAAGCTTTGCAGGGAATTACTTCAGGAATATTTATGTTTGGCCATTGAAATGTAAAAAACATTGTGGGGGAAAAAAAGATTTTTTATCATTGTTCTAGCAAATACCAGATTATCTCATAAAGAAGGTTTATTCCTATGAGTTTTCAGCTCTATTTCTGAGTGCAGAGGTATGGGGAGCGAGCGATTCTGTCATCTGCCTGATTCTATCCTCAAAACTATGAGAGACTCTTAGCTACTATATAAATGTGCTTGTTTGTTTGTTTTTAGGTTCAAAGAAGCATGGGAAGCTGGGTAGGAAGCTGTAACTTAAAGGTGACTATTTGAACATTGTTTTGTTCCTAGCAAGGTTAATGAAACAGAAGAAACCAAAATAAAATCCTAAACCTTTCAGACGCTCATGCCTGGTAGCTCACATTTTCCATTATTTAAGTGACTTAATGTAAAGTAACATTCCGGTGGGGTATCAACTTTTAGTTAACTATTTGAACAGTATCTGTTGATCATTTCTGCAAGCAAACAGTTAAACAAAGAACAAGAGATCAGAAAATTTATAAATGGAGTAAGTGGGAAAATGTCATGCTCTGAAAAGCAAATGTGAGTTATGTTAGATCAGTGAGTTGTGCTGCTACATTATCTAACCTTGCTCCCATGGTCAGGGATGAGGTTTATGGCAGTGAAGAGACTCCACTGTATTTGAATCATGTAGTGCAAATAGTACCTAAGTATGTGCTTACAGAAATTGCAAGTTCCCTGCTGACTGCAGGTAGGCTTACTTGTATGTTTTCATTTAAACATGACTAAATATTCTTCTGAATGGGTGTGAAGTAAAGGTCAATTGTTTCAAGATTGTATTGGATATTTTAAAAAGTGCACTGGAGTAGTATGCCTGCAGAACTTATTTTCCTTCCAGATAATTCTTTCTAGTGTAAATCACTATGTTATTCCATATGCCTAAAGACAACTTCAATTATTGTATTATTTTATACATTGCATTTTCACAACAACATATTTGGCAGCATAAGAAAGCAATACAGTGAAAACCCATGATTCCATAGTGGCATTTTCTTGAGTACCACATTTGGCATTCTATTACAGTATGGCAACTGTAAAACCAATGTGAACACAAAATACATTCTAAGTTTGGACTAAACAGAATTCAGTTCCTGTCTGGACTTCCCAAATACTGAGTAAGTTTCAGTTCATGTATCAGCAGAACAACTGTACATTTAGGTCTATTATGCATACAATATGTGTTTGCACACAGTAATCTGAAGGAGTAAGTGTAATTCAATTATCTTTAAATGTAGTGATTATGTGCCTGCCATTTCAGAATTTCTGAAGCACTTGGCATCTCTGTTTTGTAGTATGGTAAAAAAATACAAGCTTTTGGTTTTTAATTTTTTTTGTCCAACCCTGAACATGTTGGAAATCATATTTAAAAATTGTGCCTAGTTCTGATTCTTTTTCAGTGTGGAATTAAATTTTATATGTTCATAGAGTTATACCTTTCAGAAAAACTTTGGGTCCTTTATAAACCTACTTATAGCCCCTAAAGATGATAATTTTAAATGCAATTTGATTTTCTGCCCATGAAAGAAACCTGAATTGGGAATAATATAATAATTACAGCACATTACATACTAGAAACAAGAAATTATGTGTATACCTTTTACTTTTGGTAACATCATCTCTCCTTTAAATTAAAATTTATTTTTGTATGGTGCCATTGCATTATGTGATGCTGTCTTATAGCTGAAAAAAAGATGCGATTTCAAATAAATAAATAAGTGAATGTCCAATATTAAGTCTTCATTGCTTTTAAGAGTAATTAAGTTGCTCTCATTTTTTAGAAATTGCAATTAGAATGCTATTCTGTTCCATGCAAGTCCTTTCTGTGGATAATATTCCAGAAAATATCATATTCTGGGACTCCATGAAATATTTTTTTCTTCCTAGATTTTGGAAGCATCGACATCATCAAGTCAATCTGAAAAAGCCCATAAATCCACCCTATAGATGTAGAGTATACTGAAGGGGTCCTGTGTTGTAAAAAAAATAATAATGACACTGTAATTAGAAAGATCAACAGTTTGCTTGCATTTTTTAAACTTCCTTAAATTGCCTCTTTTTTTACTGTAGAGGACCAATTAAGTCATGCATGTAGCTGTATTCTTGTGATATCAAATGTAAAGATTACATTGTGTTTAAATGAAAATAACAGGCACACATTTAAAAAAAAGATGAAGAAATGTAAATATATTTGATTAATAAAACATTTCTATTACTGCACCCTAAGCCTTTGTCTTATGTTAATATTACTTATGGAATTTTGTCTGTGCTCTGCAGAAAATTAAATATGCTAGAATAATTGTGCAATGAAGGTAGCCTCAAATAATTAGCATCCCTTGCTGAGGTTGTCATTATCAGCTTCCAAAAAGTGTTTGCAGCTTGGAAGTTGCAAACTCTAGCAGTCAGAAGAGAGTGAGATCAAGTTTAGGTTTCTTGGTCACTGAGTCTCACAACTCCTATGGATGTATTGCTGAGAAAATGCCACACTTATGCTCAAGCAATTTCTCAAATGTATTTTGGAGTACTTTTCTACAGGTTATCATGTAAATCATGCCATATAATAACTAGGTTTTTCTATTTTGCCTACTCTAGTGCTGGGCTTTTTTGTGGCTGAGTAATTTTGTTTTACCTGAATCTTGACTAAAAGGATCACCATCTAGTGGACTAAGACAGAATTTCAAAATTCCACTTGATGAGGACTTGGAACTCATTCATCAGAAGTCACTCTAAAACCATAGCTAAAAGCAGTAACCATGCTTCACTGCAAAGGACCTTCAGTGCCTTTTTCAGCATTAGTTCACAGCCATTGTGCGTGTCAGAGAGCAGCGATTAGTTTGCTAAGTCACCCCTTGTTCCACTTGAAAAAGTATCACTTGAGTATGCAAAAAATATGTCAGTTTCTGTCATTTTTCATGTTGTATGACCTTTTACATAAGCACAAGAACCACCATGGTAGAATCATTGTGGAAAACTACTGTATTTGAGAAAATACTCAGGTAAATCTGCCAGCAGACTGCCTGCTGATTTGCAAGTAGCAGGGATAGTCAATCATTCAAGGCAAGTTTCTATACATCCAAGGAAAGTTCCTTCTAACAAGAATTGCATTGAGTCATACAATATATGAGATTATATCACCAAACCCACATAATCTGTCATGAGCTAATGAGACACAAATGTCTAAAGGGGGTGGTGGGTGGAGGAGTCCTTTGGCTGGTGGCCCAGTCTATGACACAGGCAAGTCCTGGGGTCCACCACCTTGAAATTCTTTGGGTGCATGATTTAGAAGGGGTGAGACTCAGGTCTGTTAATATTTTTCTTTTAACTCGTTTACTGAACCTTTTTAGTGGCACTGAGGACCAGCAGTGCTGCTTGCTTAATTTGCCTCTGAATGTGTTCACTGAGATCTGGGGAAGAATCAATCTGATATTAAAGCACAAAAGACCAGGAAAGCTAGATAGCATCAGTTTTAATGTTTGGTTTCTGTTGTTTTTTGTCCAAATAAAGTGGACACTAGCTCTCAAACAAGTCAACAAGACACCAGCAATAACCAAGTCACTGCACACGCTGCTTAGGTAGCCTCCTTGGCACCAAAAAAGCACCTGCCAGTTAAAACACAATAAACTGATGACACACAGATGTTGAAGCTGCTCTCTGACCTCCATGCACTGAGTGTCAGTTTCCCCATCCTCAGACTTACTTCTTTTCATACTTACCAAAATCAGTCAACAAGACATTTTGAGAGAGACTTGGCCAGTCTCATGTTCCATGGTTGCAGGGGATCTGACAGTCTTTTGGACTAACTAATATAATACAGGGTGCTTAATACACCCAGATGTCTGGTGAAAATAGATGCCAACAATTGTACAGCAATAATTAGGTACCCAAAAACTAGATGTGCTACAAGCCAGTGCATCAGATGGGGGGTTTATTTTTCTTCTCAGTATTTCCTGCTGGCCACCCTGAGGGCAATCAGCTAGTCAAGGGACCAGCTAGCCAAGGGACAATCACAGGTAGCTGCTTTGCTCCAAATCTGAATTGCTTATATAGCTGTAAAATAAGGACCACAGATATCTGAACACAGTCACAGGTGATTTCATATTCATGTAAGTAAGGACATCAGAAAACTAATGGTGTAGAAGACCTGGATAACCAAACACAGTTTGAACTGGTCCAAGGACATAGGAAGGGAGAAGCATACAGTCTATCACAAAAGGAATGAGAATAATTGACACTCAGTGCGTCTCATCTTAGAAGAAGGCATTGACAAACTTTATATAATTTTTAATTATTTTTGTTACAGATAACATAACTTTATAGACACCCACTCTCTTGGAAAAGAGTATTAGTGAAGCCTGGGCTATCCATTATAGCTGTAGTTATATCACTACCTTTCTCCCCATTGTTGTCTTCTCCACCAACCACAGCAAAGGAATGATACCAATATTTCTGCATGGATTTAAAATTTTTCCAGCCTTTAGTCCTCTCCCCCCTCCCATCTTGCCTGTTATAATTTTCATCTATTATACTTCTATTTTTCTTTTCCCCTCTGACATTACTGCATTCAATCATTCTTCTCATCTCTAGAGTTTCTCCAAATAAGTTTGCAAATGACCAGGGGAGGAACTTGCATTTGTTTATATTGGCATAACAAGTCACAGAAATACATTTTTTTACAATCTTAGCCTCAATAGAATGAGTCAAACTATAATAGTCATGCAGAGTTTTCAACCTGGAATTTATTTTTTTTTAGGAAGCCAAGAACATTTTAGCCTAAAGCACACAATACAGAGATCAAATAATTCTTCTGGAAGCTATTTAGCTTTTTTTCTTTTTTATTAGCCTTATAACAAGACAATTGTTTTCTGTATTTCCCATGGCATAAAAGTAATTATATATGCAGTAAATAAAAATTGTAATCAGAAAAATATTTTCTATCAAGCAAAAAAAGAGCACAATAAATGCATACACTGAACCATATTTGTAATGCCTGTTTGTTTGTTTGGGTCTCTCTCAATTTTCTCTTTTCTTTTTTTCTTTAAAATATATAAAGCTAGTTTCTTCTACTTACGCATAAATTCCTCAAGAATGGGGATAAGGTATTGCTGTAATAGTAATTGCACCACTTCTTTCTGCACAAAGAGGTTCTGCAGTAGTGTCTGATCAGTCTGTGATAACAACACCATGTAACTCCCATCTCAGTTTTTGGAACAGTTTATGTGACAAAGATATTTGTTCCATGACTGTAGGCAAACTCAGCTGAAAACAGTATCTGACTATTAACATCAGTTGATGTTTGTTGTTTTTATTTAAAAGCTAAAGATAGAACAGTGTTTGTACTTGTCTTTTTTTGGGAGGTAAGCAGATCTGGGGCATTTAAGCTCTGAAGGAAGTTTAGAACCCTATTGTGTCAGCCCTACATCTTCCTAGTTTTGCTTTGCTCTGTGTCAATAGTAGAGCTCCTAGAGAAAGATCTTCCTTGAAGTACACATTACCAATATAGACTTTTCAGGCTGTTTTAAATTTTTTTCTCTCAGAGTTTGCTCTCTAGAGAAGTAAAAGTTTTGCTTGAAGTGGGGGGAAAAAGAAAAAAAAAGAGAGAGAGAAAAAAAAGAGAGAAATATCTTCTATAAGTTCTAGGAGAAAATAATTTTAAATATTTCTATAAAATGGGCTGATTTCTGCAAGGCTCCTCTCTTCAAGAGCTCATTTTCATCTAAAAATATTTCAAGAGATGTTTCCTGCCTAGATCTAATTAGTGAAGGAAAAAATTATGAACATTTTTATACTACAGATCATGACACTCTGTAGAATTTAATGGCTGGTTCTTCTGTGCAAACTTTTGAGTAAAATCATTGATTTTAAAATCATTGTTTTACTATTTACCGTAGCTGGAAAAATAGTTTTTCTCTATCAGTCTTGCACGGTCATATGACCTTAATTCACCCCAAATTAAGTCCTAATGGAGGGAATGCATTGTGCACATGATATATATCAACAAGTTATACTGTAGATTATGGAAGAATTTTAAGCCAAGCGTGGCTTTCCTCTTCCCTCTCCTTTGTTTGCTGGCACCTATCTAGTTTAGGATTTTTCCCTGTTAAATAAGGCTGCTGGTTAGCTCCCTTCCTGCCAAAAGCCTAAGCACAAGGGCTCTTTGCCCACAAAATCCCATGGCAGTCCCATGGATACCTCAGTAAGTAGCATGCTTCTAGATTGTCTTCAGATGTAAAAATTCCCAGATCTGCTTCCGCCCCAGTAAAAAGCAGTACAGCTTCCTTTATATTATTGGCTCATTATCTAAAACAGTCCTGTGGTAATGATCCAGATGTTTGTTTTGGTTTTATCTTGTTTTCTGTTGTGATGTTTGCCATCATGGAAATCACACTATTCGGAACTTGCAGAGAGAAAGGGAATCTGCAACAATCTCAATTTCTTTGTGCCTCAATTTGGTTTGTAACCCTCTCACATTTGACTGTGTCATTTACAGCACAAGTAAAATCACAAGAACCAGTACAGATTACCAGGTTGAATTAGGAGATAAGCCTGAATAAAACAGCACAGCGAATATATGTTGATGTAGTAAAGATACTGAAATTTATCTTTTATTTCTCTTACGGCAAAGCTGAGGTGTAACTACACTGGATTTTTTTTTTCCTAATCCCTGCAGTTTTTATATGTGTAGTAAATTAATTGTCAAAGTACCTTGAGTGATGGCTTCATGTAAATTTTTTCTGGAGGGAGGGGAGCTGTTTTTCACAAAATGCTCAACCCATTCAACCTACTTAGTGAGGCTGAGATGATGCAATCTATCCTCAAATCTGTCACAACCATAGCTGTAGTCATTTAAAATAACCAATCCAATCATCCAGCTCTTGATTGTTTGATGTTCTTTCTGGCTTTACACTTTTGATTAAGAGGCTCAGCAAAGAGGTGAAGTTGCAGAATAGCAAAGGGTTCCTTGACCTAAAGAACTTGAAGTCAGCAGGTCACTTATAGTGACTGTGATTTATTGAACAATAAACACAGCCTCGCCAAATCTCTTTTCTTTCCTCACTGATCTATTTCTGCAGGCAACATACTCTTGTTCAGAGGACACATGCAGTGAACTTTCAGAAAAATTATTCAGCTTCAATGTAAAATAAAGTGTACCTGTGATTCTGCCTAACTATAATCATGTATTTTAATAGATTCATCATCAGAAATTAAATAAACTAATAATGTTTAGTGAAGAATGCATGCTACTGAAGAATGCAATTATTCTGTACTAAAAAAAAAGAAAAACACTAGATCTCATTACATTAAAAATAAAGCTTCAACAACAAATCTGCTCTGGAGAGAATCATGTTAAATTTTGGTCAGAGAGTAAAGAACATTTTTTCTTGCATATATTTTTTTTAGGTCTTGGGCCTAGTACAAAACCAGGGATTTGCAATGAGAAAAGAGAAACATGCCTTTTGAAGCTAAAATATCTTGTAGGGTTTTTTGTGGGGGCATTAAAAAGAAAATAAAGGAAAAGAGGGAGAAAAGCAATAGGAAAAAATCCTAATTGCATGCATCGTTTAATTTGTAATGATTTTAAGAGATGGCTTAAGCTAATCACACATAACTGAAGATTTAGGCCAGATTTAAGCCATGATTGTTTTATTCTTTTTTGCCTATCACATTTTTCTTAATAAGTGTCTCTAGTAGTCAGTAAGTAGTCAGTAAGTAATCTTAGTCATCTGTGTAACTCATGAATGTCATTCTCTCTTCCTTGTATGTGTACATGTACACATGCAGGCATTCACCCTCATTCTCCCTCTCTCTAATCTTTATTATTTCTTTCTTCTTTAAAGATTGCATTTTCTTTTCAGAAGTGAAAAGAAAATGCAAAGGTAAGGGAATAAAGTGATAAAGTTGAGATCTTGTAAAAGCAAGAAAGAAAATTTCTACCAGGAAATCTTACTGCCTAACTTTAATAACCTTAACCAGAACATGTATATGTCACACATAACTTTTTCATTAAATTTACTTTTGAAATGAGTGTTTAATTTGTTTCTGGGTTCACAAAACTGCATTTTGCCATACATTAAACCAAGGTAATCTTTCATATGATAGGTCATCTGACTGTTCTTACACAGGGTAGTACTTGGGGCTTTTTGACAATCTTTACCCTGCATTTAAAATTAAATGCACCATAAAGAAATTAAAAATAAGCTTATTTTAGCCAAAGCCTTTCCAAATGAGATGGATGACTGCTATTCTGCTCCAAGAGATTTCATCCAGCATATCCTGCCTTGGAGAGGGTGATTGCACCCTCATTGCGCAGCTGCCCCACTCTGGGGGCCCCATGAGCCCTGTGCAACCTCTGGTCTCTAATAGGGTGAAAACCTGAATGTGAAACCTGCAGAGCAATTAAAAGCCCAAGAAGAGGAAGACCACATTTTGTATTCCATCACAAACTTAACCATGATCAAAAAGGATGTATATATAAAAAGATAAACAAAGAATGTCTTTAAATATCAATTGTCTAAGACATTCATGTTTTCAGCAAGGAACTTCAGGGTTAGAAGCTCAAGCTTTGTGTTTATTTGTTTGCTTGCAATGGAGTTTTAAGTGAGTACAGCCTGATGTCAAAAGCCAGTAACCCAGGGGCTGGCACCACATTTCGTCCAGAGGCTTTTTTTTAATGTGCCCACACATGTCACTATAGATCTGCAGTGCCTGAGAGGAAAGGTACCCAACACCAATTCTGGGACTATTTATGTGACATAATTTATGTTTTAAAAGCTCTTCCATGGTACCCCTGTGTTTTCAAATGCTTAAAGCTACTAGAAGTAAATGATTTCTTTCCACTACAACTCAAAGTGTCAGAAGGCAGGAGAAATTTAAACAAAACTAAGATCAACATTGTGAGTTTACTTGGCCTCTACATCTAGCAACACAGTCATAAATTTCTTAGGCTTTTTATTTGAGAATTTAAAAGGCCTTTTAGATTCAGCAAGTTTTCTATAACAATGTTTCTCTATATGGTTTGTAATGTTGGAAATCCCAAGACTTGCACTGGCATTGTATTTGATCAGAGGGGTCACTATATGGCCAACTACTTTCCCATTCAAGTGCTGTTCCACTGTTGACCACTGCAATGGTGGCAACATCAAAATACTGAAAACAAGGAATGGTGTAATTTCAGTTCCCAATCTGCTTCTTTTAGGTATTGTTCATGCTTAGTAGAAATAGTTTCTTTGTTTAAACATCAGAGTTTTTGTCCTTGGAATTATTTTCATATGGTGCCCCTGTTGGGTACAGACATGTCTAAGAGCCTTATGACTGACTTTGCAGTACTTAAAAACTCTAGAACAGGGACATTGTCATTGGCAGAAAACAAGTGGGCATAATTTTTGGTAGGGTCTCTTGATGTGACAAGGATTATGAAAGATTCATGCCACATTGATGGTGGCAAACACTGACTTGTATGTGTGTCAGTGAAGCACACAGCCATCCAAACACTGATGGTTACTTTGCAGTCACTGAACTGCAAATCAATGCAATCTCTATTGCTGCACATCATATTACCAGAGATGTTGTTTCGTGGTGTCTGTGGTAACAGGCAGCTTTTGGATGGCCAGTAACACAGGTTTAATTCTACTGAAGAGCCCTTTCTTATTGTAAGTCCATGGAAGCTCCTTTACCCCCAGTTGGACTACATTTTCCCCCTTAAAAAAGATTCTGTTGTTGAAGTTAGTGAAGTGTTTCTCCCAGTTTGTGTGTTAAGCAATATGGAAAGTATTTCTCAAAAGGTCTACTATTGTTTGCTGTGAGTGACTTAGCCTCCTAAGGAAAGACAATGCCAGGTTTTTGGGCAGCATGAAAATTACCTCAGCACTACTGTCAAAAAATATGATTCTTCCCTCCTGCCCTGGAAAAGGGGAAAGATATTCCAAATATAGATCAACCTTATGCCACTGAAAGTTTATAACTGCCTTAGATAATGTTACCTTAATTTCTGCTGGTCTACTGCTGTAAAGATCACAATTCTAGAGTTACTAGATCAGCATCACCTTGTCACCTAAGAAATAGAGAATTTTTTAAAATTCCTGAAATCCTTTGTGCACTCCCTTTCCTCAGCCCCCTGCTAATTTACTGAGGTACAAGAAAACTGAGCCTTGGATCTATCTTTTGTGATAACATTCCCAGGCTTCCTAAGGCCCAATGTGCAATGAAAAGGTTTAAACAACAGATACAGGAAAGCACAAAGATCACCCACCAGCATCCATTAATTTTGTTCCCCCCAATGGCATTGACTTCACTCTCGGCTTCATGAGTCATCATTTATGATCTCAGTAATTTACTGCAGTGGGCATCAGATATACCACAAAATCAATGAAAATGAAGGTAAATTCAGAACTAAGATCAGGACCTGTAAGTCACTAATGTTCGAAAATGATGGAGTGAGAATTATTGCATGGATTCCTATCGGCCTCAACTGTCCATGGTATAACTTGCCCGAGTGCAGCATGCACAGATTCTTTATTGTACAGGAATCAAGCTGCAGTCACTGCTGAACCACCTGGCCTCCTTAGCACTTAAAGATGTACTGCAAATCAATTATGAAAATAGAGTTTAGTCCATATTTATGGGCTGAATGTCCCTACTAGCCAGGCTCTAGGGGACATTCAGAACAGAAATACATTTCAGCTGCTCCTTTAAATAATTAGTTTTCCTCTGTGAAATCCTCTTGATAATGCTTGGTTCCCAGCAGATATGTCTGAATTCATCATCCTGTGGTACTGCAAGTACAACGAATTGCAGGGTAATACTGGTGGCACTTAAATGTCTTCTACTCATGAAAAGTGTGCCCAGAAAACAAAATTCCATTGTGCAAAGAAGGCACACACTATCTCTATTGGATAATTTTACTTGTCATTCCATATGGCTATTCTTAAAAGACCTAATTCGCTGCTTATATTTCTTTTTCAGATACACTTAGCAGAATAAAGAAGATGTTCTTCATAAATATTATGTTAGAATAATTTGCAAATATTTTTTAGAGCAAAGAAGTGATCAAATTAGGCAAGTTTTGGATACGTATAAGAAATGGAAATTCACCAGCCATGAGGCCAAGGAACAGTATAGCTGCATCACTACAGTAGTGCTTGTCCTTGCCAGGAAAGCTTTTCCCAAATAACCCTATTCCTTAATGAGGTTACTTAGGAAGACAGAAGCAAAGGAATTAATTGAGAAGGTATTTCTTAGAGTTTTACCGTTTCTTCTGCTGCCAGAACAGAACAAAGCATGTTCAAATGCTATGCTATCCATAGTATGAAAGACTGGTCAGTCACTCTCTCCTCCTAATGCCAAGGCCCACCTGGGGACCTCCTCATAGAACAGAACATGCCAGGAAAGAGGGCAAGGGGATGATGGTGCAAGATGCTTGTTTCAGAAATAAAAAATAAATGGGAAGCAGATTAAGAAACAGAAATGGAAACAGCTTAAAGAACACCTTTGAAAAGGGTAGACAGTGGGTTGGAAGAAAGCTCTTCCATAGGTGGAAAGAGTGTGCTGTTAGGAAATCATTTAAAAGATAATATGATGGAAGAAAATGTCTTAAAATCCAGTTCAAAGCCTTATTTAACTTAATAAAGCTTAAAATAGTCCTTCAGGTTGTGTCAGGGAGGGGTGCACTGCATGGCACGTACCACAGTTTTACCTCCATTTTTGATCTGGATCAGGGATGTGGCTGGAGTGTGCAGAGGCAGAAAACCCAAAAGAGGGGGCTGAAGTAGGGAAAAAGGGTCCAAAGGTTCCTGGACCCCCACTGCATTTTAGAGTCAGATGGGACATCTCTTATGGGAACTGGGCACTGTTATAACATCTCCCAGGTCATATTGACCTTATCGTTGGAAGGGCTTTGTTGACTCTTCCTCTGCAACGACAGATTATATCAAGGAAAACAAATTTCAAATTGAAAGCAACATAAGCACAGTACTTTAGGAAAGAAACTCTTTTCTCTTTGATAATTTGGATGCCACGTCTGGTACAGAAACTAATTGGATCCTTAAACCTGTAGTATTCTAAACAAAAAAAAATAAATTAGAAAATAGGAAAAAAATGAAAAGCAAGTCCAGAGACAGTTATCAAAGGACATAGGACAGAAGGAACTTTTGTCAGCTGTCAATTTCTCTTGCAGTTCCTCTTTCATGAACAAGGTAAATCCCACTGACTTCATTGAGATTTTATGCTCTCAGGGTTATGCTGCTGCACTCATTTGTCTGTAAGACAATAACATTTCCTGACTCAGGGCCTTCAGTCCACCTTATTGAAAGCCATCCACATGATTCACAAAGTCATTTTGATAACCCCAACAGCAAAATTATGTTGGTTCATAATGCCACAGAAATCTAAGTGATGCTTAAAGTTATATCCTGTGCCCTAACTGTAAGATCTCTGTCCAATATTTTGAGATTATTAGAGGATTTTCATAAGGGAAAACAGGCATTTGGCAAAATCACAGTGAAAATTATCCTTTCGCCTTCATTGAAGGCTACTTTCAATAGGAATTAGCTTGCTGTAGAAACAAAGAAAAAATAGAGAAAAGTACTCCTTGAATATTTTTCTTCCAAGTTTTGATTAAAAAAAAAAAAAGATAAAAGGGAGTGGAAACAAATTATAATCAATATGTTTCATTTTGTACTGCAGAAAGGAAAATTACTGTTAAGAGCCTATGCATAACCTTAAGCAATACCAGATGTGGTACAGAGAGAAGTATTAACTACTACTCACAGTTTGGGGTTTCTTTCAAGACAGTTAAGAACAGGTAAATTCGATGGGTGAAAGTGTTATGCCAGAAGGAGCCAGTTAATGAAGCAGAGTCAGACCTGTCAAAAAGCAAATACAATATGGGGCTCATGCAATTTGTAAAGCATTATGTTAAACCTCAGACCGGCAATCTGAAACAAGATAAAAGTAGAGGTTATTTTTCTCAGTTTTAATCCAGCAAAAGGGAAGTTTAATATAATGCTGTGAAGATACTACATAATCACCTTCTCAGCCCCAATCAGACCAGCAGTGTTCTGTTTTGTGACCCATCCATTTGCCAGGAATGATCCAGAGGGCTGAGCCTACAAACTCCACGTGGTGTGAAAAGCAGGCTGAAAAAATGCAGTGTAACCAGGCTCCCTGAGGGATTCTTACCACCGACAGCCCTACAGCCCCCTTTTCTGGGTAAGCACTGTGGGAGCTTTCCTGAAGTACATTCCCATGTGACCTAGAAGCAATCAAGACAGAAGGATCTGCAGGCATTTTGAAGGTTCTTTTAAGTGTTTTGGTTCTGTGAGGTATTTCTTCCTCCCCCCCCCCCCCCCCCCCCCCCCCCCCCCCCCATGGGAGGTGAAAGATGTTGCTATGTTATAGTTGTAATTGTGGTTTGGACACTGCTCATGTGTGATTCAAAATTCTGAAGGACTGGAGAGTGCTACTACAGTGCAAATACTAAATTACAGCCTCTATTGTGATGCATTATTCACATGTCATGCAGTGAATAGTCCTTCATTCTCATCCAGGTGGAAATCAGCTCAGACAGTAGTTAACAGATTCTTCAGATCTGTCTGAAGCACGGGTTATCACAAAAATAAATAGCCATGCAAATCTTCTCCCATACTAAGGCACAGAGAGAGTTTCTAGACAACTGTGTAAATTCTGGTGTGTATTCATCCCGACAAAATAAAAGAGCAACAACCAAAAATAAAAATCCGAACCAAGCCCTTCTGTTAAATAGCAGACTTCTCTGGACAAACTTTCCCCTTTTCACTAGTTCTAGATTGTGTTATGAAGTCTACAAAAACAGACTCTAGGGAACGATCCTTCACAGACAGGCAGCCAAGCTAAATGAGGAAAGGTTTTTGCCAGCTGTAATTTTTCTGATCTGTGATCTGTGCAGTATATTCTAAAAAGCCAAAAATATCCACATACTCTCAGAGGATAGGTCAGATCTAGATGGAAGGCCAAGAAAACTCCAAAAATTTCAACTTCAGAGCTAGCCAAAATAGAGGACTTAAGTTTACTAGATCTCCAGCTTTAACATTCAGTTTCTTCAAAACCCCTGTCTGTAGCCCTCTCATCTTTTCTTCTCTCTCATCCTGAGTGAAACACTGCAGCTCCCACTGCTTTTTAACAAATGGCAACCAAAATCAGGAAAAACCTCTAACACTGGCTGAGCATAGAAAGGGATGTAAAACTGCACAATAATGTAAAATTAGAGTAACTTCAATATGGCTAGAGAACAGCTTGTAAAACTTGCTAAAAGACCTTCTGTAGGACAGCAGTCAGTGAGCACTTCTGTTCCACTCCCAGGGCTCTACTCAGCCTTACTGGTGCTACAGCCTCAGAGACCTGCACCAACTGTGGACTTGGCTGTACATGCAAAGTCTTTTAAAGGCTCCTCTCATTTTTCCTCTGTAATTTAAAAAATGCACCCCAGTGCATTTTAATACTGTTGCAGTAGGTCAGCAGCCCAGCAAAACACACAGAATCCCACTAAATGTAATGAATTGGAGTCATCATTCCCTTCATATATATTTGTGACAGGCCTGTATTTGTGTGGTCCTGCTTCTAGTCAGAGGAAAGTACTAAATAATTCCTGTGTATTCACATAACTTCACCATTGCCAGAGCTTGTTTACCCACTGACCACTCCCACCATGTTACGTAGGTTATATTTCTTTCAAAAGGTTCATTTCCTATCTTTTACCTCATGTCTACATTTGAGAAATGATTATTCTAAATCATGTCACTGAAGTTGTTATCATCCTTCCAAATTTTATTTAAAAAATTTTGGAGGTCTTTATACAGGAAATCATATCTAAATGCTATTTAAGATATTCAGCCTGAATCCTGTGGTCCTCACTCAATCTTTATCCTGGCACAGCTTTTACTGAGGTCAATGGGCTTATAGCCTGAATAAAGACTAAAAGCTGTGAGATGGGGCCCACTGGGCAAAATTACTAGAGATGGACAAATTAGTTTGGATAGACTAGCATTGAAACAAAATATATGCTCAAATCCTGGACTGAGCTGAAGCCAGTCCTTTGCATTTAGCTGTGTGTATAACTTTTGTGAATATTCATATTCACAGCTTGGGTCCCTACATCCTGGCCTCCAGAATGTGTGAATTGGTACAGGCATCCTTTCTTCCCACCATGGAGGCCCCATCGCAGGAGAAGGCTTCCTCCCCACAGGAGTTCAGCTCAGTAGACAGGCAGCTCCAGGGCATGAACAAGGGCAGCCCTTACTGCAGGGTTTTGGGTTGGTCTTCTCCCTGCAAAAATGTTGTTTTAGAGAGCTTTAAAAAAAAACAACTGTTTGGATTCCTGCTAAAGAGTGAAGTACGCCTCTCTTAACATGGCTGCTGTGCTTGCTTCTCTTCCGCATTCACACAGTTCTCCCACACCCCTAGAGATTCCAAGGCTGTCCTGGGTGGTCTCTTCATGCCTCTGCAGCTTGCAGCCTGAAGCAGGAGATTTGCTTTCTTCCAGGCCAGGGCACAGGAGAGTCGTGTTGAAGCACCACCAGGTTGAGCCAGTGTCAGGTGTCAAGAGATTTTTGCTGGCTAAAGCAGCTTGCACACACTGCTTTGTCTTTCATGGTTGTTATTTGTCTATTGAAAGAGGACACGTGTCTGCCTGCACATGCTTGTCCTAACTTAGAATGGAGGGTTGAACCCTAAAGCCTTTGTTCATGTACTCACCTTTGCACCCAGGAGTGGAGGTGAGACTACAAAATTCTTCTGCTGCTGGTAGGACCTCCAAGAGAGCCAGATCTCTTCACAAAAAAATAGGAAACTCAGATGAAGTCAGGTAGCTGTGAAAAGTCTATTTTGTGACCAAAATATTTGGGCAGAGTATAGGAAAACATCAGACCTGTAAATATTTTGAAAATCAGTATACACTGTGGCCTGACTTTTGCCATTTTACTAAATGTTACACTACTCCATCTGTGGACTCTGTGGACAAAGATAGCCAGGGTTAATTCTTGTGCTCTCTTGGTGGTGTGAAAGAGCATCAGATCATTTATGTAATTTCTAGTTGCAAAACTGTCTTCAAAAGTCTGATTTTGTGGTTGAGTGACTGGAAAACATTCATTAGTATTTTTGAAACTATTGGAGACAAGTACCATAAGGTTGATTTTCAGATATTAGAGATCTCTGGTGATAAAATTTAAAAATAAATAATGAAGCATCTCCTCCAGATTATTTAAACTGCAAAGGCAAAGGTACCTGCTATATATTAACACTGTCAGCCACCCCGGCATTACAGTGGATTTTTAATGTGTTTCATCAAAACACTTAAAGGCACTTTTTAAAATATATGACCCACTAAATAAAAAAACATAGGACGTAATCTTCAAGGCACACTGATTAATGCAAAATTGACTTGAGCAAATGCAGCTTATGGCCACAGTCCAGGAAGCTCTCTTCATGCTAAAGACTTTCATACAATAGTTTTCCATTTTCAAAATCACATCAATTTTTACTTACAACATTTTGAAAACAGGTACAGCAACTTTCAATCAACTGTCCAGTAATAATTTAAAATCCCTTACTATTAAATTGCAAAAGTTTGAGTCATGGGAATAGGACAATGGTGTAGAGAACTGATTTCCTGACTGTCACCAGCCCAGGGCTGTCAACTGCTGTACAGTATTGCCTGTACAGAGTAGAGATGGAGCAAAACAAATTATTCACTGTGGATAAGTTATGTGATTAATTTTTCTCTTTTTCTTCTTTTTGTTCTGTGTTTCTGATTTCTTCAGATATTCTCATGACAGATAGACTAAAAATATTTATGCTGTCAAAACTCATAGTAGGATTTGTGCTGAAATACCCATGTGTCAACAAATGCTAAATGAGTATATAACAGTAATCAAATCATATGAAAGGCTCTCTGCTTTACCTGTGCAGCACCACCATGGGGAAAAGAGCTGTAATTCTTTTGTATCATTATTTCCTGTAGTAATATTTGATTGTCAACAATTAAAAGCAGACACTCAACTGCTGGGTATAATGCAAGCAGGCATAAACACTGCCTTTCTCCCAAAAGAAAAACTTCAGTTTAAAAAACACCTTAACCACCATGCAAACACTGGGAAAACAAAGCTAAATATTTCCTGAATACTGCCTTCATGCAGTAAGAAAGACACAATCAGGGTGCATGCACCCTGTGCCCAGTGCTGGAGCTTCGGGGCTGCTTGTGAAAACACAGCAGCTCTGCAGGCTGCTGCATGAGGCAATGTGGGGCTCAGCCAGAGGTGACAACTGGACAACTGTCTTATAATTTCCACCTGTGAAGGCAAAATTAACCGAAATGGAAAAACACAGCACCTACTCTGTGTATTGGCTGGAGTGTCTTGTGATGGTACTGGCACAAGCACCTCACAGAAAGAATGTTTTTCCTGCAAAGACAGTGAGAAGGTCATTCAGTATGTGCCATTCTCACAATGTTCTTTCAAGAAGCCTTAAAAACGGTAGAGGAGTTGGTATTGCCATGTTTCTCCCTACCTAATCTCATGTTCTTCCTCAGCTTTGGGTGATGCAGAGGACCGAAGATGTTGTCTCTCTGTCAGCTTCTGAGAGGTCATGGCTGCCTGGTGACCTCCTGGTAGAAATCAGAGATAGGCAACATGGAGGTGTTATTTGAGGCACCTCACCCATAAGTGGATCAAAAAGCATTAAAGGTCTCATGAAAGCACTCACCACAGAGAAAGAAAAGAAAAACAGGAAATGAAAAGAGAAGCAGAGAAAATAAAAGTTCACATGAAGTTTTCAGGGTTCCAGCCTCAATATTCTTTTTATAAGAGAAAAATGTTTGAGAGCTTTTTTTATGAAAAGGAAAGCCTATTTTATTGACTGATGAAAGCTTTATGATAGCTCTATGGTCTGGTCCATAATTTCTAAATTGTTCCTAAACTTTTCCCTTCAGAGAGTCTCTGATGGCAGCCTGGGGAACTCAGCCTCTAAGGCCAACAACATCTGAGCCACCACCATCCTTCTGAAAGAGGGGTTGTGATGTGAGCACAGCTGTGTCTTGCTCATTCAACCTGTACTGAACACATAACATAGGAAAAGATGTGGGCAGTGTGATCTTCAGTGTGGCCTTGCCAAACAGAAATGATGTTCCTCTTGGTAAGCGGAATTGCTGCAAGGTTTGGTTTGCCAGCAATCTGCTTCCCATGCAAGAAAAGAGACTCACATTTTTCTCATGTTTTCTATGAGTGAGGAAAGACAGAAAAAGTTGAGGCCAGGGCAGGTGAACCCTTCTAAGATGAGGTTTGCAATGAGGCTTAAAAATCATACAATCATAAAACATCCTGAGTGACAGGGATCCATAAGGATCATCAAAATTGAGCTCTCGGCCCTGCATAGGCCAACCCCAAGAATCAGACACCATGTGACCAAGACTGTTGTCCAAAATTTTCTTCAGCTCTGTCAGGCTGATGCTGTGATCACCTCTATGGGGAGCCTGTTCCAGTGCCCAACCACCCTCTGGGTGAAGAACTTCTCCTGATATCTAAACTAAACCTCCCCTGACACAGCTTCAGGCCATTTCCTTGTGTCCTGCCACTGTCACCACAGAGAAGAGATCAGTGCCTGCCTCTCCTCATCCTCTCACAAGGAAGCTGTACCTGCAGTGAGGTCTCCCCTCAGTCTCCTCTTCTCCAGGCTGAACAGACCAAGTGACCTCAGCCACTCCTCACACGGCTTCACCCCAAAGCCCTTCACCATCCTCGTGGCCTCCTTTGGACACTCTAACAGCTCAATGTCTTTTTTGTGTTGTGGTGCCCAAAACTGCACACAATGCTGAATGTGAGGCACACCAGTGCACAGCAGAGCAGGACAATCGCCTCTTTCAGGTATTTTTCATTAACTACCAGAATAATCTTCTCTGTAATTTTACCAGCAACTAAAGTGAGTCTGACAGGCCTGTAGTCACCGGGGTCACCTCTCTTGTTCCTCTAGAAACAGCTAACACGCTCCATGGCCAAAGCAACATCTATGCAGTTGGGAATAATCAGAGCTGTTATCTTGTGAAATGCAATCTGTGGCTATTTAAGTATTTTTGAGAATGAAACTGGCTACCTTAAAACTGATGGAAGTATCTTATATGCAAGCAATATGTACATCGGGAGTGCAGCAGCCTACATGGTTGCCCTGTGTGGGGACCAGAAGAGCTTTGAAACCTAAAGTCTGTAATGAAGAACTTGCCCTCAATGGGTCAGGATTTTCAAAAAAACATGCAGTGAGGACATATTATACTCCACAATGAGTCACAACTGCCTCTGGCAGTCACTGAAATAGACTGGAAGAACAATGTTGACTATCACAGCCCAAGTAGTGGGTGGGAACCAGGGGTCATTCCATCAAAACCCCTTTCTCGGCTGTGCTGGATCACAAGAACTGAACACTGGAGTTGAGACAAGAGCTACAAAGCTCCTCTTTGCACAAAATATGTTGTTTAGATCCCCTCACTGTCCTGATACATGAACAATTCTGGAAAAATGGCATGAGGCTTCTACATGGCTTCAGAAAACATAAGGGGGAGAGAAGGCAGAGATAGTATATATTTTTTCATTTTCCACTGATAAGTTTCCAGTCCATGGGAAACCATCAGGATATTATTTTGTGCATGTGTGGTGTGAGAATGAAGACATTCTTCACAATGAAAATGCTTTTTTTTTTTTTTGTACTGGCACAGTAATAGATGTGTCCTCCAATTTACCCCAGTACTATAATCTTTTCCTCTGATGATTTGTGTGTTCTTCTGGGTTTTGAACTTACGAAAAACTGGTAACATTGTGCATATTCTACTCATTATTTTATACAGGGAGGTTAATGAGCATATGCAACATGATAACTATGGCAGAGGACCTTTGTGGGCAGTTGCCAGCTCAAACACCAGTTGATCCAGACCAAATAAAGTTGTTCTTTAGCATCTTGAATTATATGATGCACTTAGGAAAAAAAATACCATTTCCCTTGCAGAAAGGAGTTTACAAAGGGTGTGAGATTTCCAGGAGCAACTGGGGACCCCTAGGGCATGGCTGATGCCTGGGTGCTGAAGCACAGCACAGATGAAGACTGAAAACTGCAGAACAATGGGGTGTTTGGGTCCAAGGCTGCAGCCACAGAGGCTTCCTCCATCTCCATGGAGCAGGGAAGTGGTGGGCTTGTGCTGTGGAAAAAGGTCAGGGCTGTCTCTTGGCCTCCCTACGGTGCATGCACAGCACTAGGCTCTGAGCACTGCTTCTGGCTCCTCTGAGTTCAGGGAGGAGGGCAGTTTTCAGCTAGTCAAGAGATTCGTTTTTTACCCCAAGGTCATTATTTCCTTTCATCCAATAAACCAGTCTTCATTTCAATGTAGGACTACAAACAAGAATTAAAGACTCTTTGGTGCAGCTTGGTAAGTGCACAGGATGGTTCTTATGCTTAAGATAGCAGTCTTGAAGCTCTCTCTAAATGTGGCTTGGACTGCTGCTGAGACACCCTTATGTTCATTATTTCAATGGGGAAAAATGAGCTGGAAGTAGCTAAACTTATATAATGTTTTTCTTTCCTTCCCCTGCCCCCATTCTCTCCAAACCTTACATTCTTTTGTGTTGTTCAAGTTCCCCAGTGCTTTATATGAGGATTCAGAAGTCTGGTTCTCTGGAAACAATTGTTATGTCAGCTGACATTAACACAGCAAGCACTTTAACTATTTTTCCAACATATCCATCAAGTTCAATGGCCAAAACATTAATTCTCATTAAGCTTCAACAAAGTTTCTCATTTTCCTTTAATTCTGTCACCATACTGCCTCCATGCAAGACTGCTTTACAAATATATGCAGTCATTTAACTAAAAGAACTTATGGAAGCTTTATTTTCAGTGACTTTATATAAGTCACTGAAAATAAAGCCCATATATTTGTGAGTGTTCTAGGCCATTTATGACACAAATTTGAGCCCCTCCTGTTCTAAGCTTAAAAAAAGGCATATATGTTTTAAATCAGCCAAAAAAAGTGAAACTATATATTGTTGTTACTAGCTTGGAAACCAGGCATACCCCTCCAGAATTACCAGAAAATATGAAGAAAAAATAAAGATTAACTCAGCTGCTGAAACATGGATCAAAACTTTCTTGTTGCCTACAAGGGCAAGGGCAAGGACTACCCCTAAATATTCATCTGCGGACTTCAGAAGCCTCAGTTTTGGTTTTGTGCTCGCTAGACAAAAGAAGACATTGTTCAAGGACGTTGAGCAAGAACATTGTTCATGAGAATACAAAAGATGGAGTGTTACTCTTTTTTTAGTCAAAAAAGAGTATAATTAAACAGTTATAGATATGTACCTCTTAATAAAGAAGATGGGCTACTCTAATGTTTCAGAGTTGTAACTGGGCTGGTCTAAGGCCATAACCTGTATGAAAACCTATCCACTAATAAATAATGGATACCCACTATAAGATACCATAGTTTCACAGTGGGCAGAGGCTAAAAAAATACTAATAATATCTCAGCTATTAGTATAACAAATGATAAATGTTCCCATTTTAGAACTATAATGCAGTAAATGTATTAAGCAGTGTCTGTGTTTTCTTTTTAAATGAAGCATGCAGCCCCATCCCACTCACCAAACCACATTTTTACCTTCAAATATCACCCAAAAATGTGTGTAAGAACTACGGCTGGGGAAGTAAGATGCTGTTCTTGCCCCTAGAGAGAAGAATCATGACAGATTAACTCCCATGTCTTTTCTGGGTGTGCTGAAAATTCATAAAATAAATTCCCACCAACATTAAGAGAGGTTAGTATAGGCAATTGACCTTGTAAATCAAGAATAGAATAGGCCCTATAATGTATAATATTTTGAGGTATTTATCACCTTGCTGATGCAGACAGGAATCAAGCATGTAAATCGTTGTAATGGTAACAGTAATTCTACATCCCAGTGCCTGCACATCAGTGAGAGTGCTCCCAGGGCTGCAGGGAGGGTTTTCCCTCTGCACCCCTCATGCTGCCCCAGCATGGCTCAGACTCAGGGCTGGTGGTCCACAGAAACCAACACAAACAGGACAAAGCTGCACACTGAATTGCATCCTCTTTCTTGTTACTTCTGCAAGTGCATCTCTAATTCTCTATGCCTTTTGATCTGCTCACCAGTTTTCTCCAGATTTCTTCCCAGCTCTGCAGGATTTTCTTTCCTAAGGAGAAGGTATATTTAGGTTATTCTCAGTTCAATCCCATATCATGATAGAAAAATGACATGAGCTATGGCTGCATATATATTCAAAAAATTTCAAAACATTTGAAGTGGGATAAAATAAATAATCCTGAGGCAAATGACATCTTGAAGTCTCCAATTCTTCTAATATATTCCAGAAATGCACATGACTTTAAGAATACATTGCAACCTTCAGATAATTGTTAATGCATGTAAGTGTTTTGCAGGAAAAACGACATTTTGTCTTATCTGCAAAAAGCCCTTTTGAGTAAGAGTCCATATCTCCAGGTATTTCTTTTAAAGGGGAACAGTTTAATAAAAATAACAAAGCTAGAAACCAAGAACATTAACTTTCACTTTGCCTAGCTACATGCTAGTACTCTTGCTGTAATTATAACACAGAGGTCATTCCAAAGGAATTACCAGCCTTCAAATGATATGAGACAATTATTCTCCAGGGAGTCGGACAAATTCGTAAGACAAATACAGTTGAAATTTCAGACATCAATCTCTTTTTTAACATAGCATGGGAACAAGGGAGCTGTGAAATGTAATTTTACCCTAAGGCCCAACAAATGATCGCATTAAAATGATTTAAAAAAGAGACTTCACATCTATTATACCTCAGAAGTGAATGTAGTGTTAGATTTTTCTAAGGCTTCCTGTGAATAACAGTATTTAATAGAATCAGTAAAGAGCCCTTTACAGATGCCCGTGTTTCTGGCCGGCGGGGCTGTCGCAGGAGGCAGCCCCACATGCTGTGGCACGATGTGGGGAGCAGCGTGGTGCCACCAGCCTGCTCCCACTCCCCAGGCACCCCCGGCTGTGGGGGCCACGCTGGGCCCTGCCCCACCACCTCCCCCTGACACCTACTGCTGGGGTAGCTCTGCACCAGAGGGGATCCCCCAGAGCAGCTCTTTTTGTCCTGCCCAAATGTTCCCCAAACAGGAGGAAGCTGAGCTGGTCTCATGCACACCTGTGGCAAGAGGCTGTGCTGGGTGGGAGCCTCATTTCCCTGATACCGACAACCACAAGTGGAAATTTAAAGGGAAAAGTACTTACAGACATCTCAAAAGCACCTTGAAGAGCTTTCAGTGATCACCCATTGTGAACCCCAAGGACACCCACTGAAGGTGTGCATTGCCTGGGAGTGCAGGAGGGGTGAGAGAATCCCAAAAGGCAGCAGCTGTGGATCCACCACTTTTTTATACTTCAGTCCATCAGATTTACATCGCTTCCCATGAGTTTGGTTTATCTGGAACCCTGTATGGCTTGAGCCCATTTGGAAGATAAATCTGGGAGTGGTACCACTTCCAATATTCATGTGCAGAAAGCAGCAAACCCTTCTGTTCCTGCTTGTGTGGAGTCTCTCGAGCTATCTTCTACATTTGCACAGGGCTGGTCATGCCAGCCTGGATTTGAGGGCTGCTTGTGTGAGCTGGGCAGGATTTAGCCCAGTGTGTGTGCCACAGCCAAAGTGTTGAAGTGGAAAATGGATATTAAGGAACTGCTCTTTGGCTAGGGTTTGATTTACAGAAACCTATAACAGTCTCATTCTTCAGATAAGTGCATTTCTCCAACTGCTATTACTCAAGAAAACAGGCTCCTTAGAAATCTTTACAGCCGACACATTGCAATGTGACCTTGCACAACTTGGCAGTGAAGCTCTGCATGTTTTTATTGTATTTAAATAGCACCATTAGTTTTATTCATATGAGGAAGTTAAAGTTTAGCTTCAGTGACATTCTGGCACTGCACATGCACTGAGTCCATGTGTGCCCTGTAGGAGCAGGGTTTCCGAGGAGCAGAGGAAAGAAGGGGTGTGTAAGGAAGAGTGCATAAGTTTGTGCACACACAAACATGCATGAGTTTTTTTCCAAGGACGCATTCCTGTCCCTGTGACACTATGGTCAATAGCTGCCTGAATTGTCCTATTAGGCACAGCCTCTGCAAATATTTGTGAAAGAATGCTTTTCAAATGGAAGCTGACAAATTAATGAGAAATGGAGATGCATCCTGGATTAAATGAGTGCAAAAGTAGAGCAGCACCTGTCTGCTTGATGAGCATGGTTGACAGGAGAGCTGTGCTGAGCTTCTGTGGTATTTAGGGTGAGGAAAGTGATCAAAACTTCACATTTCCATTTACCAGACCAAAACATTTCATTCGACTCCCACAACAGTTTTCTAAGGTAAACTTTCCCAAGAGATATAGTGAATTGTAAGGAAAAAATTAGAACATTGGAATGACGAGTGATAGACATCTCAAAGCTGCCATATGATGTCTCACCAGCAAACACTTAGTCCACCTTATTGTGGGAACACTTTTAGTGTCTAGGCAAGTTCCCAGAAGAATACAAAGTTATGAGTCCCTTATGCTACATAGTTTCCTAAGTTAGCTTTAAACTAACACGGTATTGTATTATTAGTCAGGCAAAAATGAAGGGAGTAACACACGCCAGTAAAAAAAAAAAATAAAAAATCCAGACATGCATATACATATTTCATACATACATATATCTTACTGCATGACACAGGTGGCAAATCATTCATAGTTTGATAGTTTGCCTCCTGTCTGCATTTTATTTTGAGGGCACAGAAAGTCCAATGTACTGCCAGTACACCCAGTAGCCTTGAGAGCTGGGAACAAAGAGTTCACCTTTCGTCCGTGAGAAGGGCCAGATGAAAAGTGAATGCCATTGTATGGCAACAGCAGAACACGCGGAGACACAAGAGTGAGGTATCGCATGAGGCCCACAGATGATAAAAAAAATTGTGTGAAGATTTCTTTGTAGTAAATCCAAAACTGAGTTAGTTAATCTCACCAGGTTCTCTTGCCTGTGACAAGTAAACTGCAAGATCTAAATAAAAAGCTGTCATGCCTCCTCACTGCTGATCAGGAGGAATATGGATGACGTCTTTACTCTTCCCATCTTTATCTGATTCCTAAAGTATGAGTCCATTGCACACTCTCATTTGTTTCCATCACCTTTTGCTCTATTCACATCAAGTACTTGTTTGCCATGAGAGGGACTGGGAAAGGGCAATTACGTGAAAGCACTGGAAACACCATTCTTACAACAGTCAGAGCCACATATGTCCATAAGGACTCCAGAATTCAATAGAAAGCAAAGCAGTTTAAATTAACAGATTTTATTATTTATTCTTATAGAAAAAGAGAAAAAACTGAAAAAAATATTGAAGGACTGATTTCATTGTAAACCAGTACAAACAGATTCAAAAACTGCTGTATTTGCATCGAGGGTGTATCTAAACCATAGTCAACCCAACAGTTTAATTTTCAAAACTTGGCTTTTAACATTGGAGGCATGAGATCAAGCCAAGATACACTGCCAATAAAAGGCTGGAGCTCAAAGCCAGTGTTGAATTACAGAGCCCAGAAGGTTTACGGAAGTGTTTAGTGAAAATTGTTTGCAAATGGGTTTAGAAAAATTTTCTCCCTCCTGCTGGCTGTTTCAGGATCTGACCCTCTCAGACTTACTGAAGACTTACTCTTCCCATCAACCTGGTAGGGATACATAGGATTTACATGAGAGCAGGCAGGATACTTAGTGCCTAAACCCATGTTCTCAGATTAAGCTAGAGAATGTTTCTGGAAGATATGGTTAAGTCAAAGCAAGTATTCTCCAGCCAAAGGGACCACTGGGCCCTATCCAAGTACAGCTAGATTAAATAGAAAGCCCCCGATAAGCAAAAATGAGGTTGCATGATCTAATGGTCCCTTCTGAACTGAAATATTCCACCAAGACTGGAGTATTTGGGACTTTTTTTGCCATTTATCAGATGCATTGTTAATTGGAATAGTTCTACAAGGCATAGGAATAAACTATGAACACAGAATTTTGCCCTGAGCAAAGCAAACACTTAAGATTTGTATTTGATACTTAAGATTTGTATTTGATTTCACAACTTTGTTTTTGTACCTGATATCCATTTTAAAAAAAATCATGGGGCCTGCAGGAATTGTGCTAATCAATGGACAGTAAATTTCTACTTTTAAAAAGCTTTGTTGTCTCCATACCCAGTGCAGTCATCACATACATCAGGACTTGCACAGAAATGCATTTGACAGTACCTCTGCTCCAGAAGAGCCATGGAATGAGGTTGCTATTGTTAAATGCAGAGTCTCAGTTCTTTTTAGGGCAGATGAGAATAGAGATACACAGCAAGATAAGCAGCTCTTAGGGGTCACAGGGAAACATATTTTCATCTCACTGAGATGCACTGATTTCTATTCCTTTGGGCAGTAGTTCAGGAAGGTGCCTTTTAGTAAAATTAAATATGTTTGGCTTGAAAAGCATCTACAGATTCATGATTGCTTCCCTCTGGTTTATAGTGAGCTTTTTGTTCTGTTTTGTGGTAGTTCTGTTGTTTTGGTTGTGTGGGGGTTTTTTCACCTGGAATTTTGTTTTTGAGATTTTTCGCTCTCTTTATACTTATTGAGCTCATGTATTTAATTTAAACTTGGAGAAATACACTAAAACCCCAGCCTGCTCCTGCCCTCTAATGAAAGCCCCAAGTTTGGTGCTGTGTCTAACATTCATAAGAACCCGTTCACTGTGCTGTGAAGATAGAGACCTTATTAACCATGGATGAGGGAGCTTCTGCCAAGAGTCCTTAGGGAATCTCTCAGAAGTGCTGACATAGCTCAGATCAAGGGTTCTCTATGAGAATTTCTTAAAATAACTCCAGGGATTCTCTGAAATATTTATCTGGTTAAGGAGGTATTATTGTTTACTGCTTATTTCTCTGTATTTGTTCTGCTAGGACTGTTAAGCACCCATTTGTTTTTCAATATAAATTCCCTAGGATCCAAATTAATGGAGTAGGACATTGCTGTACTAATAATGCAGTAGGATTTCTAGGTTTCTCCAGTTAAAGCATGGCTGGTCCCAGACGTGCAAAATTCATTCTTATTTCTATCCTTGGAAAAGTATAGGGACATCTATATAGTGTTTCCAGCACTCTGCCAGTGTAAATTACCAGAGTCTGATCTGATTCCTTCCTCATTTTTTCATGAAATTCTCCACCTGGCACCAAATGAGCAAGGAGTGTTTAAGTTACAGATATTTGTACTTAGACAAATTGCTATCTAGGCTGGTGGCACTGAGCAATCAGCCTGGGATCTGTCACCAGCCCGGTCTGCATTACTTTGAGGAGTGGAAACCACTGAACACCTTGTTTCATTCTTAGCCAGGTGTGCAAAACAGGGTCTGTAAACTCTGTGGTGTTCACCCAAGGTGTCATCAAAGTATCCTGGGCTTTTCACACTGACCACAATCTAAAGGGTCCTCCTAGAAACTCAAGTAAGAGTTTGGAGGGATGAGAGATGAGCATGAGAGCTGCAGACTTCTGCTGCAATCTAAGAAAAGTCATATGACTATTAAATCTCACTAAAAGTCACAAAAGCTTCACCCTCCTCTGACCCTGGACAGGATGAAAAATACATCAGAGAGGAATTGTGAGCAAGCAACAGTAGCAGGCTTTGAAAGGCAAACATCAGCTGGAGCCACAAAGCTGAAATACATCCTGGTGATCACTGGGTGGTGGCACCGGTCTCACCACATCCTTCACCTTGCCTGTGTGACACTCAGATCACTTTGGTAGCAGGCTCAGCCTCCTTCTCCAGGAAACCAGTCCTCACTGAAGAGAAAATCCCAAGTCAAGAGCACTCTTGAAAGTGAGTAATCAATGCTGAGCTGTGCCGGGCAATCTCTTAAGCTGAAACCTTTTAGTCTAACAAAGAGTAAAGGAGACTGTCCCAACAACACTCCATCTGTTTAAAACCCAGCTGTGCGCCTAAGTACTTTCCTAAATAATGGATCTTAACGAGACTGATAATGGTTGAAAGAGCCACACACTGATCATAAGCATGTTCTGCTAACACAGTATTTATTCTCTCCTTGAGTAAAGGAATGCTTCTTATTAAATGAAAGTTATGTTTAAACTTCAGCAATGGGCTGGCTGAGCAGCAGCTGCTGCTGTTTTACACTGGAAAACACATTCCATGCTTACCTGCAGTTCTGTTCTCTCTAATTGATTCTTTCCTAAAGGTATTTCCCACTACTCCACCTCCTTCCTTTGCTCTGATTAACAATTGTAGCATGATCTCATCAGGCCTCGACAAGTATTGATGGGCCATGGTATCATGAGGCTAATAAAGTGTGTTACCCAGTATTTTCTGGTGACACATAAAAACTCCCTTATGAAAGACACAGGAGACAGAATATAATATAAATGCTTTTCTAGTAACAGCAGAGTACTGTGGGCTGTGCAGTGCTGAGCACGAGCACATTTTTTAATGGAGCTCTATGGGGCAGCACTGCCCAATCATGTGATGGGGGGAGGCAGGGGTGAGGGTAACAGGGACCCCACTTTGATTCAGCCAGGACAGAGGAGATGGGGTCAGGCAGAACCCAGAGAACTTTGTGCAAAAGCAAAACCCCCAGGCACCCTCCCTGAGTGCTGCCCCTGCACCTGAGCAAAGCCTCTGAGGAGAGCAGGCCTCTGTGATGTTGTGTTCCTGTTTTCTTTCTTGTGCTATCCTTTTTATCCACATTGCTCTATTAATAAAATAACATCATTAGAGCACGGTATCAAACATTTGCTGTGCAAGACTATTCCTTTAAAAAGAGTGGAAACATAAATGAGCGGTTTTGTTCCTCCTCCTATTTACAATTATTCCCTGAGCATCAAACATTAAACAATAAGGGTAAAAAAGGCCAAATTGTTTTCCTCTCTCTGCCATGAGACAAGTGTCAAGCCCAATAAAGCCACATGACATGAGCGCAACTTTATCAGTTCAAGGCCAAAGCCAAGCCTTATTCTCACCTCTCTTCACCTGCTGACCGCTCTGGACTCTCAGCTGCACTGGGGCTGGTGGATGCTGGTTCCCACCAGGGGGAAGGGTGATGGGACAGACCTCCCAAAGACTGGGTGAGTACCTGGCATCTCCACAGATACCCTGTTTGCTCCAGCCTCCCTGGGGCACTGTGCTTGGCAGTGGTGTACCCACGGCATCCTGAGGGAAACTGGGCTGAGCCACCCTCCCCACAGTCCCAGTTCAGGAGGAACCTCACAAGACACACTTTGCAGGTGACTCCCAGACTCAACTCTCTCCTGTCTTCATCTGCCAGTGAAATGATGGCTTCTTAGTTTTAAAAAAGTGTAGATCCTGAAATTCCCATTATTGAGTGTAAGGCAGAGGAGCGTCACAAGGTTAGCAAATCTGGGGCTTGCCAGGGCCATTCTTTTAATGGAAGAAAAGAGAAAGAAAAAAATCCAGCAAGTGGTGCAGCAACAAAGAAAATCCCTTTTTGATCTATCAAGCCTCTTTCTCCAGCCTCTGTGAATGCCTCACCTCCTGCACAGTCTCTGAATATAAACTTTGCCCGGCACACTCAGGGTAATCTTTTCACATCATAAAACTTATAATCCTCTTAAAGTGGTTTCGTAGGGTTTGAGGTATGATGCACTTATCAAATAACTGAAACAAATAAATCAGCTTATTTAGGCTGTGGTCAGTGTGTGTGTAGCTCTGTGCGCGCAGGGAGGAAGCCAGTGCCATACCAGCATTTGTATACATTAGCAACAAAGCTGTCTGTGACAAGCTGTCCTCTGCACAACTAAATATTTAGTTGCATATCATAAGTAACTTCTTAAGTGATTAAAGAGAGAGGGTGCTCTCTGTCCGTGCTGGCGCGGGGCGAGCAGCCGGCAGGCGCGGCTTGGCGGAGGGAGGGAGGCAGGGAGGGAAGCAGGGAGGGAGGGAAGCAGGGAGGGAGGGAGGCCGGGAGGCAGGGAGAGAGGCAGAGAAGGAGGGAGGCAGGCAGGGAGGGAGGCAGGGAGGCAGGGAGGCAGGCAGGGAGGGAGGGAGGGAGGCAGGGAGGGAGGGAAGGAGGCAGGGAGGGAGGGAGACAGGCAGGGAGGCAGGGAGGGAGGGAGGCAGGGAGGGAGGGAGACAGGCAGGGAGGCAGGGAGGGAGGGAAGGAGGCAGGGAGGGAGGGAGACAGGCAGGGAGGGAGGCAGGGAGGGAGACAGGCAGGGAGGCAGGGAGGGAGGGAAGGAGGCAGGGAGGGAGGGAGACAGGCAGGGAGGGAGGCAGGGAGGGAGACAGGCAGGGAGGCAGGGAGGGAAGCAGGGAGGCAGCCCGGGCACACCCCGCGCTCCCGGTTCGCCACGTGGGGACAGCCCCAGCTCCGGCCAGGGGTGCCCGGCCTCAGACACGCTCTGCTGTCACCCTTCTCTGCCCAGAAACTGGCTCTAAACAGGCTGCAAGCTGATTTCTTGCATATTTGTACAGAGTTCAAGTTTTCAAATATTTCTTGCTAGCTTTTATTGGTGTTAGGATAAGGTTTATTTTTAACATGCCTGTATTTATGGATTCCTGCGCGTGCATATTTCTTCCATGTGCAAAATTAAATTAATAAAGCTATTTCATGTTGAAGAAATATAGAATAGATGTGTCCTGTTTGATATAAAGCCACTGTGGAAAAGACATTTGTAAATTCAAAACCTATTCCTTTGTACAATTTAACTTCAATCAACAAGCTAGAAAAGCCACCCTAAATTTGCTCCCAGTATGTTTTCCTATGTGTACAATAAATGCTTTCTTCGGATGTCTCAAGCACCACCACAGCAGCCCTCGCTCAAAATGTTGTGGTTGTTGGAATATAGACACATGCTTAACAGAATATCTTAAATTTGCTATTTCAGCTAGGGAGAAAGAGAAGAGTCAGCCTGTTGTAGGGACAAGGGCTGAGTTTTTCCATGTGGGGATCTCTCCTCTTCCTGCTGCGTCCTGTCCATTCTCTGCTCCTCCTCCCTAGAAGATATTCCAGCTTCTGCTTACTCTGAAGAGGAAAACTCCAGAGGCAATTTAGACTATTTTTAGGATTTTGGATGCCTCTTCTGTTTCAGTATGTGCCATGTGCCAGAAAAGGGCAGACCACAATCAGGCCATTATCCCACAGGGATGAAGTTTGGAGGGGTCTGATGGTGACAGTGTCCTGCATCCCTCAGGATATGGGAGTGCCTGATGTGTCCAACACATTTTATCTTGTCTCCAAACTGCTCCTTGCTGTCCCATCCCTCCCTCAGGTGCCTTGGCCACAAAGGATGCTCCAGCTCTGCCAGGGCTGTCCTGGGCAAGGGCTGCTGTAGGGTTTGGGAGCAGCTCTCATGGGGAGAGCAGTGCCCTAGACCTCCCTTTTTCTTGTAGAGGTGTTTGTTTATAATCAGATGCTGGAAATACAAAACAGTTTTAGCTACCAAAAAAACCTACAAGAGTTTGCTGTGCTGTTGATAACATAGAGAAGTTTTAGGACCTGGTTTCCACAAAACACTTCTCAGAGATTTTGTTACTTGCATCTGGGAGAGTGGCACAAGGACAGTAGCACCAACATTCTCTTTTCTAGTACATGTTGGGTTAATAGGAAAATTAAAGCTCAAGTAAATATTCAGCAGAAAGTAATTTCAGTCTGTCATAAAAATAATCTACATTTATAAGTTATCTAAAGTAAAGTGAGCCGTATTAGCCTCCAGCAGCTCTGAAACCATTATGAATTATTGAATAAGTAATCTTTTTTTTAATAGTTATTGACATAATAAATATATTTGCTTGAAAACATCCGGAGCTGCATAGGCATAGAAGTATTTATGAGCCTGTGCTCTTTACAGCACTGTGTTACAGGGTGCTGTCAACTGTGGAGGGGAAACAGGAGGAAGAAGGTTTCACCTCTGATGTTCTTGTCAGCAGATACAGTGTTTCAGTCAGCCCCATCTCTGCAGGCCGTCATCTCCATGGACCAGGAAATAAATAAAAATATCTAGGGGGAAATGGTGTGACTTGATTTCCTTTTTTTTTTTTTTTTATGATTCTTTAGTGTCTGACAAATAGATCTGCAGTCCTCCAATACTGCTAGAGTAACAAGGAGCAGCTTAGTTAACATTAATTTAGAAACAGAGAGAGCTTAAATTAACATTAATTTGGTAACAGACAGTGGGCTTTAAATTGCCACCAGATAATTTCTATAGGAAATGAAAAATTTAGAGAGTTTCAGGCCCAAACGCACTGTCAAAGTGATGGGAGATGTGACAGGCAGAGTTGAAAATCTTTGTGTGCAGCAGCTGGGGAGAGGCGCAGTGGCTGCAGTCTCATCAGAAGCTGCCACTGCCAAAGATGCTTTGCCAAGGCTTGGGTGGAACCTACTGTTCCACAGATCACAGGATCTTCCCAGCTGAGGGAGATCTGCTGGACAACACTGAGATGCAAAGCAAAAGGTGCTGTGTTGGGAATGGCGGTGTGCCGGAGCGTGCCCACACACCCTGGGAGGTGCCGCGGTCCTGCTGGGGTGGCGTGGCTAAATCCTGTCCTGGAATCTCATGGCTGCTCGGGCACCCCTGGCGCCAAGCACTGGCATCTTCTGGAACACTCCAGGGTGCAGAGTATTTGCGGGAAAAATCTCTTTCTGCACTAAAAGCTACATTATATTTTTTGCCTGTCTCCTTTAGGCAGTAAATGTATCATCAGTGGCTCTTAAATTTCCAGAAGTAAAAAAATTAGCAATTACGACCCATGAAATCACATAAGTGCTTGCTCCTGTGAGAGAAAAAACAAACAAATGAACAAACAAACACACCAAACAAAACAGCAACCAGTTTTAAAGAGTTCTTGTCCCTGGAATGCAAGGCCAGACAAAGATTTAGCCTCCTTTTTAAAAATTTAAGTCTGGTAGAACATCATGTCAAACCTCAGACACTCACAACAAATCAGTCTTTATTCAAATGTGAAAATTTAGGCATAAATTGCTGGCTGCTTAGCTCTCAAAACAACGTCATGTTACAAGAAATGTGATATTTTGAAGAGAAACAGGAAAAAATTTATCAAAGTTTTTGTTATTATTGCATTATCCTCCCGCTTGATCTACTAGCTATAGATACTTGGTGTCTGCTTAAGTGCTTTCCATTCTTCCCATAAGCAAATTCTGGTTGAAGACTATATATCATTTTACTCTTGATCACTGCTAGTCTCAGTACCTCATTACAGCAGACCACTTTTTGAAGCTGAGCTATAGCCCAGATAAATGATTGTATAAAGTTTTAAATAAACATACAACATTTATGTTATGTTGTTTCTCAGGGATGATTTATAGTCATTTTCTTCATCCAGTCCTGAGCTCTGGACATAAAAGACACTGAGCTCTCTGCTGTTTATCCAAGCTAAATCCTCTGTTTGTTCTGCATAAGCGTTCTTGATTCTATAATATATTGCAGGCTTTAGCTTCAGGTTTATTCCCTCTGGGATGGTGGAATTAGATACATTAACTGACAAAGATAAGGTAGGGACATTGTAGCTTAATAGCCATTAAAATAGATACTGTGATAATAAAAATGGAGTTAGAAAAGGGAGTTGAGGTTGTGATATTTTAAAAATATGTATTGATAAGACTTACATGAATAAATGCAAGATTTGAGAAATCCCTGTAAGGAAATCCCCAAATGATGGTTGGATTTGATTTAGTTGGGTTTTCTTCATAAGAAGAGAATTAGAAATGGAAGATATTGTGAACCAGATTCCAAGTTGCCTCTTATGTCCCCAAAGAGATTTTTTTTCTTATTAAAATGACTTTATGTAATCTGGCTGCTGAGCCATTGAAGTACTGCTCTATGCTACAGAAGAAAAATCAAGAAAGCATCATGAGATAAAGCAAGTTTCTCTGCCTTAAAAAAAAACACAACCAGCCTGTGTGGATTCCTTTTATAACGTTCCTTCTTTTATCAGCATATTTAAACACATACACACATACACATATATATACAGACCTTTGTTCAAACCACATAGGGTAGTCCATTTCCTTCATATTGATATTCCTCATTACAGTCCTTGTTCCTCTGTTAAAATAGCAGACAATACTAAATGCCCGCTTTCCCTTCTTGTGAGCATAGAAAAATTTTTGAACTAAGCCCACTAAACGTTGCTTTGTATTTTGTCAGTTTTAATTCTTACATTTTTGTGTTAAAAAATTGTTAGCATTTAAAGACCTAGTGCCTAAAACAGCGGGAAGATTTTAAGAATTATGGTATTTAATGTGACATACTCTAAATCATCTCTTAGCACAGTATAAAAGTTAGCTAAGGTTTTAAAAGCCCTAGATGGACTTTCATTTTTTTCTAAGTCAGGATTAACTGGTGTATAAGTAACAGACTAGGTGCTTTCACTGCCAAAAATTATCTAACTTAAAGTTTGAATCTTGTAGTACAAACAGCAGTCCTGCCTGTACACATACAAGCTTGTTATTTTGTGGTATACAAGTTAGTTTGCTCTGTAAAAAATTGCATTCCATAAAGCATGAAAAGCCTTTTTATCTGAAACTTGTGTGGAAAAATAAGCAGCAATCAAATTAAACACATGGGCAGGCTTTTCTCTCTTCGTTGTTGTTTTATTCTACAAGCATTTATTTTAGTTAAGATATTCCCCTTTTAGAGTTGTGAGACACTTCCAGGAATAATGATGCAGATGATGCGAATGACTTACTCAATGAGCATAAAAGGAAAGAAGAAGGAAGGAAAAAATAAAACTCATTAAAACCTTCCAATCTTTGTGAAAGATTGCCTGAGTAAGCATAAAAATTATCTTTAAAAAGCAAACAAACTTATTTTATGCATATACTGCTCTTCAAAAAATAATTATTTGATCAAGGTTTCTTGAACAAATACAATAATAAAGTAGCACATAATTTCTCTGCATGTTTAATTATCAAACTTTTGTATCATTCAGTATAAAGAAACATTTCAATTAACTTGTTTGCTAGTGAAACTTGTTATTCTTATCATCATGATCGTGATTACATTTGACAATAGGAAAAGGAGAGAGAGAAAAAAATCTATGTGTGTAAAAGTCCACTCTGGTACAGAAGAAAGAATTTCTTGCCATAGTGGGCAAGGCTAAGGTTTTGTGAGCTGCGGTAAAAGTATCTTTTCCATGTAATGGAAAATGCAGTGATGGAAAGTCACCTCTTCCTCCCACTGTGGCCCAATCTGTGGCCCAGTATCCCCTAAATTTTTGTACTGAGCTCCAGATCGGGATAGTTTGTGACCATCTCATGGGCACAGTCATGTTTGGCATGTGGGCAGTGGGCTGCTGGTTTCACAGCATTTGAGAATTACTTAGATAAGAGTTGGCCTCCCTCACCTTCAAGATTAATTTCCAGAAGTATATGTCATGTTTGTTAGGATAATAGGGATTTGCTTTTATTAGTATTTCAATACTAATAAGTCATTAAATTATTTTCCTATAAAAGTTTTCACTAAAATCCTTACAATTACTTATTTACTAAATAGATGGGATATGGCAAAAATGCTTGACATTTTCTTTATCAAATACCTGTAACAACCAAGCATTAACTAGCTATTCATCAAAGTATCAGTATAATGAGGAGTCACCTTCATCTTACCAAGAGAGAAACAAAGTAAGTAGTACTACCCCATAGCAATGAAAAAATCTTGTTTGGGGCAGACCCAAAACTTAAAAAAAAAAAAAAATTGTCCTTTCTCCTGCTCTCATTTAATTAATTTCTTAACAAAAAGATTACCCTAACCTTTCATGGAAGGCTGCGGCCTTAGGCTGCCTTAACTTCCCTAGAAGGATTGAAGTAATTTTTGCTTTTTTCTAAAGGTTTCAGGTGAATTGGTAATTAGCAAGAAGAATGAAAGAATGTACTGACTTATCTACTACAAAAGAGCAAAGTAAATAGCTCGTACTCATTCGCTGAAGAAGCATCTCAGTAGAAGCCAGTATCTATCCCTTTAAGGGCATTAAGACAACTGCAAACAACACAAATAGCTGGAGTTTAAAGCAGTTTGTGAACCACTTACACAGAAAAGCTTTTCCCACATTATTTTCATTTTGCTGATAGGAAGTGAAAGCCTAGAGCCCTGTTTAAGATCACTCAACACCCCTATAACCAAGACGGGCAGAGAAACCACAGACTTGGTGTCCAACCCTCAGCCTTCCAGTGGGATCACCTTCATGAGCAACTCAGGAGAGATTTTGCTACGTTGCACAAAGTACTGCAACACAAGCTATTGGGCAGGATGGCAAACCATTTCTAGTCCCTTATACAGTGTTAGAGAGATAATGGCTTTTAAGTTGTCCTCCTGCTAAGCCTACCTATTTCTAATTAGGCAGTTACAAGCTGTCTGCAATGATGATGATATAGATAAATTAAATGGGATCAGTAGCATAAAAATCTGTATCTTCAGGACCATCTTGATGATTTGCTGTATACATGCAGCAAGACAATCGACAGTGAGCCAAAAAAAAAAAAAAAGCTGCATGTTCTGTAAGATGTGTTAGGATGGGTAAGGACGTAAAACTCACTTAGGAGACAATCATGTGGCTGAGGTGCACAACTTTTTCCACAAATAGCAGTGCCTTCTTAAAGAGATAAATTCCCTAGGGTACTGGTGTGTTCTTGATTCTGATATTCTATTTTAGGAGTTTTTTTCTTCCATTTACTTTGGGTTATAAGCCCCATTTATTCAGTCCAATTTTTTATTATCAGAGTCAGGACAAAACAGTTAGTTAGAGTATTTAGACCGTTGCATCCACATTCAGGAAAACTGCAATAAAAAACATTATTGCTATGATAACAAAAATGTTATCTAGACTGAGCATGCCCTATACCTGGACTGAAGGGCTCCTGGAGCAGCAGGTAGGCTCTGTGGTTTGCCCCAAATACACGTGGGTATTCATGGCACCATACCCACAGTCCCGGCTCTGACAGAACACTAAACTGTGTTATTCATTCAGATGCGAAACATCGTGTCCAATTCATATCTGTCATGAATGGGACGCAACTTTGGCTGTGTCCATGCTTAATTATAAAGCAAATAGCAGCTCATGGTGCTTTCCACCCCTGATCTGGATGACCTATTGTATTATAGTACTAATCTTGTTGTTAAAAATAGCCTTTTCAGGCAAACATACTGATGGTTTGGTGTCTGTACAATGAACATCTCAAGATGAGATCAATAAAATTATTTTCTCTACCTGCAGATCAGAAAACCAGACCAAAGAAACACCCTCACTTATGCTATCAAGCAAGTACACAAATGTTGGAGATTTACCATTACCTCTTAAACTTAAATTTTACCAGAAAATGTATTAGCTTGATCGCCTGCTTCTCAAACCCTGGTGATTTAATTTTGCTGCTCTATTTACATTTGCCTTTGTAAACCAAAATATATGATATTCACAGTACATAACAAATTTCAAATTTTAACAGCTTTTTTCACAGTACATTTAAAGCCACGAGCAATGTACAGAAACTGCTGAAAGAGTATTAGGCTGTGGACTGTTCTCCTAGACTCCATCTGCCCCAGTAAACCCACTCTGTTTGATGCCATATTATTTTCAATGAAGTCATGTGTCAGCAACTACATTAAAACCTTTTGCTCAAACACTCAGTGACACTACACTTCCATAACTATCTACTCACTACGTGTGTTGTCAGAACAAAACTTTTTGTAGCAATACATAAATTTTTAAAATGCTGTCAAACTACCGCAAGTTTTACACTTGGAAAAAAGAGTACTGGACTACAAAGCAAGGGACATCACTTTTCCAGCAGCATTATTAATGGGGACTATTTTAGTCTTCAGTGATGGGGAATGACAGGCTGTAGCATTTTTTCAAGTTCAGAATAGAAAATAACCGTACTTGCAAGAATTCAATTACTCTGCATTAAAGCTGCCATGGGGTTACTGTACGCTTATATATCAGAAAGTCAGTAAATTATTTTTCTATAAATTAGTCTCTCAAAGATGATTTTTTTCCCCTTTCTGTTCTGAATGCCAAACTCCTGACTGCTTCTCCACTACAGGGACTTCATATCTGGATAGCCGACATCTGTAAAAACATTTCTAATGAAAACACTACTAATACAACCCCCCGGAGAAACAAATGAAATGAGATCTAAGCATGCAGCCGCCTTTCTACAGCTCTGTCTTTAACAATAGTGAGGCTAGTGCTTCTCATCCAAGCCGTGACACAGGTCACGATCATTTAGGCACAGTAGTAGCAAAATAAATAATTGTGTAAATATGTAATAACTGATATAAATACTCCAGTAGCACTTAGAAGATATGATAAAGCACTTCTGTTTTTAGCCATGCATTAAGGTTTATCTCAGAGGATGGACGGGAGAAGCATTTAAACTGCAATGAAGGAGAACTGCAGATTGAATACTTGAAAGCTCAGTGCCAGATATAACAATGCTTCTTTTCCACAACAACAGTTCAGAAAGCGTTTTAGTGTTAAAAGTGTTGGATCACTGCTGAAATATTATAGAAACAGTGCTTAGAGATTCCCTCCAAAATAAAAAAATACTATAAAGATCAGTAATGTAACTATACACTTAAATAATTCAGATTCAAAGCAAAACTGCACTATTTCTAAATAATTGGACATATTTTTTTCATAGATATATGTATAAGCGTTCCAATGCTATAATATGTAAATAAGAATTTAGACCAAATTTTTCTGTGAAACAATCTAATGATTATCAGGGGAAAAAGGTCTGTTTGTAAGGTTTCCCAGCTTAGAAAATGCTCTATATCAATCAAACACTAGATCCCGGTTTTCAACCCTACATTTAAACCTGTAGTAAGTAATTTGAGGCAACAGCAAGTCCTCACCACTGGAAGAAAAATTACCACATAAAAGACACAGGTAGGGATCATCTGCCTGAAGATCATAATGAAAAAGCAACAGTGCTTCTAAATGCCCTAATTTCAAAGTGGACCAGTGCTTTTGCTAGACTAGACTGTACAAGTACAGGCAATAATCAGAGTTTCCTTATGCAAAGTGAACTGCAAGTTCTGGGCCCAAATCCTACGGCATCCTACGGATGAAGCTGGAACTGATTTGACATGGAACTGACACCCCTGCCATTGGGGTTCACAGAAACATATCAGCAAGGGTACTTGGTTTGAAATAATTCCATCAGCTTCCCAAATGAAAGCTGGGTGCAATAAAATCCGTAGCACTTTGCCAGAATTCCAGGAGGGTCTAGCAGTTGTTCCTTTTCCCACCATGCTTTCTCTGGGCTATGGATCAGGACTGAACCTGTAAACACAAGTCTCACTTCCAGCAGCCTTTATTTATAGGGTAAATTAAAATGGGCTTCTTATTCCATGCATCTGTTTGAAACAGCATGTCTCATGCAATGAAGAGAGACTAAGATACAAATTTTGAGATATTTCTGATTTTAAAAAAATGGTCTTTGGTCTTTCCACTGAGTAACTCTAAGCTCTAAAATGGCTTTGAGGTAACAAAAAGACAAATTGAACTCAACATAATTTTCTTTGAAAGACAGTAATATTGAGCTCATGTCTGCTATACATATCTCCTACAAACATATTTTGCTTCTGGACTAGTTCAGACTGAAGCAGAGACAAATTGTGCTGGAAAAAATTAAATTAAAACAGGCAGCTTAGATTGTCCATAATTTCCTCATTCTAATACGAACAATGAACACTAAGATTAATGATTATAAAACAATATATATTCTATGTAAGTTGTTTTAATAATCACAAAATTTATGCTTTGCACCTTGTAAGCTGTGATCTTTCAAGCGGCTAAATGAACCCAAAATAGCTTAAATGATGAAGTTTATAAACGTTTTTAAAAAAAACAAGCATTCCATGTTTCATTTTACTCAGTACTTTGATTTGCGAAAAAGAAAACTCAAGTTTCTTTTTAAAACATACAGCACCATGATTGTAATTTTTTTACATGCCACAGAAGACTCAATTAAAAAAATAATTATTAATAAAACCAAAAAGTGACAGTTAACTTCAATTAACAAGTTTATTATTTTATAGATTCAAGCACTAAAGACTGTCATACGACTGGAAATAGTAAACAAAATTTGCTCAAATCCATAGTTAAAAAATAAATGCAAAGTCCTTAATATTTACTTGAATTTTCATTTTATTTTATAAAATAATACACCTGAAAAGCCATAAAATACCACTTCAAAAAGCAACCAGTAATGAAAATTTAGTCAACACTGTCTTTGCAATATTTAAGTCTCAGGCACCCTCCAGTGTCTAGAGAAGAAACTACACATGTGAGCAAGCATTTGAAGAAAAAAAGCCATGAACAAGTTTTCCTGTCAAGATAGAAGACAACTGCATCATTTACAATAATTGCATATAACCCTGCATCAGTGATATCACACTGCACAATGTAAAAAGCATTGTAAAATTGCATTTCATGGATTTCTATGGGACTTAAGAGGGTGGTATTTTCTTTGCTAGTGGAAAGGCATATCCAAGCACACTACTTTGTAAGAAATGCTTTTGTAAATGTATTTTTCTAAGTCTGGTATTGATAAGTATTCAAGTATTCCTCAGGGAATATGATCTTAAAGTTTATACAGCTTGTTTATAACTTTTCTAAGGAGTATAAATGAATAGTTTATTTAGCAGGACCTACACTCATGGTAAGGAGGAGGACAAACAAAGCATGGAGAGCTAAAGCCAGATACAAATACCCCTCCTCCCATTTTATAATTAATGCCACACAAAACAGGAAGATTTGCATGTATACAAGCCTATCCATGAAAGTTCACTGATCTTATGCAAAAAACCAAACCACTATTTTTTCCATTGGTATCTTTGTTCATTCCAAAAGTAATAAATCATAAGAAGATTTTTGTACTTGACATTCAAATGGAAACAGTTGTGACTACAGGACAGAGAAGAATGCTTATTGAATGGACAGTGTTGTAAGTTACTATTATTAGGTAGAACCACACAAACCTAACAGAAATGGAATGAAAACTGGAAAACAAAAGTTTTTCAATTGTGATTATGGACAAACTAACATTAATTATGCATTTCTCCCTTGCACGCTGTTTGTACTTCCACAATCAAACAAAAACTTTACATACAATTTAAGTGGTAATGAATTAACACATTTTGAAACACATATTAAGTAACTTGAAAGTGGTTACATCCTGATTAAAGAAAACATGGTGACTTAGGGAAGATTTTGTTTTAAGTTTGTGTTCAGAATTATGGCTTCAGGCATCTTTCCTCATTAGGGATTGATATAATTATGCATGTATACTTCTGAATAAGGTCTTCACCCTCCTGGGTGCAGCCTTACCGGGACATGTGCAAAACTGCTAGGGCAACCCTGGACAATCAGCCTCGTTAATGACAGATTCGGCTTCAGTTTCATAAGATTTGATTTTTCCCCCTCACACTCAAAACCTTGTCTCTTATTTACTACATAACTTAGTTATGTTAGCTGCAGTCAGAGAAGCAAAAATTTGTTATTTGTCATTTAGTAAAAAACTAACACTGGGTCAGTGCTTTAGTTCAGCTCAGAATTAAGAGTTTTGTCAGAGAAAACAGCACGTGTCATTTTGCCCTAGTACAGCTGAAGAGATACTTTTAAAAATTGAATGAAATCATAACAACATTGACTAAAAACCTCTTAGAATCAATATTAAAATACAACAAATAAACCTAGTTGGGGTGATACAAAAAGAGGTAGGAAACATTTAAGAAGAGGGCACACAAGATAAATATATTTACACACACACAATTATATATATACATGAGTATAAAAACATTAAAAAAACAGTCATTGCCCCCATAAAACTTACAACTGTGCTTAACTTGACATGTTGCAAGCATTTACATTGACTTCAAAGAGAGCTGACCATAATGTGCAAAACAAAGCATGATGTTACATATTTCCCAAAGTACTATACGCTTATAAAAGTCACTCTATTCAGATTTTGGCTCTTTCTAAAAATTTTGCATGCTTTTAAATAGTGATGTTCCTTTTTGCAATAGCTTCTCTGATTTGACGATCAAGTTCACTTACAATATGGTCTTCATGATTATAGACTCCTGTTCTCAGCAGGGTATCCCTCTCCTCTATCAGACGAGAGAGGTAATCATCTGTATTCTCATTTATTTTTCTACAATGAAGACTATCCACTCTACCAGCAGAATTATCTCTAGCATCCTGCAATTTCTTTCTCTCCTCTTCTTGTTGTTTTAGCCTGATATAGATAAAATAGAAATAATTAGAGAATATTAATCCTCACTTTGATTATCTTTGTATTAAGTCTTTAGTTTAGCTACTGAACTACAAAGTAAAATAAAGAAATTTGTGAAAGGTAAAAAATTATTCTGTCTCTGGGGAAAACAACTACAACTAAAAAGAAATGTAATACTTAAAAATTAATAAAACCTTTTGTATGCGCATATGTAACTATACTTGCTATCAAGGCTTCTACTTGGTAATGTAAACTACTCAAAAGGGTTCAACATACAAAACTAGTGCAGACAGCTTCTGGAGGACAACATTAGATAAATTTAAAATTTTAATGTATTCAAAATCAGAATAAAAAATGCCTTGTTCTTTTCTTAACACAGCAGCTATGCTTAGAACTGATGATTTAAAATAGACAAAAAGCTGTACATCTGTGACCTTAAAAAAAATAAACCACATCGTGTTAAACATGGATTCTTCTACACTGCTGTACTGTTCCATTTTACAAATATGCGATCTTTACCTAAGGGACACTAAACCATGTTCTTTCATTGAACTGACAGCAAATTATGATCTTGATTTAACTGAATCTTCTCCTGTTTTGAGACTCGCAGCAAGAAAATAGAAGGAGAGGCCAACAGTCAGGGAGGAATCTTACAAATACTTTTTATACCTGTTAAGTTCATTTCTGATATCCTCCAGCTCTTGTCGGTCTGTTTTCCCCAGCTCTTTTTCTTCTGCTGCCAAATAGCGCAGCCTCATGTGCTCAAGCTCTTGTTGCTGCTTTTTAAGGTGAGCCATTGCATTTTCTTGTTCACGCTGCATGGGAAAGGGTGAAGACATAACTCAGTTGACTATGTGATTACATGTAAAAGTGCCAATTATAGCAACAGAGCAGAACTTTAGGAATGAAGTCATGACAATTATATCTCCAGGAGTATTAGAAATGTAGGAGTTAACATAATGTCTTAGCTAGTGATATCTATAATGCAGTAAGACCACTGACTATCATCATCACAGTAAACCTGTCCAGGGTGGATCAACTGCAGCCTAATCAGAGATATCTTCCCATTAACATAATAGCAAAATTATTAACAAACCCTCTTACTAACTCTAGCTTAAGTTGGTAGACATAAAACTTACACTTCTGGAACTGCTACTGAGATTTATTCCTTCACTATATGGTCTATGAAATTTTTTTGAGAAAATAAAAGCTAAATAGCTGCAGGAAACTTCCATCATCAGCCCTATAGTGACTAGTATCAAAGCTTTAAGAACTGCTTTTCGAAATTACAACTTGAGGTTAAAAAATAAGCCTTGGAAACAAATTTCTGGCAAGAAGTCCTTTTGCAATTGTATAGTACTATGTAAAATTTTAGGTAACTTACTTTGTGGTTTTAATAAGATCAGTCTATCCATTCTAAAAGTTCGCTTGGCTCTAATTTTTAAGCTCTATACAGATACTAAAAAAAACTAAAGGCTTGAATCCACTACCACTTCATGACATTAAAGTGGTTTAGTAAACATGTTCCTCTCTTCACTTATTTTTCTCTCTGTCATTCTCCATATGACCTTGTGCACTAACTGTATAGTCAGTCTTACACCCAGATAAGACAGAAGACGTCAGGTAGTTAAAAAATAAGACAGGAGTTACACAAACATCCTGGATCTAGGCATATTGTGAAGTGCAAGTTTATCTTTGCAATTCTGACATTGCATTCATCTGGAATGTTTGATTATTAATACAATCCATATTATATTTATTATGCAGGTTAAAAAAAGGTAATTTCTTTGCTTGATATGTGTAAGCATATTATTTACACAGTCAACCTCATATTATCTGAAAGATTTTAATAAGGTAGTTTCCTGAATTCCAGCTGCCAGTATTTAAACACTCCCTGTTGATGATCAATAGTGGGCAAGAAAATCTGAATTTCAAAAGGAAGTGTATTAAAAAAGTCTTCAACTGTTAATGTGAACAGACAACACACCAGAGAAGTACTCAACAAGAAATCAACCTCAAAGACTCTGAAAACTTTGTTTTTGTACTAAATTCAATACACCAGCCAGCCAAATTAAATGTTAAAACTTCAGTGAGACAGGTTATAAATCTTGAAGAACATCTTGCTAAAGAGATACATACTAATAAAAAACCAGAAGCAGGGATCCTGCCAGAGTCTGCAGCTGATAGATGACTGAAGCATAGAAAAAGCACTTGGTGAAGATAAGGCTGTAGTCCTTCCTTCTCCATCAAGAATTCATTGCAGAAGGATATTCCCATGTGAGAGAGATCCTTTTTTATATGGGAAAGGGTTGAAGAATGCTGTAATAAAACCTGTTCTGCTTTGGTCTGAGAATAATCTACAAATACATAGAGTATATGTATGCATTTGTAGATTAAACAAGGTACTTGAAACAGGTTACTACAGACTACTGATATTTAAAAATTTTCAAGAGTTATAAGGAAATCCAAACAAAAAGTTGTGACACTGACTGGAGATGAGTCTTACTAATTAGTCTTACTCCATCACCAAGACTGGTGTTTACACCACAGGAATAACTATTTTTCCATTTTTTATTTTATTCTTTATTTAAATAGAGGCCTTAGAAATACCCAGAAAGTACCAGCAGAACTTAACTTCCATAGTGGCCAAACTGGTTGAAACCATAACTAAACCCAAACCTAACAGGTCATAGGGGTACACCAGGAAGAATTAATCCAGCTTTTATAGAAAAGTCACTCTTCCCACCAGTCTTAAAAAACCCAACCAAACACCACACTAAAGAAACCTCCTACCAAACACACAACTAAGCAGTCACTGCAAAAAAGCCCTCTCAGCTGACCCAGGGTTTAGAACACCAGAGAAAGGATAGCAATTGATCATCTCCACAACAGCAAGAAGGTGAAAGTGGAATTCCATAAGAATCCACCCTTGAACATATTTATGAATGAAAAAATCACCATGGAAGTTTGCTTCTGTTAAAATGTAATTCAGCAGGGAAAAGGTGGATGTGTAAAGAATGAGATACTGTGGAGACAAAAATGAAAAGGAAACAGATAAATAAAGAATACATTCACTTACATCCATTAAAGACGATAGCCTGAATGCACCTGCTGGCTCACATTGTATTTAACTGACTGACTGAGGGCTGCTGGAGGCTATTCAGGTATCCAAGTTGCATTTCTCAATCTTGTGCACCTACTGCTGGCCTCTGTATGGATCAGACTGATATTTCACATAATTTCAACTAGTTGGGTCTTTCTCACCCAAAGGAAACTCAAAACTAGGTATGTTTCAACTAGAGACATAATTCAAGTTATTAAAAGAATGGAAGTTAATCACTTAAGCAATATGCTTGAGCACACAAGGAGCTTCTTGGCCACAGAAAGTTTTGGAAGAAGATAGATATTTATGCTTGAAAAAAAAAATGCTACATATAAAGCAGTACTAGCAGTACTGTTGAAATATTTGAAGAAAGAGGCAGAGAGTGGGTATTACTCCAAGTCTGTAAAATTTGTCTATCTCAATAATTCTGTGAGAAAATTAATTTTGAAGGTACATTGTGCAAAAATTGACCCAAAACTAAATACTGGAAAACTGATGCAAAACAGAATAGCACTTGTTTCTAGGACAGCAATGCTTTCACATAAACACAAACCATTACATAGCTGTGACTACACTGAGTAGAAGCCTTCTAATCCAGTCCTTCAGTTTGAGAAGTATATTACTCTGATCTATGAGGGAAAATTTTAAAGTGCTCTTCCACCTTCACTGCAGAAGAAAAGTATAACTGAAGCAGCCTGTGGGACCACAGGTTTCATGACATACTGAAGTGTTAGTATTGAGGCAGGGAAGTTCAATGATCCATACATTTCTGCTGCCCAGCAACATGCTCACAATGGCAACCTGAGAGCAAAAAAGGCATTTTAGACTAGCTTAAAGAAGTGATATATAGAATAAGTATATATTCTTAATGTTAATAGAACCATGTCTATTTTAAACTATCAGACCACAAAGAGGACACACTACTCCCAATGCTTTCATATTCATCAGATCATTATTTAATATATTGGTCCTTTATGCCCTCACTGAATGAATTCATTTGAGAACTGTAACTTTTAAATAAGTATCTTTAATAATGTTTAATTAAACGAAGAAAAAGACAACAGAGAATGATGCAGAAGCCAAGGAGAGAGGAAGGAAAAGTGAGCCTTTTCTGCAGAATCTTTTGTTCAGTTTCTGTTCCTTTTGATATTTTTCTCTGGAGAAAAATTCTATCAAAAAACCCATCAAACACAAAACCAACCAAAACCAGTGTCACTAGTGAGCATACTCTTTGCTAGGGATAACGGCCCTAGATTTGTAGGGAAGCAAGATTAAATATAGTGTGCACTAAATTCTTGTTTACTCAATAAAGGAGAGAAACACCTCTATCAGTACATTTTGTCTCCAAGCTAATGTTGGGTAGGAATTCCTTTCAGATAAATGTGATTTGATATCTAATTTGATTACTAATAAAATTATGATGTAAACATGGCAAATATTTGGCACTTTGAGGTGTAAAGGGAAAAGTCCAGATTAATTGAAGTCACTGAAAGTCAAGAATTTTAGAGGTGTGCCATGTTATGGCCCTGAATAGCAACATTTAAGCACAATCATATTAAATTAAAAAAATAAAAATCAACATTTGCTGAAGCAAGGTTTTCCTACCATTCAGTTCATGACAGTCCAGCTTGGAAAACAGACACTAAAACAAGTGAGAAGGGATTCTTTCATGATTGATCCTGTGTGCAATTTACATTACACACTTCATATTCTGTGCTTTTCAAATGTCTTTCCCAACATTAGTCTTTGACTCCTTTAAAAAGTCTGTCATAACAATTTGTAGGGTGCATAACAGAAAACTTGTTCTATGTATACCATTCATAGCAGAGCACGAGAAGCCCATTTCCTAATAATCCATCAATACAAGAAGACGGCAAAGGATTTACAACAGTTTGATAAGAAGGGAGGCATGCTCACTTTAAATTAGTTTATATACAATTTTGTTATGATCTGTTGAGGGACCATAAAAAGACTGTATTTTGTTATAGTGAGAGAGAAGGAAGGATTTTTTATTCATATCAGTGATAAAACTGGTGTCACTTTATCAGACACTCAGGTATTAAATCCACTTTTTCCATGACAATGTAAAAATCCACTGAGCAACAAGCACTCTTCTTTTTTAAATAGGGAAGGAACAGAGCTCTACTGTACAGCAGGACTTGAAATGTAGCAGAATTTATTGTGAGATGTTTCAAAGTAAAAATTCAATTAATAAAACACTTCTGCACATTTACTTTATGCATAAAATTAAGCCCAACGTTTCTAAATCCCTTTGTTGAAACAAAAATCTTCATTTTATTCTGTGTATACTGAAAAATTGAGTTGTAGTTGAATACTTGGTATTCTTCAAGTGTATTTCAGTGCACACAAGTTTAAACAAACATGCTGCATGCTGAAAACTCTCAGTCAAGACTTTCTGGCTAACTTTCCAAACTTTACTCCTATAATATAGCCTAAAATAAGGAATATTTCAGATTTATTCCCAACTGCTTATTCTAGACAGTCAGGCTATTTCAAATCTCAATAAGAAATACTACTATTTTTGTTCCTAACCTTTTGTATTTTTAATTCATATATAAGGGAACACTCCAGAATCATCAGCTGCTGGACTAAAGGCAACTTTGTGACCAGAATATAAAACCCACCAGAAACTCAGAACACTTGGAAATATATTATACTTGCACCATCACCCAACCATCAGCCAGTATTCCACAGTAACGCAGCAAGAGATTAATCAAGAATCTCATATGCAAGAACATCAAGAATTATCTCTGCAATATGTATTAGTTGGTGCAGACACCTTCTCCTGCACTACTTTCTTAGCACTTCTAATCCTCCTACTCCTCTTGCTCCTTTTCCTTCAACCCCTCACCCACCTCCTTAAATAAAACTCATCAACAATATTCCTTTCACTTATTAATTTCACATCTTTCCATTCTCCTCCACAAACAAAATAAATCCATACCAAACAAGTCTGCATTCTAGTTATCAGATAACATACTTCAAGGTTTCACTAATTTTCTTCACCAGTTTTCATCTCTAATGTAGTGCTTGAGGAATGCAATACTGTTTCAGAAGCTTGTAAGGTGGAAATCTCAATCACGTTTTGAAACTTATGATACTACAGAAATATCAACATTTAACAAAAATTAACCGATAATATAAAACCATCAAAATTTGAATTATAATCAGATCATTAAAGAATCCCTGTATGCCACCAGGTGCTTTAGTTAAGAGGCTCTTCAATCAAGGAAGCACAATCTTTATTTTGCCATAGCTGCCTATAAATCCAAAAGGGAGATGTAAACATACATACACTAGACTAAACAATGGCTAAATAGCAGCCACTATTCGCTCTCCCACTCATACATACCATGCAAGTCTGTGGGAAAAACTTACGATTGAAGCTAAGGAACTCAAGTAAAGTTTTCTGAAAATAACCCTGAGCTGACAAGTCAGTAGGAGGGCCTGGATGGTTTCAAGACACAGTTTTTAACCAAGATTTAGACTTTCAACTGTGGGGTTTTTTTGTGTGCATATGTGTGCCTTTTATTTTTTTTAACAAAGATTTACATCATATCCTTGGCTAAATTACTTATAAATTAATCAAATTAATTACTGAGTGGATAAGCAAGATACTGGACAAGACAGAATGAATTGTCAGCCAGCTAATATGGTCCATGCTGTTTTAAACAGATACCTCAGTGTTGGTTCTAAAAGGTCTGTAGGACACAAACACATTAGCAAACTTATAAAAATACTTCTTCCAGAATAGTGGATGCATGTACATTTTGAGATTTTGGCTATTTAGAGTAAAACTAACTGAGATAATCAACTTCTGGAAATGACATTTCTGCCAATTTTGATTCTTGTCTTGATAAAATGTTTCTTACACCCAGACAGGTACTAAGTTTGATATCTAAGTTCTGTGTAAACATGGATGCAATTTCATGTAAATAGTGATGATTCCTCTGAGAAATAATTTTCACATTAAAAAAAAAAAGAAATCTCATATGTGTAGTACTTAGGTCACCCAATCACCAAACATTGAAAGAGTTTCTGAAATCTCCAGAAATGTTAACATTTACCTGGGTGCACAGATTATGTAGTTAATCTGATGATCTTTTTGTCTCCCTAAAAGTTGAAAGGGCTATAACAATTGGAGCATTAATACAGACTTTTACTGAGTAACAGAGAAAAGTAAGCTGGGTGAAGTCTATTGCCACTCAATTTCACAAACTAATTTAACTAACTTCTGTGTTTTCTAAGTACAGGTAAATATGATGTATGTGTGCCTTCATGTACTTCAATAAAACTGGCACTGTGTTTAGCATTCAAAGTCCTACCCACGGAGAAGCTTAGATCATATTCTATTAACAGTCCCATACTTTAAGTTATGTGCTGTGTCTCTCATATTCTGCAAAATATAAAACTATCCCAGATGTGTGCTAAGAACTAGTTCCAAAGTAAAAGAAAACTTTTTAATTAAGGAAACATTGACTTTTATGGTTGCAAATCAGAAGAGCATTTTACTAAATGCTTAGCCTGTAGATTATGCTTCTTTAATTCACAAATTGACTGCACCAGGTCACCTTTAAGTAATGGAAATCTCTGTTTAAACATTTTTTTGGCAATAGGCACAAAGCATTAGATCTCATTTCCAAGACTTACCAGCTGGGTTTTGTCATTAACATTTATTAACAATCTAAGATACGGCTTTCAGCGTCTAATCCTCACTACACAAATGTTTTGTGTAGTTCTCGAGAGAGCTTTGGTGTGACAAATTACTGGCACAGATTACAGCCCTGTGGCTATTCACCAGAGGCAACACAAAATTAACATGGTACTAATCCAATTCAAACAAGAAATTGGTCAGACTATGCACAATTGCACAAATCATCTGAACTAAAGCAAATCTAGAATTCCTTAAGCTACAGTTTCGAAATTTATATCTAAAACACAGTAAGTTTTTTTTTTTTTTTATCAGATTTGCTTCAACTTTTATCTGGCTCTTTAAAGTCACTTAGTCTATTGATAAAGGTTTTAAGTATAGATGAAGCACAGGAGTATAAAAACCACAAGAAACTGCATTGAGAGGGTTTGTTCTGTTGTAGAAGTTTTAGGTAGCATAATCCATTGTACATGCCAACTTATTTCATGGTTCAGACTTTCATCAAGGGGTTGAGCTGAAACCATCAACATATATTAATGAATTCAGTTCACCAGGTCTTTGGTAATGAAATTTGTAACAAGAACCTGATAGTGATATACATTAGTGTGGCAAGTGACAATCTTTGCTTTTAATCTATGGGAAATCCTAAAACATGGCAAGAAAAAATAGGCTGGATATTTCATGACTGCTGAAGAAATCTTAATCAGAGGGATAAGATTTATATTCCTCCTATCACCTTCTCAATCATAGATGTTTCACAAATTGCAGATGACTCCTTTTATGACTTGGCAAAAAAGGTACAATTTGAAGGTTAGTTTTGACTTACTAACTAAAAATCATTGCGGTGTGCATTGACTCTCTTCAAACATAAATACAGACCAAAGAAGCACTATAAACTAGAAGAGCACGGGCTTAACTTCTTATTCTCCAAAACCTGAATATTCTATCAGTAGAAATGAAGCAGGTACCATAATCTTTAAGAAAATCCAACACTGTTCCTCAAGCTGGAAGTAGGTGTGAATACAAGCAATAAAAGCATTTTACTAAAAGTGAATACTGAAGGTCTGTGTTCATATCAAGATTTGTTCATGAATCAATTGGGATTAATGATCTACTAATTTGTTTGTCAGGGCCAATGGAAATGCTAGCCATTCTTAAGCACATCATTTAGCTAATGCTTACTGGAATTCATGAAAGACAGATGATGACAAAAGACAACATGTAATACAGATTCAACAAGGATGAAGCTGCTACTACTGCATGTTTAAAAAGAGTAATTTCAAGTCAAAAGTATATAACTGTATCTATATAGATGCCACAGACACACAAGAGCTCTGTTAAAACCTAGCAATAAAATAGCATATTACGTTAGCATGAGGTTAGAATTTCCAAAAGCAAAGAAAAAATTTCACATCCAGTGTAAGTTATATTTTCTTCATTTTATGTAGTCATCAAAACTTAAACCCTTATTTCTAAAAGTGAAGGTTTGTTTCTCATCTTTACCCTTCATTCATTATACAAATAAAATACAAAACAGTTATTATGTAATTGACTGAGATGGTTGGGATTGTGGCAAAATATTTTCCTGGAAGTGCTGATGCAGTATTATTTGGAACTAAACTAAACCTTTTATTTTTCTAATCATGTCTGCTTTTAAATAGTTCAGCCTTCTTTGCAGGTCTGAGCCTTGGTCTTTCCTGAGTTCAAAGTCAAACACAAGCCAGTTTTGCTGTTCTCGTTTTTGTTAAAAGCATAGCTGGGAGCTTTACTTTGCAAAAAAACAAACACTAAAAACATGAAAACAGTAGTTAACAGTAATCCCAGCAGCTTCCAACATGACAATAACTTGGTTGTCTCATATGACCAATGAAAACCTGCATACCTGTTTTAACCTTGCAAGTTCTTTCAAAGCCCTCGTCCATTGTTGTTTGTAGTGAAGCTTTGACTTGGTAGCTGACTCTAACTTTCTTTCAAGTTCAACCTAAAAGCAATTAAAATCATATCAGCTGAAGCAATAACAGCAGTAACAATCACTGAAAGATGTATATATACAAAGGGTCTGGTTTAAGAAAAGTGTTTATGTAGCGTAATATACAACATCATCTAAAGCTGTTATACACTATAACATAAATATTATGGCACAAGAACATTTTCTTGTTTAAAATTTAACCTTATTTTTATTGGATAGCCGTCTATACAAAGAAAAAGATTAGTTTTTAGCACTAAATCTGCTGATGTAACCTTAAATTTAAGATTCTCAGATCAGCCATCCCCTCATCCCTTTTTTATTCAAAGTAAGGTTATAAACACTAATATAATGAAAATGCTGATGGATAAATCTCTCTTAAAAAGTTACATAGATTTTTTTTTTTAGTTTGCTGATGGAAGATATGGCCTACATTATTTTCTCTGAAATACCCATCTGCTCAAACCATTCTTAAAAATCTCTGTATCTAGTGTGAACCCATGATCTTACTAATTAAATAAATCTTTAAAAAGTTTTTACCACTAAAAAATTCATTTCATTATCTGTGCAAAAAATTTTGTCTTAAAAGACAAATATTTATAAACACAATTAAAATTAAGTATTTTTCACATCTCTGAGGAAGTACTTTTTTAATCTGACAAAAATTATTTTCATTAAACTTGTGAAGATCTTAAAGAACTTGTTTGCTTAGTATACCTAACAAAAATAGGAAATCTAAAAATATTTAATGTAAGAGCTTAAAAAGTCTGTAGAAACACAAAAATATTTTGCATCAGTTGCTTGCATTATTAGAAGTTAGTAAAGCATATAGCAACATACAGACTGAATACAAAGAGGCCACATTAGTGAGTATATTTTGTGCCAAGAAGCCTGGTCAATTTTTTTTCAGCTTATTTCACCAACAATTTTACTCAAATCTCACAATAACTCTGAGCATTAAATGACCATACCTGTGGCTTTAATTAAATTCTCTACTGTGGGAATATATGGCTTTTAAGCAAATCAACTTATGACAGCGATTCCATTTTATTGATAAGTGACACAACCTCTTTGCAGAAATACCTAACTACGAAGATGCAAATAATGGAAAACCATTTTAAATTAATCCTCAAGAAAATCATCATCTTTCTTTTGTTTTTTAAACAGAATGTTCAGAGACCTCATCATGAATACTTATTCAAATATATAGGCTATGTTTTTTTCCTGCGTTAGAGGCAAACATTACTGCTTCCTCTATAGAAATAAGGCCACTGATTATGTTATTTGTGTCTGAATATTTAAACTCTGAAGAAATTACTGGAAAAAGTAAACCAAAGTGGACAAATTAACACTTCATCACACAGTAGTATTCTACATCCCTTTTATCAGTGAACACACCATTGTGACAATTTTTAAGTACTAGAGAAATCCAACATACCTTTTCTAAAGTGAGAAGATTTATTTCTGATTGTAGCTGGATTTCTGGTTTGCTACTTTGCTGTTCTTTGTATTGCTGGAACTCCTTCTCCAAAGTCTTTTGCTTATTTTCTGCTTCAAAAAGCTACATTAAAGGAACCAAAATGCAAGTTAGTAGAAAAGCCCATTCACAGACAAATAATTAGATGACAGAATTTAAGTTACTTCTTAGTCCTTGGAACAAACATTTTACTGTCAATTATCTGACATAAAACAGACACTGAAAGTTACACATTTATAATTAATGATTTCTTGATGATGGCACACAGTAATGTTTTAATAGGAAGAGTTTTAAGGAGGCTCTTTGCTCAGTACTGGAAAGAAAAAAACAAGTCTGTCCTCATAAACATAAGATCAAGATTTATGCACATTTTTGTTCACATTTCTAAAACAACTTGCAGAAGAAATACAGAAAGCATAATACTAAGATTTACACATCTTTTGAAGAAAGCCAGTGTTATCTACTATATGAAGTTTTATTACTTACTCAATTTCACGCATAACTTTTTTAGGAATGTCTGTGAAAGGAAACGACTAATACTTTGTACAGCCAAATGATTTAGAAGAAAGCCTAAAGCAGAAAGGCTTCAGTGACTAATGACTTAATGCTGAGTACCTCTGCCCTCACAGTGTATTTCTACAGTTTCAAGAAGATTTTTATAAAGAGAGTGCTTTGCTTTTTACATACAATGGGTAATTTGAAAAATGATGCCAATACACAATTACTTGCTACAGAGAAAGTAATGAAGTCAAATGTTTAACAGCATTTTTTATAATATATTAAAAAAACTAGGAACTTTTTGTAAGGTTTTCTTCTGTTAAATGTTATTCAACTATAAATACCTTAATACACCTGATGGAACTGAAGTATTCCATACTAGAAAATAATCCTATGTGTTGATCTTGTATTTATGTCCAACTAGATAATGCAAGTATTTCCATAAATTCTGTCCCACAGTTTAAATACTGGGTGAAAATGCTTTCGAGAACTAATTTCTCTTTCAAAGCTAAAAATTTCTACTAGTACAATAATAGTTTAATTATTTGGATCTTCTAATTGGGTCAGCTTTATTTTTCTCCCAGATTTCTGCTTTTTGCATTTATAATTGTTACAGAATGGATGTAAGAAAGCAAAGGTATTTCCTAGGGAGTGATACAAAAACAGAGTTTGCTGTCATTGTTTTTCTCACAGAACTACAATAACCCACTGAACTTGAACAAAAGATACTGCTGTTTAACATCTTTCATTTTTACCTATTTATTTTTAAAACAGACAAAGACATAATGCCAAAGACAATAACTGATTTCTTTTGCTATTAGAAATACCAGCTCTCCCTGGAACTTCTATAACAATGTTCAATTTTTTGTTTTGTTCTGGAAACACTTTCAAAAACTGAATATCTTATGAGACCTCAGAACTGTGGACATGAAGAAACTATAAAAATCCCACAAATGAAGTGCAACTTCCTTATTCAGAAAATAAGGGTGATGTTCCTCAAGGTGGATGCATGAAGGATCTCCTCTTGTACATAGTGGGGCTTACCTCTAAACAGGTTGAATTCTAGAGATCTCTAAGTGTGGAAATTGTGTATTGACAAATCCCTTTAAAAAGTATTGAATAAGACTACTTATTCCAGAACATTCTGTGTTAAAAAACCCAAAAAAGTCACACAGACAAAGAACTCCACATCCGAAAAGGTCTTAAAAGAAGAGACTCATCTGGTAGCAACAAACTTTCTGCTTGTGCACATTACAAAGAACAGGGCCCTAGAGTGAAACTCCAAAGTAAGCAAACAAAATCTCACCCCCAACAAAGCAGAAGAAAAAAGCCTGTCTCATGCACAATATGTGGCAACAACCATCACATATTGAAGCATAGGAGGAACAGCACAGAGGAAGACAGCCAGGATGCTCTGGAAAAAATGGTCTTAGTACAAAACAAGAGAAAACATAGTGGGACTTGTGCTTAGAAGAGAAACAGTACGACAGCCACCTATGTAATCAGGAACAGTATGTTGCACAGGGACTAAAGGCACCTTCATAATTAGTAAGAAATATGCTTAAAATTAACAAAAAGAAGTTTTTAAATATAAAAGACATAATTAAATTTCAGAACTCACTGCCATAGGATGTTGCAATACTAAATACTTTTTTAAAGGAATTATATGAGATCATGAAGAAAACTTTCACTGAAGGCTACTGAGTCTGAAACTGATTCTAGCAAAGAGTACATATAACCCTTGATGGTATAGCTGGATATACCAAAACTGTATTTTTTTCAGAGTCTCACTTACTTCCTTTTTTCTTATCCTCTAAATCCAGCCATTGCTGCACCATAATATTGAGCTAAGTGATCTTTGGTCTGACAACTGCATGTCTGTTCTGAATAGGAAAAATAAAGTGATTGTGATATTTTCTTTAGAAAAGGTCTGTTGAAGCTAAAAATGGTCAGTGGGAGCTGAAAGAATGAATATGAATTAATAATACTAGCTGGTGACATTTGGCCACTTGAACAACAGCTACTGGCAGCTGCCAACAACACATAAAATGCAAAAGTGATCCATTTATCACTTTGAATAGGATTGCATTCTGCAGTTTCTTCATCTCGGTTCAGTGAGCGCTCTGAAGTAAGAATAGTCAAAATAGCTATCTTCAAGGTTAGCAACATTTTTGTATTAGCTACATTTTTAAAAATTCGCTGTACTGTGGTTAACATATGCTAACAAGTAAAGAAATATGTTAATAACAGTATTTATTACAGAACTAAAAAACTCACAAAAATCTATTACAACTCTTCCTAAGTACAAAAATATGGCTTTAGCTGACACAGTTTTTCAAAGAGTGAAAGCTAATATTGGATTATCACTATCACATATCAGACACAAAAAACACCAAAGCAAGTAATTAATCTACATAAGCAAAATACTTTTCAGAACACTTAGGCATTTGTTATTAAGTAGATTAAATCTTACAAATTAAGTGTCTAATGCTATAACAGCTAAAAAAATAACTACTAACTTTTACAGTTTACTTTAACAGTCAGGAAAAATGTCTAGACTATCCTTGTTGTTAGTGCCAAAGTTAGCTTATGGGACAACAGAACATGGTCTAAATCTTCTGTTTAGAAAGGACTACTCTCAGAATAGAAGACTGCAATAACAAGAGAGTTTCCCCTTCTGTCCCAATAAGGATAACAGAAATACTCTTTTGCAATAAAAGAATAAAACTAACTGCATGGTCAAACTACTTAGATGTTAATCGCCAATAATTATTTAAGTTACTGAAATGCACACTGCGGTTCAGGTTCTTCATGTAATGTAAGCTTTTAAATGAAACTTGATTTTCAACGTTGAAAACATAATCACAAGCACCACACTGCAAATTGGCGATACAACTGAGCAAAACTGACACAGATGGATCTCAGCAGAGAGATCCCAAATTTAAATAAAATGTTTGTTACAAAGCTGCCTGAATACAATTGCCTCCAAATCACTACTGAACTTGTTATTCTTAGAAAAATGCTTACTTTCATTGTGTACATACCTGCTGATGTAAGCGAAGCTTGTCTTCTTCCAGTTGTTTGATTTTTGACCTTTCTAGGTCTAGCTGGTGCGCACACTCCTCCCTGGCTCGACGCACAGAATCCTGAAGCACCTGCAGATTTCGTTCATGCTCTGCTTGCAGCTCCTTCTTTACTCTTTGAAGCTTAAAAACAGAAACATATTTACATTAATCCATAGGAGTGAGAGCTTCACTTGAAAAGTCTTACAACCGTTACTGCTATTCATGACAGAAAAATTGCTATTAATTTTGAAATTAAACAACAGAATTGTCCAACTGCTCACTATATATGTTCTTATTGAATTTCAGTTTAACTAACAATCTGCCAATTATTGTATCTGGCCTACAAATATGCTTGACTGCTGTAAAAACAAAGCTCTCAGGAGCTCTTCTGTACAATCTAAATGATTCTACATCATTGCTCAAGGCAGGTTTCACTTCCACCTTCCTACTACAAAGTGAAAAGCTAAATACTCCACTGCAGAGAGTGTGAAAGTCACAGCTACAGCCAAGTCTTTAGGTCAGTGAGACTGCACTGTTCAAACTGAGCATATTGAGATAATTTCTCATCAAGATAAACAGAAGAATCTTTGACATGTTTGAACTTTCTAGAAAGATGCTACTGTCCCAGATGACTGCTAGCTGAATAGAAACTTCTCCAATGTCCCGTTTCTCAAACTGTAATTTGCTAACCAAACACTACATCATTTTGACCAGATGTTTTTTGAATCCACTGATTTTTATCATCTCTAGCTCTCAGGTCAGAATCTTACTAAACTTTAAGAAAGTTTTGTGAAAAATATACATAAGATTCAAAATAACTACTTCTACTCAGACTGAAATGCACTTGGCCAAACCTGAGCACCAGATTTTGTTGCACAGATGCCAAAGTCAAAACATTATTTACAGCACAAACTGCATCTTGAGGTACAGACAGCTGGGTACTGAACAGGACACTGGTTCAGCCAGTGAATTTCTGAGTTGGGAATTATCAATTTTGTTACAAGCACAGAAGGCACTAGTAGGCTAGAAAAATTAATCTGAGTTACAAAGAGGAAAGAAAGTTTAGCGGTTTGGACAGCTAAAACACCACAGTATTTTACCTATATAATTTTGAGTTTGTTCTGAAATACAAGAATAAGCAGTTTATTTTCTCTTTCCATATGACCAGCACCCCTGAAGTCACACACACTTTGCCAGACTGGGGGCGTCCAGTGCCGTGGTAGTTACTGGTTTTCCCTGCATCCTCTTTTACCCTGTCACTATTGGAAAAAAATAAACAGAAGTAGGAACTCTGAAAATGTTGGATAACAAAACCTGAAGTTTCTCCCAGGTCTTCTTGTCACCTTCTCCTATTTCAACAAACAATCTAGCAATTACTCTTTGAAGTACACTCTTGTGTATGTGTACAACACTCACCTGACAGTGCTAAACTTAAAACAGAGATATGCTAATGTTACACAAATGTCTGCACTGACATTAATTCTGTCAAGAAGAGAAGGTTTACAGTTCTGTAGTCCTAGCAACCCATTTAAAAGTTCACTGAATTTCTATTTCAGTAAAAAAGTGTAGCTGTAACAAAACTTGGCTTAATTGCTAGTGTTCCTCTACATATCACTATGAATGTGGCCAGTTAGTATCTTATACACAAAGCACAGTCATCACTATGTGAAAACTCAAATGTTATAGAAGTACTTAATGCAATTACATTGTTTAATATAACCAGTTTTTACCTCTGATTCAGCACTAAAAAGCTGTCTCTCTCGCTTATCCAGATCTCTCAAGGTTTTCTGAAGCTGTCCTTCCAAAACATTATATTCTGCTACCTAAACAAAGGAGGGAAAAAAGTAGAAAATATTGATAGTTTTTATTTAGAAATTTCCATATAAAACAAATATCCAGCTCTTAAAAACTTGCAATGAAGTACTTACTTCTAACTCATAGGCTATAGAAGGGCTTTTTGACCAGGCAAGTAAAATGCAATCCAACAGCTCCCATATACAGCAAACTAATCTAAAGAAATTTCTAACAAATATTCTATGATTAAAGACTACTTTTAATTCTTTTGCACTGTTGTAGACTAGCTGCATGCATATCAGTAGCTGCAAAGGTTAATTACAGACCCTTTGATATATGTTACCAAATACATTGTTAGATTTACAACAATTTAGACTTTCTGCAAATGTAAGGAGGGATTTCCTTACCTTTTTCTTCACTAATGCCTCTCTCTCTCTGTCTCTTTTCTTCCATTCCTCTGCAAGCGCTTGCATATGGACCATTTCCTTCTTTTTAAGCTTTTAGAGGAAAAAAAAGAGAAAAAAAAATCCCAAGCCAGATTAAAATTGCTGCAAGTGCACCTTTAGAATACTAGCAGACCTAAGTCTTGAAGCAAAAGTGTTTAGTATGCTGACTTGTATAGCTCAAGATATGATTCCGATAGTGAAAGACATCTTAAACTGAAGTACAAAATGTAAAGTAAATGCATGTTTGAGAAAAATACCCAAAGAACTACTAGATTTTCACTACCTTTTCAAAAGAAGTAAACAAAAACACACAGAACAACTTCAAGAGTAGACAGCAATGGTTTTTGAGATGCAACTAACAGAATACAAAATTAATATTTAACATCAATAGTTTGAATCTTGAATCTATTGTACTTCATAAAGAGTAATGGAAAATTGTGAAGATGGTATTCTGCAGTTCAAATCCAGCACTTTCTTCACTTACTTAAGAATTAACCTTCTTCCTTAAGTAAGAACATGGAATTTGTGAATGGAGTAGTTTACATCTGAATTTCTAATATTCTATATAAGTAAAATTTAGTTCTTACTTGAAATGCTAAAATAAAATATAATTAAGGTTATTATCTGTATCAATTTTAGTAAAACTTCTCTGGCAATCACATAATTTAGGTAATAAAAAAGAGAGCAAAAACCTGATTTTCAAAAATGTCCTCTTGCATTTCCTTCCACATTTCTAACTCCAGTGCTGCTTTGTATTCCAGAGTTTCTCGAGGTTCTGGATGGTCTTCTGGGGCCCGGCAAAGCTGAGTGTGAGGGACATGCTGTTGCTGACCAGCACCTACATCCTGATATAATAAGATTGGATTTTTCATTGGAACCTCAACTTGTCAAAGACATGTTCAAAGAAAAAAGAAAAGATATATATAAAATTTACTTGAGAAGAATCTGACACCATCACTTCCTGCACTTTGACAAGTCCGTAGTCTTCCAAGGTGATGGCGTACGAAAGCTCTGCTATTCTGGTGCCTGACCTATAAATAGCATTAGAATGTTATTTTAATTAAAACTGCCTAAAGATACAGAAAAAGAATTGTAAGACAACACCCAAACCAGCAAAGCTGAAGTTGCTCTGTGCAAGCTCAGAATCTCTAAACAGTTGTCCATGTGAGAGCTCAAACATCTCTCCTATATATATTGCTAAGTTAGGACCTAGTTTATGAACTAATGGCAAGCCCTCTGACTTAAACCTGGCAAACCCTGCAATGAGGGAATAATCCAAAATTGTGCCTACAGTCCTAAATCTTTCTAATTATGTAACTGTTCATATACAGGCACTGCTGCTGACTTCAACTTAAGATACTCATTAAATTTCCTTAGCTTTCCTTGTTTAGACTTTAATAGTAACCTTCTAGTTACCCACAATATAAGCAACTTAGCATATAATTTGTGGTAAAACATCCTTGGATTTCTACAAACACATTTCTGGAAGCTTCAGCTTAGGGAACTGGCAACTTCAAATCACGAAGAGGTTAAAATATCTACCCGCCCTTGTACAGTGAAACAATACCTACATAACAGATATTTTAATAAATTAATTTGAAAGTAGTTGTGGTTTCTGCTTAGTTTGTTTCCAACTGCCTCATCTCTAATCAGAGTCAAATTGTAGCAAACAAAGCCAGTCTTTTGCACAGAAAGGTATTAAGAGAAGGAACAAGAAGTCATGTAACTGAAAATGATCAAAAGTCTCACATGAAAGAACACTGAATTGTAGATCTTGGTCAAAACAAAACCTCTCATTTCAGTGATAATCACTCAGAAAGGCAAATTACACAATCACTTGTCACCTGGAAGCTGCAGAACATATCAAACAATAAGATGCTAAAGGACATCAACCACATCTGTAGTTTTCACAGAAATTCACTTTCAGCAAATATAGATTAGATGACACTAAAATGCTTTTTACAAGGGGGCAGGCTTCTACACTATACTTCTATTTGCAAAGGAAAAAAATCCAATAAATGCTTGTACTTCACTTAAAATAAATTGCTGCATTAAATTCTTACAACTTTCCTCAGCTACTGACTAAAAAAGAAAACAAGATTTGCATTAGTCAACCTCAGAAATCTGAGTAAATGATTCAACAAGTCTGTTGAACATACCAGTGTAAAAAGAAGGTAACACCAACAAGAGCAAGGATAACAAGGGGTTAGCACAGCAAAACACAGACCTGATTACATTTTGAGAATGCCATCTAGTGGTTATGTTTTGTGCAAAACCAGGTTTCATTTAGCTAACAGTAAAAGTATGAAGCTTAATGTATAGTGAGACCTTAAAGTAACTCTTCACAGAATCAGGCCATGCCAGCTTTCCCACAGAAGTTTAAGCAAAGCCAGAGGTTAATTTCTTATTAAGCTGGGAGGAGAGGAGACACCAATCACTAACATGAAATTTCCTGTGAGTTAAATATAAAATGCATTTTCTAAAATCTGTTGCATTAGCTGTTTAAAACTGACCTCAGTCTTAATAGCAATTACGTTTATTTATAAGGGCATAATCAAATTCCATCATTACAACGAAAAAAGGAGGGTCTAGACACTGATTATAAACACTAATCATCTTCAACCAGGACACAGGACAGAAGTAACTACGAATCAAAAGGAAAAATACACACACACACATATATATATAAAACCCCATCGCTGTTCTATGTAAATGAACATTTGTCTTCAGACAGAGTATTAGCTAATACTCCTCCTTCTGATGGACACAAGCTGAAACCCCTGCTACTATCCTGAAACAGGAGACATCTCCATTCTCTGGATGTATCTGTCCTTCTAACTTTCACCAAAGACAGTTATATCTAAAAGCATCCTATAGACAAATAATGTTAAATGTATTATGGAATATCAATCCTTTATATAATTAAGTAACTTACTTATGGAAGTGCCTCAGTCGTTTTTTTTCAATTGTTTATTTCTTAATCTGTCTGTGAAGTTTAACTTACCCAGGATCATGATTATATAAAGGTTTATTACAATGACTTTGGTAGTAGTGTATACACTGCTCAATATGAAGAGGAAATTTAGCTTTTCATCTCTTGGATGCCTATTCCCCCCTCTGCATACTGCAGTATTCTGCCGCCTGTTTACCTATTCAAAAAGCTACGCAGGAAAAGCTGTTTTCCAGAGAAATACTAAACAAACAACTCCAGAAAACTTGCTACAGAGCTAAGTATTTTTAAAATAGTTTTACCCTTGTGCTGCTGCAAAACTGACTGTTTCATTACAAGTCTGACGCCAGCATTGTTCACCATTCCCACCCAAGAAGCGGGTCTTTTCTGAAGCCAAAACATTCGAGAGCTGAAGCCTTGCAATTCCTAGAAGTAAGTCTTTGGCTGTTTTATCCTTGTGCCACAATTCAACCAGCAGAGGCAATCTGAAACAAAGAAGTGATCTTCGCGTCAGGCACCAAAAAAAACCAGGAGGCATTCTTATTCAGAAGAACCTCATGTTCTAAAACTAACTTCCTAAATCAGTGATGGTTACGAAAGTCAAAATATGAGTTGGTTTTACTGCCTTTCACTCAGGGGAATGAGACTGACTGACTTTGTATCTTCTCAATCACTTGGCTCAGATTATCATTCCTTTCTTCAATGGGGGACTAACAATGTTACAGGGAGTGACAGACAGAATAGGACTAACACAACTTGATCATCTTCAGTTATAAATACTTACAAAAGAATTTTAGCCATTGTCACTCAAAATACAGCTCCCCCCAGTGCTACTTTCAAAATACTGCTATTTTGATGGGGTTTTTTTACATCTTAATCATTTCTTGAAATCTGGTGGAACTATTAGGAGAACTGTTTTACAGCCCTCAACACTGGGTACCTGCTGTATTTTTAAAGATATCATATAGATGTTGCATATTAAAAAGAAAATATTTTATATTTCAAGAAGTACTTTGTCAAAAATGATACTATCAAGCTTTACTTTTAAAATTTATGGCAATTGTACTTGTTTCTGTAAGCAACAATACCTAAGAATGCAAGAGAGAAAAATCAAGAACTGTAGAATTCCTGACTTTAAATGATAATAGAGAAACTGGAAGAGTAAGCTATCAAGTATTTATTTGCTTGAGTCCTTGAATTATTTACTAAATTCTAGCACTGATAATCTTAATGTGACTGCATTTACAACAAAATCTAGAAAAGTGTAATTAAGATTAAAAAATTGCAAATTACTACCTGAAGAATGTATCTTGAAGCTGATGAGGCATAGTTGCAAAGTCAAAGGCACAGTATGACTTTGGAAGAAAGACTTCCATGTTCTTTCTAACTTCTACAGGCGGACTTGTCATAATAGGTGCTGCACTGCCAAAAAATGGGTACGAGTACCTAATAAAAACAATAACAAAAATAATAATTCTATAAATAGATAACTTTTTTGTACCTCTGCAACAGGAAAACCAGTTTAGACATCATTTAGTAAAGCATGACTTGCATCAAAGTTTGAGAAATTTATACTAGTACATTCAACAATAGAACTTAGCTCTCAAGTATTCATGTTGTCATTTACTTCAGGAACAATCCAGCTTCTTTATATTGGCTGTTGCTTTGACAAAAGAAGTTTTAATAACTTGTTTGTTCACAACCAGATGAATTCATATTTTACTAGAACTCTGTAATTATTACATAAACTGAGCAAACAGAAGAAAAATTTATACTCATGTAGATTGTTCCTTGAGAACATCTGTAACTGTACTTATAGTTCAGACTAGACTACCATGCAATAACTGATAAATAGGTATACATATACACAGTGTCAGAACCATTAGAAATTTCATTAGCTTTTTCATTTCCACAGTTTAATTGACTGAAAGGCAAGTCAAATCGTTTTACCAATATTACTTAAAATGTGGCCTGAAACTACTCTACTGGCACATTTCAGTGTATCATAAACTGTAACAAAGGGGAGGTCATGAACCTCTTAAACTTCATTTTGTTCAAACTGATGATGCCAGCTGTCAGCTAAGCTCCTAATAAAATCAAATGATGCCTCTATATATAAAAATTGCACTCTCCACCTTTTGTGAAGAGCTGTTGAAAGAGCTTGTTTAGACTGGAATAAAATAATGCTTCCAATCTACAGTAAATGTGCAGTTTTTTACCCTGCAACTTTTCTTAAATGTTCATGTATCTGGATGTTTCTCCTCTTCAGCTTTCTTCCATGTTCATCACTGACTATAAAAATTCAAGTGCATAAAACAAAAAATCCTATGTGTTATTACTGTTCTGAAAAAAATTAACTATTCAAATGTTACATAAAAGATTTTATGTGGCAAAATTCCATCCATTGTTCATTGCTTTCAGCATACTATTTACTAATGTAGCCAATATGGAAAGACATTAATGATGCACACTATAGTAGCCGTATTTTAAAATATTCTAGACCTACATCTCATCCACATCTTTTCAACCTAGTTCAACAAAATCTAAACCCCATGATCCAACACCACAACCAGACTTCCCAGTGACTAGTTAAAACTGTATGAATCAAGCTCTGCCAGAAAAGAGGTAGAGCAAATGGAGAGGCAACTCCCCGGTCAGAAATCCTCAGAAATTTGACTGAATCACCATTTAAAGATACATTTCATCAAAAGCACACTGATGCAAAAGAGAAGCCAAATTGTAAAAGCTATTATTAATCACTCACTTCAAATACACTATTAATAATTGCAATAATGAAAGCAGAATTTCTTTTTTAAACCATCAAAATCATCCCTGTATTCACAAGCCTCTCAGAAATGCATTTAACTATACTGATTCTTCATTAAAACCAGAATAGATTTCCTTGGGATTCATACACAAACCAGTGATCTGTCTCTTACTAAAACACTGTAAAGAGTTCTTGGTGGAATGTGGAAAACTACAAAAAAAAAAAAAAAAACCCCAAAAAAACCCCAAAAAACCAAAAAAAAAACCAAAACAAAGTGAAGAAAAAAAAAAATATCACTTCATTGATAAGCTGGAAATACAGCCAGAAAGATTTACTACCAATTACTGTAAAAGGCAACAATCTTTAATGCTTAGTTTAGTGATAAACCCGATGAACATTCTAAAGTATTTTGCTACTGAAAATCAGCTACATTTCAAAAGGCATGAAGAAGCAGAGAGGCACTATGTCACCAGCAATCACTCAGATTATGAAGGCTTTGTATTTTCCAAGAATAACAAAAAAAAAATGTACCTTAAAATGCAATTTATTGGAAAACCAACTTCCAGACCACGTATACTTCTTAAGTCTATTGAAAAGCAAAAATGGTGAGAGGCTGCTGGAATGACAATCTTCTGCGCTGACACAGGCTCAGAAGAACTGGACACACCCACAGGGTTAGGCTGAGATATTGCTACTGGACCACCAGCTGTGTTATCAGCTGAAAACACAAAAGAGAATTCATGCGCATTTTCTATAACTTGTTCTGCCCAAAATAACAAAATATATCAAAGATTAGTGTCACATTTTAAATGCAAGTAGAGCGGTTGCTTCCCTAAGAGATTTCTATTCCTTGTAAAATAAATGAATACTGTGAAAAATAACCATTCCTTCTGTAAGTTACTGCTTCCAAAGAAAAAAACACCAAAACCCCAATATACCTTAAATCTTCTTACAGGAATGCAATACTTTTCCTTTCTTTATTAATCTTTGAAGCTATGTAAGGTTTAACTCATCTATAAAAGTTTACAATAAGATCAAAGAAATTAAATTCTTCAGAAAGATGGTGTAAGACCTCAGTTTATACTAATTTTTCATAGTCAACTTGAGGGCATGCATAGGAGAAGAAATATTTTTAGAATTTTAGGCGTTTTAAAAATTAATTAACTTTTTTAGGGGAATTACAAAGACAATCAGATTAACAGGTCAATTGTGCTCATGTAAGGCAGCATCACCCTTGGCCCCAAGCTGAGGTTTAGCCATTGAAGCAAACTAAAACGTGCAAAGCACACCTGCTTCTGTCACAGAACCCATATACTGTGGCATCCATTTTAGAATTTAGAAAGCAGAAGCAACATTAAGTGCCTGCCCAATTGCATCCAGCCTTCTTGTATCCTTACAATGAGACCCAATATTGCCTTCAGAGAGTAAAACATCAAACTACAAGTTCCATAGACAGGTCTCCAAAAGGTGTTGAAAAATAAACAAAATATCTTGAACACGACTTTAAGGGCTATTTAGGTTACCAAGCCCCTACAAAATGAGGGAATGAAAATATCAGGTAAGAACTCAATAGCCTTTTATAAGTTCTACTTGTTCTTATACTGCCTTCATAATTATTTAAACCATTTCCACTTTTGTAATTTTTAAAGAAATATATCATTACTAGCATTGACTTTATTCTTTCCTCCTTTACCCTAAGTGTTTTGCTTGCATTAATAGCAATATTACAAAAAAGAAAAATGCTGTAATACTTCAACATCAGCTAGTTAACACAATGTATGAATGAAACTATTTTAAGTTATTCAAGTAGACTGTTAGTGGATTGCTTGGTGCAAAAAATTGGCTGAACGGACTTTAAAGCTCATACAGCTTTTAAGTACATACAGCTTATGTTAAAATCCATTTAAGTTGGTAGTATAGTCAAATTTCATTTAATGTACTAAATTTAATAAATTTTTCCTTACTGGGATTTTGCAGATCTATCAGAGGTGACTTTGCTCTGCTCTGTGATTTCAGAGTTGGAAGCTCTTCAAAACACTGTTTGCTAACATCTTGAGGGCAGCCAGCCACCAGCCCTGAAAGACAAATGTGAAATGACATGTTTTACATCTTAGCAAAACAGAATTATAAAACTACTGTTACTATTAATAAAAAAGCACAATCCTGGTTTTCCTAACCAGAGATTCAAACCAGCTGCTGGGTTCACAATACTTTCTTTTTACCTTCCATATAAAGGACTTAATCCTTGCTTAGATAAGATCAGTTAGGATTAAAAGGAAAATTGTCTGAACTAGCAGACAAATCCTGAGAGCCCATTCTAGGACACAGAATTTCCTCTACAGAATTGTCTTTAGGACAAAGCTCAAAAGACCAGCAATACAAATATCATTAGAAAAACAACAATTCCACTTTATTAATGAACCACCTCTTAAGAAGATTCATGTTCAGTAACAGTTATCAAAACATTTTTTGATATTTATTCGGTTCTCATGGTATTTTTTATCTCTGTTCCTCTTCCACTTTTCCACTTCCCAGTTCTCAAATCAGAAACAAGTCTTCCTAGGGCTTGGGCTACCAAGTCTGAACAAAAGGATCATGTAAAAACAAACAAAACAACCCAGTTGCTTGGTTTTGTCCAGGAATCTGTATTACATGAACATTTGTCTTCACAAATTATAATCCACATAGTAAATTCCTTAGAAAACTCAAAAATCCCACATTATCCCTGCTCTTCTATTGAATAAATTAACACTAGACAATTTTATCTCATTGAGCAAGCCAGTTTCTTCATAAGCATTGCAATAAACCTTCTCATTCACAACTCCAGGAAATTCCAAAAACTTTTGTTATGATTTTTCAAGCTTATGACCATCCACGTCACCTGTAATCTATGCATCCCCAAATCTCTAATCTGGCTCTTGCAAGTGTACTTAACAAAGATCATGTTCAAATCACAACATTTACTCCCCTTCTGCTACTTGTTTATGCAAATGATTCTGACTTGCCTGAAGTTTATTACCAGAAGTGAGTACTACTTCATGAATATACTAGAAAGGAGTAGCACGTGATCCAAGACCACACTTAGCAACTAGGCAAAGAAATTATATATCACATACCCCTCTTCCTTGGTTTTGTGCCTTTTTCAAACTTAAGACTTTCCACTTCACTCTCTGTTGCTACATCTTCTTTTGAAGAACACTGGTCAGCTTGAGATGGGACATTTTGGGATCTCTGTTGCTGGCTCTCTGTTTTTCCACTAACAGGTGAAAGAACTTTCTCCTGTGGCTGTTTGGGTTCAGTTGCAGTATTTAAGGGAATCAAAGGCTGAATGAAATGATAGTTTTCTTATTGAACATAGCTTGCATTGAAAAATTCTGTCTATGACAGTTCATGATATGAGAACTTTTCAGACACAGAAAAATGCCAATGAAAGAGTTATTAATATAAAACAATTCTTTCAAGGTTTTTTTTTTTTGTTTAACACCAAACCCAGTTAAATATGATTAAGAAACACCAATAATTTTTTAACATTAAACTGTGTCTAAACCAACAATGAAGAAGTAAGACATACCTGGGTAGTCAAGTTCTCCCTTTGAAGAACTACAGATACCCCAACAGTAGGAGCCAGATCCAGAGGCAGTTGCGGCAGTTTCTGTTTAGCTCTATTTGGTGGAACAAGAACAAATGGTCCTTCTATTGCCACAGGGTGCTGGTCAATCTCCACATTTCCTCTCTTCAGCAGTCCCGACAGGGGAACTTCAGTACTTCCAAGAGAATGGTCCCCACAGCAAAGATGGATCTGCACACACGCAAAGGTGTTAGAAAGTAACTGGTATGCGTGATTTGCACTGGAACCGTCTGTGCACCCTCCACTAAAGCTAGCATAAATAAAACAAGTTTTCATCCCTAGCCTAGTCATCCTCAGCCATGGTGAGAATAAGAACAGCTATGAAATGTCAGTTTTGAGGAGGTGGGATTTGTTCACTAACAGGGCAGCAGCAAATCACTGCACTGCTCTTCTGAGGACCTGTCATATCATTCCTTCTGTAGGATAAATTCAGTACTCTGTGGCTTCTAAACACTGCACAGATCCTTGCCCTGCATACACAGGCATATAAAATGCATGACTGCAAAGTAATGAAAAAGATTACTTGAAGGCTTTGGGCATATATTTAGACACCACTTAACTGGCAAGGATTTTTGGAATTAACTGTGGTTTTAATTCCTGGTAAATATAATAATTTGAAAACTTGATTCAACTGCCTATTCCTTACAGAGCTTAATATTTATACATACAAGTGAAAGATTGATCTCAAAAAAAAACCAAACAACACACACTAAGGTATTCTATTTTCCTCAAAGTTACTCTTTGAAACTCAAATACTAACTTGTTTTTTCCTAAATAAGAGTTGCTTCAGTTTTGATTTAGCAGATCATAACACTGTATTCCCATCCTTAATATTTATTGTACTTAAGGAAAACTGTTGTGCTGAAAGGTGGGAGCTGCCAGTATACATATCTAGGCGCACATATATACATACATACATATAAATACAGTCATGCAATACATACATACACACACTCTAGTCTGGCAACTAGCATCTTTTACAACCAAAGTCTCCATTTTTGGAAATATATGTTAAAATTAAGAATCAGAACATAGTGCTCTGATCCTGTATCCTAAGATTTAAGATGATGAGTGAGAACTCAAAGGAAGAAAACTGCAAATCAAAATGTGGATCTGACCACAATAGAACTTTTGTTCAAAAAACTGTTCTTTACACATGATGCAAACATGCATAATTCCCCACATACGTATCATATATGTTTTAAGACTGTTTTAGAGTAAGAATAAATTCCAAACACACCAGTGCACGTTGCTCCAAAAATAGAATCACAGAATTTCTAGGTTGGAAGAGACCTTTGAGATCATTGACTCCAGCCCATGTTCTAACACCTCAACTAGATCATGGCACCAAGTGCCACATCCAGTCTTTTTTTAAACACATCAAGGGATGGTGACTCCACCACCTCTCTGGGTAGATGATTCTAGTATTTGACCACTCTTTTTGTGAAAAACTTCCTCCTTAATTCTAGCTTGTATCTCCCTTGGCACAGCTTGAGACTGTGTCCTCTGGTTCTGTCTGTTGTTGCCCGGAGAAAGAGACCAACTCTCAGCTCACCACAGCCACCCTTCAGGAAGTTGAAGAGAGTGATAAGGTCACCCCTGAGTCTCCTTTTCTCCAGGCTGAACAACCCCAGCTCCCTCAGTCGTTCTTCATATGGCTTGTGCTCCAAGCCCCTCACCAGCCTTGTTGCTCTCCTCTGGACATGCTCAAGTGACTCAACGTCCCTCCCAAACTGAGGGGGCCAGAACTGGATGCAATACTCCAAGTGTGGCCTCACCTGTGCTGCCCACAGGGGAAGGATGACCTCCCTGCTCCTGCTGGCCATGCTATTCCTGATACTGGCCAGGATGCCATTGGCCTTCTTGGGCACCTGGGCACACTGCTGGCTCATGTTCAGCTGACTGTCAACCAGCACCCCCAGGTCCCTTTCCACCTGAGCACTGTCCAGCCACCGTCCCCAGCCTATAACATTGCAGGGGGTTATTGTGGCAAAAGTGCAGGACTCGGCACTTGGACTTATTGAACTTCATCCTGTTAGATTCTGCCCATCCATCCAACTGTTCCAAGTCCCTCTGCAAAGCTCTCCATCCCCCGAACAGATCGACACACGCTCCCAGCTTAGTGTCACCTGCAAATTTGCTAATGAAGGACTCTAAACCCTCATCCATGTCATCAATAAAAATATTAAACAGAACTGGCCCCAGCACAGACCCCTGAGGCACACCACTGGTGACTGTCTGCCAGCTGGATGCAGCACCACTCACCACCACTCTCTGGGCCCGGCCATGCAGCCAGTTCCTAACCCAGCAAAGAGTGCTCCTGTCCAAGCCATGGACTTGAGGCAAAAAAAAATAAAATTGAAACAATACAAGATTTATGCAAAAGCATTCTTAAACCACCCTGCATAAAAACCCTAGAATGATCTGTATAAACTCAAAGAAAATAACTTTAAAGGGTCCAGATCCACAAATTACTTTGTATAACTAATACTGTCTTATTTACCAGCTACATTATCAGAAACCCTACACCACCCTCACTCAACAAAGCAGACTCTTGTTTTGTAATCTTGTAATTAGTTTGAGACATGCACAGATTGCCATAAATACTCTAAGTACCTACCTGATGTTTAAAATCATAGATGCACTTAGTTTGGAAAAGACCTTTAAGTCTACTGAGTCCGGCTGTTAACCTAACACTCACCACAACTCACCATTTAAAGGCAAGGCTAAAAAAAGTAAGCAATATCCCATAACAGCCCAAAAATGTCTGTAGTGTATTTAGAAGCAGCATTTGTCTACAGAGGAGGTAAAAAAGACAGACCTTCCTTATAATTCACACAGTGTGCTGAGGACAGTGATTTTAGAACTGAGGCAAGAGTGACCTGAGCAGCTGGTATGGGATTACCATAGGTAGCACAAAGCAGGACTCTGGGTTGCAGATGGTGTGATTGCAGTGCAGGCCCCCAAAGCTCAGAGCTCTTCAGAGAGCCACATTACCTCTTTGGAAAGATCACATTTCAGCAACAGCTTATATCATGACACACAAACCACCCTGCAGTAACAGCAACTAATTAAAAAGACAGCACTCCATCTGAGCTAGGAAACTTGCTGCTATGGTTTCCCTCATATCAGCAAGATGATCAACTTATATTTGAGCCAAAACACTATAATACCATCTTAGTTTTGGAAACAGAAATGCTTCACAGATACAAACTGAGACATACTCTACTTCTTTAATTTTAATTATTTATTTTCATTCACATTTGAAATTAAACAGCTTACCTGCAATTTTGACTGTGCACAAAGATAAACTTGAAGAACATCTACTGTACTACGTATTCGAACTGAAGCTCTTTCTGGCTCGAAGTTTGGATTAATTAAATCAGTGAAAGGTTCATTTGTGACATCATTTCCCAGTAACGAATAGTAGAAAAAAAACTCAGGTTGTCGATCAGGGAGCTTCATTGTACTAGGAACTAGCTGAAAGAGATCAGAAGAGAATTATGTATCTCTTTCCTTGATGCAGAGTTACAGTAATTCTGAAGCACTAGTTTAGAAATTAGAACTTAAAGACTGACCTGCTGACCTAAATCACAGCTTGCACTCCAATATAACTTATTATATTAATACTCAAATTAAAAATGTTCTACTTTAAGTAAAAAAGAACAAGACTTGTCAACACCTAAGGCTGTAACTGACATGTATTTACTAACATAAAGTACTGAACAAATACTCAGAAATAAGCTATGCCTTCATAAAATATTTCTAATTATTAAATAATGCAGATTAGATAATGTTATATAATTTATGTGATTAAATAAAAGACTGAAACAGATGAACTTCATCCTGTAGGCAACTGTGAATTCAATGCCTAAAGAGGCACAAGCCACAAGCATGATCACAGTAATTTTTACTTCTCAAGGTCCTACAATTCTGACATGGAAAACTATCTTCCCTGAAAAAAAGAAACATGAGAAGACTGAAGAGAGTTTATCACACACCATGAGTTCTAGACCAATTAAAACAATGCTGTCAGTACAGCAAAAACACAGCAGCTAAGGTCTAAAGCTGAAACAACCACTAGCATGCTACTTCATCCAAGCTAGCAAGTCCTTTCCTCAGGCAATACATGAGCTCTGTCTTACATACTTGAAAAGCATTTCACCTTGTTTGAACTCTGGTGCATGGGCACCACACTGAAGACTGGTATTATCCACACACTAACTTCTTACACAATATTGCAGTAGAAAAGTACGCATTTCATAAGAATGCATCATTTGAAGTAAATACAGCTTTAGTACTTCAAAAGAATTATATTTCATCTGCAGTCTGAGCTGTTAAGAACTTCATAAAGTTTTAAAATGAATATAAATTCACTTTGGGACAAGGTCATTTCTTGAAATAAACTCAACCATTAAAAAACTAATTAGAAATGCGGAATGGGAGGGTGAAAATACTAATGTGGGATAACACTTCTTAAAAACTACACATAGCAAGGAAAAAGGAAACAGACCTGTTCCAACTGTGTGGCAAATGCAATGGTTACAGACAAGACAAAGTGATCCTTGCAATACTCTGCTGGTCCAATTTGATGATAGCCCTCTTCTTCATTCAAGACTGGCACAATACTTTTAGGGTCCAGTCCACGAATAAGGGTTAGTACTAGGAGAGAAGAAATAAACATAAGTAACAACCTTTGTAATTGCTTTGATATATAATTGCAGTTTTATTTTTAAGCATTGCACATGGAAATCACACGTGGAAAGAAAAATTACAAATAAAGATCTTGATGTCTGCTACCAAAGTTTTGCAAAACACAAAGACGTTTCTAGGTATACTTCGAAACAGCTACAAAAAATTCTGAAATTAACTTTTGTTCACAACTGTTACATTGAACACTATGCTAAGCAGAATCCTAGTTCCTATTTTTATTTTGTGTTATAACGAGAAAGATTACAGTGACTGGAAGTTTATTTCACTAGGCTAGAGTGCATCATGCTATTTTTTTACTTTGCTCATTAAAGAAAATGCAGAACAGTAACTGCATATTGCAATCTATTGGAACAAATATGCTGTGCCATTCCACATGTCTTTAGAATGCTTCATTTAAACATTTTTCATCTCCAGTCTTCAGAGCATACAATTCTGTATACTGGTTTGCCAGTTTTTCTTCTATAGTGCCAGTAATTTAACACACTCAGCCCTCAGGTCACACCAAACAGAAATTATGGCATAGCATTTTGTGAACAAAAAAGCTCCGTTTCAAATTCTAGAAGACTTAGACAACTTAAGTCAGTAAAGAAAGAAAAGAGTGTATGAATACTAAATGGAAAAGTATCTGACCAGACTAGAATTGGGTAATACAGCTTTGTTATACCCAATGGCTGGAACATTAGCTTTAAAACTGTGCAAACCCAGAGGGTCGTTTTCCCCATTGCATAAATATGATACTGACTAATTCTGACATGATGCAAAAAAGGAAAAAGCTGGCAAACTTGTTTGTAGCAATTATTCCACAGAAAACATTAAATGGGAAACAGTGCTGAGTAAAGGCAGAAAGATCTTTTATTTTCTTTTGCCAGTGTCTTGAGGGATAGGAGAACTTGCAGGTACAAAGATGACATGGGAAGTGCAGACTAAGGAATCATTTAGAGTAGTTCTTTGCCTCCTTTACAGATGTTACAATATGGAAAGTTCCCTGTGCTTTGCTGTAAACCTGAAAGAATGGAGTAAGCTATCTTACACTGAAACTTAAATCCTGTCTTAACCAATCTTGAAACACAGCCAAGTCAGCAAATTCTGGGCCAGAAGCTTATAAAACATTTCCTGACACTGACCACTCTACTTCTACAAAATTACAGCCACAGATCATCAGCAAATAGATGAAGGTTTTATAATTAGGGAAAATGTACCTTCAGGGCAAGAACACAAGTATTGTAAGGTATGGAGGAGAAAATCCACTAGTTGTACCAAAAGGGTCATTTTTCAAAAGTTAAGTAGATAGGCATTTGGGTGAGAGAAGGGCAAGATGGAAATATGTTTTTGTTTTGGGACGCTTTAAATCAAGTTTCTAAAACTTTGTTTTGGTTTTTTTAACAGCTACTAACTTGCATTAAAAAGAAATCCAAAACACATGGATGAAAAAGTGACTTGAAGGCACAGCATAGAAAGGCACCAAATGTTAACATTTGAGGTCTAATAGATTTTTGACACATTTCACTGATTTCCGTTGAGAAAAATAAACAAGAGAATCCAGAATCAGAATGAGTCCCAACACTAAGCAGATGTTACTACAAAAAATCTCAACAGTAGTACATAATTTAAGTACCTAAAGATTAGAAGAAGAATTGACCAAAAAAGAAGCAAGTCTACCCAGCAAATGAGACATTTTGCTACTTTACAGTTCCAAGCCCAAACTACTGAAACTTTCCCTTCTATAAAGGTAAAGCTCCTTCCCTATTTCTTTCATAACTTTCCAAAGCACATAAATGCAATTTAAATACCCAAGGGAGTTAACTATGAGCCCGTGATTCTCATTTTAAATACTGGTTGGTTTGCAACTTGTCCACCTAAAAGTCAGACAATTATCACAGTAAAGAATCCTTGAAAAACTTACTACCACAAGGTACATTAATCAGCTGCAAAGGGTTTTCATTGGAAATTAAAATTCTCTTGAGACTTAAAACAACACATTTTCAATAAGTGATATGTTGTCTGGCACAGGAAGATTTTTAATTCAAAGTGAGCGATGTCACGTTACTTACATTTGCCTTCTCTAGGGGGTGCCTCCTTTGCTTTAAAATCATCAACCAGTGCTTTTGAGTCCGTCTCCAATGCAACACCAATTTGTATTTCAGGTTTAAACTTAGGGTACTTGTTACTAAGCAAAGGATACCATTTAGGTGCCTACAGAGTAAAGAACAAAAAAGTGTTTAAATACAACAGAAAAAAACCAGTATAATACTATTACAGAAAACTCAGTCTTAATCTAGCACTTCTACTTTATCACCTACAGAAATACACTTTGGTTTTTATTTCTAAAAATTTGGTCTATTTAGTACACTATTGCACTAAAATATTCTATAGAATGGTTACTGGATGACTACCTGAACATATTGTTTTTTTTCTACTGACTTGTACAGTGCAAAGGTTAGATAGAGCAATATACCATAAATCTTTATTTAGAAATTTAGAAAACCTTCAAGTCCTTGACTGCACAGTAAGTCATATGCATTGAAAATGCTCTAGAAGAATGATGCTAGAATAGGACACCAGGCTCCTTGTATGACCCACATCAAAGTTATGTTTTGATCAAGCTTGATACAAAGGAGTTGGCTAATTAAATTTATATAAACAATTATACTGTGCTTACTCTATGTTGTATTAAAGGGCTAGAAACAATCACCTAACACATCATCTTCCATGGAGGTCCACTATAAAAAAAAACAACTTAAGACTTGATTTCATGATGGAGACTCAATTCAATTGCTCCATATCTACTGCATAGATAAAATTTTCCAGTTGATTAAATAATGAGATTGTGTAGATTAATTGGTTGCTAGTGATCCTATTATTCAATTCAGAAGCAAGCAAGATTAGTACCAACAGTATTTTTTCATTTGTGCATGTTCTCAGAATCAAGATGTCTCTCCTCTTAAGAAAAGCAACAAAATCCCTAATATATGATCAGTTACACTCCAAAATGAGCCTCAAAAGTTTAGCCTATGCTTTAATTCAAATATACTATCTGTAACAGCATTGTTGTCAAAACAAATTTTTAAATCTTGATATCCCATAACGTACCTGTTTCTTTTCCGGGGCAGCCCTTAGATCCAGTACAATATAGCCTATATTCTCTTTAGCTGGAGATACAGGATCCAATGCAAAACATTGGAGTTTGATAGGTGTACGCTGCAGTCTGAAAAAGTAACTCAGTTGAAATATTAAATATAAAATGTATCTCTGCAATTAGTTCTCAAAGATAGTTCATAAGTTTCCAGCAAGCCAATGAAACAAAACTCATTCCATTTCATTAGGTCAGAAACTGAACTTATATTGAACATACAGAAGTCATCACTAAGTGAGAGAATGAACAAGTGGTTCAATTCTTGAAGAAGAGTGCATTGGAGCCTCAGTCTCAAGCGCTATTAAAAAGACATTAGCAACAAATAAACACTTCACTCACATAAAAGAAAAAAGTACAGAGCCTCACACAAAATTTGAATTTCACTTGGAGGGGCATCTTAAAAACAGGACTTGTGGACAAGATTTTTGGGTAAGGCACTTGACTACTGCAAGGCATGTATAAGACATTTAGCACATGGCAAATGTAGGCATCTTTCTCTGTCAAAAATTATGCAGCTTTTTTTAACTTCTTTGATGATATGGTCATAACATTACTACCTGTAAGTTGTAAGATTTATGAAATGAAATAACAGTAATGAAAACACTCAATTTCTCGGCTTATCTCTTTGAAATTTTCAAAAACTCTTTATACAGGCTTTTCAGACTTGAAATTAAGTTAATTTTGTGCCGCAGTATACATAAGAAAGCTTGACTGCAATGTCTGAATTACAGAATTATTAGTTTGCTCTAAGAGCCTGTGGGGTGTTTTTTAGTACTGTGAAAATATACCCTTTAGAATTTTTAAACATCACTTATCTTGCCACACATTAACTTTTTTTGTACATTAGTACACTTTTCCACAACATTATTGTAGATAAAATAAATTTCCTAAAGAACAATTCAGATGACAGTAAACTAAAAATTGTATTTCACTAACTGTAACGACAAGAAAGTTAAAATTTATCTGCATATTAGACTTCACTTTTTAAAATTACCTGTGCTGGTGAAGAGCTTTCCTATCAAGTTCCCAGGCCAATTCTGTAGCAAATTCTGGCTGATCAGTATGCTCCACGGGATCAGTAGCCAACTGTTCACCATCTAACTTGGCTTCAACTACAAGCATGTGCTTGGGTCGTTTTGGGAAACAGCGCCCTGTAAAAGAGTGGCATTGCATGTGCCATCACTAAAAGAGATGCAAGAGCCCAGATTGATGCCATAAATCAGTTACGTGAAATTAATTTCCCATGTCACCTTCCTGCTCTGATCTTGAAAGAAAAATGTTTGTGCTATACAGAAATATGAAAGAATGTAACATGAAACAGACTATTTGTGAAGAAACAGGAAACTAAGTAACAAAGCAAAGTAGCGAGTGATTAGAATTATTTGAGAAATCTATGATTGGCAATAGGTAAGGGAGCAGGCATGAGAAAGAGAGTGAATGTTTTACTTCAAGTGAAAAGGTTATGGACTGACATCAAAACATGATCTTGTAAAAGTATTGAATGGTGTTTCTCCCACCACTTGCTGAAAAAAAAAAATTACCAGATTAGGAGAGTGCCTAAAACTGTATAGGATTGGTCCTGGGCTCAGGATCATCTAGTATTCTGATTTGAGACGACAAAAAGAAGTAAAACTCTACTTATATCACAGTGTGGGGAGACGATACTACAAGCATATCAGACAACAGGATCTTATTTTTAAGCTCCTCTGGCAAACTACATAAACCGACAGAGAAATAAGAGGTTTACTTGACAAAAGGAAAGCATTCAGCCAAAACAACCCAAACCAATCTCCAAAACAGCCCAAAACAGAAAAAGACATCCTAACAAATAACTCACTCACGCACACACACTCTAATTAGACTCCAGAAACTATACCTGTGAAAATGCAAGATGACCAACTAGATATATACGTTTCAGTCAACACCTAAGGCTGATTGCTACGAAGGGACAGAAATACCAGAATAATACTTTTTAAAAAACAAAACCAAAACCAAACCAACAAAACCCAAATCCTCGGGGAACGACTGTTACTTTTCTCATTCACTTAAAACAATACATTGCGTAAATATCTCCTAAACCTAACAGAGGGTAGCCAACCCTGGCCTTAAGATACGTACGTCCAAAGCTTCATTAATAACATTGGTTTACTCAACGCTGCTCGGCTTACTCCGCTCACCTCGGAGGCAGAGCCAGCCCTCACCTTCCCCTCGGGACAGAGGGGACGCGCAGCAACCGGGAAGCCACGACCCTCCCGCCTACCTTCCAGCACGGAGACGACGATCAGCAGCCGATCGGCGGCTTTGGAGACCATCTCCCCGCTCCGCCCGGGCGCTGCCGGGGCCGGGAAGCGCGGCTACTCCCAAGGCGGAGCGGAGAGAGCCGGGAACTCTCAGACCCGCCTTACCGCCGCCCGCCGCCCGCCGCCCTTTTGCCGCCGCGGAGCCTTTAAACACCAACCGCCGCCGCTTCCGCCCGGCAACGCCGGCCCCGCCGCTTCCGCCGCCGCTTCCGCCGCCAGCTCCGCCCCGCGCCGCCACTCCGGGGACCAGGCACTGCCTCGGCACCGCCCCGACACCGCCCCGGCACTGCCCCGACACCGCCCCGCGCCGCCACTCCGGGGACCAGGCACTGCCTCGGCACCGCCCCGACACCGCCCCGACACCGCCCCGGCACTGCCCCGACACCGCCCCGCGCCGCCGCTCCGGGGACTAGGCACTGCCTCGGCACCGCCCCGACACCGCCCCGACACTGCCTCGGCACCGCCCCGACACTGCCCCGGCACCGCCCCGGCACCGTCCCGCCCCGCCACTCCCGGGCCCCGGCACCGCCCCGCGCCGCCGCTCCGGGAACCAGGCACGGCGCCGCCTCGGCACCGCCCCGGCACCGCCCCGCACCGCCACTCCCGGGCCCCGGCACCGCCCCATGGCCTGAGGGTGAGCGGCAGTGCCGTGGCGCGGAACCGTAGTCGAAAACCTCGCAAATAAAAGTATAAAAAGGTTTTTCACAAGCACTCTGCATTGGCAGTGGAGGAATGCTACCCGCTTCAAAGACGTGCTTTCTATTAAAGGGGGAAAGTTTCTTTGCTTTTTTTTTCACCCGCCGCTGTGATGAGCGTCAGAGCAGGAGAATTTGAATCCAGTCGTAGTGAAATGCAGCTTTGTCCTCAGGTAATTTTTTTAGAGTATTGTCTTCCATACGAAGTAATAATCAGGTAAGCAACAATATCACAAAAGTGTGTCGCTGCACCTGGTGTCCCAAGTTAAACACGTATGTCTTAACCGTGAGGCAAACCACCCCATTTTTAAGTTTATAGTATTTTTTAGTAGATGGCCTAGCAAACTCTTTGTGGAGACATAAAATCCTTGTGTTTTAGTAACATATGTACTCTGTAAAGTTGTTGACTCATGATTTGCAAATACCAGGGGAGGGAGAACCTGTTTTCCATCTGCAAGAATTTTATTCTGGTTCTGAAACACTTCTCAAAAAGACACTTTGTTATATCTGAGCTGAATCTGCCCAAGTTCAATTCTGGCTGCTTCTTTTTGTTGTGTCATCTTCAGGTGTCTAACACTGCACATGACACAGCAACTCTCCATCTCTACAGAGTTCTTACATTTTTATCGCTGTCACCTTCTGCAAGCCAGGGTGTAGGTACTTTTTATACATACTTTTTACACAAAACCTGGAGGCAGACCTCTGAAAAGTGAGTGATTTTGGCCAGTGAGGGAACGTGATCCCAGATGATAACAAAAATATGCAGTTTACCTGTACAGCTTTTTTATTTGAAAATTAATTTCTCTTGGTGTGATTCATGAAAATAATATTCTTGTGAACCACTGTTGAATAAACAATCACTTCTTGTAATTGTAGGTGGATTTGCTTTTTGCCTATTTAGCAGGTTGGACTGGTTCAGCAGAGGGTCAGAAAAATGCCAGAGCTAGCACAAAAGACTGAGAGCATGTGACTAACAATGCTGGTTTATGGGTATTTATGTCTGCACATGGCAAAGCATCTCTCCTTTTGGTAACAGCAAGCCTTTAAATCAGGTCACCTAACACATGGAACTTTTCCTTTGACATTCTCTCCTGGCTCTAACTTGACTTTTATTTTCATGTTACAGGTATTAACTCTGCCAAGAGCCTCCTCACTATAAACTCTTCAGTAAAGATTTTTTTTTTTAAATAAAAGGAGGAGATAGAGAGAAAAAAGACATTAAAAAGACAATGGGACCTTCTTGGTATTATCATCTGCGTTTACTTTGCAGTACACCAAGTCTTTCTCTATTCATCTAAGAACCACCAAAGATTGTTTTCTTATTGTGCTATCATAGTCTTGCTAGCTTGTGTCTCACCTTGTGAGATGTGCCCTATGTGAGAACACTAGCAGTGAGCACACCTGCGGGATGTGTGCCCAGACAGAGGAACACCTCTGCTTAGTGACAGACCTGTGGGAGGAGGTGAGTACACTCAGCAGCATCAGAGAGTCTGAGTGAGAGACAGACTGCTTGAAAAACCCCCTACCTTCCCAGAGGCAAATCTGTCAGGGAGACAGGGTGTGTGATACAGGGCATTCCCTAGCCGATCTTTAATCTGCAGAACATTATGACTTAAAAGACAGGGGGAAAATGGTGACAATTTCCTGCCTTGCACAGTGGAGCATCCCCTCCATTCTTATTCCACCCTCCCAGGTGCCCTGGTATATAACAGCTACAAGGCTCTGCAAGTGCAGCTGAACAGCAACAAGAAGGATTGTTCATCTAGGTCAGAGATGTCACTGAGGTTAAGTCAGCTTAAGTCACTCCTTGTGTCAAGACTGCTCCCATACAGAAAAAGAAAAAAGACATGTCATTGTCATAGGAGACTTTCTTCTAAGAGGAACAAAAATCCTAATATGCATACCGGATCCAGTTCTTAAAGAAAGTCTGCTGCTCCTCAAAGCCTGTGTTAAAGACATTAGGAGGAAATTTTTCACTATGGTACATCCCTCAGATTATTAACTACTAATACTTCAAGCAAGCAGTGATGAAATTGCTGTAAGAAGTCTAAGGGCAATCAAAAAGGGAATTCAGCATCTTGAGACTAACTGGTTAAGGGATCAGGAGCACATGTAAAATTCTCCTCTATTGTTCCAGTTGCAGGGAATGATGAAGGAAGAAACAGGAATCAGATCAAGAGAATAACGGATCAGTATCTGAATCCAAGACTGATCAGACTGGTCCCTGGCAGAATTTTGTGGGTTTTGATCATCATGGTGCTCCCACGCTTATTTCTAGTAAGCCTGTTTTTATCCCCTTTCCTCTTCAAATCTAGTTTAAAACTACTTTAATTTGTGAGACTGTTTTAATCCATCTGAAATTATATAGACTTAAAAACCCGCAATATACAACCGTAAAAACACCTAATCCACTGAGAACATGTCATAAAATGGTCTGTTTCAACTACAGTCAGTTTATATTATATTATATTAATGTGTTTGTCCATTTTCTTTGATCTTTTAATTAATCTTCAACAAATTAATGTTATTAGGTTTCTCTTTTAGCATCAGAGTTAGAACTGTAGCACTTAAAGTATTCATTTGTCAATCTGTACTCAAATTTCTGTGAAGAAGATAGAGATTGTCCAGTATCTTTTGCTTTATTACCATCTTCACGTGTTCCGCATGTCTAAGGAAACAACATAATTAACTTCAAGTGAATGCATATTATAAGTTAGCTCATAAAATCAAATCAAGTAGTGAATGCTAGGTACAATACTTAAGTTAGCATTGGTTACAAAATTTTTTTCATATAGACAATGGTTAAAATAATTATTGATTAAATAATTTATGAGTGCAATTATTAAATGCTTTAATCAACACTTTTATGTTTATCTCCTTGTTTACAGCCTATTAAGTTTTAACAGTTCTTAATTAGTAAATTATTTTTCTTGGTATTGTTATTTTTTTCAGTCACAGGTTCACTTCCCATGGACATGACATGTCAATTTTTTTTCCATGTCTTTTCTCCATGTAAAATACCTAATTTTACAAAGTTATTTATTCTGCATTCTTTACTTCATTCTCTTAAACACAAAAAATTAAAATATGTTTGTATTGACTTTGAAAGATTTTTACTTGCTGCATTTCTAATTGGTTTAGGATCATTTATTTAGTTATTATTTAAGCTGTCTTGGAACTCCTTTTGCACTTGAGGATTGTTCATGCAGAAAGAATAATAAATAGCTGTACCCCTTTGCAGAGGGGATTTAAATTGCATGTAAGTGGAATACGTGTTCTAAAAATAGTCTTCTTATGGTAGTTTGGTTACACTTTGGAATACTTTGGACATATCCTTAAGTGTTCCATTGTTTCTTATTGTAAAATAGCCTCAGTATGAGCACGCTTTATATGAAGTTTGAATGAGAGACAAATTTTAAATACTATCATTAAGGCAAAATTTAGAACCTGAAACACTGATACACAGTGTATGACCTGGAGGAGAAAAAAACATTTACACAAAGGATATTTGAATTGCAGAAGGGAAGCTGAAGGCTCTTTTCAAAGATTAGATTAGAAAAGTAGTAAGTTTTATTCTTCTGAAAATGGGAGAAAAAAGAGTGAAATACATTTCTTCAGAGAAGTCATAAAATATTTCTTCTCCACTGACAGCTGTATATGTGTAAATGCTGTAAATGTAGCCGGACAGTTTATTGTGACACATAATTCTGTTCACATGAGCTGTACTCATGGATATCATGTGTCATGAATATCAATGAAAATTAGAAAAACTGTTGTACTTGCTTTGTGTGGCAAGGTTTTTGCAGTGGGGGTTACAGGGTGGTTTCACTGAGAAACTGCCCCCATGTCAATAAAGCCAATGCCAGGCATCTCCAAGCTGCACCCACTCCTGGCCAAGGCTGAGCCCATGAGGAATGGTAACAGCACCAACCAAGCTGAATTTTTTTTGTCTCTGTCAACAACTGGTGAGTGATCTCTGTGTCCTTATCTCTACCCATGAGCTTTTTGTTATAGTATATCACTGCTGCCTAGCTGAGGAGGGGAGTGATAAAGCAGTGGGCACTTGGCAGTGGATGCCACAGTCAACCCACCACAACTGTTAGAAGAATTGGATCTGTAAAGGAAACAGACAATTACATTCAAGAAAAATTAACAGAAAGTATCCTCTGGATATTTCCATACTAGGGACAAAACACTGGCTTTGTTATTTTCTCAAGCCTAGGACTATCTAGAACTTTATGATGAAAAAAAGAGCATTCCGAAAAATTTTGGAATATATTCTGTATCTCTCTTAAGTACTCCTATGGTATTACACTTCTAGGACTGTTCATGTAGCTTACCAGATTGTTCCTGTTAAATTTTCAAACCTTTTCAGTAAAAGTAGCAGGTCAGATCCTCTGTGAAATTGTTGGTGATCAAAATTTCTAAGACTGAAAATGGCTAATGGCTTTGAAATCTAAAAATGCCCTCAATGGGTACACAACTGGTCTTTGGTCTCATGGTCTCCTACTGTTTAGCTGCTCAGTACTCACCTAGTAGATATTGTTAGTACCGAAGAATAAAGCATTACCAAACCCTAATTGTTTGTAAAGAAGAAAACTTTCAGTCAGCATTTGAGGGGAAAAAAAGATTCTGTAAAGGTGAGAATATTTCATGGGCTCCACTTTTCGCTTGTGGTATTCTTAGACAGATCTTTACATTTTTCAAAGTTTATTATACTTAGTGAGAGGTAAAATGTCTTAAAGATTACTCTCTGACTGATACTTAAATATTTTTAGCAAATGGCATCTCCTTATGATAACATTGAAGTCAGTCTCCTATGTTATCAGTTTCCCTTTATTACTCTTTAATTCCCAGAAAACTCATTACATCTTGAAAGAGCTAGTAAGTGAAACAAGTTAAACTAAGGATCTGATTCAGAACCCACGAGTTAATGAGAAGGGATGTTATCCTTTTCTTTGAAGGGATAACTTCAGTGGATTTTAGATCTTGTCCCAAGTGACTACAAATATACTTCTACATCTCTGCAAGCAGGAAGTTTATCCATGCAATTCAGGCTGTATTTGAACAGCAAACATAGTGGATTTTTGTCATTTATCTAAAGAGAATAATATTGTCTTGGCTTGCAAAACCTGGCAGATCAGTGAAAAACTGAGAACCTTGATCTCCCAAATCTTAGTTATCTATGCATTAGGCCTTGCTGGTCTTAATATAAATCAAGACATTCTCTTTTTTGAAGAGAACATTTATGAAGCTGAATGTGCTGTATAATATAAAAGTGGAGAAATCAAGGACAAAACCACCAAAATACATCTGTAGTTTGTGGTAAGTGGCAGCAAAGGTGCTAAAATGAGATATTTTTTCGAATATTTTTAGAAAAAATTAATTTGAGTGTGGTAATCCTGTTTGGGCTGCTACCAGATCCACTGTTAATAATGGGATATATGCACCTAAATAATTTATTTAGCCTTCATAAGTTAAGAGTAGGCAGGAGCTCATCCAGTGAAAAACAAAAGGGAAAATGGACTCAGGGATGACTTGAAGGCTGCACAGGTGTTTGGATCAGCATGTCTGCTAAGGGTACATAGTAAGCATGCTTCGGACATTAAGTAAAGAAAAGAAAAAGGAAAAGAAGTGTGTTCAGTGTAACTTTCTTTCCCAATTCCTCTATCACAACTAAAAATGTAAATGTAATTATTAGAAAGCCAGTGGAAATCTCAGAGTAGGCATCAACAAAGTAGTTATGTAGTGCTAATGAACTAATTATGATAAAAAGCACAACTGCAGTTCTGCCCTGAGGGAATGACGTTAATCAAGAACTGCTGGCACTCAGTCACTTTTCTAACATATTTCTTTCCACAGATACAGGATTTCTTAGATTACATCTGTACAGATGCACAACCTAATATTCTTGGAAAATTCACTATTTTTCTGGGACACTCAGGTATATAGAAAAATGAAAATTATTTACAAATACGTCTCTATGATTGTGACACTAAAATCTAGTGATGCAAGTCAAGTATCTGTGTTAGTCTGTATACCTTCTCACGGAGAATAAAATTAGACACTAGTCTTTGCTGTTCCCTTTGAATAACAGAACATAAAGAATATGTATATAGCAACAACTTAACAAAAAAATAACACATATGAGTATTATATTTCCAAAGACCAGAATCATGAAATTGTGCTAAAGCTGATCCTTAAGGCATGTATGGAGGATGGAAAGTGATACATGCAAAAGGCCATCCAAATCTAGCAAGCAGTAATCTATACTTGAATTTGTATAGATTTGCTCACACAAACTATTTCTGTAACTGGGTAACTCTGCCAATATGAGTAAGCATCTGGCCTTGGATGGACCGGATGGACAGAGAGTTAGAGACAGTTTTTTTAATCTGATTATGGAGATGGATAACTTTAATAGAAGGATTGTATGTCTTGCCCATGGATGCTTTGGAATAATAAAGACTTTAGTTTAGTCCTCCACCTTCCAATACAATGTCCTATTCAGAACACATTATGTGCAAAGGTAGTTTTGCAGCTAATTACCACATGCTGTGAAGTTAATTTATTTCTAGACAGTGTCTGTTGTGTTATATATACAGCTTTTTTCTCTTCTAAATGATGTGCAGATTGGAAGCGAGCTTTTTTAAAATTTCTAAGTTTTCAAAATTGTGTAAAAAAATTACAACTGTCACATAAATTGACTAATTTCTCTCCCTCACAATGTTTGAGTGAATAGTATTTATGGGACAGTTAAATATAGGATACAGAATCACAGAATTGAAATCCCTGAGCTGAAAGAGACCATGAGGATCATTGAGTCCAACTCCTACAGGGCAACCTAAAGACAAGTCATCTCTTCTTTGAACACCAATAGGCCTGGGGCCACTACTTGGGTTGCCTGTTCCAGTGCTTGACCACCCTCTCATAGAACTTTTTTTTAATATCCAGTCTTACTTTTCCCTGATATTTCTTACACCCCCCCCTTACCATTCCCTTGTGTCCTATCACCAGACATCAAAGAAAAGAGATCTGTCCACTCCTCTCCTCTAGTATCTGTACCCAAGTGTTTCCTCAATGTGCTTTAGAAATTTCCTGGACCTCTTTGTGTCTGCTGTATGACAGACCCAGATAACCTCTGAGAATTTGAAGTTACCTGTAAGGACCAGAGTAACTGCTCTGGAGATTTCCATTAATTCCATTTAGAATTATGCATTGGTGGCATCATCCTGGCTGGCTGACCTATAGTAAACTCCCACCAAAAAATCTGCTTTATTTGCTTTTCCTTTAATGCAGACGCTGTCCATTCCAACCCCTCTGCCCTGCCTGTCTCTCGTGAAGGGTCTGCAATTGTCCATCCAGATCATCCATCGAACTTTTTTATATTTCTGCTTGAATGCTCCAAAGATATAAATCCTTTATGTGTACATTATTTCACCACCATTCCCAGAAATTTTTTACACCCTCCCTGAACAGGAAGGCAAAATCAAAGGCTTTCACTCCATTGAGGGACATGGAGTGAAATTCTCTAGGAGATATCCAAAGACAAAATTTGATTTTTTTCCTGATCTTGCTTTTGGAGCTCAAAAATTTTGTGTTCCATGAGGCTGGTCTATAAGGACACAGAAATCAGAAGCTTGACCCAGTCACCCATTTTTTGTCATCTCTCAGACTCTTTATTGGTGTAGACTAAAACGAGAGTGAAAGTGCAACAGAATATTCTGTGGTGAAGCATCTGTCTTCTTTTTCACAAACTGAATAGTTTCAAAAATTTTGTTCAGTTTGTAAAACCGAAATGCAGAAAAGGACAGATGATGTTCTGCATTGCACAGTCAGCTTTCTACCAAGTATCCAAAGCTCACTGCAAATTAGCTTGTACACTGAATGCAAGCACATGTTCCTTTCATGCCACTGGAAAGTCCAGCAGGTAGTGATGGAGGTGCTACCCATATTTTAAGTGCTTATCAAAAGGAACTGCAGACAGGACAGTGTGGGCACAATTTATTTTTCCTAGTTTAGTTAAAAAAAATCCCCTTTGAATTTTCATAAGGGAAAAATGAACTAGCAGATACAAATTCTTCTTAAGTAAACATATGATGTATAGTTTTCTACTTTTGATTCATCAGGGAGTTATGCTCAGAAGTGCTCCTGTGAAAAGCTCTTCAGCTGTGCTTAGGATTTATATTACAATTTTTCTTAGTGGTAAACAAAGGAGTGTTACTTTTTTACATAGTGGTTAATATTAATTTCCGGTACTAGTTATTAGAAGTTCATCATCCACTTAAGTCTTTAAGAAATAGGAAGCTGAAATGAAATAATATTAACATGTAACTCTTTATTTTCAATGGTCTTCATACGACTGTAAAATAAGCATCTTGTCTTTCAAGATCTGTCACATGTTATTTCCCATATAGTCAAAACCTGGCTGAAACAGACTTTCAGTGAAAAGTTAGTTGCTGCAAGTATGGTGTTATAAACTTCTGGACCTGCCAACCACATTTTACTGTGTTATACCCACAAGAGATGTATATGAATGTGCAGTTGACTTAATCGTATTGATAGTTTAGGACTTCATAAGGGATCTATTTTTACATCCAGACTGGAAGGTGAGAGAAGGAATGTAAACAAATATTTCAGCATAGTTTTTTCAGCATAAGAATAGCAAGCATTTTACCCCTTAAGTATCATAAAGAAAACCCCAAAGCCAAAACTGCAACTTTCATAATTGTGGCCTGCAATTAGTTTGAAGTAATTGTAGTTAGTAGTAGTTTAATACTTAGCTTGGTATTGTTAAAATAGTTATTGCTAAATATTGTTAAAAGTAGTTTTGGTGGCAAGTCCTTTCCTCCATTATCAGAATGATAATTTTCCTCTCTGTATACTTAAAGGCATTGCAATACCATCTGCAGCTGTTGAATGCAGTGGCCAGTCTTCACGTGATCTTACATATTTTCTGGATGACTAATAGCACTCAGCAAGGTGAAAACAGGATGTATTTTAGGGATAACTATATTTAAATAAATTGTCTTAATCACACTTCATTACCTCATGCCCAATTTAGGCAGTATTATTGATTGCAAAAAAACCTAATAAATACACAATAGACAAGCCATTTTGATTTTTTCTCTCTAATGCATAAAGGTGTTAGATGAAATGCCTAGTCTAAACCAACAGAATTTTTCTGTAGGCATAATAAAATTTACTCAAAGTTTGCAATCTCTGCCTGTGTGCACAGAGATGCTGAGTCATTTATGTTTTGTGTGAGGTCTCTTTTTCTCACCATTGTTAGAAAGCATATATTATTACTGGAAGTACATGAGATATGGAAGTGTAAAGCACGGCTATTGCCATTATTACTTATAATAAAATGGCCATGAATATTAACTATTTAGATTTTCACAGTGTTAAACACATCTAATGTGGCAGGAGAATGCACAGATTCAGAGCTACTGCAGGACTCCTGTAAATCAACCACAGTTGGTTGGGGTTGTTTTCCCTAGTACTACTTACTAGATGCTTCAAAAAAGGATCAAGGTTCCTTAGTAAAAAATATTGACATATATTAAAGGACATATATTAAAGACATATATTAAGGTGTGAGCTGTCAGTATCCATACCTAGGTGCATATAATATATATATATATATTGTACTATATATATATATTATATATATATATATATATATAGTGTATACACATGTAATATATAAACATAAAATATATATAGCAAATATACACAGTGTGTATGTGTGTACAGATCATACAAATACAGTCATACAATACACATATACAGACTTTACTGATAGGGTGAACCCTTTATTGAGGGTTTTAGTTTTGCCGCTCCCTTCAATCTAAATGCTATAAGGTTATGAAAGCATTGTGTAAAAATCAATAGTTCCAGATAAGCAAAATTTAGCGGTACCTGTACTTTTTCTTTTGCATCCTCTAAATAAACTTGAAAAAATTAGAATGAGACAGTTACTGAAATGCAACCAAAATAAATAGATTGCAAAGAACACTGAACTCAAGACATAAATTTTTAGTAATAAACAGAATTGTAAGATGAAGATGATTTCCATATCATTCCACCTCTGGGATGAATAAATATACTGCATTAATCTGCAAGTTAATACATTCTGCTGTATGCTAATACGTCAGGTCTCAAAAATCTCTCAACGTGAAATCAACAAAGCCTCTGGAAAAAAAAATCTAAGACCTTAATCTATTAATTTAAAATTCTAGAATCTTTCATTAGTTACTGATTCAGAAAGTATTTCTACTATGTTCCAGTGCTTGTCTTTTATTAGAAAAATTGTAAGTGAATGATATAATTATGTAAATTAAAATAATATCTAAAAGTATGTTCTAAAGTGATTGAAAGCTTTACTTGCATTGCTAAAATGAATGATTACTAGGTTATAGAAGCAGATCCCTTTCCAGATATTCTCTTACTTCTTTTTCATCTGCAGTTTTATATTTATAGCAACCTACTGAAAAGACAGGAATGGTACTAGAAGTGTTTTTTTTTTTTTTCCAGCAGGCATTTTGAAGATTTACTTGTTTGTCCTACTTTATTAATCCAATAAATGTAATGAAAACTTTCTTACCTGTGCTATGTATTGCCAAGAAGAACATGCAGCATTACAGAGTGTGAGCACCAGGTATTTTTGCTTTACCTGTTTAATACATATAACACCTGTACATTAAGGATGGATCTCTTGAACAGATATTAATTGCAAACTGTTAATTGCATGTAACCAGGGCTCCAATTAGGAATTTTTGGGTCTGAAGTCGGCGGCACAATGCTTATTTGCACTGATGGACGGTGGAATCCCCCTGAGGCATTAGGCAAGATCAGAATCAAGGGCTGAAATGTGTTAAGTGAGAAGAATGTTTTAGTGACAAATGATACACTGACAAATGTTGACTTATGAGATGATAATGAAACAGAAAAATCTGTAATTTAAAAATATTTCATTTTACTGGATACCTACATATTTAAATTTGGTTTATTTGCATTTGGTTTTTACTCTATTCTATTCTGGGAACAACTGACATATTTTTGTGATTTCTTAACATTAATAAATTCTTGCCTTAGTTGTATCTTAATAAGTGATTTTTTAACATCATAAAAATGATAATCCTTATCCTGCCATGCCTGAAAAATGTAAGCAGTCCTAGTGAAGTCAACAGAATAATTCATGTGGAAGAAAAACTATTCATATGCTTGGGAGTGTTCAGGTCTTAATTTTTTTTTGCATGACTTCTTCTCAATAGTGAGAATGCATATAACTTTACAATTGACTCACAGTAATTCTACATGGTAGAGAAATATATACCCTCTCCAAATATCAAAAATGCTTATAGTAGGAAAGAAAAACCTGATAACTATTCCATATTTTTGTTCCACAAGAAAACAAAATAATTACATATGTTACTGCCGAAAACGAAATTTATATGAATAAAAATAATTAATTTTCAAGTGAAAGGTGGATTAAATTCTCAACCTGAATGCTTGATAGCATTTCAACCTTCCACATTTTTCTATTGACTTTAAAAAGACTTTAGATTAGGAGATTAATTACTTAATTTCTTTCACATCAAACTACATCAGTATTAATTCACTCAGTTCCATCTTCCTCTTTTTTGGCACAAAAAATCACCTGCAAGTATTGATTATATACTTTATCTAAACTTATAGTTCTATCATTCTCTGATAAGGTTGGCAAGCAACACAATGATATAAATATTATCCCCATAAAGAATATGGGGATTTTTTCCCTGGTTTTCAGCAGTACAGAATTTATAGGCTGACATAGTTCTAAAAGCAAAGGTGAGTTTTGGCCTATTTGCCCAATTATATGAACTCTGGAAATCTTTTGGGAAAAGATTAGACAACCATTGGCTTGAATTAATGTAGGTGTAGTCTTGAGATAAGGAATTGGAAATTATGATCTTAATGGGCCTCTTAGAACATTATTTTTCAGTTTAGTTGTGTCTAATTTTTATATATCCACAATATATATGCATTGCCAATTAAAAACTGGTGGCTTTAGGATTTAATTAATTTATGATTTCAAGAAATTACATAAGTCACAAAATTCAGGAATAAATTTATTAGCAGTAAAAAGCAGTGTTAAACTGCTTGATCCCACTGCAAAGTAGGATAATGTGCTGGTATATTTTCCCATGAAAGCTACAAAGTTGAGGAGAGGGGGGATGATTCCTTTGAATCGTAGTACTGTTTGGATGGAAGATGAAAGAATCTTTTGGCTGAATGTTAAAATACACTGGGTAAGCAACATTAATTAATTTTGGTAACATTGTGTGTGGACAAAAAAGTAGTACCCCTTGCTGTAATTGCTTAGCTGTTTTTTTTTTTTACTTGGTCGGTTGTTTGGTTGGTTGTTTGGTTGGGGTTTTGTGTTCATTTTTTGCTTGTAGGGTTTGTTTTGCCACTATGATCTAAATAACTAAGTTGCTTTCATAATTTTTACAGTAAACTGTGAGAATGGATAGCATTTTAATGGCATAACAGGAATAAAAGATTTCATACTTTCTTCAAATTTTCAAGGTTCTACTTTCATTAGCCTTGCCAGAGGAAAAAAATAAAATGCAAACAAACTATGAATTAATTGAGAATTTACTCTACACAGATATAATTAGTGTAGAATATATGGAAGTTTATAGAATGTGAAGAATAATTATACCAGGTTTAAAGCCATCAGGGTAGGTGTAAAAAACATATTCATCAATATACAATGCAGTCTATACTACAAGCAGTGCTACAGCTTCTTGTTTAGAATTTGTTAACGTGAGCAATATCTTGATAACTCAGACCCTTTACATTTTTCTTTTTCCTTCTTGCATTTCAGACTGTGATGGGAAGTAAAATGCATACACTGCACACTGTCAGAACTTTTATTAACTACACTGAGAACAAATGAGACACACTTCTCGCACAACATAAGTATGTTGATCCAGACACCTTAAAGGATTTCCTTCTTCCACTCTCCTACTGTTGTCCCAGCAGAAAATAACTTTGTATATTTTCTTTGTCTTAACACTTATCTTCATTATTCCTCAAATTCAACAAAGTCAAAAACTTCAAAGAGCAACGACCTGCTAGGTAGCTTCTATTGTCATGAAGTGGACATTCACACTCTTGAACCTTTATGTATGCAGTGAAAATGGGATTAAATGCCTTTATCCACTGTGTGTTTTATCTGAAACTACATGGCAGGGATTTTTTTTTTCCCACGAGGGAAAACAAAGATATTAACTTACTGCCAATTTAAATGGGAAAAAAATATAACTGAACGGCAGTGTTTTGAAAAAGAGTAAATTGCTTACTCTTTGGAAAGAGTTGTTGGGCTTTTTTTTGAGTCAGAGGCACAGAGATAAACCTTCTAGTAGCTTGCTACACTATACTTACTTTCTTTCTTTCTTACTTACTCACTTTCTACGCTACACTTAGGGTGACAGAATTTCTATTTTTCTTAAGATAAATGTCTTGTCCTTTGCCTTTTCATCCTACAATGTCACTCTATTTTTTCAAAACAAAAGAGAACTAAAAACCCAAGCTTGATCTGTACTTTAAATGTATCTTAGAAATGTGCACCAATCTGATTTTTTTAAACGATCTAATGATAAAAATTCCTGCCTCTTATAAGACCAAATCACCTAGCAGCTGAAATGCCAGGTGAACTTCAAGACAGACAAATGTGAAATGATGGACCTGGGGCAAAACAATGCTAATTTCAAACACAAAAGGTTGGGCTGATCATAACTATACAGAAGATGGACCGTTTATGTGAAAAACCTCAACTTAATACTCTATAGAGGCCAAACGAAAGAAAATTGGAAATTAAAAATAGTTTGAAAATAATATGGAAAGAACCATATTATCATCCTGATCCTCATCTCCCCGATCTTGGAAAAGAGGTATTGGAATTATAGAAGATTCAGAAGAGGGTAACAAGCATGACCAATGCATGTGACAGTTTCTTTAATCTTCTTTACAAGGAACAAAAGAATGAGGTGGATTTTTCAGTCTGGGAAAAACACCCCACACAAACCAAAGAACCCCCTCCCACCCAAAGGAACAGTTTAGTAAGGGTTATGTCAGAGGCTGCAAAATCAGTAGTGGCATAAATTAAGCATGACTTCTAACAAGAGTCAAGGCAGAGACGAGCCAGGCTCAAAACAAGCAAAACTCTTCAGACAGGAGCTACATTTCCTGTGAATTTCCCCACTACAGGATGTTGTCAGTGCATAGATCTGACATGAGCTCAAATCGAGCCTTGACTAACATTGCAAAAGAGATCTATTGAGGGCTACTAAACAGAAAAAGAAAGGAACTCCCTGATGTGAAAGCAATTGGTGACTTGGAAAATACATGGGGGCAGTCTCAAAAGTGACTGCTGTGTTCTTACTAATCCTTGGGTAGTGATGGTTTCAGTCCTTTGGACAAATAACAGAGATACCATGGAATGCTGTTTGCATTTGCTCTTATATAAAAGCCAAGGGCTAATTTCAAAAGATGATACAGGCTTCCAGTCTTGCTGGTTCAGGTGGAAATCCCTCAGTATACCTTTTGATCAGACTGGTGTTATCTTACTTTTAGAGTTTCTTCAGATGGAGTTTCCATGAATACAAAGTGGTTACAAGGTGCCTTATCAAAGTGATTTTCGTAGGGGAAAACTTTGGGAAGTTTTGACAAAAGTCAACATTTTTTTTCAGATGGAAATTGGAAGCACTGGGCAGTAATATATCCCTGTCTTCAGAAGGAAGAACAATGGAGGGAAAACTAAGAAATATATGAGCCAGTCTATTCAGGGATTCACTAGCTGCTTCAAGACAGCATATTCCATTGTCTCAGTTGCTCATACAAGAGTATAAATATATTTAAATATATTAAGCTATTAATATATAGGATATATATTTATATTAATATATAACATATATTAATATTAATAAATAGGATATATTTTACCTTTGCAACCTTTAGAGACAGACTTTAAACAAGATAAGATATGATTCTTAGAACTAGAATTTTCTTGCTTAGAACTAGAAATTTGATTTTGGATCGACAAAAAATTTCTCTCTTAAGTTTAATTGACTAAAGTAATAACTGCATTATTGGGACACCAGCACTCCCCCTCCCCCAAACAAAAAACCAAACAGAACTAATCCAACCTCCTTTCCCTAGACATGCAAAATAAAACCAAAACAAAACAACCCCCAAACCTGTCTAATAACTTACCTATAGCAACTATTTGTAAACACAAAAAAAGCTCACATTGTATTTATCTACCTTTCTCCACACAATCATTTTTTTCCAGTACAGCTGCCAGAATTTGAAGATTACAAATTCAAGGATTTTCACAGAAAAGCTGTTCACAGAAATGTCCTTGATCTTGTAATAGTTATCATCATCCCCTGAGCTTAGTGTTTTGTTGAAAGTATTACCATTCTTCATGAATAAAGAAGAGGAGTTCTGTGGAAATAGTCATGTTTTCAGCACATCATTGGCAAGTTTCCAGAGAAAATTATATAACAGCAGCATCACAGAGCATATAAGCAGCCCTTAAAAACTCATTTTTATTGAATTAATGTTAAGGAAGCCAAGCTATTTCATACCTTCATCTGATAGGATAACTGGTTTTTGTTTCAGGATGAAGCAGGAAATCTTATTTTGTCCTCCAAATCCATGTGAACCCAATTTTCAGAAATTTAATACTCATATCTTAAAAGATACATAGGGCTTTTTAGGGTCAAAATTAATAAAATAAACTCTTAAGAAATCAATGCGATAGATAATACCATAAAGCCAGGAGAATCTCCTTTTGAATGTGATGTAACAGCAAAGTTATTTTTTAGGGTCAGTTCTTGCTTGATTTTCTATCTGTAAAATAAAATCCACTGATCTCAATTTTCAAAGAAAATGTAAAATACTGTGATCAATCCAGTGCAGTATTTGTATCTGGAACACCAAGCAAAAGCAACACAAATCTGAACATGCATTTTACTACTGTAAAAGTAGTTAGTTGCAACAGGAAAGCATTATTTGAGTAAAGAAAGATACGAGTTGCTTCTCTTTAACATTTTAATGAGAAACACACATTCCAATTAATTTTCCTAAGAGCCAGTACAGTTCATAATAGGATACAAATCTTCAGAGAATTCTCTAGCTTCTACTCTACAAAAGCCCCTTGGTCTAGGTAGGACAGCCATAATTTTGTGTTGTAGCTCTGTATCTGATCAATTACTCTATTTCAGGAAAAATTTTTAGTGTCAATGAGCAGAATGCTATTGATTGGGCAGACAATTAGAAAGCCAAACCCTGATGTGACTCATGTACTATTGATTTTCTAAAGCAGCATTTAAACAATTAGTAACCTAGAGAGCAGATTTGAGCATAGAGTCTTGGGTGTAACAAGGGTAAAAATATAGATTCAGAGGACAACTTTTTGCTGCTCTTCAAGGGAAAGGATTGGGAAGAACTACAAATATTGGAACAGCCAAATCATGAACCTTTTAGCAGCTGGGATAAAAATCAAGTACAATTTCTAGTGCAGTTTGTGATATATTAGCAAATGTAGCATTTTAAAAACTTTGAACCTTACTAACTACTCTTATGAAAGGAAATATTGCAGAATAGCTTGAAACACATTGTCTATTTGTAGTTCCTTACTGTTAGAGTAAAAGAGGAAAACAATAATTAAGATGTGAATTCAGCACATGAAAAAGATTGAAAAAATTACATTATAGCAGTATTCATCTGGGTTTTGGTTTGGGTTTTTTAAATTAATTTTCCAGAATTATGAAGGCCCTTCTGAAACATATTGAAAACAGAAAATGGGATAAAGAGAATACAACGAAGCCTATATTACTGAAAAAGAGAAACTACTCTTAAAAATACTCTATATTAATAAAAGAAAGCTCAATTTTAAAAAAAGCCTTAACCAGCTTTAAATTAAAATAGTTACAGGTGGAATCATAGAATGAAAACAAAGAAGTACCCTTATAATGAAATCAATAGATTAATTTCTAAATATTCTGACACAAGGTAGTTTTATTTTCAACATTTATTGGGAAGCTCAGCTTTGAAAGAGCTTATGAGATAGAAAACCTTTTCAAATACATCTTTGATTTTTTTTGCCAAAAACTTTCAATCTCCATGTTGTCTTGTTCCTAGATTTTGAACCCTGCTGATCATTCTTAATTACATGAAAAAATATGTGTGTTCTGTTCAACCTCTTGGATAAATGACAAACTGATTACAATAGGTTAAGCAGGTCTATGATTAAATGCTTAAAACAAACAAAATCCTCTCAATACATGAAGCAGCATTAGATAACAATCAAATCACTGATCACTATCTCAAATTCCAGAATTGAAGCATTTTGCCAAAGTACCTGATTTTCTTATCATGTGGTTCTTACATATGTGGTCTTTTCAGTCCTTTCACTTGACCTCACTCACTTTTTTTTTTATACAATTGAATGGGATAATTCACCAGTTGTATGGAAACAGATTTAGATGCAGTTGAGGCATATCACCAATGAAGGTCCGCATGTCCTCATGTCTTTTTTCATTCTGTTTTGTTTTGTTTTATTTTGTTTTTGGTGCAACTCTGATTTCCACCACCTTTTAAACGCGCATTAGTATGGAGGGGATCAGCCTGACCACAGACCTTTTCCACATCTCTCCCTCACATATGAGTACTATTCCTTGGTTATAGGGAGCTCTTTGCAAACTGCTGAGCACAGCTCAACCAACAACTTTAGGATTGTGATGAGAATGTAGTGTAACATTTGTATGTGGGTCAGATGAAAGTCAGCAAGTCTGACATAAGCAAGTCAGTTGAAGTGAGTTACTGTTTTTTTATTTAAGGTAATGACATTCTATCAATTTTTTATTGTTGTATGATGTACAAGACTGATGTACTACAGGAATTCTCTAACTGGTCATGTAACCATCCTTAGCAATTATGATACCATGAACTGCACAAGCCTCACGTTTCTCTCATACGGTATTAACAAATTCAGGTTCTTTGCTGTGCTCTTTACATTCATAAAAGGACTATAAAATGCTCCTTGTAGTCCTAAAATTTTGGAACCTACAAGTGGACTCAAGCCTGCAACGCATACTGCTAAGTCCAGCCAGGAAAGGCCTTCTCCTTCACATCAGCATTGCTGCCAAATTGCATGAACTTTAGAACAAATGAAAGGTACCCAGGGTTGTTTGCTTTCTGTTTGTAGGCACATGTTTGCAGCATCCAGGAAAAGATTCCTTCCACTGCCTCTCCACACAGACCTGGTGCAGTGCTGGCTTGTGATATGTACTTTACTATGTCACAGTAATTTTTTTATCACACACTGGTAACTTTTAGTCCAGAACAAAGAACTTAAACTAAAGAGTAATTAAACAGAATTTGGACGGTCCATAAAAAATAATTATGTTACTGCCTGCTCAGCTTTATTTTTAGGCATTGAGATCTTCCTAGGCATACAGATTAAGTTACAGAATCCTGAATGGAAGAAATTTTAAGGAACTGTGTTTGTGATACCACATTGAGAACAATCATTCTAAATGAGCTTGAGAGGCTCAAATCCTATGTCAGTGGAAAAAAGACCAATATTTAGCTATTGACATTGAACAAATATTTAGAATTTGAGTTTAAAACAAAGGGTGGAAGGAAGAATCCCATTTATTTCTTCCATGTGAAATTAACAAAGATCTTAAGAAGCTGAGGAGCATTTAAGATGTGAAGGAAAGGTGGAACTATAATACTTAAAAGCCAGATGTTATGCCTGTGTGTTTCTAGTGTAAGAATTTAATTTATTAGTATCTAGTAATTAAATAGTTCAGCACAGTAAAGGGGAATAAGTTCATTAGAGAAATATAGCCTAAATAAAATGGTGTAGGCCACTGGAAACAGCTGTTGAAATACTGCCAAATGGTGAATATTAAAATGAAAGCTGAAATATTACAGGGAATGAAATATCACATCATCTTTATAATAAAGTAGTTTCTAAAAAGATAAAAAGTTTTAGAAAGCTAAGAAGTGTGGTACCTGGCAATTTCTGTTACTGCGCTGTGTGTGCAGGAATTGTGAAAGGATTCCGTGAGGGCAATAATGCTGTCTAGGACTAAACGCTGGAAGTACTTTTTCCTTCACTTAGAACAGCATGCATATGAGTACACAGCAAGTTATATCACCTTTTGGGATGTTCACATGGTGATTTTGGCTGGGACAGAGTAAATTTTCTTCACAGTAGCTAGTAGGAGGCTGTGTTTCACACTTGTGCTAGAAACACACTGTGTGATGACACATGTATTTAATATGTGTGTAGTGAATGCTGAGCAGTGCTTACAAGCAGTCAAAGCCTTTTCTGTGTGTTGCTCGCGGCTGCTTGGTTTCCTGCCTCTCACCATTAGTAGGCTGGGTCCACAGGGAGCTGGGATGCGACACAGCTAGGACAAATGACCCCAACTGACCATAGGGATATTCCCTATCGTGTGGTGTCATGCTCAGCAATTCTGGTGCAATTCCAAATCTAGTGGAAGAAGTAAGAAGGGGGCATGTTTGGAGTGATGGTGCTTGTCTTCCCCAGTCCCCATTACATTTGATCAGGCCCTGCTCTCCTGGAGATGGCTGAACACCTGCTTGCACATGGAAAACAGTGAATTAATTCCTTGTTTTGCTTTGCTTGTGTGTAGCTTTTGCTTTCCCTATTAAACTGTCTTTATGTCAGTCCACAATTTTTCTGGCTTTTAATATTCCAGTTCTCTCCTGATCTTACTGGTGGGGTAGTGAGTGGCTGCATGGAGCTTGGAGGCTGGGTGGGATTAAACCATGAGAACGCTATAAAGCTTAAGCCACATTTTATATATTTATATGGCTTAAGCCATATAAAGATATAAAAGATATTTATTTTATATCTATATTATTTTATGAACTTGATGTATGGCATGGTATGTCTCCATGGCTCGGGGAGATTAAGGTTACAAGTAGCACTTGTAAATGCACTTTCTTCACCACTGCAGCCTGCCTGTAATTCTAACTACCCCAAACTGATGCACCTTTCTGTAAATTCTGACATGTTTAAGACATCTTTTTCTTTTGCCTTATTTTCATCACCTACATCTCAGAATTACAGGTTACTAAGTAATTTGCTGAGTTGAACCAACAGCTAACGATTTGTTTTTTTAAATAACAAATCATAACTGGAAAAATATCCTATAGCTTTTACATAAAAAAAGTCTGCACTTATTGTTAGGTTTATGAGAGTATATTTAGAAAGGATTGGGAAAACCAATACCAGTATTTGTGAATACATGCCCATTTCTGATTAAAGCTGATGAAAAATTTCAGGACAATTGTACAAGATGAACTTAGCATCACCATAATGCAAAACTTGTTCTTGTCTCTGCTTAGTTGCTTCTGAGAGTGGAATGCTTGTGTGAATCAGGATCCTGCAAAATGAACTAGGATTGAGTAGATGCTCACTCCTCTTTGATTAAGGCATCTTTTACAGCACAGATTGCCTATGGAGGATTTTTGGTAAAAGTAATTCAAGGTCTACTGAGACAAGGAAATGAAGCTTCAGCAAACGACTTCTGAAAGTTTCTTGAAGCAATATTGCTGCTAATTCTTTTTCCTACAAGTACTTCTAGAATGTTCTGGAATGTGCCAACTTTACCTAAAAAATTGTTTGACCAAGCAATACTCCAAGATCGGTCAGAACCTCCAACACTTATCCTTTGCGTCCTCTCTCCTCCATATTTATAGTGACTGTAAAACAAGTTGTTAATAAACTTTTAAAGTTGTTTTTATGTATTCAAATATAAAAAAGGTAATACTTAAAGCGTTAGACCCTTAGTGGCCTAAATGATACTCAGATCTCAAGGTTTTTAAAATGCTATTCTCCTCCTGACTGCAGAACTAGGAAAGAACCTAAAGATCTTTTCTTTTGCACGATTGTTGGCACAGAATCTATTATATAGCATTTATAAGTTTTCGAGTTTTTTAAAAATAATTACGCGGCAGCTCTTGCAGACATCAAGCGAGCGTGGGGTTCTGATTTCCCGGTTTCCCGCACGGACACACGGAACAGGGAATGCAGGACGCCCGAGGGCACGGGCAGGGTGACCTCACCCACGGGGGTGACACTGCCGAGCACGCGGTGCGGCAGCTGCCGGGCGCGGGGGGCGCAGCGCTGCTGTGGAACTGCCGGGCGCGATCCGCCCGGCCCTGAGCGTGCTGGCACCGGGGGACTGCTACCCAGCAGAGGATGGAAGGGAGCTGCGGCTCCAGGCGCCCCGCGGCTGCGGTCTGACACTGACTCAGCCGCCGCTGAGCACAGGGCAATCCCTGGCGGCCAGGCCTTCACGTATTAAACAGGTACCTTTGTCCCTCTAAGGAGAAGCTCGAGGCGAGGGAGGCGCGCAGCTGAGCCGGGGCAAGGGCACCACGGCCTCGTCTGAGCGCGATCTTTGGGCTCCGAGGGGAGCAGCGCAGCCGGGGCCCGGCCGCCTCCCACCGGCCCCTCCCGCCGCCGCCGCCGCCGCGGCCCCGCCCCCGCCTTGCCCCGCCCCTCCCCGCCGTCATTGGCTGCCGGCTCTGCCCACCAGCAAGCCCCGCCCCCTCCCCCAACCTGACGTTCGCTTCCCAACCCCCCGAGTGGCCGGCGTGCCCTGTCAATCACCCGCGCTCGGGGCGCGCGGCGCGTCCCGCCCGCCCGGGCGCCTGTGCCGCGGTGGGAAGGGGCGGGCGCTCGGGGCCGCCGCCGCTTCCCCTCCGCCTCGGGGTGCCGCCCCGGCCGGCCCCGCTTCGGAGCCCCGCGCCAGGGGCGGGGCGGGTCGGGAAGCAGTGCCCGGAGGTGAAGGGCCGAGCGCCGAGCCTGTGTCCCGCTTCCTGAGCTTCCCGGTAGGTTGCTGTCCCCGGCCGCCTCTGGGAGCGGCGGCGGTTGGAGCGGTCGCCGCCGCCCCGTGGGCCGAGGCCTTGGGCCGGCTCTCTCCTCCTTTCCCTGGCGGCCGCGGGACTGGCGGGGGCCGCGGAGCCCCTTGCGAGCGCGGCGGCGGCCAGGGCGGCCGGGCGGGCCGGGGCAGCGAGAGCCGGCGCCTGTGCGGGGCCGTGCCCCGGGCGGGTGTGGGGCCCGCGCCTCGCCGTGGCTGCGCTCCCGCGTGGCAAAAGCCGTCGCTGTGAGAGCTCCGAGTGCCCTCTCCTGCAGGAGTTGCTCGGCGCCGTGGGGCTCCTTGTCTGCCGGTTGGTGTCGGTGCTGCTGGCGGTGGTTGTTCCGAGCGAGCACCAAGCTGGCTTTGTAGGAACAAGTAAATTTGTTTTCCCGGTCTGTAGAAGCAGGTTGTTGGAGTGCGATTGTGCTCGTTTAGCAGATTAGCAGGTTAGAGGCAAACTGGGCTGCCAGTGCTCTTTTATTCTTACCTTTTATTTTGCTTTTCAGGAAGTTAATTTATGGGCGCGCTCTGAATGTAGTGGTTTTAACTTTGATTAATTAAAACCTCTAAAAGTGATGTTTCAGTGATTCACCATGGAACTCGGACAGACCTTATTTCCAGGCATTCTGGTTCATTTTACTGGTACACCTTTAATGAGTGTTGAAGTGACGTGCGATGTGTAAAAAACAAATTGCAATATGATCGAAGAATTTTTTCCTTGCTGAATTTTATAGTTAAGATCATTTGTAAGTGCATACATAGTTAGATACTGTGCATGTGCTTAAGCGTGATTATAAACGAAGGGCATTGTTAAGCATATTAAGCCTTGCTGCCTGCGTTATGACTGCTTGCAAGGATAAACAACTTACCTGCTCTTTAGACTCATGCCTCTTCTTAACCCACTTATCTAGTGAATGCATTTTGTCTCGAGCTACATTGGGATGTTAAAATCCAAGACGGGAGTAGTGCAATTTTGTTTTAAAGGGAAAAGATGAGATAGGCGTTTCTGTGCTAACTATATCGACCTCAGTATCCTTTGGTCAATTTATTTTTAGTTGAAACATATCAACAGTTAAACAGTATTTTCAGTGGAAAAAAGTGGTATTTTGTTGTGCTGGCCTGAAATAGAGAAACTACCTAGCGAACGGCAGACTATTTGCATCAGTTGAGAATGACTTCCAGCTAATTAATTTAATCTTCTTCTCGTGCTACTCTCTATCAAATAGATGTATTGGCTTATAAAATGTAAATGGTTTTCAAAATCTAAAGTACTAGTTCTGATACATCACATTTTCTGTAGAGCTTTTTTTTCTTTTGTGTGATCAAGATAAATATATTCAAGATTAGTTAAGAGAATTAATCTGTGATAGGCCATGTCTTAACCCTTCTGAAACTGTTCTTCCCCTAAAAAAAAGTGTAACAGAACCTATGAAAGAGTTTTTTCCTTGTCCAGCCTATTTATGTACAATTAGCAAGACTAAATTGACTTTCTTTTAGTGTCATTTTTCATAATCAAGTTTTTAATAATTAATTTCAATAACTAAATTTTCATAATTAAATTAATTAATTACTATGAATTACTAAAGCTCATGCATTGTATTGAATCTTAGTGTCCCCACTGTATCCTATGGAAATAGAATTGTTCTTGGTTCACTAGTTACTGTGCTAAATGGTTCTGTGATTAGAAGTAGCAAAGTTACATGTATTTCTAATATTTTTACTCCTGTCTTGAAAATTTGATTAAAAAAGATTAGGAAGTCTTCTGATGTTTAAGGTTTAAGAATAATTTATTTTAGTTATGCCTTTGAGACAACAATGAATGGATCATGAGGAATAAGGAAGTGACAGTGGCTGCTTTTCTCCAACATCTTCTAATTACAAAAAAGAAATTGCTAAAGAAAGGGTACTGATCAGCTGTATTAACTGTTTTTATCTAATGTTTCTCTGGCTGAACATTTTTTTCAGTCTATTGTAGACAAAACATATAGTTACATCTTGTTACTCAGGCTTTTCGTTTTACTTTTGAGTGATTTTTTTTGGGATGTTGTACATAAAAGTAATAATGTAATTAAAACCACACACAAACCACAGGAATAGCAAAGTTGTAAGGGAGTTTGACATACTGCTTCTTCACAGTTCAGGCTCACTGATTCAACTGCAAATTCATGTTTAGAGTTCTCAGTCAACCCTTAATACCTCACCTGAGGTTGTATGAACAAACTATCTGACAGTGCTTAGGGGAAGAGTGGGACAATCCTTTTCAGCCGTGGTCTGGGTTTAAATGATCTAAAACTGATCGTGTCATTTACTAATGTAGAGGGGATGGTATGTTTCCAGTGTACACTGGGCCTTTAACACACTTTCAAAAATATTTTGAGACTTCTATATAATTGATTTTCCTGATCTATATAAAGGTAAAAAGAGTAACTTTGAAGTAATTTTTGTATATTTTCTGCCAATCCCTAATTTTTTAATGCTATGCAGGCCTTTTAATGCTTCCTCAGTGCTGCTGCAGAACAAATGCAATGAGATCAGGCCTGATGCTGCTGTGCCTGTTTTTCTAAGCGTAATTCTGAGTAGCCTCCCAGACATTGTCACTGGACTTCTAGAGCTTTGCAAGCTACAGCTGAAACAGCTGGATGAAGAAAAATGTGTGTTTAAGTTAAATAGTTGCTTAAATTAAAGCAGTCTAGTGAGAAGGTTGTTAAAAGCTAGGGTGATGATAACAGGTAAAGACAGTGACTGGAACATCTGTCCCTCCCTGTGATCTTAGGTAAGGCACTTAAAATTTAATGTCCCCTCTTTGGCATAGGGAGGATGTAGAAGAGGAGACATCACATGCCAATCCATGCTGTAGAATTGGTTTGGACTGTGGTTACTTAGGGAGCTTTCTGAAACTTTAACTTTCAGAGTTAGAAAAGAAACTCTTAGTTGTGTAGTATGGAATAATTTATTATGGTGAGATTTAGCTCACCTGTTATATTTACTTATACTCTTTTATAGATGATATATTCATTACCTTAAATTTATGAAAAGGTTTCTTTCTAACAAAAGGGGGAGAGAATATTTATATATTAAATATACTTGTATGGAAAATATAAATATTTGTGGTAAATATATAATATCAAATATGCAGAAATTTCAGAATATTACAAATGTGCCAGTGCATTCTTGTTGCATGTTCATTGAACTGCATGTTCCTTATCTCTTATAGAGGACATTTTAAGCATCTGCATTTCCCTCTCTTCATCACCTCCTTTATCTGATGTTTTTGACTTTGTGTAGAAAACCTTTTTAAAAATCCCCATTTGGCTGTTAAAAGAAGGGTATTTAGTGCAAAATAAGTGTATTCTGTGGGTATGAAAAGCTAAAACAGTTATCTTGCCTTTTGTATGGTATCTTGCCTTGTGCTGTGGAGTTCGGAATGGGAGACATACTGATCAATCAGAAATGTTTTTGCCCAAATAACTGTAGGTCATAGAAGCCCATGACACACACAAGTAGGATTTGCATATTCAAGTAAGTTTTTTAGTTAATTTGACTTTGCGTTTAACATCATTAATATAACTACAACTGTTTTTTCCTATTCTTTAGGATCTTCTCTGTAAGCTTACTAGCCAGCTTAGCTTTTAACATACCAGGACTTTGTAGTAAAAGTTTTACTTAACTTAGTAATTACGGTTTTTAATTAAGGTTTAATTACTAAGGTAAGTAAATTCAGTGTCATTTTCCTAAAATTAAATTTTTCCCTCCAGTTTCCCTGCATGGTGATTTATAGTCTTCATCAACCATGTGTTTTGATTAAGACAGGATGGGGACTACAACAGTGGAGGATGATGTCCTTTTCAGTGGGCCAAAAATACAAGTGTTTTATGACAAACAGAGCCTAGATTTCAAGTATGTGGTTTGTCTCAACTTCTTGTATTCTCTGCAGTTATTTGTTGAGTAATTTATGAGTTGCCATGCTTTTTGTTCAGTAAACCCTGTGGAATAACAGAGTATAGATGGAGCAGTTTCCTTCAGAAGCAGAGCTGAAGGTGGTGTTGGGGTGGCCGTTTGTGTAAGGAGGTCACTGGGGTGTGATGTCCTTGAAGGGATGCTCTTGATGGGCTGTGAAACGCCAGTCCTTGTGGCTGTGCTGCAGTGGAAAGGCCCTTCTCTCTAATATGGGGCATTCCCCTGCTCCACTTCTGGCTGTGCAGTTTTGTAGCACACTGCTCCACTCTTGCTCTCCATCCTGTCTCTTCTATCCTCCTCTGAGTCGGTTCAGCTTCTGTTGAGTAGAGTTACTGAGTTTGTGAGCTTTGTGGTGCTCTGAGTGTGTGAGTAATGGCTTCACTGGGGCGTGGGAGTGCTGATGCTGGTGAGCCATGGGAGCAGCAGGCAGTGTGCTACGTGCAGTAGGAGAAGAGCCATGGTACTAACACATCAACATCGTCTAATTGCATTTTGTTGTTTGCATTTTGCAGATTTCAGACTTAGGTTCTGCGGAACCCATAAAATTCTTCTTTTTGGTTCAGTTTGTCTTTGAGCTGGAGATGCTAGTTACCTGGTGAATGTTGGATCTGTTACATTTTTAAAGCTTCATTGGCTGCATTTTTTGTTTTTGTAGAAAATACTTTAAAAGCATGGGCTTCTTGACAGGTTCCCTTTGTGATGTTGGAAGTTGTGATTTAGTCCAGGATAGGACACATGTCTGCAGCCTATAAGAAAGGGCTCTTTAAAAACGTATTATTATGCGTGGAAGAATCCTGTGAGTATCTTTTTGTATTTAAGACACCAAGCATTTTCCATTTTATGTCTTTATAGTTAAATGAAGTAGTTAACACGACTGTTAACATGTTTCAGCAGCTTTTTAATATAATGATTTAAAGCAATCTTTAAAGGCATGCAGTGTTGCTTTAGAGTTCTGCTAGCTTATAAAGAAGAACATACTTAATTTCATGTAGTATTGATATTTTTGATGTCAGCTTAAATGTAGGTAATGTCCATAAAAATGCAGCTTTTAAAAAATCTTAATTAATTATGCAGTAATCGTGGGAAGATGAAGTAATACTGTAGAGGCTAAAGTCAGGGAGATTATTGCTTTAAGGGTTGTTGGGAGACATGTTTCGCTTCTAACCTCAACCACTAGTATTTTCTTAGTTGCACCTTACAAATGCTTTCTTCTGGAAACAGAGAAGTTCAGTATAGAATGTTTTTTACTTTCTGTGGAAGATCACTTCAGTTGGCACTCATTCATTTCTTGCAGTGTTCAGTCGGCAGGTTGCTCAGTGTATCAAGTTGTTAAGGTTCCTGTGTAACATTTGCTGATAGTAGGCTGAGGCATCTTTAAATCTGGAGGCATCTTTAAGTCTAAATAAAAAATGATGAAACTTGAATTTATGCTTAACAGTAAAGAGGGAGGGCAGAATTTTTCCAACAGAGAAGAGGAAGACAGAATAACTAAATTTGCTCTTAAGCTTTTGTCAGATGGAGAGAAAAATGTCTTTACAGGAATGCTCTTTGCTTTTAATTTTTCCAACAGTATTTTCACTATTGTTTGTTTTTATGTAAAACCTTGGGAGACCTTTAAGTAAGTACTGTTGATTGTACTTTGAATTTTTAAAACTTTTCATTAAAATTCAGTCTGTTTTTAAGGAAATTAGGTATTTTTGATCTGCGTCTCTCTCATCTGCTGCCTGTAGAAATGTGGGATTTTTAGGGCAGTTTTAACCAAACTTAGGTTGTTATGCCTGCGAAGATAAGTTCTATAAGCTTCATAAAAACCAGTTTAGATGGTAGATATTTATTAACCATTACCATGGTGAAGGAAGGATTTTATATGTTTTGTGTGGTAGTAGCTTGAGAGCTGTTCAGCTTGCAACTTGTAGTACTAGGCAAGCAACAGAACATCTCCACTGAAGAAGGGAATATTTTAATGTGGGAAGAAAAAAGGGGTTTTGTGAAGAGCTCAAGATATATCAGAGGGTGGCCTGCAAATGCAGTGGATATGTGGAAGATAACTAGAAAGGTGAAGTTATTACACTGGCGCTGTGTGAGTGTTGAACACTAATCTGTAGGCAGCTAAGTTTAGCTAACATTGATACTTTTGAGGAATGATTCTATTTTAATCTTCCTAAGTAGCACAGCAAGCATTTAACTACACACAAGTGCCCACATCAACATACTGACATTTTCTCATTTTAATGCTTGAGAATTTTGTTTTGATTTAAAATCAGTGTCGTTAAGTAACTGCCATTAGACCTTGACAAAATTGATGTCAACAGCACCACGTTGTTTTGTTCTCAGAACTTTTAAATAACATCAGATGATTTCATATTTAGTGTCATTTGAATTTGTGTAAAACACTGGGAGTTCCATAGGAAGGCATTGGTTTAAATATGTCCTGTATTACATCACTAATGATGAATCCAAGATCTTAACTGTGTCTAGTGTTTCACCTTAATTTTTGTCACTGTGTATCTTGTGCATTCAATATGACGGTTTCAAGCATTTGGTGTGGTGTCTGAGACTTTATCTATACCATTTTATTCCATATTAAACCTATAACAGAAGAAAAAAGCTTTAGAGCCTTTTGAAGACTATAGAACTGTAGTTTCCATTTGATAGAGACATTTTAGGTATACATTGCAGTGAAAGTCATGCAAGTGAGAGGAGAGTTGCAAGTGTGTGTAGTAGTGAAGTACTTGGAACTGCTGTAGAAGTACCTATCTGGTTTATGGAGACAATTAAGACAGCAGAATCGTTTGACTGCCATGTAGTTTGTTATTGTTAAAAATCCTTGACAGATTCATAGCTGCAAAACTTTGTCTGGAGACATTTTCCTGTACCGTGAGTTATCGCTTTCCTGACATGTGGAGTTATTAAACTTGAACCTGAGTCCTCCTGTCTTAAGTTCTTGAAGTAGAATTTGATCATCTAATTAAAGTTAAGTGACAGAGAATTGTGTCAGAGAACTAAAAATACTTTTAATTTTGAAAACTGATCTTCACAATCACTGTGGAATGCTAGAGCACATTATGTATTTTAGCCTATCCAAAATCTAACCTGAAGACAGAATTAGTGTCTTTTGGACTCTCAGAAATGTTTTGGGTTTTTTTTCCATGTAGCACCAGGGTGTTTCACAATGCTACTTAATTTTGTCTTCAGATATAGTTATGGTGTTAGATTAAATGCAATACTTTTTTTTTTTTTTAATTTCTAGGTGTGTTAACTTCACCGTTTCTCTGGTCTAGCCTTAGGCTAATCTGAACCTTTCTGTTATTCTGCTGTAATACTTGTGTGCTGTGGTACAATTATTCGTGTAGAAAATTGACGCCTCCATTATGTAGTATTAGCTAGCTCAGCATTTGCTTTCTGCCAGCTGAGGACAATGTAGCCCATTTAAGTCTGTATGGTTGTGGTGGTGGAAATGTGAAGAAACAAATGCTTGAAATATTGCTTAACCATCAGTTTTGTCCTTTCTGTGCTCTTTTTAGTAAGTCAGCTTTAATGGTGTCATTAGATTTTAAAAATTATTTCTTGTGTTATGGCTCTCCTGAAAACTGACTTTCAGCTTTTACTCTGAAACGGTGATTATAGGAAAAGTGCAAGAAGGATGCCTGAGCAGAAGTTTTAACCAAATAACTGCATGCACTTGCATGGAATCTTTAAGTGTAAGTTGATGGGATTTTATAGTGGAAGTCTATGATGAAGTGTAATTCATAGATTACGGCCAAACTTGCCTTCTAGATCAATGAGAAAATAAAAAAGTTTATGCAATGACCAGAGATAGCCATCTCAGCTGATGCTTGTTTAGAGTTAACAGAGATGAAGAGATTGCTTGGAGATCTTAATTGCTACATAATTAGTCCAGGCTGTCATTTGTGTGAAAAATTGTGTTGACTTAGGGTGACCCCCAGTACTGTACATGTCTTCTGATGTGACAGCATTTTGACCAGAGCTGGCAGTTGGTGGTGCAGAAGGATGCATTATTGTTAATTAGGTAGCACTGACAAGTGTGGAGAACAGATACTGAATTTTGGATATTGGCAGCCCTCCAATGTGTTCATGTGACTGTAAACCTTGGTACAAGAAAAGTTACACTAGTTTAACTAGGATAGACTTCTTAAACAAGCTTCAGTAAGGATGAGGCAGGTTTTTGGTTAGTTCTTGTACAGGCAAGTGGTTGATTAAATGTGTTAGTAAAGCTGTTTCTCTGCTAGGTTTTGTGCATTTATGGAGGAATATGGAATATGGCCGTCTGTGGTTTGTTGATGTACTTTCCCTAGGGAAATGGGTATATGCATGAAAATTGAAACGCTTATTCTAGAATCTTGAAGTAATTATTTTTGTTGAAAATAGTGCGTGGCAGTTTATATGGTAAGAGAAAAATCTAATTTTTTATTTAATATATATACCACTGGAGATGAAAACAAGACTTCAGAAGGCTTGGTTTTGTAAATGCTTTCATAAGAAAGATACTTGGATTTACTTGACTCTTTCAGTTAGTCTGCTTCTTTCAGTGCATCTCATTCATATGTATCTGAAGGTTGAGACTGTACGTATGTAGACTTACCTTCAGTTACCTAAATCCTTGTTTTATGAGGAAAATCATACATATCTGTAAGAGTAAGCATATATGTATTTTAAAACAATCGTATTTTTTAGGAATGCTGAGAGTCTAATTTATACACCAAAATGAATAAATTCTGTTCTTGGTTTTGCAAAACTTAGCTGAGTCTAGAATTGGTTGGTATTACAGAAGGCAGATGTGGCAAAAAACTGAATGCTGCAAGAACAGTACTGTTGTCTGAGTTTCTGAAAGTGAAAATAAGAATCTGTGGAAAACTGAGACTTTTAAGTTAGAAAGAAATGGTAGTGTAGAAGGTACTTGAGATACAACCATTGTATTGTTGGAAGTTGTGGTAATGCAAGCAAAATTTACATGCACTTGTGATCTGTTCATTGCTTTGCAGTGCTGAAGAGCATGAATCAAAATAAAAGTGTTTGAGGCCATGCACACTGAGAAATAAACTGCACAGTTGAGCTCCTGCATGATCTGTTATAAAGAGATTTCATTTGCCTTTGAAAAAAGGTTATTATATTTGCTTTCTTAAATAAACATCCATGTCTTCTGAAGTGTGAAAAATTTTATGTAATCAAGAAGTAGCAATTGCTTTGTGTGTTTTCCCTCTTTGCTGATGAAACTCTAGGAAGGATTTCAAACTTGCTAGTGTATTATGTACTTTTTCTCTGTGAAGGAAATGTAGCAAATGTGGGTTCTGTAGTTAAGTATTTGGAAAGGCAAACTGGCAGAGAAATGGTGTGGCAGGGGTTTTTGATGGCTTGAATGTTGATCCTGCTGAAGATTTTATTTAGCTGCATTGTCACTTCTTGTATGTTTCTTATTTTATTATGGGGATACAGCAGTCTTCCCATGTGAAGCTGAAAAAGGCCATCCTTATTTCTTGTGTTAGTTAATATCTACTACAAAATACTGATTTTTTTTTTTTTTTTTTGGGCGGGGGGGGGGGGAGAAGATGTTGTTTCAGAGAATTTCCATATTCTTTTTACAGTGCTTTCAAGGTAATTGTTTAACTAACTGAAGTCAGAATAAGTAGCTAAGGAATGGGAGAATTAAATAGTCTTTGATGAATTAACTAACTTCTGAAAATATGAGGAACAGATAATACCAAGCTGTATTTTGTGTTTATGTGAAAAAATTTTTAAAAAACTGTAAAATCAGATGCCATTAGTCTTTGAATTCCCCAGGTATATGAAATTGATTATATTGTTTAGAGCAAAATGTGTTGTTGATGAGTAAGTTTTCATTGCCTTCAGGTCACATATGAAGAACACTGTCTAAAACTCGTAAATGATTCAGTGATGAGCAATTTTGATACAGGTTACTGATAGCTGGAGAGAGAAATTGTGTCAGGAGAAATTTGTTTCGAAATGTTCTTTGTTTTTCAAAGCTGATATCATGAGTATGTACCATCTATGGAAGTTTTATGTACTGAATATTTCAGCACACTAATTTTGTTTTTAGTTTTGAGTGAAGTGCTAATGATTTTGCATATTGTTTCTGCTTTGGAAATCTGAAAAATGATGAAGTAATAATTTAGTTACATTTAATTGAGTTATGCAATGAATCATTAAACAACTTTTAGTTTTTGCTTAGGAAAATATTATACAAAAAATAAAGCTAGAGACATATTTATTTGTAATATAAATCATTGGAATAGCAGCTCAACTTTTGGTCACATTAAAGTCATGTGCAAGCCTACATTGCTCTTGTTGGACTAAAGTGAAAATAATGAAATCCACTCTTCTGTCATTAAATGTTTATTTTTCATTTTAAATAAAGCGGTGGATCTAACTAAATCATATAATTTTAGAGATATTTTCCAATTCAAATTCTGTCTGATAACTTTTTCACAGTTAGAAACTGTTGTCCTAAACTTTCAAGGGATCTTCAATTATGAGCCTATTTGCTGTGGATTTGGAATTTCATAGATTTCCTCTGTTGCGTAGAGACATGTAAATAAAAATGAATTAAAATAATGCAGTAATAACTAGTCTAGAAAGAACCGGTTAATTTTTCCATTATGCATACAAAAATAGCAGAAACAGTTAATTAGATATTTAAGTTTTGTATTATGATCTCACAGTGAAGCTTGGTTTCAGATTTGTAGTATGAATTTCAGGTTTTCTACTCTTAAATATTTCTAAAAGAGTTTTGTTGGATGGAATCTTGTGTTATTTTTTCTGCAGTACAGATGTATTTGTAACATGTAAATGATCTTTGGAAAGTGAACGTGACTGTTCTTCATCTCAGTTGAAGACTGTAGTAGATGAAGTATTCAATAAAAATTACATGAAGTATTAGAGAAAGTATCTTGGAAATCTGTGGCAGAGGCACTAAAACTTTTTCTTCACTCTTCTAGAAGATGTGAGAAGAAGCTGTGTTGCTAAATTACTGTAACTGCCAAAATCATGAGCCCTTGGGGTTAGAAGTGTGTGAACAGATACTTGAGAGGTGAGAAACTGCAGAAGTATAAAAATGCCAGAAGGCTGAGTGAATTTTAAATGCCTCGTGCTGAAACCAGGACTGTTTCTTTACAATCTTTCATAAAAGAATAAAATATCCCATGTTAGAAGGGGCCCAGAGAATCATTGAAGTCCAACCCCTGGCCCTGCGCAGGACACCCAAGAGTCACACCATGTGCCTGAGAGTGTTGACCAAACACTTCTTGAGCTCTGTCAGGCTCTTGCTGTGCCCACTTCCCTGGGGAGCTGTTCCAGTGCCCAGCACCCTCTGGGTGGATATTAGAACTTTTCTAATATCCAACCTAAATCACCCCTGACACAACTTCAGGCCATTCTCTTAGTCCTGTCACTGGTTACAGCATCTCTGTAGTTCTTCCCTTCATCAGACCTTCCTTCCACCCGGCATACAGCTCACTTTTTTGCCTTATTTCTGAGAGAAGACTCCTGCTCAGCCAAGCTGGCCTTCTGCCTCCACTGCTTGATTTATGACATTTTGGAACTTCCTGTTCCTGTGCCCCTGGGAGGTGGCACCTAAAAAATGACCGGATTGATGGACCCCAGCACCCTCAAAACCATTTTCTCAGGGCATCTTACTGATTCTTTAAACAGCTTGAAGTCAGGTCTTATCATGCCCGGGACTGAAATTTTGCTGTCACTTTTTCTCCTGATAATGGAAATTTAAACTCAATTGCTTTGTGGTCACTGTTGCCAAGGTTTCACTGTGGCCAAGTCATGACTTCATTCACGAGATCTTCCCTGTTAATAAGCAGCACATCAAGGAGGGCACCTGTTGTAGCTGGCTCCATTAGTTGCTGTATTGTAAGGCTACCCAGGTTTCAGACTTTTCTGGACCTATTTGTGCAGCTGTGTGACAAGGGCAGCTGTTTTGAAGATGTCCCTTAGTTCCTCAGAGTAATTTTCTGGAATCATTGTCCTGGATAGGTGGCCTATAATAGACTCCTACAATGACATCCACTTTATTTTTTTTTGTCCCTTAATCCTTACTCAGAGACTGTCAGCCTGCCATTGCTGGCTTCAGGCAATATTCCAGCCCTTCCAGCCCACCTGCCTTGCCTGTCCCTCCTGGAGAGCTTGTGACCATCCAACGTGGCACTTCAATCAAGGGGCTCATCCCACCGGGTTTCACTTATTCCAGTGATGATCCTCATGCTGTGTGTGATGGTGTGGAAACATTTTGGGTGTGATCTGTTGTAGCTGACACCGCCTGGACCAGTTTAAGGATCTCACTAGCACTCAGTTCCTTGTGTTTTGGGATGCCGTCCCATTGCTTATCACTGTCAAACCTGTTTATGTCCTTTTGCTTCTTCCAATGTAACTTAAACCTTTATCAAATTTTTATTTTATTCTTTAGCTCTTTTGCTGCTGTATGCTTTTCTTAAAAGTAGAGCAAAATGTTAGTATACTGATAGTAGCAGTGATGTATGATCTTGTAATTACAATGTGAAGGGTACTCTTATGTTACCCAAGGGAGCAGTTATGGTTGCATGTTTCATTTAAGTTTGTCATTCCTGGGCAGTGGAATGTTCTATTTAGCTACTTTAATGTTCTCTTAATTAGTTTGTTCAGGAGTAAATCTGGAACATGAAAAAGGAATGAGTAGATAGTAAGTTTGATTTTTTCAAAGGTGACTTGCACACTTGGGTGTGAACATTGTCATGACAACACTTTGGAACATGTAAGCTTGCATATAATTACAGTGGTGTTCCTGCTGTTGCTGCAGGATCAGGCATTTGAGAAATGTATGAATAAAGAAGATGCTTAAATGGGCTGTTCTTTTATTCTGCCTTATGTAGTGTCCTAGAGAGTCATTGTTGCTACAGAATAGGGGTCTTATGTGGCGTATAGTCTTTAGTAGTGTTAATTGGGACATTTTCAAGCAGAGTTTTAGAGAGATGTGTAGATTTATAGCTCTAATCTAGGGATACTTCTGCAAGTGTTAGGTGTCTGAGTTGTGAGTCAATTGAAACTCAGTTGTCATTTTTCTTACTTTTCTTCATTGTGCCTCTCCTTACTTTTCATGCAGTCTCTCTACAGGGCTTGGAAAAGTCTATCAGATTACACCAAAAAAAATGAAACCTCTGCTAGCTGTTGTTTGTTGTGCATGTCAGTTACTCTGAAGTTACTTGCTTTCTTCCACTCTTGTTTTATTTTTTGTCTTCAGTCAATACAAATTACAGATTTAATTTATAATTGAGATCTAATTACTTTTTCTTCTATGTAATACCATTTTGACTTTTTTTGATAGCTTCATTTGCCTTTCTCTTCACACTTGAACATAGTAATTTCACTCCTTTGATATTGCTTTGTCAACTTGCCTTTGATGGTGTTTGCCATTGTCCTGATATTTAGTCCTGTATCTTTTTGAACTAAGAACAATTATTTAAATCCTAACAATATTCCCTAATGTTGGGCTGAAGTTTATCGTTTAAGTGTGCTCATTTATGTAGTCAGAAATGAAAAAAATGAAAATTAAACCGAAAATCAAGCTGTGAAATGAGGATGGCATGTTTTTTGCAGCTTGTCTATAACTATCATATAGCAAGAAAGTGATTTTGCAAATAATTTACAATGCTTACACTGTATGTATTCCTTTTGTGCTTCAGATGATGCACACCTTTGAATGATGTCTGTCTTCTGAGCCTTAAAAATTATGTTGAGTCTTTGAGACAAATCTGCTGCATCTTCCTTAATAGTCAAAAAAACCTGTACTTTCATTCTCTATCAGAATTTTTTACATGATAAGTAATTGCAAATACTATATAAATATATCTCTTTGCCTTTTGGTGCTTTTCCTTTAGAATGTGAGCATTATGGTGAAGAGAAGATACTGCCATCAACATTATAACACTGTCATAGGTAAGTACAATGGAAATAAATATAATCATGAGAAAGTTTTGTATTTTTAAGGTAAATGCATCATAAAATATTGCACAGGAACTTCAAAATGGAGAAAGTCATAAGCACTGTCCTTTTTTTGACTGAGTTGCAGATTATTTTATTAGGAAAATGTAAGAGAACACCTGTGTCCTGGAGGAACTATGACAAGGAATACTTCCATGTCTTCCTTTAGATATGTAGTGTGGGAAAAATGTGAGGGACTTATTCTTATATAAATTTCAGCTTATATAAAAATCTTACCTGTAATGTAAGTCAAGTATCTGTTGGTTCAACAGGAGGAAAGGGGAGGATTTAAGTTACTGTGTAATAGATTTGTCCATATAATAGACACATTTCTGGAAATCAAAATTGATGTTGTTTGTCATGTATTTGGTACACTAAAAATTCTAGGATTGTTTATTGTTAGTTCTTTCTGAAAAGGCCAGTAAAATATGGAAGTCTTCTTTTCTTTGGTACCTAAAACATCTAGTTGCATTCTTTTGCATCAAACATGCTGACCTGCATTCTAAGAACTGAATGGTGACTTTGAAGTTCTACTTCAACACACTTAATGTCTCGCTTCCTTTATTTCTTCCTTTCCTTCCACTATGCTTTTGTGGCATAGTGGGTGAGGGAAAACTACCTATTGCTTCCCATTGAGTTAGTTCCTTTGAGATCTCTGGTTTAGGAGGTGACTTTAGGGTATCCAAAAGCCTGCAAGATTATGTAGTATGTCCCCTTTTCTCTTAAACGCTTCTGTCTGTACCAAAAAACCCACAAGTTTCATTATTCACTGCTGAAGTCCTTTTCCCTGGCATTAAGCAAGTCATCTCAGATTGTAATCTGCGTTTGAGTTTTTTTATTGTTCTCAGAACAAGCCTTTCATTCCCCCTTTCACAGTATTGTGGTCGTATTTCTTTGCCAAACAAATTTCCATGTACTTCCTTATTCAGGTAATATGTTAGTCAGCTGTTGATTAATGATTTTTTAAATGTCATCTAGTAATAACCATGCTATAACCATGTATATGATTTAGCAGATGCAACTATTCAGGTGATTGTTCATATTATTTGGTATACTTTTCACTACTACCTCTTTGAGTTTTGAAATTTTGTGGTAAGCTGTGATATGAGTAATTTTACTTTGTGAGAATTTGGTTTACAAAATAAAAGTGTCTTCAGCTCAAAGTATTAAAAATAAGCTCCTGGTGACTACCTTTAAAATAGGCTGCAGCACGTGAAATACATTTTTCCAGAAGATGTTCTCCATTACTTCAGCGTATTCCCAACATTGAAGCAAATGTAGGAAAATAATTTTGGACAGATATTTAACTCATTGTGGAATTTTGCCAGTGTAGAAACTTCTGAATTACGGGGTTTTACGCCACTGTCATCAAATAGAAAACAGTATCCATTGTTCCTATAGCTGAGATTTAAAAACAAAAGCTTTCTTGTGATTCTTTACTACAGCAGTAAGATAGCATTGTTTTTGCTGAAATCCATGTAGGAATTCGTGTCTAGGCAATGATGCTAAACAAGGGAGAAGGGGAGCAGGGAAACAGGTTTATGACAGAAGTATAGTAGGGGAGAATAAGTAAATATAGTTTAGTTTCAGATTCTAGGAGTTACTGAAAGAACTGGAGTGTCCTTGCCATGAGATTATAATTTGAGCACTTCAGAAATTACAGTTCAGAAAATACAATTTATTTCTATAACTTCAATAATTGTGCAGCTTGAGCATTTGCTTAAAACAGCCGATACTATTTGAGGGAAATAAATAAAATGCCTTCATTTGAAGAGCTGGCATAAGGTGAAGTGAGTGTGTCCAAGCATCAATTTTAAGTGTGTTTATTCAGGAAGAAGTTTTATAGGGGTTTTTGTTGCTTTTTAAAAAATAACTATTGCTTGAAGTGTTGAAATTTTAGTGCACTTCAGTCACTACAATAACACTTGCTGTTGCATATTAGAAATAGAATTAACCCTTAAGTAGTGCTTTTCATGGATCTGTGAAGCAAATATAATTAGTTAAAGCTTAATTGTGTGTCTAGTTGAAGGGAAAGGTAATTTTGTACAAGAAACTTACTGTGTTGAATAACTTGTTTTTCTTCTAACAGAATTCCTCTAAAGACTAGGAAATATTGCTGGTGTTGTGCATTCTGGAAATACGTTTTACTACAGATACCACCAAGGCTTTGCAAACAGAATGAACATGCTGCTGCTGACTGCTTACCCACAGTAACCAGCTGGGAATTTCACTCATGATGTTTTCATTCTCACCTTGTCCAATTGGAATTTGCTTATACTGATTTTTAAAAAGACGAATAAATCAAAGTGGAGTACCGTAAATTGGACATGGAAAATAAAAAGAAAGACAAAGACAAACCAGATGAAAGAATGGCAAGGCCTAGTGGGAGATCAGGCCATAATCCACGTGGAACTGGTTCTTCAAATTCTGGAGTGTTAATGGTTGGCCCTAACTTCAGAGTTGGTAAAAAAATTGGATGTGGTAATTTTGGAGAACTACGGTTAGGTAAGATCCTTGTTTATTTGTTTCAGTTTCATTGTTCAATTGTGCCATTTTTATGGAGTTTAGGCAAGAAAATTTCTCTATGAATACCGTGCAGCTCTTCAAACTGCCTTAAAGCTTCAGATGTGCAAGGCATATTCAGCCCATCTTTTGTGGTTTTACCCCAGCCGGTGCAAGCTTGATGACATAAAGAATTTTTATAGCAGGATGCTTCCTGTGACTAAAATGTTTCCTAGCTATATGCAGTGCTCTCCTAAATTCAGTCACTTTTCTCTTCCAAGATGTGGAAGTTACATCATGGTTATTGTAGCAGTCTTTTCTGACTTCCTGAAGCACTTTATTGAGGTATATTTAGGGCTAAATGTATGAGACACATCCCCATCTTGTAAGTCTGGCCATTCTGTTGGAGATGCTGTAACCAGGTACTGCAGACTTTTTAATACTGGTGAGCAAGGAAATTCCGTGGTGTCTTTTTTAATGTAGTGAGTTTAAACACTTGAGTTGCTGTTAAACAGGACAGGGAAAATCCATCTGTAGAGAAAATTTGGGATAATTCAGTCACTCTAGTTCTCTGCTGAACAGATGGCTGAAAATCAGATGGTGGAGAAGGCAGACTGAGAAGGACCTATAGAGTTTTGAAGAATTTAAGGAGTACAGCTGGAAATGCTAGCATTTATTAAAATAGACATGATGGGTGTGTACTTTTGGAAGACTACATGTTTAGTTTTGGGGACTGTATTTCCAAGATGGACAGCATGATTAGGGTCTTCAAGATGTCTAAGTTCAACTATGTTTTAATAAACACAGTTTGACACTTACTGGCAAGAATTTACTCTAGTATTGTTAGAAGGCTTGATTTAAAGTGCTTCATGCATTAAATAGAGGTGGATTTCACAGTCAGATATTTGAGAGGATGGTGGGCTATATAGGTGGTGCTTCTGTTGATCAGTGCCTGTGGTAGAAGTAATACTCATTGCCCTTCAGACAATATTTGTGATACAGTATTTGTGGAACGTATAATATGTTTATAATATAGTGTGTTCTTGGGGGCTGTCAGGATGTAAACAAGCTTGGCAAATTAATACTGTAGAGGGATTTAAGACAATATTGCTGCAGTTCTGACTTAGGACACTGAATTTTGCAGTCTCACTAATCGGTACTCTTGTTACTACTATTAATAGTTACACAAAATTGATACATTTTGACATTTACAGTGTTGCATACATGACTTTGCAGTCCACAAATCAAGCTGAAAAATTGCCCTTCCTCACTTGCTAAACTTTTGCATACTGCCTTCAAATCTTAATTTTTGTTTCAAACCTCTCAATGAACTTAATCAAACCAGCAAGATTAATTCTACATAAAGGCAACTGCAAACTAGTAAAGGTAATTTTTTGTCAGTCTTTTTTTTTTGGTCACAAGGTGCAGAGCTGATTAAGGATTAATATCTGATTAACTTACTTGCAGCTGTTACAGTGAAACAATGAATTTTATTTTAAATACAATATTAAATTAGTTAAGACTTACAGTTTGATAGTATTGAAATAAAATAGAGCAAGTAAGTGAAAGGAATAGGAGGGGGATTATGGGTCATTGTACTGTCCTGCAACAGTCACCAGGACGAGTGCAGCCTTTCTGATTTTAGTATCTGTGGATTTTGCTTATATTCTAGATATTTCAAATCCCTATTTTTTGTTTGTGAGGGAGAGGTTTTAAATGTAAGTTACTGAAAGAGTTAATATTGCTGTTATAGATGCTGATTTAATTTTTTTAGTTTTTCATTTGCTTTACTACAGTATCAAGTACTTAGCCTGCACCCTTTCTACAAAGGTGTACACAAGTGCTTAGTTTTTTATATGCACTTCTGCAAATGGAATATATTTTGAGCATATGTCCTAAGGTTAAACCTGAGGAACTTAAAGGAGGAATAGAATCGTAGAGTGATGAATTGGGGCTCAGAAGATAAAAATTCAGTTATATATCAGGAGCTGCTGTTCTTCCATCTGAGAAGAAATTGGAGGTCACGCTTCAGTAGTGGCTTGTGGATCAAATGGGAAATTGTCTTTCTGTAGCAAATTACTGTTTGTGATCTTCAACCATTAGCTTGCAAAGGGCTAAATTACTTTGGATATTGAGCTGTTAATTTTAAGACTCTCTGTTATATTTAAATTAAACTGATATAGTTAAACTGATAAGGTACTAAAGAGGGAATTTGTTGCTGTTACGAGAGATACATTTACTCAATACCTGTTGTGTGTTTATGGACAGATCAACAGTGGTGTTTTACATATGTGTCTGCTGTATTTCAAAGAGAGGATTGTCCTGACTGACCACCTGGAAACTTAGTGTCCCTGCTGATGCTACTTCAGAATAAGCATGTCATTATAACTTTTGGAACTCAGTATCCAGTTATTTAACTGTAACTGGGTTTGTTACTTACTCAGAGTAGGTGATGTACATAGCTAAGAGGTGGAATGACCAGGGCTCCAGCTTCTTATAGATTCTGATACCATGCAAAGACACAGAAACAACTGCAAAGTACACTTCTTACCAAAAATGTAACTGATATAGTCATCCAATAAGAAATACTGGATATCCGCTGTAGTCCCTACGTAGGGGACTATTACCCCCTTTATAGCATACTGATCATATTAATTATGTGTTTGTTGTTGTGAAGCCCTCAGGTTATTTGTTTTTTTTTGGTGAAGATTGATCCCCTAAGAGATGTAAGCTTTTAATGCATCTTGTTTCAGCTTTACAGGAGTACTCTATTTTTTAAAAGACTCATTAGCACTTCATAGTATTTGACTATTGGTGTAACTCACTTGGTCAAAGCATGGTCATGGGTTCCGTCCCTCTGTGGGGCATTCTCTTAAGAGTTGGACTCAGTGGTCCTTGTGGGACCCTTCCAAATCAGAATATTCTATGTTTCTGTGTAACTTTCTTCACAGAGAACTTTTTAGACTTGGTCCTTGTGTTTCCCCCATTTGATTTCTTTAAGAAAACTGAGATAAACATAGGAAATTCAGACCTGAGTAATACTACAGAGAAAAAAGGAGAATTATCATTAAGAATAATATGCACTAACTTCATTTGAAAATTATAAAGAAATAGCAAGTGTTGGAAGTGACAACTTAATCTATCTTTTATCTGCTATTTCTTAATTTTACACCTATAAAACTTGTTTAACGTTTTAGTCATTGCATGCAGTTTGAAGTGTTGCTTATTGAAAAGATCTTACCCAGTTGTAGAATCCCTTTTAAAGCAGCAGATACGTTTCCTAAATGGTGTAATCTCATTTAGAAAATGGTTGGGAATGTTTTTGTCCTGTCCTAAGTTTCAGCTCAGTCAAATAAATAATTGAGGAAAAAAAGAGTCCTCAATTAATTAACTAGTTAATTCTAGTTTTAGTTAGTGGCTGATGTTTCAAAACTACATGGTAATTTAAAAATAAATTTAAAATAGTTTTCAGCAATAATTACGAAAATATCACATTCTGGTTATTGTGATTTACCAATTTTCAAGCTTTTTTAGTACAAAAAAAATCACAAACTTGGTGCAATATCTGCAACTCTGAAATTTCCACCTCTTACACTATTCAAAGAAAAAATCTTTTTAAATTAAGGTATTGGATTAATGAACCCACATTTCCTAAGTCACTGCCAAAACACTAGCACCTTAGATGAAAAATAGTTTGAAGACTTTCTTTATATTTAAATGGCATTTACTTGAACAGAAAGGCCAATGTCTCACATTTTTGTTTTTATTCTTTTTTCAAGGAAAAAATTTGTACACAAATGACTATGTGGCAATTAAGCTGGTAAGTTAATATTTTTTTAAAGGTTTTGGGATGAGAAACTAATCAGATTTTTCCTTTCAGATGTTAATGAGTGATTGCTTTGATTGAAACCTTTAATAGTTTTGTATGATTTCATTGAATTAGATAAAAGCAGTTAGTGATAGATGTAATTGTGTAGTTTGGCTGTATCAAGTAAAAGTAGTTTTTAATTGTTGCCACTGTTTTCAAAGCTAAATCTGTGTTTGCAAAGTCAGTGATGGTTTAATGCTGCTTCAAGGATTAAGTCATCTACTAAGTCATCTTAGTAGATTCTTTTGTTGTCCAACAAGTAGAGGAGCAACAAGTTTACTGTGAATCTTAACATCAGGTCACTACAGAGAAACTCCAGAAATTCTTGAGGCTGCATGTGTTTCAATGTCCGCACTCCTGCCCCCCAGTATTTTTCATCTCGAACCGCTGGAATTTACACATCACTTTGTTAGACATGTTTTATTTGCAATGCTGTGTGATATGTTTACTTCTCTTGCAAACATGATACTTTTGGCTATTGTGGTAATATGTCATTGTTTGGCTTTTTCTCAATCATTGGAACTCCTTTGGTAACACCGTATTTTGCTTCTGGATTTTTTTAAATTCTCGGTAAATGACTGTGTTCTTAACTGAAGTATTTCATGATGAAATTCATTTGGTTACTTCTTACCATTGAAGGATTTTTAGGAGTCTGGTTGGTTTCTTGTTGCTGCAGTAGCACAGAACTTTTTATGTAGCATAGTATGGTTTCATAAAGTGAAAGGTAAACTGTGGGAGCAGAAATGCATGGCTTTAGATCAGAAATCTGAAAAGCATTACAAACACAATAAACTCCTGAAAAATACTGTTATCACCCTTCTTGCTTTGGGAAGTACTTTGGGAGTAGTAGAAGTTTTTAAAACATGCAAATTATGGCTTGAGAGAGTGACATTGGATACAGTTTTGAGATTTACACTCATTTTGTTTCAACATATATTGAACTTACTCGATATGTTTGGTGAAAGCTGAAAATAGTCTGAGAATTCTTCTATTTAAAGGCTGTCTACTACAAAGCACATTTAGAAATACATTGCAAGGTAGTGGGGTTTCTTTTTAAGCACTAATTACTTGATCATGTAGAGCAAGACAACTTTTTTATCTGATTGGTTTTGATAAAAGGTTTTTTATCAAAAAACCTTTTTGATAGAAGGTTTTTTATCATATACAGCTTAGTAAGCTTGGCTGCCATTTCAACCCATTTCAGCTGTCACAGGCGATACTTGTCGTTGGCAGCATTTACTTTTTTGATTTCCAAATATCTCAGTCTTAGAGCTGCTTGTTCCCAGGTGAGTAAAAAGCTTGGAGCAACTTTATTGAGTAACTTACTTTGAAGTCACTTAAGAACCAATACAGTTAAGTATATATGTAATTTACTACTAGTGCTGAAAGGACTCTGAGTATGTAGTGGACTTTTCCGTTTTTCCTCTTACATTAGTGGCATGAAAAGCCATAATGTCTTTGCAATGAAAGATAAGATGAAGGAATCATAATGAAAATCAACACTGGAGCTTGCAACATCATAGTAAGATAAAAATACACTTATTAGCAGGTAGAACAAGTGGATTCTTTTAGTATGGTTCTCTCTTTTTTATTTCAGTATGTATTTCAGATACATGCTTATTTCCAGATTGGCAGGGATTTGAGTCACAAGGTTCAGTCTGCTATGAGCAGCTGCATCAAACCATGTGATTTATTTGGATTTTGTACTTTTTCCTGTTTTCTCCTATTTGAGACAGTGCCAGGACTTTTTTTCTAACCATTATAGATCCAGTGGCATATAATCCTTTTCCTTTTTAAATGTAAGCTTTTGTTTACTCTGGCACTTTACTTTTGTGCTTTCAGAGCAGTCATTTTCCTATGCTTAACCCTTGTTTTGTTATTGTAAATGAGACACTCTTAACTTCCTCTCTGTTTTGCGCCTGTTGTAGTTCAAGCTTAGCCTTCCTGAATGGGGTTACTTGAATTAAGTTTATGTTGCAGTCTAAGCAGTTACCCTTGGCAGGTGTGGTTGTTGTAATCTCTGCTGCAGTATCCTAAAATTGTATTTGTGTTCCTCACGGTAGCATTCCAGTTTTGACCTACTGTTGTCTTAGGAGCAGCAAGACATCTCCTATGCCAGATGTTTTGTGTAGCAATGGTAACCGTATACTGTAGTGCAGAAGGATTGTGTGGGTTTCTCTCAAGTGCAATGAACAGCTCTGTTAATACAGCAGCTTCCAGGAGTGCTTGTGTTGTTAAAAATAAATGTATTGTACAAGTGCTCTTTTGACTGAAACTTTTAAATGGTTTTGAATTAATATTTCCCTTGTGGACAAAATTATACAAGCATTTTCTTGTTACAGTGCTTAGGGCAGCTTCAGGACTTGTGTAAAAAAATGGCTTAAACAGTTTTTTTATGTGACATCCAAGGGTTGTACAAATTATGCATTTTAAAGTATAATGTTTATACATAAATGCATATTTAATTTGGTAGAACAGCTGCAGTTCCAGAATATTCCTATTCATGTGTCTTAATTCATTATTGCCTGTTCTGGTTGGGCACATACTCTGGTTTGAGAGGTCAGAACAGACTTTTTTAAGAACTATAATGAAACTCTTGAGAGCTGGGCTCTTGCCAGTTCAGTGCTGTGTAGTGGTGTTAGTATGTTTCTGCTCGTCTTCTAGTATACAAACTGATTTCTTGTGATCAGGGAGTTCTTTAGCAATAGCTGTTTGATGTGTAAAAGCCCTACCTTTCCTGCTCACCTCTTCTTATTGTTAGATTTACTACTTTTATTACATGACCCTGTACTTGACTTAAACCTCCTATTCACTATTCAGCTTTTCCTTCTCCTTCATTATTTTTCCATTTCCCTTTGACATATTTCTCCACTGCTCAAGCTTACCTCCTTTTCAGATGCTTAACCACTACCAAAAAACTAGCTAAAGGAATTTCTGCTTGAGCATATCATGATCCATCAGCAGGGGCCATGATGTTTATTATAAATTCTCATCGGGATTCAACAAAGACACTGGACATGCTTTAGGGAGCTCTTGTGCTTTTTTGTGTGACCACCTTGTGTCTGGCAACCAGCTCACTATTTGTACTTAAAAGGTGTTGGCTAACAAGCCCTTACACTTTATTACTCAACTCCCTCAATACACTACTTAAAGGTGCTGGCTCACAAACTACAGCATTTTCACAACTCCCCACTCCCACAAAAAGGTTCAGTATGGAGTATGGAATAGAAAATGATAGCTGTGCTTTGTCCAGACAATGTGAGGGAGAAGAGAAATAAAAGCAGAAAAGGAAGAGAGCAAAAGAATATTATCAGTCCTTAGATCCTGCCTTGGTCTCGCTTGTTTGGCTGGTCCAGAGCTGGGAATTGTGACACAGTCAAAGAGGAAGAGAAGAAAAAGAGAGCAGGGGAGCCCAGTCTGCTTCCTTTCATAGTTAACCTGGTGCAGCCTGTTACGTGAATGTGATTTTTTGTGCTCTTTTGTTCTGGGATGCATAGCCAGCCCTTGGAGGTCTCTTCCAGGGAATGAGTGCAGGGTGGGGAAGTGAGCACAGATCTCCAGGTGGAGCAGGGAGTTGGCTCAGCACTGTGCTGCCTCACCTCAGTGAGATCCTGTCTTCCAATCACAGCTTTCCTGCCAGAACAGTCAGAATGTTTGAGACAAAACATGCTTATGCAAGGTCCTCCACACCACGCAGTGGATCAAACATTCCTTACTATTGGTTGGGCATACAGCTCATCTTTGACTGTGGTGATCTCTATATATTGGATGCAGGGCTAGGAGAGGGAGGAAGCAGAAGACAGTATGCAGCTAATCAAAGTTGCAAAAAAGTTGCAAAATGTTGTGCTCATCATTAAAACCAGAAATCCCACCGATATTATAGTTCCCATTTGTGTCAAACACTTTCCTCACTCCATGATTTAAAACCAAAAGAAATCTGGTGTCCAGGGCTTGATTCATTGAATAAGTTCTTTGGTTGCAGTGCTTGGAATTGTTCAGCAGTCTGGTCAGCAGCTTCCTTCATCTTTGCTCATGCCTCTTCAGTTAAAGTTGTAGCATTGTGGATGGTGACAGAGCACTCCTCTTTGGTGAGGCTGAGCATCCCATGTAATGCTTGTTCAATAATGGGTATGCTGATGGTGCATCCATCTCCGAGGGGTTGTCAAATTGAACATTGATGGGACACAGGGAAGAAATTCAGACACTGCATTTCCATCCAGCATGGTATGCTAGTGTCAGGAATAAGATTTTTCATCCAAACTCCTCCAAGCCAACCCCAAAGGGCTCTATATTTATTTTGTTGTTCTTCAATTTTAATTGTCAGTAAGATTTAGGATAATTATTTTTGGCTCTGTGGCAAGCTAATTCCTGCCATCAGGTACTAACCTGAAAAATATACAGGATGTTGGTCCTATTACCATTTTAGCAAGTACAAGTATGTCTATTCTAAGTTCTAATACCAAGTATGAGCCATATTTCCGTGGAGTTCTTCAGGTCAAGTGTTACAAGTACTATACATCACAACAGACAAACTTACAGGCAACAGAAAGAATCCTAATTTCTTCCTGGGTGAAGTAGGGCATGGCAAGGCAAAACCCTTGGCTGTGAGGCCTCCATATTCTTATAAATTCTTTTATTAGCTTCCAAGTTGAGTTGGAGTCTTATTGTAGTAGTTCTTTTTTAACAGGATGAAGATAAACGGACGCATTGCTGAAACATCTTGGGTGCAGTGCTAGCTACAGATTATAAAACAACAGCAATATGCAGTCAAAATGCTTGGTGTTAACATCACTCTTTGCTTTGTCATAGTTCTTGTAGGAAAGGAAAAAGGAAAAATGCCTTGTTCTAAACCAGTGGTTGAAAAGAAGGTTCTATCAACTGGTGTGAACACAATATTCTTTATCATGGGCTTTGAGAGTTATCCATAAGTAACTGCTGAAAGGTTTCTGAAGTCACTGCTCCAATAGTGAAAAAATCTGCTAAAGCTAATTGTCCTAGGCTTAAATTTAATTGCTTAATTTAATTTGATCTCTGTCCTTCCCTTTGTGAAAGATACAATTGATTCTGTTTCCTGTGGCCCATTCCTGTACCACTGGAGCAGTAAAGTGGTTGCCATTGTCTCACTGGGGTGGAATTGGGCTTGGATAAATACCTGAACCACTGCTTTAAAACTGTGCTTTTGTCTGTGCCTAAACTAAAAACTTCCACTTGGATTAGTCTGAACGTCCATATCTGACGTGGGAGTATATACAGCTTCTTCCTTTTCCTCATTTAAGTTACCCTGCAGTAACTTTGATATTTTGGTTCTGGTATATGGCACTATTTTGTAGCAGTTTGCTGACCCTGTCCATCATCTCTGGTTTCAGTTTTAATTAGTGGTGCAGAATCCAGATTCTACATCCTGCAATTCCTCATGAAAGATTCTCTCATAGACATAAAGCTGAAGCTATGCTGGAAGCCTGCTAATATAACCATGTTTGACAGCAAAAAGCCCTTCTGCCCTCAGCCTCTTTTCCTGATGGCTCTCAGCAGCAAGCAACACCCTCTCCTGAGGCCTTCTCTCCCTCTCCAGGAAAGCTAAACCCCTTGACCAATAGGCAGCCCACTGCATGAGGGACCAGGACTCTTAAGGACCATTTATCTGTATGAAAACTTCAGATTCTCAGTATCCCTTGGCCTCCTCTTCTACAGCTTTTTTCTGCTCTACAGCAACTGCTGCCTACACTTCTGTCTTTCCTATAGCCAATTCTCTGGCTTCAGCCTCTTCCACAGCTGCCTTTTGTCTCCTGCCTTTTGCCCAGCACTCCTGCAGTTCTCTCCTTCCTCCTCATCCCTCACTATTTTTGATTCCTTCACTTGGGTGCGTCGCTCTCTGTTTATAAAAATCTAGCAGCTGAATCTTGCCTCTTCATTTCACATACTAGTTCCTTATCTGAGCACTTGTCTAAGTCCTTGTACTCCCAAGGCTAACTTCTCATCCCTACATCCAGCACATCTCTCAGTATTTTCTCCTGCTTTGTAGCCTTGCAGAGCTCAAGGTGTAGTAATTGGGTAAGGTCTATTTCTAGATTCAGCAAAGATTCCAGTTTTGTTCTTTCATTTTTCTCTCTATCCAGACATCTCTGGAAGTGGTCAGCCAATCTCGTGGATGTTTTTCTAAGAGCTCAACCAAGACTGTCAAATGCTTTTGTAAATGTTTTGCAGCCAAATTTTGCTATCTAAATATTTTAAGTAAAAAAAGCCTGTCTCATCTTGCTCTCTGTATCAACATTTTTGTAAAGAAGTCAGCCAGATTTTATAGAGATGTCTCTCGCTTTTTACTATCTAGACATTTTAGTAAGGAGATAAAAATCTCTTTGTGTTTCCATCAGCATAACACTCAGTACTCCACATATGAAGATGGGCATAGGTCATACTTTCCCATAAAGGGAAAGGGGTCCGTGCTTGGAATTTCCCGAGCTGTCATGTCCTGCTCCTCCCTGTTTCTGATCCATCCTGTACCCCCGTTGGAGATGAAGATATCTGAGCCCATCCCAGCTAAAAATAGCTCAAGAGCTGTTTAGTCCCTCTCAGCCTCACAAGAGTCATGTCTGTGATGCCAGTTTATTGTTACAAGCCATTGGTAGGAATCTGATGTTGGTTGTAAATTCTTACAAGTCTAAACGAAGCCACGAGATCACATGCTGGAGAGCTCTTGTGCTTTATTGTACACTTGTTGTAACTCTGGAACCCCCACTATTAGACTCCAAAGGTGTTGGCTAACAACCTATTCATTTTGTACAGTAGGGAGAAAAATTTGACAGCTGTGCTTTGCCCAGGCAAAGCCAGGGATGAGAGAAATTAAGGTGGAAAAGAGAGGAAGAATGAAGAAGTTCACCGTCTGTAGATTCATGCAGTCAGTCCGGCTGCATGGGTGGTTAAGAGCTGGGATAGCAAAATAAAGAAGGGCAAAGATACGGAAAAAGTCATGAAGGGGGCCCAGTGTGCTTCCTTTTATATTTAACCTGGTGCAGCCTCTTATGTAAACGAGACTTTTCACGCTGTTTTGTTTGCAAATCCACGGGCAACCTTTTGAGCCTTTCTCTGGGAAGTCAGTTGGGAGGGACTGAGGAGGAGCAGGAAGCTGGCTCAGAATACTGCTGCTCCATCTCCATGGGACCCTTTGTTTCACTCACACTTTTCTTGTCATAACAGTCAGAATATTTGAGACAAAAAGTGCTTATGCGTAGTCCTCCATGAAATTGCTTCTGGAAATACATCAATTTTTCTTTGGGTGAAAGATAGAAAGTTACAAAGTAGTCATGACTGCCTTTAAGCTGGAATTCACTGACTCATTAGTCCACTCTTAAGATTTGAATTGATAAAATTCAAATCTATTATAAATGAGGGTTGTGTGTAGAAAGAAAGTTGCACTTTGTTTCAAGGTTGTAATGTCTTTTTCTCTCTGTTTTTTGTTTTAAGGAATAACTGTTGTCTAGAGACACACCTTTTTCGAATTCCTCTAAGATATGTAGTAAATACAAATCTAGTGCAAGTCTATTTAATAGACTGATCTTTTCCTGTAACAAGAGCCTACCTCTTAAGTAATTTTTTTTTCCTGAAAATGGCCTTTGTTTGCCATTGCTTACAAATGTGTAAAGCAGACACGGAATGTAAACTGAGATGAGTTCTCACTGAATTACTAAAACCATGACAAGTAGGTAATAGCTGAATGTTTATATTGGTCTTTGGCTTATTAGACTTCTCGAATATTTTTAACCTTCTAGTTCAAGTAAACTGCTTTTTCAAAGCCCCTTTAACAGAAAGTAACTTGAAAATTGAATAGTATTTTATTCCATGTATTTGGGACAAAAATAATTGTAGAAAGAATTCGTAATTAACTTGAAACAGATTTCACATTTTGGTAGCCCAGTTAGTTTTGCTTAGTAATTAATTTATTGAATAATAAATGCTTATTTTAGGAAATTCTTGCTCACTTTTCACATCTTTGAAAAAATACAGTGTTCAGTTATGCTAGTTGCTCTGGAGTGTAAAAAAGATACAGTAAATTCTATTTGTTTTTTTCAGAAACTGTTACATTAGTCCTCCTTTACTTTTAGGCATCCAGCTTTGGCCTTGTGGCAAGATCAAATGCATAAATATACACTGTCAGGGAGTTTGGCAGCAATAGGAAACAACTTAAGTCTTGGAGGGAGATGGGTTGAGGAAGAAGACTGAATTTCTCATTCTTGCACATTGGGTCATAGTTTTTATGCCCTGAATGTGATACTGAGAGACAACACAGTTTTATAAACTCGTAGCTTTAAGATGATATGAGGATAAAGATGAGCACTTTGCTCAAACTTTTCCTGAAAATTGGTGCTCAGTAGTATCAGTTAGTGCTGATAACCGTATTGAGAGTTACTTACTATGTGCTGCAGTTCCAGTAGTTACGGAATTAATTTCCAAATTATCACTGATGTGTTTAAAGATCACAGAAGCAATTAAGCTGGAGTAGACCCCAGAGAGCATTGAGTACAACCTCTGACTGAAGACCACCATGTCAGAATGTCACTCAGTGCCATGGCCAGTCTTTCCCTAAACATTAAAACACCTCCAGGGATGGTGACTCCACCACCTTCCTGGCCAGTCCATCCAATGTCTAAGCACCCTTTCTGTGAAGAAATTCCTCCTAAACATTCAACCTAAACGTCCCCTGGTGGAGTCTAATATTCAGATCATGTTACATATCATAAGAAACAAGGCATATCTTCTAGAAGATGCTCTAGGACTTTAGTTCAAGAATCTTGTGCTAAAGAATCTTTTCTTTGCAAACAGAGATAATCAGAAAGTTTGGGTTTCCATTTAGGCTGCATGTGTATTCTTCTACTTAATCTCATGTCACTTCATTTAGTTCTATGAGACCCTGACATGTGGGCATGTTGAATGCTGAAATGAGATTTTATCAATGTGCATAAACCACAGACTTATTCTGGGGCTTTTTTTTGCTTCTTTTGGATTCATAGTTTGGAATGGTGATACTTGATTTCTGCTAAGCTATTACTCTTTGGTATTTTTTTATTAAGATCCTAGGAGAAGATTTCTTGTAAAGATACATCTCTCAATATTAGGTATTTGGGTTTTTTTTCAATCTGTTAAGCTGCATATTAATGCCACTTTCTGAGAAATGTAGGACATACTACCCACATGTATCTGTTTTTTAGATATGCCATCACGTGTCCGTTACTTGATTTGCATGTTGGACTCTGGCCCTGTGGCGCAATACAAGATGTAAATATCCATATATGCACTACCCTAACTTGAAGGAGGTTTAGTTTTCTGTTTCTTAATTGCCAGTCATTTCAAAAGAAACATTCAAACTTTCTGTGTGGCTTGGAAATAGTAGAGCTAGTTTGGCTCGTAGTAGGTTAGTGTATTAGTTTTTAGGCTTTGTTTTAAATGTTGTTTTTGTTTTTAAATCAGGAGCCAATGAAGTCGAGAGCACCACAGCTACATTTGGAATACAGATTCTACAAGCAGCTAGGATCTGGAGGTAAAAAGCAGTATAATGCATTTTACTGTGATGAATCCAGGATCAATTTTTGGCTGAAATTTTCTGGTTTAGAGGTATAAATCTATTTAATAAAGTGTTCCTTACTACTTAAAGCAGAAAAAAACCCAAGGAGTTAGTGAATTAAATAATAGTGAGCAATAATAATTTTAAGTTCCATTATTCTATCTTTTTTCCTACTTAATAAAGTGTATCTATGAAGTTCTGACTTTTTAATAAATCCTACCTATCACAGCATTTGTCTGCGTACAAGTATACCTTAAACTAAGACTATTCCCAGTACAACTCTTTGGAAAAATACTTTAGATCTCCAAACTGCTAATCTACTAAGCGTGTATTTTGAATTAAAGTTGATGTGATAGCTTAACTAGCTTCAAATTCAGTTTTACTTTACTTCACGTCTACTGATACAGTATATATATTGCTGCTTACTAGTTTTAAACCTCTTAAATACCTCTAGGAGAAGTCTAAATGCAGTTTAATATTTAAATTTCTCATTTCACTCCCGTTGGTGCTTTTATACCCAGAAGTACTCTTATGGTGGTGGCCTGAATGATCCAATTGTCACCTTTTGTTTTTATAGGTGAGCGATACCTAAAACTTCTCACACATTTTTGTGCCTTTCACAAAACTGCATATAATCAGTTAGGAAGATGTGAAGTTTCTTACCCTAGTAAAGTGAGTACAGATTCTCTAAATCAGCTATAATTTAGGAGAAAGAAATATTTTGATATCTTTTCCTTGATATTATTCCTAGAGCAGGTCATGTAATTAACTATTTTTCCATCTTTCTACTAATGTAGAATTTTATTTTATGAGTGGACTACTAACATGGTTTTCTATATGTATGTTTAGGGGCTTTTTAGAAAAGGCAGCCTGGAATTTGTGACAGTGGTTTTGATTGTGCTTAAGCTAGAATAAAATCCTACCTAGAATGAAAAGTCTCTGAAAAGAAATGAACATGCCCATACCACTTTGATTTTGTTACCTTGAATGTGTGTATGTTATGATGAATTTTAATACTTTTTAATTCCTATTTTCATATTTTTCTTAAAAATTTGGGATCATATGGCAGCTCATTGTTGCTCTGACTGGATAGTGTTTCTCAGGTAGCTTTCAAAATTTCATGCTGCTCTTTTAAAGACTGCATCTGGTGAAACAAAATTTCTAATATGTTCAGTTAGTATAGACTTTTTTTTGCTGATGTACTATGAATGCTTTGCAACCAGGAATTTTTAGAGATTACTTTTGGCAAAACACAACTTCTCTTGTCAATTTCTCTTCCTAGATGGAAAATAAAGTTGTAGATAGGTAATCAAAATCTTGAGTCTCTGTGGTTGCTGTTTGGAGAAAGTATAGGTGGTTTTTTTTGTAAGTAGTTATAAATTGTCAGCATACTGTACACTAATATTGTGAAATAGCTGATGAGTAGAAAGCTGAGATCCTAAGTGTTTAACTAATGTGGCATGACAACCCACAAGCTGGGTACATTACCTATCTGTGAATATAGAGGTGTATCCATCTAAAATTGCAAAGGAGCTGTATAGTGGAGGTAAGAATAAAGCTGTAATTTCTAGTTCAGACTGCAGAAGTTAGGCTGTGCTTCTCAGAGGTAGGAAGCCTTACAGGAGTATTTATTGGGAAAATGTCTTAGTGAGTGTAACTATGTTTACCTTTTTATTTAGTGAATAAGACTGGCAACTGCTTTTAGTGTAAGAACATAGTGAAGTCACAGTTATCCTGCTTTACTTCAGATATTGTTCAATTTTCTTAACCCTGTTTGCTGGTTGCAACAAATTTTATCTCTTTCTCTGATGCCTTGTTGAAGTACTGAAAGGGAGAGTCGCCTCTCTGATTCTTTGGATGAAGATGAGGTAACCTTTAGGGTGAAAATGCGAAGATAGAGCTGGTGACTTATTAAGCATCATCAATATTTATGAAAAACTTTGTTACAGACCTCCTTTGTTTTTGCAATAACCTGTTTTTATTCAAAAGTGAAAGCCTCTCCCAGCAGACAACCTTGAAAGCTGCTTTGTGAGCCTTTCTCAGGCCCTTCACTTGAGGCCTATTTTAAGGGATTTTGTGGCAAAGACTCATTATGAAGAAAGTAATTTTCTTTTTCCTATCTACATAAAAGTTAAGCAAAGATTGCTGATTCCTTGTCTTCTAGCAGCAGTCACTTTTTCTATATTTTTAGGAGTTGGGCCCTCAAGCAGAGGAAGTTATACAGCCTCTGATTTTCAGAAAAAGCTTCGCAGTATTACGTAGTTTCTGTTCTCATGTAATCTGTGACAACTGGTTTGCTAATTTTTTGTGACATGCATATTTACTGTGAAACATAGATTTAAGTAATTTTATCTCATGAACAGTTGAAAACATAGTTTTGGAAAGTTGATCCACCAAGTGATGATAAATTCAGGAAGCAAGTATGTAAACCTATGTAAAACAGGAGATAGTGAGTGGAAAAAAAACTTTCACCAGGTCTGTCCATGTAGACAGTGTTGCTTTATGGGCAGTGGTCGTTGTTTGATTAGAGAGAGAATGGATTGAAAGAAGTCTTCAGTATGCAAGTTACAGAAGAGTCTGTCATAGGAGATATAAAAATTGCTGGCATTGCTGGAAGAAATTTGTAATATAGCAATTGTGAAGAGAGAAGGTTTCTCTGATACACAGTTATGCACCATATTGGAAGTTACAAATGTCTCAAGCTTTCCATCTTTTAAGCTTCTAAAAATCCACGTTTGTAGGCTTTCTTACAATGAAGTCGTCTTTTCTGTAGCTGTTTTTGTTTATTTGCACAAACTTGTAGTAATTTGGCTGATAGCTTTATAACTGTGTGGGCTGTGTAGTTTGCATTTAATTGTACTGAATTGTGCTTCCCCTTGTTCTCCTCATGTTTACATGTATACTTTTATATTAATAGCAAGTGACTACTAAACTATGGTTTCAGAAGCAATCAGCGAAAAGGGAGTTGTACTCCCAGTCTTGTAAGCAGAGCCGTTATTTTCTATAAAAACCCCATGGTTTTCACGAATAAGAACTACAGATTCCACAGTTTATGCTACAAATTGACTTAGTGTGAAATAACTAATTGGCATTGTGTGAAATAACCTGAAGCTTATAGGATAAAATTCTTTTAGGCCCTGTGAAATCATCCTTGACTTGGAGGTGGCAGGAGGAGGGAGAGGCATTAACATGTGAATGAATACATCTAGAAGAAAATGAGGTTATTTTCTGGCAATATCATCCTGAAAGCAAGTAAAGAAAATGTTATTGTGATTACAGATTATTTTACCTTCAAACCCTTTTGAACATACTTGTTCAAAAGCATCCTTGTACTTCCTCGAATCTTGTAGGCATCCTTGATGAAAAGAGGACTTTGAAATTGTTTTCTTGGTATTTCCTTATCTGCAGCCAGTATTTGTCTACTAAGTCTATTTATTTTTATAATATCTCTTTTTCTTGCTTTTCTAATAACCTTGTAGCTTGGGATTTTTAAAAATATCTATTTGTATTATTAATCTCTGTGCTAAGTCATGTTGTTTTGTGTCTTGAATGCCATGAAGATGGAAGACATTCTTAACTTAAAAAAAATCAGAGGGTTCTTTTGTAGTCCTGCTCACTGAGAGAACAAGGAGAAAATAGGCATGAAATATGATAGATGTGCAGTTTTTATACACAAGACTTTGGAACTGAGAGTATTAATTCTTTGTATTTAATAAAAAGTGGTTTTTTCTTGCAAGAATAAGAATTAACATTTCAAAACTGTATTCCTTTGGAGAGGATCTGCTCAAAAGGAAGGCCTAACTGTAACTTACTCTTAAATATGCTCTTTGAAATGCCTGTAAATGTGCAGTAACATGTGGGTGTTTGCCAGGGAAAAAAGTGAAGAATCTTTCTTAAAGAGGAAATACTTTCAGTGCTTTTGGGCTTTTAAAAATGTTTTTAGTTTTTTAGGGAAATGGACCTCAAAATTATTAAAAACAACTTTTAAAATTACTTCAAAGATGTGGCTTGTTTTAGTCTCATCGTTGTTTAGCTTTCATTTAGGTTTTATGTACTAATAGAGATTTTTATGAAAATTGCTTTCTTTTTTCTATGATAATTTTGTAGTTTAGTAACTGTGAGGGTGTTTTCCTCAGGGAGTTTGAGATCATTAGTCAGTATGCAGAATTTTCTAGTCAATTGAATGAGGAGCATATGGATGGAATTTAGAATCTCTTTGCTTCTAATAAATTTTGTTTAATGTGTATTTTCTTAATATGCAGATATGTAATATAAGAAAACTATACTATCATACTCCAAATAAAATGATTGCTGAATTCTTACCTGAAATTGCACTAAGGCTTTTGGAATTAATAGAAAACAGTTTTGTATTTTTATTGATTTTTGAATTAATCTTATATGCTGTCAGGCTTTCTTTGCATGATTAGAGGATAAGGTGTAGGTGTATTTCATGCACCATCCTGTGGTTTAACTGACAGATAGGTATTTACAGAATGGTTTAGTTTCCTTTTGCAGAAAGGAGTCTGTAAATGAAAGAAGTTATGTGTTACCTGCTGAAGAGCATAAAAACGGTTTAGCTTTCATTGTCTGATTTTTCTAACCTCTCTTAATAAATGGGTCATTGTCATAATGACTAGGAGCTTTTGCAAGTGACTGAGAACTCGTTTGTGCTTACTTACCTGAAAAGTGGAGCAAAAGAATGGCAAGCATCTTCTGCTGTTTAAAGTGAATCAGTAGAATTCCTGTTTGTAATGCTGCTCTTAGAACAGACTTAGAACAGTTCTTGTTTATAGCAGTGAGGGGTATCTATTATTAGATTTTATTTTTTTCATTTGAGGTAATTTTTGAGGTTACAGATCTCAAAACAGGTCGCAGATCTGTTCAACAGTGGATTAACCTACTGGTAAAACTGCTGTATTAATATTTCAGACAAGGCAGATGCGCTCAGCATTGTAAATCGGGTTTTATTTTTCTTAACTTTTGGACATCTGTTCTTTTAGCTGAGATCTAGTTAACACTTCCGCTTGAAAAATGGGAAGCCATTCACTTTTCTTACAGGGTCACTACTATTGACTAGTCAATGCCTAGGATATATTTGTCTACAGTGGGAAAAGGTGTTGTATTTAAGAAGGTCATTGCCAATGTGAAATGAGTGTTAAGTATTGCATTCTGGACCTGAACCATTGGGATTTGGTACCAGCATTCATGTGACATGGTCTGTATTGGTATCTAAAAATATGGTTTTCAGTTTTGAGATCATGCGAACCTGCCTTTGATGCAGCGGAATCGCAGTACTTGGACAGCTGTAATTACGCAGTTACTCTTGGATTAGTGATTCAGGAAGATTTCAGTGTGGGCATAATATGGTTTTAGGAGATAAAGAAATATTCCCATACAGTAAGTGGAATCTGCTCACCATTTTGTAGTCAAACTTGGGAGAATATTTATTGTAGCATTTAGAGCATGTCTGGATTTGCCACATTTTGGTTTGGGAATGTAGCAGAGTGAGTTTGAAATACTTTGAATTTCTGATTTTGAGAGGGGGCAGAGTACCCTAAGGCAAGAACACTTCTTTGTTATGAGGTGCCTTTTACACAGTTTAATGTGGACTAGTAGGTTAGGCATTGCTGTTTATGGTTTTCTTTTTTGTGTTGGAAATGTGTTTGATGGGCTGAAGGCCAAGAATGAGGTTCAGTTCTCAGTGTCTTTAGTGTTTTTTCCTCTAGGTAAAGACAAAAATGTTTAAGGTGAGAAAATGTGTTTCTTCATTTAATTACAGTTCAGACCAGTTTTAGCTGGTGTGTGAGATCTGAGTGTTCAGTGACAGCTATTAATTATTTTCATATAGCTATATTCAGGGTATGGAATCTCTGAAGCAGATTTTTCCTGTGGAAGACAAGGTATATTTTGCATTTAAGATAGTTACAGGCGACTTTCACTGTCTCTGTGAAGGCAGTAGGATCTCAGAATCCTAGTGATCCCTTGTCTACTTCATCTCCCTGCCCATAGCCACCTTGCCTTCCACTTCAGCCTGTGGGAGAAAAGGGTGCCCAGCATGATTTCATTGTGGTGCATCAGTATTTTGCTATAACTCTTCCCAAGATGAAAATTTCAGTGTAATAGTTTCTTAATTTCTTCCTTGGTTGGTAGACTGTAATGTGCTTTACTAGATTGGTGTTCTGTCATACCATGAGGGAGTGTCTTAATAGCAAGTCTCCTTGAGTGTAGTGCTAGAAACAAAGCACTACTACAACTAGATTATTGTGTCAGGTGATTATTTTTGTTCATAGATCTTGTAGAAACAATTTAAAATTACTTATTCTGTTTTTCAAAATATTTTGGGATTGATGTCTTGCTGCTGTTATAGAATAAACATTATGAAAGTTACGAAGGTTTGAAGGGAGTTTACAGGAAAACACGAATGTGAGGTGCAGCTATATTTAATTGGATGTTCCTACTACTTAGTTAATGCAGTAATAACTTACTGGGACTTCAGATTTTAGAGTATTATTTAATTTCGAAATCAAGGGTGTTACATTTCTAATGATCAATGACAGTGTATATTGAAGACAAAATGTCTAGCTGTAAACTATGGAGTTAGCAAGTAGGTGAGATTAGGGTAGTCCTAGTTTACATATCTAAATAAAATTTTATCCGTTCTTACAGATATGTTTGAGTTATTGCACTTCATATCCTTTCTATACATCTTGCTAGCCCACATTCAGTATGAATGCAAAGTTTTATTAGTAACTTCACGTGAATATTGCTTTGAACTATGCTTCTAGGTGGGTAGCTGAGAATTTGGTCTTAAACTGATGGCTGTTTCTTTAATTTATTTTTTTTAGTCATGCTGTCCTGCTTTATTACTTCTGTTGTAATTTGATTGGCATTATTATGCTGGGGAATCAACAATAAGCAGTTAGTTGAAGTGGTTGGTAATCATGATAAAGTTAAAAAAACTAAACATGCAGGTGATCTTAAAAAAAGCTCTAAGCTTAATTTAGGAATATAGTATTGGCGCACTTAAACCGAATCAAATATTGAATCTCTTGACTGAAGAGGAATCTATTCATAGTCACTGTTAATCTGTGTACTGATGACTGCTGTGGTTGTATAATGAGTTGTTTGGGGAAAACTCTGACTCAGTTTTGAGTTTTTGCTGCTGATCTGCTTCCTTTAATAGGAAAGTTGATCTGCTCAGTTATTAATGTGAATATGCTAATATTTATGTTTATGTGAATAAACATAAATGGTAATGCCTAATTTGTTTTTAAGTGTAGTCCAACAAAATTATAAATATGTTGCTTGCAGTTTTTCTTGTTTTATGCCAGTCCTTTTCTAGGATTTAGCCTAAGGACATGTACAGGATTTTTTGAATTTAAAGTCATTTTTTCCCCTGGAATAAGTGCAAGGGATCTGATAAGAGTCAGAAGCTGCATAATAGGGTTACATGATAATGTTTCTGAGAAACAGCAGTTACTGGCCATAAGAAGCCTGGCTGTATGCAAAAATGTATATTGATTTTGTGTTGTGACACCACACAGATTTCAGAGATTGGGCTTTGAGAGGCATACAATAGCTGCAATTGTGAAAGGAGGCTTGATAAGACAGTTCAGTGAAGAAAGTGAATGTTAGATAAATGAATTTGATTTAATAATGATTACTAAATTTATTAAATTTAATAATGATTAAATTTGATTTAATCATGATTACAATAAAATACATCTCTAATTCTGTTTTAGTAATATAAATAACTAAAGAAGATTTTTCCTTTTGAAATAGATCTAATTATTGTATTACTGTTTCTTCATTTTGCAAACATAGTCTTGTATTTGTAAGTAAGAGATGTAGTATAAGTGTTATGGTGATAGTGTCTCATTCTGTGTTTAGAGTTTATAGTTCATGGCTGATCATGAGTTCAGTGGCATTCAGGTGCTAGGTTTCCAGAGACTGTATGACCTTCTGTGTGTGCTGCTTAGGCTCAAGTCAGAACACACTACCCTGAGTTTTATAATCGATTCCTTGGAGAGGATTCAAACCAGATTCCATAGACTACTAGGGAATATTTGTGTTTGTGGCAGTTTGTTAATTTGTATCCTTGACAAGAGTACTAGTATGAATGTGCTGTGAAAGACAACTGTTACTGCGAATCTTTCCAACTAGTTTGAAGTATTTGGCTTGTGTCCAATTAATTGCCACATAGGAAAATTAAGACTGCAAATAAAAGGCAGTGTGGTCTAGGAAGCTGAATACATGACACCATGATCTGCAAGAGCAGTCTTGTGTATTTTCTTGGCATTTATGTGTCTGATTGAACAGATTCTCAGCAATAGGATATAATGCAGATACCAGCAGTCTGTTTCTTGATTTGTTTAGAGAAAGCTCTGAAAGGAAATTGGTATTACAAGAAACTGAAAAACACTATACTATACAATACAATCTAAATTTGTAAAGCTACTTACGAGCTTAATAGCTTTACAAATTTAGATTGTATTGTATAGAGACATTTTGCTAAGATACAGCTCAAAATTAAGTCAGTGATAGATGAGGTAAATGCAAGTGGTATTGCAATTGACCTGTGGGTTACATATTCCTTTGGCTGTCTCTGCTGGCTGTTTATCAAGTTAGTTTTTTTTTCCTGAATGAGGACACACACCTAAAATAATTGAAGCTATGACATAATATCCATGTCAAAGCAGATAAATGGATTTTTTCCTTAAGATACAAATGTGTTTGTGCTAGTCATGTATATTGCTGGAGATAACTGAACAACATGCAGTCTCAAGCTTAAATCAGGTTTAGTGATGAAGTTCTTGAAGAAGACAACCAAGATGGATAATGGTCCAAAGCAGAAATAGCTTATTATTTTCTTTGTTTTAAAGAGGTTTGGCAGATAAAGTTTAATCTACTAGTAATGTTTTCTTTATTCTAATACTGTTTCTATCCTTTCATCATTGTAGAGGAAGTCAGATGTGTCAGCTTTAAAAACTTTCTGGACATCATGTACATAAACATGGTGGACTAAAGTATTTGAATGAAAATAAAAGAGTATAATCCATAAATTCACATAACTGTTTTAGGAGGCTCTCTTTGCACCCCTGCCCTTCCCACCTTGCCTTCTCAGTGGATAGTCAAGTACTTTTTGAATGTTTGGACTTAATTTTGGAGATCAGAGGTGTACAGCAGTAATGTTTTAGTTGGCTAATGAAAGCTAACTTTTATAGAAGAAACTGGAATCCAGGCGATGTTTAAATAGTTAATTTCCAATTCAAGACTTCTTTGATTTTTTTGAAGAGTAAAATAGGATTAAAATCATACTGGCTTAACATGGATTTACAAATTTATGACAGGAGAGTCACCTAATTATTGTAGATTGCTTTAGTCAATTGAGCCCATTCAAATGAAAGTGCTTTTTACTTGTCAACAAGTATAAATATCTAGGGACAGGGAAATATGACTTGTACCTTAAAAAAAGGATTCTATTTTAAGAGTTTTAAACCTAGAAAGGAAAGATATTTAAATGTTAAAGTAACTTAGAGGGAGCATGTGAATCTTGTTTTTTGGCCACAAGTAAGTTTCCTTTTTGATGGAAGAAGAGGAAGTTATATGTAAATTTTTGTGACATTTACGTGACAATCATTGAATTCTGCTTATAACTGGGGGGGGGTACTACTTTTTTAAAAGGATTTTTAAGAATGGGGAGAATACCTGTCAAGGTGCTAGAAAAGATTGAATGGTAATCAAATTAATTGTTAATCAAGAAACTGAAGACCAGTGGCATCTTTAAATTCACTGCAAAACAACTGGGATGCATCTTAAAAGCTCAGCATATTTTCTTCTTTTGTTCTTCAGTGGTTTGAGCTAGAGTAATTCAAAATGGAAATAAAATACATCCTTTTAATTGGTAATTAGTAGTGGAATATCTTGTCAACAAAATGGGGCTTCTTAAATTTCTAAAAATTGGTGTTTCTTTGTTTTTAGCTTAACCAATATCTCTTAAAGCTTTATCTAAGAGAGCTTACATTATCTGTCTGTAGTGGGAGAAAAAGCCTCATATGTTTTATGTAGCATGTTACTTTCTGACTTCTGGAGATTTAGAGATGTGGAGAAAGAATGTAAGTAGCAGAATGATTCCCACTTACTGCTTTTAAGCAAAAGTATTAAGAGTACTTTGATTTAGAACCAAAGCCCCTAACTTCTAGTACTTTGAACTGTTAATATCAAATTATTTTATCAACATGGGTAATTTTAGACAGGATGCTCCATATACACTCACTGCAGAGGTTTTTACGTGTTAAACACAGTTTTGGGACGTTCTAGAATTCTCATCTAATCAGAGGATCAAGTGTTTTAGGTATCTTTCTGATAATTCAGGATGATATTTTTAAATTGAAGAACACTGTCTCATACCTTATTCTGATACAGGATGTAACATGATCATTAGTACTTCTTCATTAGTAGCAATAAGCTACTCCTGTGAAGTCTTTCTGAAGTGGGTACAATCATGCATTTTAAGTATATTAGTAGAGATGAGTGTGATGATACATATTGAAAACCAAATTGTAGCTCTAGTCTTCTGAAAATGGAACAGTTAAGCTGGATTTTTAGGGGTTTTTCTTTAAATATTTTGACTTGTAGGAAAAGAGATAAGTGAAAAACCTCTTTAAAATGGTGCTTTGATTTGATGTTAATTTTGCTAAAACAGGTTTTTTTATATATTTTTTTCCCAAAGCTGTAGTGAATACATTTACAAATTTGTGCCCTCTCTGTGTCTCTGTAGTAAGGTATGAAAAATTGAAGGCTTTATGCAGAAACACTTAGAATTAGGGTTATATTTGACCTACAGAGAATGAAGTTGAAATCCAGTGTTTCATTAAGGTGTTCTGAAAACAGGTTTGGTACTTCTGTGTAGCGCATTATTGAAAGATTGCACACTGTAGAAAAAGCTCACATGAAAAGAATACATTTTCAGAGTATTAAGTATTTGGAATAAATGAAACAGAGGAGGTGTAGTAAAGGACAGAAACCCAAAGATCTGGAATAACTAGCTTCCCTAAGTAAACAAAATTTATTCTGCTGAATGAGGAAGATGTCCTGTGCATGTGAAAAAGTACAACATGAATAGAAGCAATTTTATCAAGTTATTTTTAGTTAAATAGACACACAATGCATATTTTACAAAAAGGTGGAAGTAAAATTGGATCATAAGGCTTTAACTATTTATATTTTCAAAATTCTTGTTTGCCTGTGTTCCTAAGGCAGGTGTTCAGTCCAGACTGAATGTATCATTACACTCTTGGGTACATTAATCTTTTTTGTTTTTTTTAAATGATTTCTCTAGATAATAAGGTGCTTTTATTCCTAAAGGTAGGAATAGCCTTAATTTAAAAAGTTTAATTTAAGTATATTTTTTGTACAAGAGCTTATTTATGCCTTCTTAGCATTTCAAAACCCTGTTTCAATTTATGGTTACAAAACTAATAGCGAGGTTCTAGTTTTAACTTTTTATAGAAATCTTGATATCTTTCACAAGTTAAATATGTAATAGTACCCTTTTCATTAAAATTTTTGTGACTATCTTCAATATTCCTGTTGTGTCTTACCTGTAGTTTTTATGAGGTTTATTTTTGTTTCTATGTGAAAAATGTATTTTTAACTTACGATCAACTTGAAATTGGGTAGGAGTTATAGTGCTATGTACCTTAATCTTAATTAACCCCTTATCATTACTTTGTATTTTCATTTTACAGATGGAATACCTCAGGTTTATTATTTTGGCCCATGTGGCAAATATAATGCTATGGTGCTAGAACTACTTGGACCTAGTCTGGAAGATTTATTTGACTTGTGTGGTAGGACATTTTCTCTTAAAACCGTTCTTATGATAGCCATACAGTTGGTAAGTAGAATAGATGTTAATTTGAGTGTTCACTAGAATAACTATATCAGTCTTCAATGGATTAAATGCTTACTTCACTTAGGAGATTTGCACTTCAGTTTTAAATTGATGTTGGTGGTATTTAAAATTCTTGTAATACAGTTTAAGCAGGGATACTCTTAGATTAGTTTCGTTTACTTTGTTCCAGTTTTTCAAGTAAGTTAGTGAATGTAATTACTTGTGTCTTCTGAGTTCTTATCACAATCTAAAATCATGACTTTTGACATACTCTTTCAAAAAAGAAAACCTTAAAGAAATAAAATTAATTTTAGCCCACACAAAAGCAGTTGTATTATGAGACTCCTAAATAGCATAAGTATTTTTTTCCTAGGCATTCTTATAAGAAAGCAAACAAACAAATGAAAAATTCCCCAAAGTCTTCCAGAAATTATAGCATAAAATTATTCAATGAAGAATTATTATCTTTTTTGATGATTTCCTTATTTGGTTCTGTCTTGAGGGTGGGTGGAAGTGGAAAGAAGGACGATTAAGGCTGTGCATATTTACCAGATTTCCACCTCCCTAAATAGTGATATTTTTACCTGTAATGGTTAAAAATAGCTGTTTAAAACATGATTGTAGTTGTATAACAGACACCAACTACAGATGTACAGACACATTGAACTTATTTATAGCAAAGTTCTTTTTTTTTAAATGCTCAAGTCCTCACAAGTCCAGAAATCAGCTTTATTTAATACTTCTGTTCTTTTTCTGAATGTGAAAATTTTGATAGAAAGCAGTCCAGCTAGAATGAACTTTATATGCATAGTCATGAACTTTCAGTGCTTCTCTCAGTTATATCTTTAATATGTATTAGATCAGACTTTGCTGCTTACTGCTTGGTGACATAATTTCTGGTTTTACTTTTCATGTACACAAAACATACTTGTGCCAGCTGTTTTGAGAGGGAAAAACTTCTGTTGTGTGCAAGATTCATGACTGATGTCCAGCGTGAAAGTTTCCAATACAACAATTGGCATATCTGCCTTGGAAATGTGTACAATTTTCATTGACTTTAACTGGGAGATACTGCATTAAGAGCAATATTGCATTGGTCTTAAGATATTAGGAGGGGTGATTTCTTCTATGTATAAAGCCAATATAAGATATTTAGCTTCTGACACATTTTAATGTGGCAATCTGAAGCTCAAATGAGCTCCTTGTCTATTTTTTTTTTTCTTTTATTGAAGATTTCTCGTATGGAATATGTCCATTCAAAGAACTTGATATACAGAGATGTAAAACCTGAGAACTTCTTAATAGGACGACCTGGAAACAAAACCCAGCAAATTATTCACATTATAGACTTTGGTTTGGCAAAGGAGTACGTAGATCCAGAAACAAAGAAGCACATACCATATCGAGAACATAAGAGCCTTACAGGAACAGCTAGATACATGAGTATAAATACACATTTAGGAAAAGGTACGTGTGTTTTTTAAGTACAGAAACAGCTGTGATTTGTCATAAACTATCTTGCTTTCAAGTTACAGTTTTTGTCAATCTGTAGTCATTAAGAACTACAAATTTTGTGTATTGTGCAAAATATAGTTTCGCCTTATGGAAATACTGTTTATGGGAATAATTTTCTTTTAATCGCTAATCATCTCGATCATGTCCTGGGAATTGTCCTCTTTGTTAGCTTTCCTTAAAAGAAAGATGAGGTGGATCTTTTTGTAGCATAATACCTTCACATTATAAGTATACTGTGGCAGGGTGAAGTGTTCAGGAAGTAATGTGCTTCTTAAATACACGAACGTCAATAGGTTGCAATAGCATGGATTTTCAACGATTCCTTGCTTTTCTGATCTCTTTGAAATGCACCATAAAGTAATAAAACAGCTTAGAGATAATGCTGATTTCTCGATTTTTTTTTTAATTTTTTTAATGCTTACACTGTTAAGGCATTGTCAGAGTCATTAAAGGTTATGCCAGCAAGCTAAAGAAATTACAAGATGTCTATACATATAAAAGTTGTTTTTATTGAATGAATAAATTCACCTTGAGAAAGGTATGAGCACCCAGATCTTTGTTTATTACAGCTATAGAGAGGTTTTCTAGTGAAATCAGTTAGTTAGACCCCTTTGAACTTGTGTAAGCCAGTTGTTTATCACTGCATGGTAATCACTAATTAGGTTATTCTTTGAATTGATCATAAAAACATTGCACAATACTTACAGTTTAACTGTAAGCATAACTGCTAATACTGCAAATGGGAAACCATTCATACAATAAAGCAGAGCCAGGAATCACTTAGGTTAGAAAATATCCTTAAAGTCATCGAGGCCAACTGTTAACCCAGCACTGCCAAATCCACCACTAAACCATGTCCCTAAGTGCTACATCTACAAGGCTTTTAAGATACCTCTGGAAGTATTGACTCAATCACTTCCCTGGGCAGCCTGTTCCAATGTTTGAGAACCCTTTTGGTGAAGCAGATGTTCCCTATATCCAGTCTAAAGTTTCCTATGACAAACATGAGGCTTTTTCCTCTTGTCCTATTCCTTGTTCCTTGGGAGAGGAGGCCAAGGTGGCTACACTCTCTTTTCAGGGAGTTGTAAAGAGTGATAAGCTCTCCCTCAAACCTCCTTTTCTAAACACCCTCAGCTCCATCAGGTACTCCTTATAGGGTCTGTGCTCCAGACCCTTCACCAGCTTTGTTGCTCTTTAGTGGGCATACTCCAGCACCTCAAGTGTAGGGTTTTAGCTTTCTAAATCTAACTTTTGGAACTCAGTTTCTTCAGATCAAAGAAGCATCCACTATATTTTTCAGGCATAAATGGTGATGTCAGCTTAAGATGACTGTTACATTTTTCACACTGGGCTCTCATCTCCACTAGCAGAATAGACTTCTGATTATTACAGCATTTTCAACAGTGGCACAACCCCTTTTAAAATCAACTAAATTTTTTACTCCTCCTTAAATAAAAGATTGCCTCCAAACCTTTTAAGAAAAATAAAGCAAAATTTAAAACTGGTAATTACTTGAAAAGCAAACTGAATTTTGATTACATGTTTACAGAGGATGTGTTTATTTTTGTCTGATGGTAACTTGTTTAATCATAGAATGGTTTGGGTTGGAAAGGACCTTAAAGATCATCAGTTCTGAGTCTTGCCATAGGGACACCTATGAGATTTCTCAAAGCCTCATGCAAATTTACCTTGGACAGTTCCAAGGATGAGACATCCACAGCTTCTCTGGGCAAGGTGTTTCAGTGTCTTGCTACTCTCACATTGAGGAGTTTCTCCTGAGTATTTAATCTAAACTTGCTGTCTTTCAGTGTGAAGCCACTAGTCCTTGTTGTGTCACTACATGTCCTTGTAAAAAGTCCCTGAATAGCTTTCTTGCAGGCTCATTTTTGGTACTGGAAGGAGCTGTAGTGTCTCCCTGAAGCCTTTTTTTCTCCAGGCTGAACAGCAGCAACTCTCAGACTGCCTTCATGGGAGGGACACTGAACATCTTCATGGACTTGCTTGATCAGATCCATGTCCTTTGTATCCTTGGGACCCCAGAGCTGGATGCTGCTCTGCAGGTGGGGTCTCACCAGAGCAGAGGTGTAGAATCCCCTCCCTCATTCTTCTGGCCACTCTGTTCTGGTTGCAGCCCAGGACATGTTTGGCTTTCTGGGTATGAGTGTACATTGTGGGGTCATATCCCACCTCTCATGCACCAGCACATGGAAATCCTTTTCAGGGCTGCTCTCCATTCTCTGTCCAGCCTGTATTTGTGCTTGGATTGCCTTAACTTAGGTGCAGATCTCTGCACTTCTCGTTGTCATGTTCACACAGGCCCACCTCCCAGGCCTGTCCAAGTCCCTCTGCGGCATCCCTTTCCTCAAGGGGAAGGTGCTGTTGACAGCACCACATGGCCAGATGTCCTTGGCAGACTTGCTGAAGGTGGTCTTGATCCCACTGTCCATGACACCAGCAAAGGCGTTACCCCGCAGTGGTCCCAGTACAACCCCTAAGGAACTAGTGTCCACTTGGACAGGGAGTTCTTGACCACAGTTTACAGTACGACCACTCAGCTAATTCCTTATCCATTTGTTTCATCTGTCAAATCAGTGTCTCTGCAGTTCAGAGACAAGGATATCTTGTGTTACAGTGTCAAATGCTTAGCATATATCCAGGTAGATGATGTTGGTTGCTCTTCCATGCACCAAGATGTAGTTGTGTTGAAGGCCACCAAACTTGTTAGGCATGATTTGCTCCTGCTGAAGCCACGCTGACCATCATCAGTCACCTCCTTATTTTCCATGTCCCTCAGTATGGTTACCACAAGGATCTACAGTGTGATCTTGCTGGGCCCTTGGTGAGACTGACAGGCCTACAGTTCCTCATGCCTTCCTTTTCTTCCATTTGTAATAATGGGTGTTATCTTTCTCCTCTTTTGGTCTGTGGAATCTTTACTGGGCTGTAATGACTTCTCAGATGTAGTGGATGTAATGGCTATTGTCTTCGCCTGAGACTCCCTAAAGACTCATAGATGTGTCTCAGCAGGTCTCATGGACTTGTGCACCTTCAAGTTCCTTAGATGGGCTCCAGCTTCATCTACAGCATTCTTCATTCTGCTAGTCCCTGCCCTTTTCTTCTTGTGACATGAGTGATGTGACTGGAATACATACCAGGGAAGATGGAGGCAAAAAAGTAATTTAATGTTCCTCAGGATCCAATCTAAACTTTCGTGTGGCACAATGTAATTTTTTGCCTCAGCTTTCTCCATATCCCAGGTCTCCTGTTTCCTTCTGGAGAGGTCATGCATTTTTCCTAGTTTTTCTTCTGTCACCATCTTACTTATAGAATCTCTTCTTGTTGCCCTTGACATTCCTGGCCACATTTAATCCTATCAGGGCTTTAGCTTTCTTAAGCTGATCTCTGGCTGCTCGGACAATTTCTCTGTATATCTCCTAGACTACCTGTCCTTGCTTCCCCTCTCTGTATGCTTCCTTTTTTTGATTTGGATTAATCCAGGAGCTCGCTGCTCATCCATGCAGGCTTCCTGATGGTTTTTGCTTGACTTTGTTGGAAGGCATTGCTCCTGGGCTTGGAGGAATTCATACTTCAATAATATTAACCAGCTTTCTTAGGACCCTGCTTCCCTGCAGAGCTTTATCTCATGGTACTCCACCAAGCAGATCCCTAGAGAGGCCAAGCTGCCTCTGCTGAAATTCATGATACTAGGTTTGCTTTGCTCCCTTCTCACTACCTTTAGGAACTCAAACTCCAGCATTTCATGATCACTGCAGCCAAGGCTGCCCTTGAGCTTCTCCTTCCGCACCAGCCTCTCCTTGTTGGTGAGATCAAGCTCCAGCATGGCGCATCTCCTTTTTATGTTCTCTGTCACTTGGAGAAGGAAGCTATCATCAAGAATAACTTACTGGGTTGCTGATGCCTTGCTGTCTTGTCACTCCAGGAGATATCAGAGTGGTTGAGGTTCCCCCGTGAGGCCCGGGGCTTGTGAACATGAGGTGGTTCCTGTATATTGGTAGACAACTGTTAGGAATGAGTGTTTGAGTTCACTTAAAAAATCGTCAGCAAGGGTATTAGTAAAAACCTGATTTAATATTAAGCAATGACAAAGTTCTTTGCAAGATTCACTCTGATATTTCCTAGTCAGTTACACCAAGGAAAAAGATAAAATCCAAACCACTACTAAAATCCAGTCAATCAAAACAGAAATGACTGTCTAGGGCAGTGTGTGTGTTTAGGTGCATGTGACAAGTGACAAAAGGACAGTGAGGGCAGGTATAAAAAAGAATACAGCCTAAAAGCTTAACAGCACTCAAAAGTATTTAGCCTTAACTTACACCTTTACTTAAACCTTAAACTTAACAATTCAACAATAGGAATTAACACTCAACAGCATTTAATCTATTTTATAACCTAACCCTACTTAGAAGCCTAACTTTGATATCCAAGATACCTGAATATCTGAGAGAGCAGCATTTCTCCCAAAGTTTGTTGTAGCATATGCGTATGTTTATGCACACAGGCAGAGTCAGTGCTAAGTACCTGTCAAAAAATTCCCCTCAAAGGCAGTGAAATACTCACTCTGGGTGCTTTAGCATCTCTTCATTGTGCAAAGATTTGAGCCTTGAGGAGCGGAGGTATTGGCCTATGATTCATTTTTGTTCAGCAGTGGTCTGAATACAACAAACTTGGGAGTTCATGGGCTCTGAGAGGCCCAGCTCAGAGAGAGGTTGCTGGTCTCAGCTGCTGCAGTCCAGAAGAATAAAAAGTTCTCATTTTTGACCACTGTTTTATAGGGTCACAGGACAGTGGGCTTTAGTCGTAATAATGTTTCATCCTGGCCACAGTGTGAGTTGGCACACAATTGAAAGTGTGAGAACAGGGATATTATGCTATGCAAGCAAGAGAAATAGTTTCCAAGGCTGTTCATAAAGAAAACATGAGCTTGTTAGACAGCAGGGACTCCTGGGAGCAAAGGGCTTCTGATATACTTAAGAGAAGCTGAGCCCAGGTGCTGTTTGTCAAGCTGAGACCCAATGAGCTTTTTTTCAGATAACAGTCTGGCCTAGAAGGGGTGAGGGAGGGATGCACCACCACAAGGACTCAGCTGCTCGGTCTTCCAGGTTGGAGTGCCTGTGGCCACCTAACCCAGCCCTCCAGTTAATCATTCCCCAATAACTCTCAGTCAGCTCCTCATCCATCCCCAGACAAAACTCCATGTACTCAGTTGGCTGTTGCCATGGAGGGTAACATTGCCTCCTGGTCTCCCTTGCCTCTTCTTCCTGAAGAGCCTGAATCATTCCATTCCAACAAATTTTTTATGTTCTGTGATGTGTAGTAAATTTTTTAATTCATGCAGTGAGATATACAGAGCACTGAAGTCCTCAAATTCTGTGTTTACAGAGACAGTGGCATGAAGGATACAGTTATAGGCTGAACTCTCAAAATAGTGGTAATGAGACAATTTTTAGGGTGATAATTTTAGTCTGTAGATAATTTCTTGAGTAGCTTGAATGGTCTTACAGCTGACCCTTGTAAAAATGTTTTTAGTAAAGAGGGAGGCTGTCAGGTTCACATTCTCTTATAAACTATTTTTGAATATGTCTGTTGACCTGTAACTTTATCTGTTAGTGCATATGAATAAGGAAGGATGTTGTCCTTGAACAAAAAGTGTATTTTAGGATCCATAGTATATAAAATTGTCATAACAAATGCATAGCTGCTAGAAAGACTTTAAATGTGTAATCAAAACTTGGTCAAAATCACCAAAACCCACTCTTTTAAGGTGTATAGGAAATACATAGTTACTGGGCATCCTGTAGTCAATAATCTTTTGTTTCAGAAGAGACATTCGATCAAGTATTTCTGGTAGTTTCGTGCCAAGTTGGGAGTGTGCATATGGAATTGAAGGTATTTTGTATATGTGAAGAATAACATGGCTTTATTCAGAGAGCTATTTGAAGGATATACAAATACTCTGCAGCCTTTACTGGCATGTCACTGGTGCCCTACCTTTCAATAAGATAATTTCTTTTAGGGATAAAATTATTCTGCTTCTTCTCTGGTTCACTTATTTTCAGTGAAGTGAGGGGAAAGTGAGATTACAGGGAGTGTAGATTCTGACTGGGAGGTTAATGAAGATGAAGATTTGCATCTGTAAAAGTTCTGCAAATTTCTGTGTTTGCTGGATATGTAAATTGGTAATTATTTTGAGATTTCCCTAAATTCAGAAGAACTGTATTAAAGTGTTGTCGAAGTTATTTGGCTACAGAAAGCATAATCACATGGAGTCATAATTTACTGTAATCTAGCTGTCTGTAGTGCTCTCTGGGGAACTACCCGTGTCCTTGATTGTATTGGTCTTTTTGTGATAGTGCTTAATTATTGCGGAGGCAGAGGTTAGTTATCATACAATGCATACTTGAAACTCTTCTAGGAATGAAGCATTCTTAATATGAATAGAAAGGCCAGATGAAGCCAATTTCTTTAAACAAATACTTATCCTCAAACAAAACTAGGAAAATGTCATTCTTACCTTTAGTACATGTGCTCTCTTGTCAGAGCTGTTATAGGTTCTAGATTAAGAATCAATTTTGCAGAGGCCAGACTCCTTTGTAATCTAAATCCCCAAATAATTCTACATTTGATCAATTTTAATTAACTTCTTACTGCAAGAATAATGAACGTTTGGTCCTAACATTAAATCCTAAAGTTTACTAAATCATGAAGTTTTTTCAGTAGCTCAGAAAAAACAATCCCTTCTGCATTTTTGAGAATGATTTCTTTCAGCCAAATAATTTGCTTTAAGTGCTTTTGAGATGAATATACCTACCTGCAGTCTGCATCCATCATTTTTTCTGGGTTTAGCTGTGTTCTTAAGGCAGCCCGTAGTACACAAGAATGCCCCCACACGCTCAGTTTTGTTTCAAGTACTTTATACCTAAAAATTATTTTTATATAATTTGGAAGCTAGTTTTCTAAATATAATGTAAAATTACACAGATGGAAGTTTCTAATAATATTTGCATTTTGTTTCAGAGCAAAGTAGAAGAGATGATTTGGAAGCATTGGGTCATATGTTTATGTATTTTCTCAGAGGAAGTCTTCCATGGCAAGGTTTAAAGGTAGTGGGTTTTGATATCTACCTCTGTCCTGTTTTCAGATCATCAGCTTTTTATTGACATGTTTGGGGTTTTTTTGAATGTGTGTCTACAAGCTGTATAACTTCAGAAGCTTGTTTGTTCTTCTGTCATAGGCAGATACATTAAAGGAACGTTACCAGAAAATTGGAGACACTAAACGAGCAACTCCTATAGAAGTATTGTGTGAAAACTTCCCAGGTAATGTCTGCTATTAATAAAAATGTTGTGTCTTGATTTATAAAATAAAACTGGCATAGGTAGTTGCTGGGGTTTAAAATTACAGTGAGTGTGATAGATCACAGTATCTTAGAATGGCTCAGGTTGGAAGGGACCACAGCAGGTCATGTGGTCCAATCTCCCTGCTCAAGGAGGGCCATCCCAGAGCACGTGGCATAGGATTGTGTCCAGGTAGTTCTTGAATATCTACAGTGAAGGAGATTCCAGAACCTCTCTGGGCAACCAGTTCCAGTACTCAGTTATCTGCACAGTAAAGGAGCTCTTCCTCGAGTTTGGGTGGCACTTCCTGTGCCTCAGTGTCTGTCCATTGCCTCTCCTGCTATTGCTGGGCACCACTGAGCAGAACCTGGATTCAACCTATTGACAACCACCCCTTAGATATTTATATGTATTAATCAGGTCCCCTCTCAGTTGCCTCTTTTCAAGGCTGAACAGGCCCAGCTCCGTCAGCCTTTCCTCATACGAAAGATGCTCCAGTCTCTTGATCAACTTCGTAGCCCTTTGCTGGACCCAGTCCAGGAGCTCCATGTCTCTCTTGTACTGAGGAACTCAGAACTGGACAGAGCCACTGAGTAGAGGGACAGGATCACCTCCCTTGACCTGCTCTTCATAATGCACCCCAGGATTCCATCAGCCTTCTTCGGCCCCAGGCACATTGCTGGCTCTGGAGAGCTTGTTGTCGACCAAGACTCCCAGGTCCTTCTCTGCAGAGCTGCTTCCCAGCAGGTTTGGCCTCCAGTTTGTGCTGCTGCACAGAATTATTCTTCCCCAGGTGCAGGACCCTGCACTTGCCTTTGCTGAATTTCAGAAGGTTCCTCTGTGCCCATCTCTCCAGGCTGCTGAGGTCCTTCTGAAGGCCTGTGCAGCCCTCTGGGCCATCGGCCACTGCTCCCAGCTTTGTGTTGTCAGTGAAATTGCTGAGGAGGCCTCTGCTCCTTTGTCTGAATCATTGATGGATAAGTTAAACAATACTGGGCCCAGACAGAAGAATTATCCTTTGAAGCAGCAGTAAGCTAATGCTGTTGTTCTTCAAATATAGATTCTTCTAAAGGAAACATTAAAAAATACTTTGTGTGCCTACAATGATAAACTAGTCTGCACTTCTATCTTCACACTGAAAATTTTGCAAGCCTTTTCACCTGAAATCTGGTATCATACCTCTATTAAAAACAAGCTGCATTAGCTTGAACTAATATTTAAAATAACTTTTAAGTTTCAGGTGTCACTTCTAGGTCTCTAGAACTACAAGGAGAATCAATGAGGTGTTGGAAAATTGTTGGACAGAAGGGAATAGGACGTTTCTTAAAAATTGTAATAAAGTGCTTGGAACAGGGGACGTGTATGATATGGACATGATTTTCCCAAAATATAAATGAATGCCTTGAAAGGTAATCAAAGTATCATTGATAGGCAAAGTGGATTTGCTGAGAGTAGCTCATTACTAATGAAAGGAAATCCTGTCCACAGTAGGTCTTGGGGACACAAAACTGATGCTTTATGTGGTGTACCCCTTTCTTTACCTTTTCTTCGTCTTGTCTCTGTAAAATTGGTTGGAAAGAAAGTAGAAAGTAGAGGCATTTCTCTCCACACAGTTTTGCACACTGTGCATTAGAATTATAACAGAATTATAATAGAATTGAATAGAAGATCTCAACAGGTAACATGGAGGAAAAATTAGTGGGGTGTTACTTGCTAGGATATGTTTGGAATATGGTAGTATATCTCAGAATATGGTAGCATTTCAAAGAATATAATTAACTTTTCTGGTAATTCATGGTGAACAGCTGTTCATGTTTTATGGTGAGAGGTACAAGTTGCTTGAAAATTAAATAAGGTGGTGGGGATTTTTTTGAGTTCCATTAAAACAGATAATGGCATATGTATTTATTTCTTATTTATCTAGAGGAAATGGCTACTTACCTACGTTATGTAAGAAGGTTAGATTTTTTTGAAAAGCCAGACTATGACTACTTAAGAAAGCTCTTCACAGACTTACTTGATCGGAAGGGCTTTATGTTTGATTATGAATACGACTGGATTGGCAAACAGTTGGTAAGTACAGTTCAGTTGTCAGTAATATAATGGGTTTTTCTGTGATCAGTTTTGAGTTTAATTAAGACATGTGCTTCTCAAGGCTGCTAATAGAGCTTTAACAGCTGCTATTACAAGCCAGTCTGCAGATGCATTTTCTAACATTATCTTTTGGCTTGAGTGCTTCATATTCATTCTCTTTCCAAATGTGCTCTTATTATCAAAGTACATCTCAGTTAAATCCAAAATGAGGTGGTAGAAATTTGGATTGTTTTTTTGAAGGAACTTAAAATTTTGCCAGTAATTGTTGTTACTGCATGATTTTTTTTTGTTCCCAGTATTATTAAAATGCAGAGCTATACATCTGCATATGAGGTAAACTCTAGATATTTATCAGTTCATTGATAAAATATTGCATAGTTCATTGAATATTTCATTGTGGCATTGATAAAATATTGCATAGTTCATTGAATATTTCATTGTGGTGCCTCTAAGGTTTCAGGAAACACTCTGTTTGTATAATTTAAGACATTGTAGTGGATGGGGTTTTCTTCAACTTCTCAAATTATTTCACTTCTTTTTATTATTTTTATTATGTAGGGAAGGGAGGGCTAATATGTATGTATTTGACCAGTTTCAGATTATGCACTTCACCCTTCTCAGTGTGATTCTGAAAGAATGGTAGCATTTGTTTTATTGCAAAATGTATTTTTCAGTGTTTAGCATTAAAAATTGCTTTAAGCTTTTGATCAGGTTTCATCAGAATGTCATAACTGCTAACTGCAGAAAGTATCAGCCTAAAGTCTTTCAGAAAATTAATGTATAATACTTAAAATTGCTACTTCAATACATTCTGTAAGTAATGGTTTGCTTTTTTTCTTGTTGTTATTAGTAAATATCTAGCAAAGCTTCTGTTTTAATATGATAATTTTGTGTTATTTGAAGCTGTCAGATTTAAATATTATTTTCTATTAAAAACCAGTAACTTTTGGTGAGACTTAGAAATTTATTTTTTTTATCAGTTGCTACATATTATTTATATTTGTAGCCTACTCCAGTGGGTTCAATGCATTCAGACCCTGCAATGTCTTCAAACAGAGAAGCATATCAGCACAGAGACAGAATGCAACAATCCAAAAATCAGGTAAACTGCTCATCTAAGATTATCAGCATTACTATGTCTTTTGTCTCATGATTTGTGCTATGTTTTTATTAGAACTTGAAAATAAAAGTGACTCTAGGTTTTCTTTGTTTTCGCTTTAAGTAGATCTTTGGTAAAGTCTACGTTTGTAGAGATACATAAATATCTCCTAAAAGCTTGCTTGTTTGAAGCTATGGTATAGTGTAGTGAATCGGTATGAATTTTCTCTTTATTCACACTTCTTTATTTGCTGTCTCTCCTCCATACACTCTTTCCTCTTTTTCCATTCTGACATGTATGTATAACATTTTCACGTTTTTTTAAACCAGTTTACCTAAGGAAAATTGGAAGGTTATTTTAGTGTGCTTTTTCTTACTAAGAGTTTTGAGGTTTAGCTACTTCAGCTCTGTATGAAAATTTTTATGAAGGTGTGTGTAAGTATGTTGATAATGTTGAAGTGCAGTCTATATAGGGATTGAATGTGTAGCGCTTCTGTACTTCTTAAAAATGTGACAGTTAATGCACAAATTATTTGTTTCAAATTTTTTTCTTCTTTTGCATAAATCCTAATACATTCAAAAATGATAGTCAACAGACCACAGGGCAGCTTGGGACTCACAGCAAACCAATCCACATCATTTGAGGGCTCACCTGGCATCTGACAGACATGGTGGCTCTGTACAGGTATTTTCTGCTTCTTTGCATGACCTAAATCAGTTGTTTTGCATTACATAATACTACTGTCGTGTAGTGTATCACATTATTCATGTTTTCATATTGAGATTGCTTATCAGTAATGTTCAGAATGCTGCTATTATTTATTATTTCACAGTTCAGTGGCCAAACTGAAAACAGGTGCTGAAACAATGGAACTTTTTGTTGATGGAATATTTCTTGCATGTTTCTTAGTTAAAGTCAAAAATAAAACAGACGAGCTGTCTTTTTTACAGAATATATACTTAACTCAATGAAAACAAACGAAGTTTAGACTTTAAATGTGTTAATTGTATTAGCAACTGAAACCCAATATTCACTGAATTATGTTGTTCAAGCTGTGTTTTTTGTTCCCTAAGTAAACATCAAATTAAAATGCTACTTAGTGATGTTTTCTTAAACTTCACTCTATTATTCAAATAGTAATTGACTAGAAAAAGGTTCCCAGGGCAGCACCTCACACATCTCTATGAAAAAATCTGTAGAAACCAAAAGTTTTTCCTATATTATTAGTTTATTTAATCTTCAAAGAGCTCTTTTCCTGGTTTGTTTTCAATTTTTAAAACTGATTTTTGAAATTTTTGGTGTCTCATTCTTTGAATATATTTAGGTGTGAAATAGTTGGAGTAATGTGTGAGGAATTAATACTGGGAGATTCAAAATGCCAACTGTGAAGTCTACATGAGATTTTGAGCTTTAAGTCCAGAATGAAAATGATTCAGCTTCGTGAAGTCTTATCTGGGTGGGGGTTGTGTGTGGAAATTGTTGTGCATTTTTGATTATGACAAACTAAGTTATGTATGTTTCTTCTGAAGTTTTTGATTTGGAAAAAGATTTTCATGGCCTGAAGAAAGAATGAAAAGTTCAGGGTACAGAAAACAAGGCTGCACAGTCCTGTCAGTGTAATAACATTCTCTAAATTTTGTTGCTTTATAAACAGCTGTCATGTGTAGTGTAACAAAATCTAGCAGTTATAATTATTACGGTGTATAAATAAAAATTTAAAAGTTGTTCTTCCCATTAACAAATGTTTAAAAAACCTTTCTTTTCCCATATTTCAGGTTAGAAAAATGCACGTCGAATTAGTTAGATTACAGTCGGTAGAACTTTCAAAGTGTCATCGTATGATTCTGTTGGCAATTGTGGCACTTTAGAAATCTTTTATTCTTTGTCAGGTAAAATGTAACGATGACAAGAAATTTTCTTCCATTGTAAAATATGCTAAATACCCTTCAGGGATGAAGAGAACATTTTCTAGGAAATAACACAAATAACACTAGTACTCCTTACTGTTAATATAGTGTTGTTTCTATCCTTTCTCCTCACAGGATACAGGCAGTCTGAGTTCAGATCATTTAGATCTGTTGAGGCTAAGCAATTGCCACTTGAATAAAACCACTGTGCAAAACTGCAGCCATAGTCTATGTCTTTGAAGATCAAGTGTTGTGCAGCAGGATGTTTCCATATTGGATTGCTTTTTGTTGTGGAGTGGTCATGCTTCCTTATTAAGGGCACTTAGGAAATCACATACTATCTCCAGTTATGCTGTGACATAGCCCCTGGCTGTTATCAAATACATCTTTGTTGCAGGGATACTAAATAAATCATGCTATTTGTTAAGCTGGTTCATAAGCTAGCTACTTTAGTAGGATTCTTAATTGCTTCCAAGGAGACAAATATTAAAAGTCATACAGAAAATTGTTCAAAGGTAAGGTTGAGTCTGAGGTGTGAAATTAAAGGGTATTTTTTTCTGTGATGTTAATGAGCCATTGCTCATCTTTGAGATCAGTTTTATTAATTTTTCTGCAAGATATGAAAATCTGTCAGATTATTTCAAAGTGACAGTGGAAGGTCAGTGCTATTAGTCATCTGTAATACTATTGCTGATGTCATCTCTTGGGCTCTTTTTTAGGTGATATTCAGATGTGCTAGTGATTCTTTTCTGTGACATATTAACATCAAGGGAACTGAGTGTTGGTTATGTATGTTTGTTAGCACACATTTGTATGCTGTTAGTGATAAGTTGAAGTGGGAACTATTGAGGTTCAAACTGGTATTTCATTAACAGATATTGTTCTGTTTTTTGTACTAATTTAATTTTTCTCAGACCCTAGGTTTGTGTTCAAAACATCCGAATGTGCTTAGACATGTCTAATTTTACTTTGTAGAATCAGTTAAAGTTCAAATAGTACTAGGAAATTGAGGGAAGACATCCCTTCTTCCACTTACCTCAGTCAATTTTTCTAGTTCATGCAGACTTACTAATGATCAACTCATACCTCCCAGCAATTTGTTCAACAACTTTTGTGCCTTTGTTCTCATAAGTTTGTCTTACTTCTTAAAATGTCAGTTGTACAACACTGAATTATTTTTTTCTCTACATGAGCTGCAATCTGCTTGTGCACTCATAAAGACTGTATTAATCTGTTCCATTACTTTTTTTTCCATCACTTACTAACTGGTATTCTTTTATCTTTTCTCTTTCTTTTTTCCCATTGGGAAATTCTTTAAAAGGAGGTTAGATGGAGAGATTGGGTTAAAGAGTTCCCAGTAAACTACTTAGGAACTGCTTGAAAGACTTTTATATTTGATGTAAGTAGTTTTCAGTTGCCTGATTCCTCTCCTTCAAGAAGTCAAGATAGTAAAGTGTTAGATGAAACAAATAAATTTTGCTGAGTTTCTGTGAACTAAAAAGGTACTGTGATAACTTTTATTCTTTTGTCTTTACTGAAAACTTTTTGAAGGTAAAACAAAGAATTGTGTAGTATCACTAATGAATTCCTTAGAGATGTAGACTGGCTTTATTTTTTGAGTGGAGAATTCAGTCACTGAGATTCTTATGGGATTAAGGAGTTTATTTCTATGTCTATTCCAAATTTTTGTAATTCCTTGTTGTGATTACAGTAATGAAAATCAGCAAAATTTGTTTTTTATGGCAGACTTTCTAACTGATTTTTGAACATAGCGAGATCAGTTTATGTACTAATCCAGAACAAAGTATAGAGACTGAAGATTTAATGTCACCATTTAGGGATTTGGTATTTAGGCTTAACTGTGTCTTGTTATAAATAAAAGCCTTTGTCAAGCTCCCAGAGGACCATGTATCTAAGAAATCAGTCTATTCACAATGAATGTGTCATTAATAGGTAGTGGGTGGAATTTTTGTTTCTCTACCTCATGGCATAAGAGTATCAAGAAATTACCAGTGATGCATATACTTCTTTATATAGGTGCTCTTAAAGCTTTTAAAGAACTGATTAAATTTGAAGGAACTAAATTTAAATCATGGATGAAGTTATAAAAATGCTTAAAGTAGTTTTAGGTTTTCAGTTTAGTTGTTATTCTCCTACTTGAAAATAGGTGAGTAGCTTAAGTTAATCTTGAATATAGCAATACTTCTAATTTGAAACTTTTAAAATAATTGTTTTTTGAAATGTAATTATGTTACTATTCACAGAAGAGTGTTCATACACATTTTGTAACAGAATTTTTAGATACAAAACCATCACTTAAATATCCTAATTTTTTCATGGTAGTTGTATTCAAGTCTTCTAAGAGATTAATTGTGCCTCTCATTTTTTCATCAGGCTATTGATTTCATCAAAATCCATTCCAACTTGAGTCACAAGTAAAGAAATTAAATTAAAAGTTTATCTTAAAGCAAACTTAGTTTCATGTAGCTTCTCTCTCCTAAAGTTATAGCTTTTTATGTGGATCTACTGTGATGGATTTTCATTGTGCCTTACTTGTGGTACATTCTGGCTACAGAATTTGGTGTACCACTCCTTCAGTGCATACAATGTCCTCTGGGTGACTTATTCTTGCTCAATTCTGTTATGTTCCCATATCTTTCTGCCTCTATTGTGCAGATTTTTGAGATTATTCGCTCATAGTTGGACAGAAAAATGTAATAATTTCCCTTATTAAAGGCTTTTTTAGGTCATACTTCAAAGTACTTTACTGAGGTAACGTGAAATTAAATTCATACACCTGTAACCTTACTGACAGTGGAATTGAAGCAGTCCTGCCTATCTCTTGTACTCCTTTGTATGTCTTTGTTAGTTTCATTCTCTTTTATTAGTGAGGAGCTCCTAGAGCTGCTTTCAGCACTAGTAGATTTTAGTGAAACTCAGGTCATCTGTGGTTCTAGAGAAGCATGAATGATCCTGATTTTTTGGATTTATGCTATATGTGCTTTGGTTCACTTATGCTTTCAGTGGTTGTAACTCTTTCCAGAAAGAAGAACTTCATGTTCCTCGCATCTAAAATGTCATGCAACAGACACTTCACAGAATTTGTTTCTGTATTTGGTGAATGTATATGGCTGAGTTTGAAGTCAGTTTGAAAAATAAGATGCAGTAAGTTTTGTTCTTTCTTACCAGATAGCAGTGCATTGACCCCAGCAGAAGGTGATTTTGGCTCCTTTAAAGAGGAAGTCAGCTAAGATTAGTACAGCACATGCATAATACTTACAATATTACTCATGTAGGAAGGACTTTTATATACCTACTATCATGGTTTCCAAATGAAGATGTGTACCTAGTTAAGTTTGATCTCTTTTTATGAATTTGCTGTCCAAGAAGATAGAGATCATTGAACAGGTGCTCCTGGGAAAGAAGTGTGAAGGAAAGTGTCATATGAACGCCCCACAGATGCTCCAGTTGGCCAGTATGTTTGATATCTGTCTAAAAGTCATACATTTTTTCATTTGTTTTTCAGGAAAAGAGAACAGGAGTTCTTGCAAGTGCCTTTGCAGACTGTGACCTGTTCTTTACAACAGTCAGAAATGCTAAGTTGTACTGTGTTTGCTTCCTGTCCAGAAAGGGCCATATACCTGTCTTGCTATTTCTTGATGTACCCTACTTCTGTTTGAGTAAACTGAGGGTTTCTGTTTCTCATCAACCACTTTTACTCAATCTTGAGCATGGATCTGAGGTTCTTTTTAAGCTTAGGTTATGGAGCAGAAATCCTGCATTATTAGGACTGCAGGCAAAGTTGACTACAATATTAATTGGGTGACATTGATTTATATGGATTAGTGCAGGCTGTAGTTGTGGTTAGTTATATAGTTAGGCACAAGGAGCTCCATGTGAGCATGACCCCACCAGTGATCCCTTCCAGCCGTAAACATTCTGTGCTTTTGTGCTTCCTTTGGAACCAAACTCATTTGATGGTCAAGTTGAGTAAAGTTGTTTTTTACCCTTACATTTTTATGATTGCACCTGTCTTAATTATAGCAAATACTTCTGATGCACTTTTCCACTCTGGGTATTTTATAAGAAGCAATGAAATGACCTTCACAGTAAGATACCTAGCAAGGTGGTTGGGATAATACTATATCCCTGTTCTTAGTAAATATGTAAAGATGACAACTCAGAATATTCTGTGACTCTGTAAAACTATAATAACTAGTAACCCAGGATATTTGGTTCAGGATGCCTGCCTCACCATCTTAAGGTTTGTTAAAGTACAATTCCTATCTTATTTCTGCCACTGAATGTGAAGTGCTTCTGTCATGCCCAGTGATACGAAACTAAGCTTAAGACACCTAGTTGAAACTCCAGTGACTTATCATTGCAGGAATAAAGTCCAGTCTCCCATGATTCCTTCAGTTATATTGACTAAAATTTAAGTAGTTAGATTCCTGCAATCTTGCATATCATTTATTTTGTTATGAGCCTGCAGGGGTTTTTTAGCAGTGGTTCCTATTTTAGTGAAATTTGAAAAAGAAGAAAACTTGGCCTGATGTTGGCAAAGGGCATGGAAAATGCTTTCAGTGCAGCAAACTTCTGAGGTGCAGTACTTAGTTACAATAGGATCTGCAAAACAAACCTCAATTGGCTAGGCTCTTAGCTGTGGTTATAAATAGATGAGACATAACTGCTATAATAAGTGGAGAGCTTGGAAAAGTGAGGGAAATAATATTATGGTAATGATTTTCCTTCTCTCTCATCTACCTTAATCTCTAACCATCAGGCAACAGCTGATAATAATCTTGAATTGCAGACTACTCTTAGTGTCTCTATAGCTGATTAATTGTCTACAGATGTTTTCTGCAAACTTTTATAATATTTGTCCAGAATTACATTTTTGTGCTTGCTAGCTTGCCAAGCAGTAGCTGGTAGATCTTTCCATGGTGACAAGTCAACTCTTTAGTGGGTCAGTTAGCACTGTGAACAGCTCTGATCAGGTAGGCACTTGTCTACAGCCAGTTAACCATCTTCCTTTTTGTATTCTGTGGGGTGGATAATGGAGAGGCCTCTGGAATGGCTCCATTTGTCATGCAGGAAAGCTGATAGGAACTGAGAGAGGAAATATTGGGTTCCTCTTGGTTTAAAGTCCAAACAAATATTTCCAGAGAACCACAGCTTTCATGGTGACTGGAACAATTTACATAGAAATTTCATGGTAAACTAATAGGAATGAAGAATAATCTAATTTTTATAAATTTTTTTGGCAGTAGATGTTTTCATGTCCTAAAAATCAAACACCATATACTCTTATGTCTAGATGACAGTCTTAGTTTTCTCCTTTTCTGGTGAGTGTCCTTTGAGATACAATAGAAGCAGACCTTCATATTCAGTCTGGATATAAAGAGCTAAACCAAGGAGCATAAATACACCAAAGGAGCAGAGATAGGGTTAGACCCACTGAATTGGTATTGGAAAAGTGCTTAGTGCCTTCCCTTAAGGCTCTGAAGAGATGTGGGAGAGATTAGTAAATGGCATCCACAGAGTTGCTTTGCGTCATCTGCTCACTTTGAGTTCACTGTAGAGGTTAGTTCCATTAATAGATATGAAAGGAGAATTACAAGAGCACGGGGATGCCAGAATTAAACCTGGAGAAAATACTGTTACTGGAATAAAAATAACTATAGAAATAACAAAAAATACTGTTTTTTTTAAGATGTATTGGAACCTTAGGAATTAACAAATGTATGTCTGGCAGTAGTATAATTTCAGGTCTTTCTTCTGATTTCAGGTAGTAAGCTCAACAAATGGAGAGCTGAACACAGATGACCCAACTGCAGGCCGTTCAAATGCACCCATCACAGCTCCTGCAGAAGTAGAAGTAATGGATGAAACAAAGTATGTCCTTCTTTTTATTTTCTTTGGATCTTTTGTGCTCAGCTGCTTCAATATTTTTATGTAGTTTTTCAGAAAATTGTTGTCTGAACTGAATAGCCATTGGTGAGGAGCAAAACTACAGTGCTATACCTAATTTTGTCTTTAAGTTTCTAAATGTAGAGTTCCTATAGCTTGTGCTTTTTTAGCCTAAGCCTTGAATGACATGTCTTGCTATGCTGGCTAGAGAAGTGCATGCATTTTTGATGTTTCAACTAATTTTGAAATATTTATTTTTAAATAGTGTTCTGACTACCAAAAGCCATGCATAGAACATATAAAATTCTTCCTCTGTATTATATTCTGATTCTCTTTTTTCCTTTACTCTCTTTCTGTATAGCTGCCAGAAAGTGTTGAACATGTGGTGAGTTATACAGCACAGGCAGGCAGAAATAGCCCCAGGAGCTTTTTTCCTTTTATTTGGTTTAAAACTAACTTCAGAAAACTTAAAAAGAAAATATCTATTTAGAAATGATAAAATATGTTTTAATTCTGTGAAACAATTAACCGTTTTTACAAAAAGTCACCTTCAGGAGCTGTTCTGCCTGCTTCAAAGCCTGCTTGCTTTTAAGTTTTGTAGTTTGTGATGTACTTTACGTCAACTTTTTTAATGGGTACTAGAATATTTTTTTCTTATTTTCTATTCTGTTTGAAAGGGGAAAGCATTCTTTTCAACTATTGTAGCATTCAGCTAGTGTATTAACATCTGGAAAATAACTTGCATGAATAAGTTATAATTGCTAGCAAATGTTTGAACTTTTCCAATTATCTCTGTGAACAAACTCTTTACAAAAGTATTAGTCTGTGACAGCTTTCTAACTAATCACTAAAACATGACTTCAGAGCTCCTTAAGTCTTAATTACATCCAGTGCAATCAAAGGGAAAAATATTAAGATCTGTTACTATGGGATGGACAACTAATATTTATGTATTTGAGTAGTAAACTTAGACTTGAAAAATAGTACAGAAGAATATTCTTGGTAGCTAAAGGTAATATGAATTCCAACATGTTTCATTTTATAATGGTGCTTGAAATAGGATTTTACAGGGGTATGGATTTAGTTTATCATAAAATAAATGCACACAGGTATGAAGGATACATTAGTAGCAGAGCAATTCACTAGCAGCAATTTTTCTAGGACCCATTTTCCTGACTTTAGATAAAAGGGAAATTTCTCAAAGTGAAATTTTTTTGAAGCAATTGTTCCACAAGTTCTGGTTCTGGTAGGTAAGCTTTATTTGCTTGTGTAATTAATAATTTTGAATGGTGGTGTCTGTAGGGCCACATTTTTGCACTGGCTTTCCGTGAACACTGATAACTACATTCTTTGCTGCCATCTTTGTGGAGTATGGTATTATTTTACTGTCAAAAATATATCAGTTCTCTGATATATATAGATATTTGAAACAAAAAAAATCCAAAGGAGCAAGGATATTGATAGACTGCCGATAGCTAAATTCCCTATCCCCTCTCTTCAAATAAGCACAGTGATAATCTTCCTTATGCTCAGCTCATGTGCACACAGAAAAAGATTAAATTTCTTGTACTTTCAATAGTGATTAGCACAATTAAACCCATTTTTAGTTCCCTATTTGAATTAGTTATCTGCAGAAAGTTAAGAGAATTCTCAGGAGCCAAGATGCTCAGCTGCTTGAGAAGTGTAGGAGTTCACTTTTTCTGATATGAATACATAATGGACAAATATGCTACCCTGACCTTTTTGGCCTACTCTTAACTGGTTTGGTTGCAGACAAAATGACTAGTCTCAGTGTCCTGCTCTTTAGATTGATTTTTTTGTTTTTGAGTATGTAACACTCAAATTAGTGTTTCAGCAAATTAGTGTCTGTTTAAACTCAAGTTTCCTGAGTGACTAGAGGTTTTTCTGGGGGTAGTTTCTATATTTTGAAGTTCTTTTATATTTTAGCAGTTAATTAACATACATGCATGCCCACTCACCCTCACCCCCTCTCTAGCTTTAGTAGACATCAATGCATAGGTACACATATTTTTTCAGAAGGAGCACTTAGAAGATTTTAATTTTACATTTTAACATCATAATTACAAGCCTAATATCAAAAGGGGTTGTGACACATTCAAACATTTTTTATAGATTTTACACTGTGGAACAGGTTAAGGGAAAGGGATTACTAGTATCCTTCATGTCTGTGACATGGATATTTTTTGCTCTAAGGAGACATTGGATGGCAAGGATGTGTCTAACTTTGTGCCTCTTTCATAATCTATTTGCTGCCTGAAAGTATGAACAAAGCTAACCTCTCTTGCTCATATCTTCTGTTTGGAATGTTTCCTTATACTTTGAAAAGACAAACTTGAATCTTATTTAGAAATGCTTCATTCTTTGTTTTAGATGTTTCCTTAGTTTTAGAAACTTAGCATGACTATATCTTCATTTAAAAGATTTTTAAAAGGGTGCCCCTCATGTGGCATTGTCCCCATAATGTAGGATTTAACTGTGAACATAAGTGTAATTTAGGTGAATATTTGAGCTTCTGCTACCATTTCGGTGAAATCCTGTAAATCAGAAAGGATAAGTTTGGGGTTTTTTAATTCTGTAAGGATTTTATTGTTTTGGGACATTTAACCAATGTTTAACCAAACATTTCATTGTTCAGTAATTATTTATCTACTCACATGCAGTATCTATTCTAAATCTTATGCCATGTCATTTTCATGGTGGGTGTGCAGCTAGCATGACTTAGCAGTGGGTGCTGTGTTTTGGGAATTTTGGTGGGTTTGGGTTTTTGTTTGTGAGTGCTGGGGGTGGAGAGGGTTGTTGGTTTGGTTATTTTTGTTGGTTTGGGTTTTTAGAAAAGTTGCTTTCCGCCCTATTTCAGTTGTTACTTAATGAAGTTGTAAAGCAAGGAGAAAACTAACCTGATCACTGCCCTGATACTTGGAGATCTATCTATATAGTCTTCTACAGATGCTCTTTCATTTATCACTGAGCAGTTAACCTGTCTTTACTCTTTGCTAGCTGCAGAACAGTTGCTTCTATGAAGCATGTGTGATTTGGATAACCGAAAGGCTCTTCTGTGGGACGGCAGAGAAGGGCAAAAAGGAAGTGATTATATGATCTGTCCTTTTTGCATCTTGCATCTTTTTTGCCACTTTAAACACTTGTTACTAACACTGCAGTAAAGTGCTTGCCACGTGCTTGATGGCAAATATAAAAATATAGCTGTCTAAACACAAATGACAGATTAAGTTGCTTTAGAATTTTGGCCCAAGGCACTGTTCAACTGGAAGGAAGGGTATTTACCAGGAAAAAAGATAAGATAATGACTTAGGAAGGACAAAAACTGTTCAAAACCATAATGCTGAGATTGCAACCTCAGATAATACCTCAAAAGACACTTTAGATTGTACAGGAAAAGTGCAGTATTCTTTGCACTTTATAGATTGCTGTTGTACTGCTGACTCTAGAAATGTTAAATAAACTCCAGATGAAGGTTAGCAGTCATTAAATATTTTTTAAAAATCCTTTCCTATAAGTGGAAATTTTTAAAATTTACCTCTTCTGTATTTTGCATGCATATTGAATAGTATAATAAATTTGTGGTTTAATAGTCCTTAATAAGGTACCTATCTATAGCTTTAAATATATATTGCTGTGAGCAATGTAGTATCTGTATTATGTAAAAGCGACAATAACGCCCTCTAGTGACAGTATGCTGAAGAACAAGTCTGCCTTTCTGTTATGAATTACACTCCTTGAGAGATTATGCACTATGAATCTCTGACTCAGGATTATGTTTCTTTCAGAAAATTTATTGTCAGGCAATAGAGTCTGTTCTACCATAATCCCATTTAAAGGTGCATATATTTTAAAATTGCATTTATTTGGCCTTGGAAGCCAATTTGAAGTCTAGCACTTCTAGATTTAAAAATCACAGTGTTTAAGTGTACTTCAGTTCTGATTTCCAAAACAGTGCTATGGTTTACAATTCATCATGGAATTTGCATTCCTTTAGTCCTTTTTAGATATTTTATATATTATTAAGATATTTGTTTTTCTACACCAAATAAAAGTTTTAAGCATTTAGTGATTTCTCCTTGAATTGAAATTTAGTTGAATAGATTTTATTGTTTAAAAAAAACAAACAAAAGAACTGTTAATAGAAATTACACTTATTGTAGTATTGTGTAAACTCCAGAAGACCAGAGGACTAAAAAAGCTGTGCTTTATGTTGCTTAAAAATAGAACTTGTGATTTTACCATTGCATGATGCCCTTTACCTCTGGTTGGCAGAGAAGTAGGAGAAGGAATAAAAAACAGTATGAGATTTGCAGCAAAGATGAGTTAAAATTTTCTAATAAGAAAAGCAAGAAGACCTAAAGTGTCCTTGAATTGCAGAGAGGATCCAAGTAGTCCTAAATGTTTAAGAAGTATGATCTACTTGGGGTGTGATCCATATAAATAAATTTTATTTAAAGAGTGAAGAGTTAAAATTCTAGATAGCTGTTCTAGAATATAAATTGTCTGCTGTACTTCCATCTTCCTATAGTTACTTATGTAACCTATATATTCTAATGTTATAAATCAAGACAGAATTTTTCTGTGTGCTTTCCCTATGGCATGCTAATCTTGAGCAAGTATAAAAGTGATTTACCATCCCAGATGAGGGTAGGATTTCCTCATCTACAGGATCATAGGATAATTCATATTGAAAAGGAGGAGAACTGCTTTGCTTTGATACATGGCATATATAAAATACTTGGGGTGAAAAAGGAATTGGGGTTCATAGATCTACAAGTAGATTCAAAGCTTAAGTGATAATGAATGTTAGTGGTTATAGGCAGATGCTAAAAAAAGGGTTAGTAGTTATGGGGGAATTTCAGTTACTCAGTGGCTCCTACCCTTCAAAACCAATTATATTTCTTCTTTAAGAAGTACTTCAAATATAGTAAATACAGTATGATACTTCTTCTAGCTGTAAAAACACTTGTCTATGTAGTTTCCCCTACTGAATTTTAATTTTGGGCTTCCTCTTCATCAATAACCAATGTTTTTTTCTACTGAAAGTTATGTAACTCTCAGAGCAGTTCTGGTCTGCCTCTGCCCACTGCTACTTTTTCAGTGACTGAGCAACAGGGTGCCTTGGATATTTTGAGAAGGTAACTTCTGTCTCCCCTTACTTTGGATGTTGTTCTCATCCCCTGTAGAACCTTATTTTTAGACCCTTAGTCTCCCTGATTGTTAAATGCTTTCCCCATTTCCCATATTCCAAACTAAATCATCTGGGTTCCTTTTGAATTTTCGCGACATAAATGCTTGGTGGACTTAAGGATTTACCGATCAAGGCTATTGATGCAGTACATTTATATTTTCGCTACTGCTGTACTTCATAGTTTAAGACTTATCAGTGTATAGCGCTGCAAGTGAGAATTCAATAACCAAACCACAGAACTCCATGGGACAAGCTCTATTAGAGTAGACAACTCGCATGTTCAGTTTTGGTCACACACATTGTGAACACTTCAGTGTGAAGCTTTATTTTTAAAGGTGGTGTTCAGGACCTGAGAGTTGCTTAAGATAAGCCTAGCAGTACAATTTAAAGGAGTTTTTGTGTGTGCGTGTGTTATTTGTTGTTTTCCTCTTTTGTTTATTTTCAAAAGTACTTTCTGGACTTCTGCAGTCCTTCTGTATATTATCTATATCTAACTCCTTCCAACTCTATCATTTTGTAGTGTTCTTTCAGGTATTTTTCAGATTGTCTCTATTTGCTAAGTGAAATTAACAGTGTTTGTCAGTTTCTTTCATTCACGTAGTTTTCAGTAAAGCAGAGGAGGATTATCAGTGTTCTTTATATTTTAAGCTGTAATTTTTCACTGTAATATTTATTTTCACAGCACTGAGTCAGAGCATTAATTATGTTGTTCATTAGAATTTTCTTCTAAAATGTCTTGTGGAATAGCCTTGGAGAAGGTTTTCTAAGTTCTGGTTGACAAAGGAAGCTCAAATTGTTTTCTTGTTTTAGCAACAATAGTGTCTTAAGTGCACAGTTTAGGTGACACAGTCATAAGCACAAGCTTCCATTTGGCATATTGCCAGTTAATATGAAAGAGTACTCAGGTAATGGAATATTCTTTATTACAAATGCATATTTACGTCAGCCTATAATGCCTGTGCTTTTTGATACTCTCATCAATACTCCAAGCTTAATAGCTACTTGCATTTTAGCTTTAGTTTGATACTTTTTACCAAAAAAGTTGAAATGTGTAAAAAATATCTCTACTTCAGTTTCTTTTTCTAATAAATCAATTGCTGCAATAGAGCTTAATGAGTTCCTTGTGGTGCTGGCTATACCTGAGCTATGTACTTCAAATGAGACATAGAGTAAATAGTTTAGTTTTGTCTTTTCTTTTATATCATATGTAATTCATGTCACACTTGCAGGTGCTGCTGCTTATTCAAGCGGAGGAAAAGGAAAACCATCCAGCGCAACAAATGACTAGAACCAAACAGAACACGGGAAAATGCTTATTTGTTCAGCTGTTGTCTTGTGATCTTAAAAAAAACAACAACAAAACCCAAAGCAAAAACCTCCATAATAAACACATTTTCCAAGGACTCTCTGAAACAATATCATGCCTCTGTGCTTTGATTTGGTTCTTCTGCATCCGTTTCTTTAATTCATCTCTTCTGAAAGCTTTAAGATATTGTCAAATAGGAGTGCTTCTTTGACCATCAACATACGGACCAATGATAGAAATGATAGAAAATGAACAGTATCTTGAGCAAAACTGAACTTGAGAAGTATTTCTTCTTTCCTAGGAAGTAGTAGCAATGTCTTAGATGAAGACAGATGTCATAAATCAGTTATTTGAGTTTGTAGCAGTGTATCTAAAGCAGTTTTCTTCAAAAATGAAGAAGAAAAATACAGGTACACAACAATAATGCAAAATAATAAAATCTGAAGATTTATTTTATGACATTTGCATTGTTTTTCTTCTTTTGCCACAGTATTACTGGTTAGTCAAATTGTTATTCCAGTCAAATTGCCACTATCTAGAGATACTGGGGATGCTCGTTTAACTGTTGACAGTTGTGAAAATGCTGGTGCTACTAACAGAAAGTATTTCCAATACCCTTTTGGTTTGAAAACCTGCTTTTCTTTTGCCTACAATGAATATTGCAGTACAGTAGAAATTATAAGAGTATTTGTGCAAGAATACAAATGTTTGTATAATTTAAGTTGTACATCTGGTAATGTTAACGAGATCAAATTACCTTCAGAAGAGCTCTACAGAGCAAATACTGAATCTGGTTAAAGCAGAATAAGTATCAAAGCCTGTTTGCTCACTAAGGTAGTTGATGATTGACAGCATCTTTAACTTGAAAATATGGATGTGCCATGTAAAGTTGCCATGTACTATTTGTTCTTTAATTTAGAAAATAAATGCAATAGAAGTGAGTTAGACTTCTGCCTTCACTGCATACTAGCCCAGAGCATCCCAAATTTCCTGCTTTTTTTTTCCTGGAATTTTCTTGTCTTGCAGTGTAAGGTCACTAATATCATAGGATGGCAAGGATGTGTCAGATGCTTCTCTACAGTTGGATGAAGTGCTTGCATTATGAACAAACCAAGAGTTCTGTAGGCAAGACAGCCCATTTTGTATTTTCTTCAGAAAATACATGCTTCTTTTAAAGCCATAGTGACAGAGTTCCGGTTTTTGTCACGTTTAACTGCCAGTTTTGAAGAAGGGCTGTGGAAGATGGAAGTGACTAGATAGATTTATTGACCAAAACACAGATTATCTCTGTTTCTTTAGAATTCTTCTAGAGCTAAAGTAGCGTTTTTTTTCTGTCCACAAATGTCTTTTGGCATACTTATTTATTTTTCTTCTGTTTTGTGGTAGCATTTAAAATGTATATAAAAGCAAAGGTACGCCTTTGAATTAATCATTGCATTTACAAGGATTTTAATTTTATTTTGTAATTTATTTTTCATTAAGAGCCAAAATTGTATTTTATTGTTTGGATTATGTGCTCATATATATGCTTCAATCTTTGTCATTATTACTGTTCATGCAGTTAAGTTTTTGTTTTAGGAAACCTGAACTTGGTCTACAAATACACACTGTGTAACAGGTCATAAGTTTCCACTCCACCAGGGTGTGTTACTGATTATTTCAGACTCATAAAGCTATTTCTTTGTTTTTGTTTGAGCTGAGAAGTAGGTCACTTGACCATTCTCTTATGAAAACACATCCTTCTTTGTAGTACTTGACCAAATCTGTTGCTTGTACATGTGATATGTGTATTTCTTGCACACCTGGTGAGTTTTATTCTTGGAGGTTTTTCATCTCTACAGTGTTTGTATGATCTGAACTCCATAACAAGAAAGTGTGAATATTATGGACTTACAATGGTTGAATATATAAAAGCTGTTTATTTGCTGAAATGATTAGCAAGGCACTAGCTTTTCAGCAATTTAAGTGCTTGATTTTAATGCGGAAGGTTTTCTTCTAGTAAAGCAGTTGGCACTAATGTAGGTATGCCAATATGATTTGCATTTATATACTTTTTCTTCCTGTCTACAGTAATGAAGTAAACAATGGCTGGATGTCTAAAACTGAAATACATCCCTGTTTAAATGTAAGAAAAAAATAAAGCTAGTTTTTTAAAATTTGCCTTTTTCCCCACTTTCCTACAGCCTTAGATGAACTAATGTTTTAGGATATGCTGAACAAATCTAATCTCTTTCAATAGGAATGAATTTGAAGGCATGATTCTCATAATGCTTGACTTGGAGTTGTGTTTGCTTACTTAACAGATGTTACTGGTACATGCTTTAATAGACCCAATAATAGCAACGGAGTGAGGAGACTTCAATGCACACATTAGAAATCTAGTCATGGATTAAAGTTTATGCTGTCTGTGCCACCTTAAAAAAGACCTGAGGAGGTCTAGGAAATGTATGAAAATGACATGTTTTGGGTTAGTAGAGGCCCTTAAATAACATGTAGTCCAAACACAAAACTCTAGTACCCACTCCTAATGTTAGTGTTTCACTGGATCAGGTTGCTCAAAGCCCCATCCAGTCTGACTTTGAGTGTTCCTAAGGATTGGGTATCCACAACTTTTTCAGGCAACTTACTTCAGTTGCTTGTCTGACCACCTCCATGGAAAAAAAGGTCCTCCTTACATCCTGTCTAAATCTACCCTCTTTCAGTTTAATCTGTAATTTCATGTTCTGTCGCAGGCCTTGGTAAATGTCTCCATATTTTATGTTGCAAGTTTTGAAAGCCCACAATTAGGTAATGCCAGAATTGTCTTCTCTCCAGGCTGAAAAAACCCAATACTCAGTTTTTGTTATAGGAGGGGTATTCTCATCCTCTGTTTATTTTTGTTTCCTTCTCTGGACCTTCTCTAACAGGTTGCAAGTGTTTCTCCTGCTGGGGACCCCAGAGCTGACATAGCACTGCAGTGGGATATCACCAGAGCAGAGCAGAGGTGCAGAATCCCCTCCCTCACCCTGCTGCCCACGCTGCTTTGGATGCAGTCCAGGACACGGTTGGCTTTCTGGCGGAGTGCACATTGCTATGTCATGTCTAATTTTTTATTCATCAGTATCCCCAAGTCTTTCTCTGGTCTCAAACCCTTCATCCACCCGTCTGTACTTAGAGTGGTGGTTGCCCTGGCCAATTGCAGGATGCTGAACTTGTCCTTGCTGTCCTTCAGAAAGTTTGCATGTGTGCACTCCAAAAGCTTGCCAAGGTCCTAAAGTACATAGAAAGTTGCTTTTGATGAAGGTCCATTCCTAGGTCTGTTGTTTGCAACTAAAGATAGTCTGATGGGTGCGGATCAGTGGCTGTCTGAATTGCAGCTGATTATGAAGGCATTAAGATACTTGGTGCTATGAAAAAAAAATATCAGCAGAGCTACTACCCAGGAAAGACCAGGCTTTTGGCTTTCAAGGGTGTTTGGCACCCAAGTGGACTTGTGTACAAAGAAAGGCTGCTGAGTGATGTGGTGGTTGGAGGCTGTCTTGGGCACAGAGATCACAAAATTAGAGAGCTTTTGATTGTCAGAGAAGTGAGGAGGCAGATCAGCAGAACTGCCATCTTGAATTTCTGGAAGATAGACTCGGGCCTTTCAGCTTTATGTTAGAGCAGACTTTGTATAGTATGAAATATTTCTTTGGTCAGTTTGGATCAGTTGTCTTTTTCATGTCCCCTTCCCAGGTTTGCCCAGCCCCAGCCTGCTGGTGGTGGGGGTGCAGAATCTTGGGGAGACAGTGCTGATGCTGGGCCAGGGCTGCTCAGAGGTAGCCAAAGCACCACTCTGTTACCAGCACCTCACCAGTCACTAACACAGCACAGCAAGGTGAGGGCTGCCATAGGAAAAAGAACCCACCCCAGCCAGACCTAATACAAGTAAATATGATAGTCATCTACAAGAAGGCTGGAAGGAAGAACCAGGGAACCAACTGGCCTGCCAGCCTGACCTCAGTGTTGGGGGAGGTCATGGAGCAAGTAGTTTTAATTGCAATCACATGGCAATCACATACAGGATGAGCAGGGGATTAGGCCCAGCCAACACAGGTTTACAAAAGACAAGTCCTGCTAAGCCCATATGGTCTCCTTTTTTGACAAGGTGATCCTAGTGGTTGAGGGAAAGACTAGATGTTGTCTGCCCGGGCTTTAGTGAAGCCTTCAACACAATTTCCCCTGGCATTCTGCTGGAGAAACTGGCTGCTTATGGCTTGGAATGGTGCACTCCTCACTGAGTAAAAAAACTGTGTGAGGAGAGAGTGGAGATGGATGGGGTTACATTCATTTAAGACCATGACGGCTGGTCTTATCTGTGATCTGGACCAGGGCATTGAGGGATAGCCACAGTAAGTTTACAAATGACACTACGTTGGGCAGGAATGTTATCTGCTGGAGGGTAGGAAGGTCCTGCACAGACCTAGACAGGCTGGATCAGTGGGTTGAAATTAGTTGAACGAAAACCTTAAGGCTGAGTGCTGAGTCCTGCCATTACAATAATCCCATGCAGAGCTACATGCTGGGGAAAGAGTGGCTGGAAAGGTGCTCAGCAGCAAAGGGCCTGAGGGTGCTGGTCAACAGCAGCTGAACAGAAGCCAGCCATACCCTGAAGAAGGCATCTTGGCATGTATCAAAAATGGTGGGGCCAGTAGGAACAGGGATAATCCCAGCAGTATAGTCCCCTATACTGGGTGCTGGTGAGGCCACACCTCAAGTCCTGCGTCCATTTCTGGGCCTCTGTTCAGAAAAGACATTGAAGTGCTGGAGGCAGTCCAGAGAAGGGCAGCAGTGCTGGGGAGGGGTCTGGAGCACAAGTCTAGTGCAGAGTGGCTGAGGAAGCTGGGGGTGTTCAACCTGGAAAACAAGATTCGGGGAACTTTGAGGGTGTAGCCAGGTGGGAGTCAATGTCTTATCCGAAGAAACAAGTGACAGTACAAGAGGAAATGGCCTGATACGGTACCAGGAGAGATTTAGATTGGGGAAGGATTGCTTCTTCAAATGGGTTCTCAAGCATTGGAACAGGCTGTCCAGGGAAATGGTGGAGTCACCATCCCTGGAGGTATTTAAAACATGTAGATATGGTGCTTTGGTACCTGGTTTAATGGCGGGCTTGGCAGTGCTGAGAGTGGTTGGGTTCGATGATCCTGAAGGGCTTTTGCAACAGAATTCTGTATTAATGCTAGGAATGTACTATGATACCATATTTCAAATGCACAAAGTGCATTGACTGTCCATTGCTTGGACATGAAGAGCCATAGATGACCAGTTGCCTTTCTGTGGTTCAGTTTGAGGCAGCATAGCTGCAAATATTTATTTGGTTTTTGAGGCAGTTGTCTGTGGGTGACTGTGTAAATTCCCACTTCGTTTGACCAGCTGACAGTTGGGGCATGGGTTTCTAAATGAGTCTTAAATTCATCACACATTAATTTTTGAGGGGTAGATCCATTTGTTTCATCAGCTGAGAATGTATGCTGTCTGCATTCTGCCAAATAGGGCTGTCCTGAGGATCCCTGCTAGGAGTTTGTTTTCCACATTAATGCCCTCTGTCTGTGAACAAGAGGGACTGAAGATAAAGTTCTTTAGAGCTCCTAGGAATTAGGTAGGTAGTAAGTATACATAAATTATGCCAATTTGATTGATAAACCTCCCTGCATGGACTAAAGTTACAGCTGGATATAACAATCTAAATTTGCTGAGGTAAAGCTAAATTTGAACAATTTCTTACATGTAGGACAAATGAATGTATTTCTATATTTATTTTCTTAAATGAAGAAATTGTATTCTATAATCTGGTTGTGCTGTGCCATTTTATTAAATAGTTACAGAAAACTACCTTTTCTGGAAAAGACAAGGTAAACTTTAGTAGTCTTAGGAATACTCACATGTTGCAGTTGAAATGAGCCCTCTGTATCAATGACCAGTACAGAGAATTTCAGTATCTTTTAATTCTGCCCCCCAGTTAAGCATCAGTTTTGTGTAGTGCATTTTAAAAAGATTCCTGCTATGATGAACAGAAAACTCTGTTCTTGTCAGCTCTGCCATGTTCTTGATTGTTTGGAGCATCAGGATTGTCTTCCACCTGCAGTTTCCTTGCAGGAAGCTCCATGTCCATTTTGGAAGGGTGGTTTACTTCAGAAGCAAGCACAGGTGCTGTAAATGCACTTGGTCCATATGAACAGCGCTATGTGGCAATACACTGAAAGTGAGCAAATGAGGGAGGGCACTGTTTGAAGCTCTCTGTGCTTCTCTTCACTGAGGAGACGTTGGCCCTGTGGATGGCCTGGCATGCTCTGATACATGAGGTGAGTGGAAACACTGGTGTCAATTTGTGCGTTAAATGTTAGTAAAGCTTAATTTGTTTCTTAAGTGGTTTTGTTGTTGGGATTTTTTTTTGCTTGTCTGTTTGTTTTTGCTATAAAATAAATATAAATGAAAGTTTGCTGATTGCTCCTCTCACCACAGTGGATATTCTTGCTCACTCCTGGGGTTTGTGCACCCCATGTTGGAGCCCAGGGCTGAGAAAACTGTAGGATGGTACAATTGGCTTGTCCTCTGCAGAGAACTACATTTACAAGCCTAGTTTTCAACATCTGGCTCAGTACAAATGGTGTCCACGGCTCTTGGTCAAGTTTCTAACAGTAATGGTTTTTTTTCGCTGGGTTTTGGTAGGAAGTGTGTTTCCACCTTTCAGCCATAGTTGAACTCATGCCCCCACTTTGGTTTGATTCAATGTAACTTAACACAAACTTGGAAAGCTCTCAGATCCAAGGTCTGTGATTCAGCCATAAAATGACAAGACAACTGGAAAGAGTTTGTTATTCGTGTGGTTTATTCCCAGATGTCTGGCAGCCCAGAGTGCCTTCTGGGGCTCAGTCCAGTCTAATGTGTGCTGGAGTTCCAGCCTTTTGCCTGCACTGTCAGGGAGGGACATCTGGGAGATGTGGCCTGAGCATAGCGAGAGCAGGCAGTTTCACCAGAGTGGACAACCATGTAAAACTGTGGGTGCCCAAAGGAGTGCAGGCCAGCCCCAGGGGCCTGCAGAGCTGCTGTGTGTGACTTCAGTGGGGTGTGAGGACATAAAGGCCACCCTTGCCCATCTGAAAACAGTCAAGGCCACAGAAGGAACTGCTATAAGATGGATCACCCAAGCAGGAACTTGAGATAAGCACAGACAAATTACAACAGGAAGATGCTAATTCCTAGCCTGATGGAGGTGAGATTTGGTTAACTTAATCTAGTGAACGCATTCAGACACATCTCACTCTGGCAAACTGTGGAAAAGGAAGCAACTGCTCATACTCATGCCACCATAAGGTACAGGAGCACCAGCAACCAACCTGAGGATACCTGGAGCTTGGACTGTGTAAAGGTGGTTCCCCCAGAAGAATGACTCCAGGATGCCCCGCACTGAGAGGCCCAGGGTGAGGAAGCCCCAGTGGGACACTGCTGGAACCGTGGGTGGTGACTGTTTTCTGCTTGATCTCAGTTAAAAAATTTATAGTAAAAAAAAATCTTATTACTGGCTTCGGCATATGGTCTCCTTAATTAGGAGAGAAGCATGTCTCGCTATTTGGGTCATAACGGCATGAAGCTATTGTGTGCAAGGTGTCCAGCTTTTTTTGGAAGGTGTGCTATGGCTTGGTGAAGGAGCAGAGGCAGCAGAAGCAGTCTGCTGGAGGTCAGGTTGGGCCTGGCTGCACTATAGGGGTAAAAGGGAGGGGGCATGAGGCTTTTTGGCAGCAGCTCCTTCTCCCAGCTCTTCTGGGCTTCTCTGTGGGCAGTTTTCCTTCAAAGCCAAGCCCGCAAAATGCAGCTGTTGGTTTCCTCTGGCAGATGACTATTTTCTTTCACTTCTTGAGCAGGTTGGGATCATCTCTCTTGAAACGGATTGTGGGAGGAGAGTAACTAAAATCTGTGAAAGCAGTACAAGCTTAGTTGCAAGCCTTTGGAGACACCAGGATAGAAGAACTGAGCCTTATGCTGGTGAAAGACCAATGTGTGTCTTGAAGTGGCTTAATGGGCATTTGAAACCTAAAGCTTAGGCTGACCAAAAGGTTGTGCTGGATTTCTGTTAAGTAGGGAACACCCTTAAGAAGAAAGGGAAAAGAAGACTTTAATCTCTGAACATTTCCTGCCCTCCTCCTCCTCTCCTTCAGTGCCGAGGCTTACCTTGCTGTAAGGTGAATTTCTTGTGCCAGAATCATTCTGAGTCAGTTTGTGTGCAGGAGAAGTGATGCAGATTGCCAGTTAGCTGGGCTTTGCTGATACCCTGCAGTACTGTTCAGCTCAATAGCTTGGGAAGGAAGGGCAGTGTCTGTCTGTCTGCTGAGAAAGTGTGGGTGGTCAAGCCAACAGGAGACAGCTGGGACATGTTTGTACCTGTATTTGTATTGAAACAGGAAGTAGTACAAGAACTGTACAAAAATATGGTTGCCCAAAGTGAGAACTACTGCAGAAGATTGCATGATGTAATTGCTTTAATAAGGTTCTTTTGGCAATCATGGCTTGCTATAGGAGATACTGAGGAAGAAGCTTTCAGGAAAATATTTCTGCTCTGGTCTGTCTTTCATGCCTGCTTGGAAATTATTTTAATCCTTTGTAGATGCTACACATCTAAAGGTGTTCTGTTTGCTCTGTTGTCTCATCCTTAAGCACAGGAAAAGTTGAATCTGCTGATGTATCTGGAGCAGCAATAGATGATGATCCTGCTCTCCTCACCACTAAGAAGGCTGCAGCCCTGCTGTTGCTCAAAGTAACTGGAGGCTGTGCAAGTCTATGCAAAAGTTTGAAGTACTCAGGGAATTAGGCTTAGAAGGTTGACATATTTCAAAATAATTAACTTTTTAAAAGTAAATGGGACATTTTTTTCCTGAAAACTAGGAGGAGACAGTGTCCTGCTGGTGGAAGTTATCTCCACCTGCCGAAAGTTCAAGGCTGAGGCTGAAATCCAAACAGCAACACTATGGCTCTATTTGGGTTGTATTGCAAAGTTTCAGTAGCAGGGAGCTGTGGGGTGGGTTCTGTGAGAAGCTGCCAGAGGTTTCCCCCCATGACCAATAGAGCCAGTGCCAGCTGGCTTCAGGACAAACTCACCGCTGGCTGAGGCTGGGCCAGGCAGTGATAGCGGACAAACTGAACAGGGGCAAGAAGATTTTGTGTGGGAGAAATTGCAGCTAGGGAAGAACAGAGTAAGAATATATGATAGAAACAGCTCTGCAGACACCGAGGTCAGAGGAGAAGGAGGGGAAGGAGCTGCTCCAGGTGCCAGAGCAGAGATTCCTTCCCCTGCAGCCCCTGGTGCAGACCATGGTGATACAGATGTTCCCCTGCCATCCATGGAAATCCATGGTGGAGAAGAGATCACCTGCAGCATGGGGACAATCCCACCCCGGAGCTGGTGGGTGCCCAAAGGAGGCTTTGATCCTATTGAAGCCTGTGCTGGAGCAGGACCTGTGGCCCATTGAAGAGAGGAGCCCATGCTGTAGCAGGTTTTCTGTCAGGATCTGTGACCCTGTGAAGGACCTGCCGTGGAGCAGTTCATGAAAAAGTGCAGCCTGTGGAAGGGCTCATGTTGGAAGTTGTCTCCCTTGGAAGGGGGTTCTGCAATGGATCAGGGTAAGAGTGTGATCAGTCCTACCCCTTTGGAGGAAGAGTGGCAGAGATGAGAGATGGACTGACCACAGGCCCTGTTCCCTGTCCCCCTGCACTGCATGGTGAAGGAGAAAGAGAATTTGGCAGTGAAGCTGAGCCTGGGAAGATGGGAAGGATGGGGGTTTAAAGTACATTTTTTACTACTTGTAAAAACTCACACAAAACTCATATTGCAGATGAATTAGTTTTTGAGTGAATTTTTTTTTTAATGATTTCCTGCTAAGGGTGCTAAAATAATGCAATTTCAGTTGTGCTGCCATGTTGCCACTTAAAGTGAACATTTGAAATTTCTTATTATATGTGCTTTGAAATGGAAATAATTATTTTCAAATAAAATATGTTTTATTGGGAAATATCATGAGGAATTGAATAAGTGCTTCAGAAAGCTCTCCATTTTGTAGCAAAAATTTTTAGCTTAAAAAAAACTCTCAAGCAAGAAACATGACACAAAGCCCCCAACCCAACGACTGATATTGTGTTAAATATGTTAAACTGCTGTAAATGTAGACACCCTAATAATATCCAATAGATGTCTCATATAACCAGTCTACAAAATCATACATGTTTTATTTAAGAGCTATCATATAAGTATTTTTATTTACAAATTCTTGATGTTATTGTTTTAAATTATACGTTAGAGCATTTTTTCTGTGATAGAGCATTGGAAACATACTGACAGAGCACAAATGATTTCTGCATATTTCAAAATACAGAAAGGAAAAAGAGCCAATATTTTAAACTAGAAAAATGAACTCAAATTTTCAGAAGCTGACTTTCCATGACAGCAATATCTATTGTTCTGAGCCTTCAATATCTTTGGGAGTGTAATGTACAAGTGTGTAATGCAGAAATTAGCAGAGTAGCTGTGGTTGGTGTGAACTGATGACAAGCTATGAACTGAGGTACTAGTGTGCAGATAAAACTGAATTAAAAATTGACCACATCTTTCATCATGGAACTAGAGCTGTGCAGTTATTCTTATTGATCTGGTTTAACATAAACACAAAGCTCAACAGCTTATGGATCTCTTTGGGATCCTTTCTTTTCATACCCTAATAAGGTAAGATTTTGCTAATGGGATAAGAATACATGAATGAAACTCAGGCACAGACAGGCCTAAGCCTCAGTGGTTTGGTCTGGTTTGTTTGTTTTTAACTGTATAGCTCAGTAAGTTTTGAATCTGTGTTTGTTAATTTTTCCCCTATTTGGGTCATATACATAAACTATTTTCCTGACTTAATATAGAGAAAATGGAGTTAGGGGAAAAAAGAAATTTGCAGAAATACTCTCCTATAGGTGATTATAAAAAGGAATTTAAAACATGTGCCCCAACTGAAAAACATGAAACATTACATTTCCTTTCATGTGAAGCTTGGTGTGACGTTCATTGTTGGAAATAGCAGTAAGTATTATTTCTGCAATGAATATACTATACTTTCAGTAGCTGGGAAGCAGAAAGCTTAGCATGAATAAATACAGATATAAATTGTCAGGTCACATTTCAGTGAGAGTTCATGTTAAACAGTAATATAAATGTAAAAGCTTACAATGAAATGAAATTTATAATATAAAGATCAAGCCTGCCTATGAGACCCTTTTAAGGAAATCTGTTGTACTGAAAAGATTACAATTTTGTATCAATGGAGAGTTACATAGTATGACAAAACTAGTGCATTTCTGCTGGATAAATGTGATATAAATTAGGATCTGATTTCATGTGGATGATCTTACCATACAAGAAAAACCAAACTTTTTAACAAGCAGGAATGCTGCTCTTAGATCAAAACAAAATAAAACAAAAAATAAGCAGTCATTTGTCACAATTTTTCATTTTAGAATGCTCATGCACTGAACTTTGTAGTTGCTGAACTGCTTCAAATTCAGACATTCCCTTTTAGCAGAAGTAAAATGTTCTTGTGTGGACATCGCCAACCCCATGACTGTTTGCACCTTTCCTTCTGCAAGCACAGTGATGTCAGAGCAGTGTGGCAGTGAGACATCACAGCCTCTGAATGAAGGAGCAGAGCTGAAGGTTCAAAATCAGTTTGCATGGAAACTCAGCAGCTTGCTTCTGGTCCAGGTGTCATGAGGAGATGCAAGGTTGTCTGGATCAACAGCTGTGAAACTTTTAATGAAATATACTTAATCTAAGATGGCTTATCAGAAACCGCAAGTAGTCTTAGCATAGGCAAGTGATTGCAAGAATGTTTCTAATGAAATTTTGTGATTTTTTCAAATGTAGTGTTTCCAAATATGCTTAATTCATATTAAGAGTGAAAATGGGTTAGGTTTTGAAAGTCACACTGGAAGGAAAGCCATGTTGCAGCAGACTGAATGTGTACATTCAGCACAGTAGTCTGTCACTGTCAGTGTTCACCCATCACCTAAGAAAGTGAGTAAGAAAAAGAAAGATTATACTAATATTTCTCCCAGTAATCAACTCTCTCAGCATTACAAAGTTCAGGAATGTTCTCAGTCATAAGCAGTATTTATCAGTTTAATAACCTCACTGGATTTTATTTTTTCTTTGATTAAGTTGCCTGATTGCTTTGTGAATTGGTATGTGCCTCTTTAGACACTAGATGAATGGAAAGTCTTGCTGTTAATCTTTCTACATGAGTTCAACATGTAGGAATGTTTGGATAAGCTCTCAAACAGAGCTTATCCAAAACTTTTTGTTTTTCGGAGTTTTATATTTTGTTTGGCATTTTTTATGTTAGGGGTAGCGTATTTTTTGCTGTTATTGGCAGTTTCAGGTTTTTTGGGGATTTTTTTTGTCTTTTTGTTGGTTTGAGTTTTTTAACTTCTGAAAATGTGCATTAGCACATGTAGGAAATGAGTGACATGGAAATAAATGTAGGAACTAACTGATAATTCTGTGCAATAACTGCAGAACTTGAGAAGCTGATAATCAGAAATGCCAGATCATAAAATGCTACCCTTTAATTGGATAGTTTTGTTGGCTGTAAAACATCTCTCTCTACTTTTCATTGTGCTGATGTTACTAGAATTTTTTGAAACTTACCTTAGACTGTCACTGAATGGCTTTAGCTGGCCATAGTCAAAGGGCCTGATTTCACATGTCCCCTCTATTGCTGTGGCATGGCAGTGGTAAGGAAATTCACAAAAAGGTACAACATTAGTTAAATTGGCAGGTTTTGACTGTAGTCTTGATTGCCCTGATGCATTAACTTTTCCTGATATATAGTTCTGAATACTTTTTAATGTTTACGTTATGTTCTAGGCTTTGTGGTTTTTTGTTGTTGTTGGTTTGGTTTTTTGGTTTATGTGTGTGTTTTGGTGGTGGTTGTTGGTAGACTTAATTGCTGTTCAGAATGTTTTGCAAAATTTCACATCATCAAGGAAAATGATCTGAAATGGACAGTTGCTATCCTTTTCCTACTTAGAATGCTTGTTTTGACACCTGGCATATTTTGTCTGCACATAGTTTCTAATTTTTCATTTCTGCTTACACCATGGGCAGATTTGTCTCAAATTGTCATGTTTTGGAACTTTCAGTAATCAGTGAAGGTCTCGATTTCTGAGCAGCTAATAAATGAGAAAATGTAGTCTGTTCAGTTGCTTTCTAATTATATGCATCTCTGTTTAAAACTCCTCAAGGCAGAAATTAAAAATGTCAGTGTGACATCAGTTGTGATCTCTGAACACATTAAAGAAAAAAATATTAATGCCTGCAACATATGCGCCACATTTGTAGAGAGTTTGATCTTCTTTGTAATGCTCACTCACTGTTTAGCCACAGGCTTTCAAAAGTGAATTTTTATTCTGGACCTTTTTTTTTTTTTCCAATGTGTATTCTTGATTTAAGTCTTGAGAAAGCTTTTGAAATATATTTTTTATCATCTAATGAGTGTGCCCTCTATTTTCTTTTAAACAGCAATGTAAATTCTCACTGTAGCTAGAGGAAGTACAATTAACTACCCTTATGCATATGTGTTTGTAGTTAATTCTAACTTTATTTTGTTCATTTTGTGATACTATCTTCCCTTGGGCTTCCACTTCTATTTCTGTACTCATTTTAGCCTGCGTATTCATTGACACAAAGGCTTGTCTTGTCTTTTCTTGCACTGTAAAGTACCCTGCTGCAGCATTAATATTTCAGAGGAAATACTGTCTTCTGACACTATATGTACAAAATCGCAGTAATAACAGACAGAATACAAGGTTTTTGCCCACTGCATTAATATCATCGCTTACAGTTTATGAACTGTTTACTACAACATTAGGCACATGAAAGTAGAATTCTGCAATCATAATAGCTTTCTTCACTGAATGCAGTCTGCTAACAAACAGCAACTGGCTACTTCAAGTTTCTGGTTGTAAAACTCAGGAGAGCATCTAGTAATAATGTAGCTTCATAAATGTTGTATTGGCTGCTTGCTTATTGTATGTTTGCCATTGACTATGTATGATCCTTCTGTGGATAATGCTTGTAGCAATCTGGCTGGTGATGGGTAAAATTTGCAGGTGTATGCAAAATACTTGATTTAGAACCTCCTGTCTTGAAGAGGAATATACACTTCATTGCAAGATGTCCACACAGAAGTGATGCACAGAGAAAAGCACTGCTGAGCTGACTTGGATAATCTCACTATTTCACAGACAAACCAAGTAAATGAAAAGCTCATTCCTCCAATAACTTCTCCGGTAGAAAACCAGATGCTTTCTATCACATATCTCCATATTTCTCATTAGGCAAATGATGTAAAAATGTTTTTTTTAGCATTCTTCAGCCCAAAAATGTTTATTTAAGTTTCTCTAAGGAAAACCACATCACCTGTTTCAGACATATTCACGTATTCAGGGTTGTTTGTTTTTTAAGGTAAACTGAGCTTCTATAATTCTCTGACATCTGAAGCTTGCAGAGTTTAAATGATACCTTAAATTACATGCCTGATAAAAGTACAGTTGTGATTTTTTTTTTTTAATTTTTTTTGATTGTGTGTGTGCGAGGAAGCTTATTTTAAAAAGCAACAGGGAGGCTTCTCACTGGGCAGGAGGATGAAACGTACTTATAGGTGCCTTGAGTGACTCAGACGATAGACGTACGCTTTGGTCCAAGACACACTGAAGGAATCAATAACCTTTTCTGATCTTTCTTTTCCTTGAGGTGAGGCTTGTCTGTTTTAAGTTGTCACGGGGTGTCTGCTGTTCTGTTGCACCGCTGGCTGCAGGAGCTGGGTCGAGCTCCGGGAGCCCAGCCGAGCGGGGGGAGCTTGGGCAGCGCTACCTCCAGGCTGCAGGAGCTGCTGGGCGCTCGGTCCCGCAGGAGAAAGGTGGAGCCGAGGACAGGAATCCTTTACTGCGGTCATCCATCCGTCCACCCGGAGGAAGGAGTCCTTGGCGGCTGTCCTGCCCCGCTGGCGGTGCCACTGGATGGCAGCATTGGATACGCCTTGGCACCGGCGGCACCGCGCCGAGCTCCGGTTCAGCCTCGTTAAACATCAGCCGGCTAAAAGATTGATAGCAATGCAAATGTATTTATAACCACTAGAGATAGTCACCTTCCACCCCAATTAGCCTTTGAATTGATTTAGTGAGAAAAACATCTATTATGGAATAAAAGTCTTAGTGATTAGTGTTGCATTATTTCACTACATTTGAAATAGCTGTAGGTAAGAGAGTCTTACAGGCATAAATAAGCTTTAATATTATAACATGCTTTTAGGCTACATCAGAAGCAAATTACAGGTCTATGGTTTGTTTTCTAAGTAAAATATACAGGTACAGTGGGTGTGTTGGGACTCTGGCATTTACAAAATCTAGCTTATAGAAAATTTTTTTCCTTCTTTTATTTTTAAAATGGATTATTTAACTGATCACAAAAACATGCATCTTTCTGCAAGCTAAAAAAATTAATTAACGTTTTGAAGCTGCCTGATTTTTTTCCTATTTTTCCTTCTTCCCAAATGCAGTTTGCTGCAAAGAACCTGGAGTGAGAAGAGTGGTGATGATTCTTTCTCTGGAGTGTGAATCCTGGTGGTACATTGGGTACATCCTGACATATGACTAGTACTGCTAGGAAAGGACACAGGAGAAAAGAGAGTTCTCTGCTTCAGCTGAAATTATTCCAAGGGGCTGGTATGGTTTAAGGCTTCTAATATAAAGACCTTATTTACATCACACTGAGTTTCAATTACATGTTCAAAATATTATTTCTTTGAGAAGCAAAATTTCCCTGATATTTGATAAGACAGCACTGTTTTTGCTGCTTCGCAGCTATGATGTAAATTAGCTTCCTTGCTAAGGAGTACAATGTGAGCAAACAGCCTTTGAAAACAGGGCTGGAGCTGTAGCTGGATGCTTCCCGATTCAGATTCTGCACCTCCCCCCGCCGCCCTCCCCCCACTGTAAAATCTGTGCAATCTTTGCTTTCTATTTATGTATTCATTTGTGTTTATATAAAGGATGAGGCTTAATGAAGTCTATGCAGTCACAGCAGGGTAAACCACTGTGAGATCAGATGTGGCCCTGTGCTGTGTCTGAGAGCAAGACCTTTGAGTGTTGTTATTCTCTTCATTGTTCCTTGATTCATCTTCATTTAATATATAGCTTATATAGTAAATGCCATATTTTCAAAATATACTGTCAGCATTTTTACTTTTTGGGAAAAATTATAAGTTGTTGTGGTTTTTACAACAATAGGAAAATACTTTGTTCAGTCCAGCATGCTGGTATTGAGGACTCAAACCACAAAGACCACCTTCCTTCCACTCCCCACAGCAGCTATTGTGACTGTTTCAAAGCCTAGTCTGAAATTTACCTGAATTCTTAATGAATGCTTGCATCCAGATGGCAGAATGTTTTCATTGATGTTGAACAAAGATACCTTTCTTGGTATAACGTTTTAAATACATTTTATACGTTTGTATTTGTAGTTTGCTTTGCAATGTTTAAACAAAGAGTATGAAGACAAAGAAAAATTATAAAATAGGAGAGAAATGTTGGCAATGTTTGCCAAGAATATCTTTGAATACGCAACAGGACTGAAGGGCTTAAAATCTAGAATGCCCTATAAAAATTGGGGAAAAAAAAAACCCAATCAAAGTGAATGATTCTACTTTTAGTTTCTTTTGTAGCCGTGTTTTGGATATCTACAATGCACTCCAGCATTGACACCAGATAATAAAATGATATCCCACTTAGTCATGGTGAAGCATGCTTGACAATCAATCAAAAATCAGCTGGAAGCAAAATCTCCTGAAGGCAGCCTAGATCTGATGGGATTTGTCCTTATTTGTGTGTACATAAGTGAGAGATATGCAAGATTTTCACATAAATGGCATGCATGAAAACTACACTGGGATTTAAAACATTGTACATTCTGCAAAATATTTGCTCTTGCACATCTCCTATTCTAAAGAAATAAACAGTCTGATAAAAATAGGATCCAGGGAGCTAATATTGGCATTGATTTTTAATTTACACAAAAGTTATTGCAAATATATATCAGTGTCAATTAAAGCAGTTTCATTGCTTACAACATATAGGAAATCAGATTCCATAATTACATTTGCCATGTGGATGGTAGCACTGTTTCACAAGGTTCAAAGGTCACTGACAATTAGCATAAGATTTAAAATTAAATTACACTAAATATTGTTTACTATAATTGCTTGAAAATTTGACAGGAAATTATGAATGCTTTACTATAAAGAATATATTCTGGCAGCAAACCTCAGTTGTTTTTTTTGTCCTAAGGTTTTCATTTTCAGATATTTAATTTTGTCTTTGGTTCATAGAAAATAGTTTATGTTGCACCTAGGTAACCAGATAGAGCTTATTAACCAATAAAGACAAGACATCATGCAATGTTTGTAGTAGTCTGGGAACATGACAGTGTAGATAAGATTAATAAAAAGGCACATGTAATAATCTGGAGCTGGCTAAACTTTTCAGTGGACAGCAGCAAAAAAAGTCAGTTCAGTCATAACTGCAGGATAGTATTTGTATTTATTAGACTTTATGGTCTGATTTTTCCCTAACAGGAATTTTTAGCTAAATTTCTTCTCCAATTGTATTATATTTTTAGTGGTTAAAATATGTGTGTGTATGTGAGTTGAAAGCTTAGCAGATGCTTTTCCAAGGAAGAAAATATTAAAATGTGGAAGGCCTTTCTGTTAGGATATAATTTTAAAGCAGGTATTATTGTTGCAGAAAGTAGATTTGAAGAAGAGACACTGCTTCAGTTTTCTCCATAGATACAATTTTAACATTTATAGAATGGTCTCTAGCAATTAACAGCATGACGCCAGGAGTATGACACTGAGGAACCTACCCTGACTGATCTTTGTCTTGTGCCCTGATTGGCAACCTCAGATGTGCTAAGAAGATCTGCATGGCCAGCTGAATATGGGATCTCTCTCCCTTTATATAGCTGTGGAAAAGAAGTGGAATAGATTTGGGCCTATTGTTGGAAGGGATCGCTAATGCTTCTTTAAATAAGGGCAAGCTGTCAGCTGTGTTCAGAGATGTGATGGTTCAGCCACTCATGGTCTGCGAAAATGTTGCTTGATGCTAATGCTCTCTTTGATTGTTGTCTCCTGTCTGAGAGACTGGGAGATGTTCCAGTCTGTGGTATTTCCCACGTGTTGCCTAAAGATGCTTATGTCAAGTGAAAAACAGGGGTATGGCTAGAGGTTAGTTAGTTTAAAATTAGCCTGAATAAAAAAACAGTTTTCAGAAGACACCTACAGAAGTTCACTTGAATGAAGTTTTCAGACTAAACATAAGACTGTAAAAATTATATCACATGTCCAAATTTTTGAGAGAGGCAGAAAAGTCACAGAAAATGAAAACCTTTGATTTCTCTGAATGTTTTTTTCATTTGTAACAGGTGAGAATGTTATGATAGATGTGCAATGTTTTATGTACGCAAGATGTAAGAACACTTTGGTTAACACTCAAAAACACTTAAGAATTTTTCCATGTTATGAAACATAAGAAAATATGCCTTGAACTGAATAACAAGGCAATACAACATTGTTTGATTTAGAGTACTACATACTTCTAGGGGTATGCATAAAAGAAAGTATTAGTGGATTCTGTACGAAGTAATCTATGCTTTACAAACAAGGTTAGTGTTCAAGAGGATGTGTGAAGAGCAAATCTGACATTGAGAGAACACAGGTCAAAAATAACATGCTCTTAGTCCAAGTTATTGTATTTATGAGAAACCAAAGTGTTTTTGAGCTTCTGTTTAAAGATAAAATGTGCATTATTTGGGGAATAATGTGTTTTTCCATTTCCTATACAGGAAAGAAGGATAACTTGTAGAAAGTATGCAAAGATCAGCAGTAAATTAATTTGAAGCAAAGGTGAAGCAAACTTTCAAGAAACACCATGAAACTGCAAACTGGTGATTACACTACACATCAAGGTCAGTTTGAGGTAACATCAAGACTGTAGTCCAACGTTGGCAAAGATTTTTTTGTTAAAGCTATGTTGACTTTAGATGGTTATTCTAAAATTACAAAGCCAGATTTTTAAACTTCTGCATATACTGATTTCTGGAAAGGAAGTCAATTGCCAATGCAGATAATAGGCATATGAATATTATATGAATGACTTGAATTGCTAGAGCATGTCACATTAAAAGTTGTGTCAAATGCACACACACCATATTGCTGGGTGAAAAAACAGTTTCAAAGTGCGCTAACACATTACAAATTGTAGGGTAGTCACTTTACAAAAGCAAATATGAAGGAAGATGTTCTTATTTCTTTTATGCATGATGGAAGATGAAGAAAAAATCATATATTGAGTCTCCAGCCTGAGGGAGACTACAATTTTACAGGTGATCAAACCTTAGAAGAAGAATGGTCTTAAGAAAAACAATGCAGAAGTGTTTTAAAGACTTGAAAATCTAAGATGACTGAATCAGAGACTGGGGTTTTTTTGGTTGGTTTTTTTTTTTTTTTTTTTTTTTTTTTTAATGCTGATTACTGTATATTCTTCTACCTGGGAAAGAAGTGAAGTTATTTTTAGTCTAGATGGTAATACTTAATCAGCATCCTCTGTGCTGTATCTCTTGAGACACACAATTCTCAGTTGTTCTCTCTCTTTTCTTTCCTTTAGTATCTGATACTTTTTTCTTTTATTATGATAGATGCTTTTACTTATAGCTCTGTTGTGAATTTTCTTTAATGACTAGAGGCAGTAGCTAGTCTGAAACTAGAAGAATGTCTTAAAGCCACACAAACACCTAAGTTTTTCTTAATCTGAAAACATTGAAGCATACCTCTAAATAAGAAAGAGTGAATGTTTAAGCTGTGCCAACAGTGCTAGGAAATTTGATGGAATTTGCAATTATAGTTGGTACTTATAAAGCCAAAAATATAATTTTCTATATTTTAATTTTTTATAGCAAAAATAGTATATGTATTCTTGGTTTTCCTCTGATGAATGTTTTTTAGGACCAAGGAAAAAAAAGAACTGGATTTTACAATGGGTTTAAAAGAGTTTAAAATTCTATAAATAGTTTTACTGTATGCACTGAGACAGCATGGAAGAATAACATTGAGGATTTAAGACATCCCATTTTAGCCATGCCTATTTTTGAGAACTAGAAAAAGTTAGTCTGTTCTAATATACAATAAAAGTAAACAAATTCAATCCCTGTAATGTTTATGCATTTTTTTTTAAGTAAAGAAAGTACAGATTCTTTACATACTTGCTTTTGTAGGTTTACTGTTTTAGCATTGAGGCTGAAGAAAATATTTGTTTTATAAGAATTTTTTAACTGGGAGAAGTAAAGAATAGTGAGGAAAAAGTGAAATAGAAATGAGATGGCTTTTTTTCCCCCTTGTGCAGCCAGGGTAGCACTGTAATGCATTCCAAAGATCTGTTGACTCCTTGTCAAGTCTTGATCTCAAACTTTTTCAGCTGATGTGACTCTTAACTGCATAACTTAAAAAAATCCCGACAAATGGCTAGCCATGTTTCAAAGCTCTCTTAGAAATAGCTACTGAAATAAAGGGGAAAAAATCTGTGTGTTTATCCTTGGGTTATGTTAAGAGCAATAGCTATCTGATGTACTTCATCGTTGAGAGTGTTTGGAAACTGGTTTGCAATTGACAGAAGTTCACATGGTGTGAGCCATTATCAGAACTGTCACATTGTGGGCATTCTCAGCAGACACAATGTGCAAGATCAATATAGTGATTAAAAAAGGTTAAAATGAATTAGGGGATTTCAGAGGATAAATTCAACTAGATCAGACTTTGAGCAACCTGGGCTAGTGGGAGATGTCCCTGTGGCACGGGGCTTCAAATCTTTATAATGACCTTTAAGGTCCCTTCCAACCCAGACCAGTCTATGATTCTATGAAATTAGATGTTAAGCTCAACAGGATGATGATGCACCTCAGTGTTGGATATTTTAGGAATAATGTCTCTTAAAGGTAGGAGACTCTGCAAGCAATTGTTATATCAGAACCATTTCTGATTACTTTTGGATAAGAAAACAACTGCTGCAATAACAAGTATTCCAGGAGTAATTTATCCAGTTGTAGAAATTTAATGGACTTAAGTCAAGCAGAGGTAGCTGATCCCCATTTGTGGATGTTTTGGCTTTCAGGCCTTGTTTGAATTTTTCATATACTTTTAGGTCATATATAGTCTGAAATGTGTTGAACCTTGTTATAAAATAGATATCAGGAGATGCACCTGTTCACCTCTGCAGACATAAGAGATGACCTTGGGGGTTCCAGCTGCTTTGTATTGCCCAAGGTCACAGATAAACATCATGGAATGTAAGCACAGCACAATATGGCAATTGAATGATGTTGCATGACATGCAGATAAACATTAAGCAGTCCCTTTCCCAAGTATTATCTGCTCTTACAAGCTATGCCATCCTTATTTTATAGATAGAAAGCCAAAGCTGTGAGAGATTATATCTCTGTAATTCTCTGATGTAGGCCAGACTTTGAGTATACACTGCTTGAATCTAAAGCTTCAGCCAGCAGTTCTGCCTCCACATAGGTCAGAGGATAATTTGTGTTTTAGTGGCGATATTAACAGACACAATGGCATGTAGTAAATGCATGGTAAAAAATGCTTATTTGAATGAAACACTGTAGCTTATTTCTCTTTCTTTTTTCTTTCTTTCTTTCTTTCTTTCTTTCTTTCTTTCTTGAAAGCCATTCTATTTTGGATCCCTGGCCAAGTAATTAATGAGAGCATCACTCTCACTATTTCAATTTAAAGGCTAGTTAGCCATGGCCTTCTTATGTATTGATTAAGACATAGTTAGCAATGAGTTAAACATTTTTTTTAGTTTTGTTTTGTTTTTAACTGGCTCTTCCAATTTGTGGAAATGTAGAATTTGTTTCCATGGTAACTTTCAGACTGCAAGGCTTGTGGGAAGAAGACTGGAAGGTGTATGATTTAGATTATACTTGCTGGGTTTTGTTGTGTTTTAAATGTGTTTAAGTTGGAACAATTTAGAATAGTGGGATTTGGAAAGCCTGGCTGAAATGTTTTGCTAATGTCTTTGTTATTCTGAGGTAGAAATAATTCCAATGAAAATTTGACTCAGACTAGATTTGGTGGGGTTTTTTGATAGTTTCGTGTTTTTTCAATAAAGAGAGCTTATTAAGCAATAGTTGCATTTGTGTACTGAAATGTTATTTGCATGCTGCTATTTCAGAAAAAAGCCATCCTTCATTTTATGAACACTGAACATTTTATGAATAAATATTGAACTTGAGGCTTAATTAAATACCTCCTATTTATTGTTATTAGTTCTACAGATAAGGTGTTTATTTCTTATTACTAATTCAGTTGTCCAAATTACCAACCCTCAAATATTCTTATACCATTTCCCCTCAAGTAATTCTAAAGTAGCCTGAATCTAAGCCCTAAAGTAGTCTAAAGGAAGCTCTTGAAATCTAAAAGTAGGGCTGCAGGCCTACAGTGATTTCAGCATTACGAAATACAAAAATGAACCTGTTGATTGAGCTTAAACTATATATTTTATATATTGTGAGTACAGTTACTATTCTCTCTTGTAGGCATTTTTAATACAAAACCCACCTAGTGGTCATCAAGACCATTGTATGTATGAATGTACAGCTGGTCTTCAAGGCAGGCTTTAGCTGATCTTCATTCAGGGAGCACCTTACATCTCTAGTGTTTTAATGTTAAAAAAATAGATAAGCAATTTTGAGAGATGACAGGGATTAAGGGTTCAAAAATTTAAGGAACTCATGGCATATGTGGACTGCTGGTTACCTTCATTATTCTTAATGTAAGAGATTTTCTTTGACCAAACAATTTGATCAGACCCAAACACAGCTGAACTGTTGTAGTAGAAGAAATATTTGTTTTTCTGTAGCTTGCTTTTCTTTGGTTAGGCTAATTTTTAATGGTTTTCTTTAGCTTTCATAAGAAAAAGCTTGTACTTAAATGCATCTGTTTGTGGTATGGAAAACATTTTTTCATAAAACTGAAGGCCTTGTGAAGAGTAAGAAAACATAACATATTAAGATTTTGGAAGAGAAATAATTCTGCTTGAGGAGGATTTGGCATTGCCTGGAGTTAATGAGTCATGCAATTTTACTTCTAATTTTGTTTGGATCCTCTCCATAGAATATCTTTTCTTTCCCAAGTTTTTGTGGTTGTGAATATGCATTTGAATCTGCAGAATGGATACCAAATCAGTCCACTTGCTACTGAACCATACAAGATTAGAACAACTTCTGAGGTAGGATTAAATATGCCTAATTGTTTGTTTTGGTGGGTTGATCTTGGCTGGATGACAGGTGCCCACCAAAGCTGCTCTATTACTCTGCTCCTCAGCTGAACAGGGGAGAGAAAACACAGCTGAAGGTTTATGGGTTGAGATAAGAACAGGGAGAGGTCGCTCACCCATTGCTATCATGGCCTAAAGAGACTGGACCTGAGGAAATTATTTTTATTGCCCGACAACTCAGAGTGGAGTAATGAGAAGTAGAACTCAAACTCAAACCACCCCTCACTTGTTCCTCAGGTCAGTTTCATTTGTGTTACTTTCCTGCAGCAGTGGAGGGGGACAGGGGGGTGGGCTGTGTCAGTTTGTCACACATTGTCTCTGCTGCTCCTTCCTCCTCAGAACTCCTTACACACTTCCCCTCCTCCAATGTGGATCCCTTCCAGGAGGTGCAATTCTTCAGGAACAGGCTGCTCCATCATGGAATCCATGTGTGGCCACAAGTCTTGTCAGCAACCCTGCTCCCACATGGGCTCCTCTCTCTGTGGCTCACAAGTCCTGCTGGAGCCTGCTCCAGTGTGAGCTTCCCACAGGATCACAACCTTCTGTCAGGTATCCACCTGCTCTGGAGTGGGGTCCTCCCTGTGCTGCAGGTGGATCACTGCTTTCCCATGGACCTCCATGGGCTGTAGGGACACAGCTGCCTCACCATGGTCTGCACCACGGGCTGAGGAGGAATCTCTGCTCCAGTACTTGTACACCTGCTCCCTCTTTATGGCACTTCATTATATGTTTTAGTGAGCATGGGACTATGCTGTCAAAAGCTGGACTTGATGATATTGGAGGTATTTTCAACCTTAATGAGTATAATTCTATGATTCATTGACCTGGGTATCCAGAGGGACGTTGCTCTCTCACTCTTCTCTGGCTGCAATTCCTTGTGTACGATAAATTCTTCTCCTTAAATGTGTTATCCCAGAGGTGCTGTCACTGAGGGGCTTGGCTTGGAGAAGGCTGGCATTGGCTTCATCAGACACGGATATAGTTTCTGGCTCCTTCTTCTGGAATCATGGAATCATAGAATCAATTAGGTTGGAAAAGACCTTGGAGATCATCATCTCCAACTTCTGATGTAACACCATTGTGTCAATGAAACCATGGCACTGAGTGCCATGTCCACTCTTTTTTTAAACACCTCCGGGCACAGTGGCTCCACCACCTCCCTGGGCAGCCTGTTCCAGTACCCAACCACTCTTTCTGTAAAGAATTTTTTTCCTGATCTCTAGCCTAAACTTTCCCTGGCACACCATAAGACTGTGTCCTCTTATCTGGTCACTGGTTGCCTGGGACAACAATAGGACAATGGGAAGATATTTGGTATGGAAGTGAAATGTGATATGATGTGATGATGAAATGTGATGATGAATTTGGAATGAAATGTAATAGTCTTTAATTGGTTGATGTTTTTTTGTTACAAATCAGAAACATCAGTGATCTTTCAAGTTCTGTTCAAATTCTTTAGACTTGAGAAACACTTGTTAATGTGTTACGTGTTGTCCTTTGCTTTTAGAGTAGGGGAATGAATATAATTCACCATAATGCTGTAGATTGTATGTCAGCATCAGTAGGTCTCTGAACCAGATCTCTGAGTTTTCAGGTCTCTCCTGATTCAGTGTTATTTCTTCTTTGTTCCTTTCTTTTTTCCCCTCCCATTAGTATAGCATTAATTTTTAAGACCCTAGTTTTCATTTTACTGTTCAAGTAGATAGAAAAAGCAGCTAAAATAAATTAATAATTGACTACTGTAACAATAAATAATCTGTCAAACTTTGTTCCTTTGTGTCATTTGCTTATCCTAAAAGCAAAATACGCATGCCATGAAGAGAAAGGAGGCTGTGACAGAGATGGTTAGTTATAGAGGTTTCCAGCTTAGTTTCACATCAGAGAATAGTATTGTTTTGTTGTTATGGAAAATATTGGTGATAGCTGATTTCTCAGGTGGACAGTCATATATTAATTTACTGAACACTTAAGGGAAAGTTAGAAGTAAAAGTCAGTTCTCAGTTCTGAACGGTTGATTTTCTGTTGTTGGTGAGTTTTTAATGGTTGTGGGGTTTTTTGTGGTGATGTTCTATTTTTATTGATAGTTGAATTTCTGGGAGAAAGGAGGCTTCAATATAAGCAGTGGATTCTTTCAAATTGAAAAATATGAAATGTGGTAAAAGTTTCTGGGGACCCTACTGTGAATAATCAGTAGCAGGAGCTCTGCCTGTCTGTAAGACCCAGATTTGCTTCCCTGTAAGAGTCTATTGGTCCTTAGGGCCTAAAAGAAGCAAATGTTGACAGCAGTGCTTAAATCAATGTGGGTTTTTTTACTGCAGGCATTTTTTTTCACTTTGCAGAGGCATAATGGTCATGCTGTTGTATAAGTTTTTCTGTTCTTGTCATACATTTGATTTTCCAGGTGAACAGGACTTCAGGCACTCGACAGACACATTTACCCGAGAAATTATATAAGCAAGTTGGAATCCTTGAACAATTGCAAAATAAACTCACTTTCTAAATAAAAGCTTGCTGCCAGTAAACACTTCCATGCTATTGTTGCACAAACGGTAATGGATCACGCTGTCCAAGTTTATGTCATGTTGGTGGCAGATGGCATGTAATAAACAACCCGCTGTTTGATTTCTGCATGCTTTGATTGTTTGTCCAAATGAGCAATAAGTGTAGCTAATGTTTAGGCTCCAAAATATCTTTGACTGTGAGTGGAGAATGCTTCACTTGCTCTGCTGAAGCAGATATTCTCTATTCTTGTTTTCCTGTCAGAGTTAACAAAACAATGATACCCTTGAAGTAGCTGCAATATTTGGTTCTCTGACCACTTGATATTATATTAGGTATGTGCTAATAAAGATTTCAGTGTCTCCTGTCAAGGCTAGAAGGAAGGATTTAGTCAAGGAGACTTATTTTGCCTAGTCTGCTATTTCACTCTTTTCTCTTTCTTCTTGCTTCCAATCAAGAAAAAAGTTAAAATTACCTTTTATTCTTGTTCTTTCTGTAATAATAACCAAATCTATATTTTAAAATATCTTTGGATTATCCTGACTAATTTTTTTTTCTTCTGCTTTATTCCAAAATCAACAAAGAGGGAAATTTAATTGTACTATTATTTGATTTCCAGATAAAAAATTACCTTGTAAAATCCAATTCCAGTTGGTGCTGATGTGTTTGCTTTTTGAAATATCGAACATATGAACGTTTGATTGCTTAGGATCAGATTGGATGTAATTTCCTTGGCTTCTTTGATCTTTAAAGACAGCAGGAGTCTACCTTTTTGAATGGCACTTGAATATAGGATAAAAAAGGAAAAAGAAAAGTGGCATGTGTGAATATCAGGGCAAATTATATCATTATAACCTGAATGACATGCCTTAGTATTACAATGCTAAGCACAACTTTCTCTGTTCTCAATAAATAGAATTATTTAATTCAAATATGTGTATGAAAATTGCCATTTGTATGATTTAAGTCATGACCATTTAACTATTATAATTGGAATTGATTGTCCAAGTCTTTGTAACTCGGTTCCATGGTAACAGTTTGGATATTAGAGTGCTACAATAAAATTGCCATGGCTACACTGACTGAAGCCTTGATCTTAAAATGAACTTCACACGAAAATGGGGATTTACACTTGTCTAATCACTGTAATTTTTGAATGTTGAAATTGGCTGCAAGACACTTGGGCATGAGTAGGAAAGACTGCTGCTCTGAAACACATCTTAATATCTCTGCTCTTGGGTCAGATTCAGGTGTTGTTTGGAATAGTTTTGTAAAAATTTAAGAAATTTAGTAATGGCTGAATTGAGCATTGAGCTGGTGTTTGTGTTTGTAATAAGTAACAACAGAGAGTTAAACAGGGCAAACTTTTTTCCTAATATGAATGAGCAAGACTTTTGAAATTCACCCCAGGCTGTAGGCAGCCATTGACGAGGCCTCCACCATGTGAGTGAAAGATGCACTTCAAGTGCTTTCCTAAGTTGCCTTTCAGGATGTATAGTCCTTTTTAGACATCTTCTCACTTTCTGATGTTCAGCCCAATTTTACCTGACTAGGAATGTGAATGATCAGTTAGAGATGAACGAATAAACAAAAATGAGATAATTAGAAAATCTAGCAGGAGTCTTTCAAAGTGGCACTTGGGAGAGTTCCTAAAGGAGACAGTTATTGTCTGAAATGTTGATTTATCTCTTCTTACCGTCATAGGAGATCTCTCTGCTGGTGTCAGCATTTGATAAAGGAAATGGTATATGGTAACCCCCGAAGATGGAACAGGATAAAAATTTAAGCAATCATATAATATATACATTCGATTAGCAATTGCTGGTTAATTAGGTCGAGTTATCTTTGCTAGATTGATGCAAGCACAATGACCACGGGGTGTGAGGTACAAGAGTTAAGCAGGAGCTTTACATAGGCAGGGATTGGATGAAATAGCTTCAGTGTGAAGTTAACAGTAAGGTTAATTTTTTGGGTCTTATTTGGCTTAAATCATGACAGGCTTGCATCTGACTATCTTGTTTAGGTATTTGACATCTTTTAAGACAGGAGGGAGGGATCCAGCTTTAAGAGAGTGGTACTTCAAAAAGCCTGATTGGGCATGTTGGAATCCATAAGATTAGAGGGTTTTTGAGAAAGTTTTGAAAAAGACAGGCCCCAAAGACAGTAAGGACAGTGAAATGCCAAGGCAGCAGAAAAGGTTTTCTAAGCTGTAGCGCAGACGTGAGAAATAGAACAGTAGGCCTATGTGATTTGTTTTTCTAAGTTGCAAAAAGTGTATTTTAAGTATACATTTAGAAGGTTAAATATGAATAGGTCTCTGTGCTTTGTCTTTTATGAATGAGGCATTGTATTAGAGAGAAAACTGCTATTGCTTTAACCACAGCTATGTGTACTTCAGGTGATTGGATAGAACTACTGTCAATATGCTCTTGCTTTGTGTGATTGGATGAAACTTGGACTGAGACTGTCACATGTTATGCTGTAATGTTAAGTTTCCTTGGCATTCTGTTTGATCAGTGAGCTGGAAGCATCTTTCTGCTCCATTGTCATAACACTGTAATTAGATTGATGCTGGAAAAACAAAAGCTCTGGATGCTGATTTCGGGCGTCCCATCTTGTTCATGGCTGTATATAAACTGCCGGCAAGGCAGGGCAGTCTGAGAATGAAGGGGTTTGATTCTTTCAAAAGGAAAGCTCCTCCTGTTTAGAGCTTTGGTTGCAGGAGAAGGACTGATAGAAGGGCTTTGGGGTATGTGTGTGTGTGTATGTGTATTCCACATTTGTGTTTGTGATGTTATGATACAAAATTCAGTGTGGTGTTAAGCAAAAATAAGTGAGCTGATTAGCTGATTAAAGTCTTGAAAACTTTATAGCTGCATCAATAGTGTTTCATCAGTACTGTTGAGCCAGTTAGTCCTTCTTCTCAGGGTGAATACAGTTGCTGCAAACTGAGCTGCCTTCTCTGCCTAGTAGTATTCTCTGCCTTGTAGGTACACTAGTAAGGTGTAAGAGTAGACTTCTGCATAGTATGCCCTGGCATGAAAGATTGCACATCCTTGATAATGAGAAAAAGATCTTGTCATGAGAATAATGTTGAGAACATAAACTATTGAGCTGAAGAAAGATTCTCCCATCCCATTATTCAAAAACCTTGTTTTCTGTTAAGAGAAACTCGTAAGAGGTTATATATATGTTTCAGAAAATTGATTTCATTCCTGTTTCCATTTAATTCTAATACAAGAATCTTACAAGTTCTATTTGACTGAAATAATATCCTTTTAATTTAATCTCTGCAATTTATAAGCTTGTTAACTAGATTTACTTTTTTGAAAATTTCCAATTTGACTCAAGTCAGAGTCACCATTTGAAGTAATGGTATTGCATGTGAAATAACATTTTTAGATGTCCCCAGTGCCTCAGAAGCTTTATTGTTAGTGACTTGTTAGCAAAATGTCTGTTAGCTGGTGTCAAATTGCCTGTAATACCTTTAGATTTCCTGTTGCCTTATAGCTTATACCATTAATAACATGTATAAGAAAAGAATGCAAAAAAAGGACGTTATTTCAGAAGTAGTTGGTGAAGTGATGACAAGCTGATAACAATTGTCCCTGTTTCCCAATTGAAGAAAAGTTTCTTTAAAATCCTCTTTTTTCACCATTATCTGGAAAACACTGATGTCTCTTTGAGACATCAAAATTAATCTTTTTGTGCATCAACACAACAAAGTGCTTTCCAGGAGTAACAACAGGTCAAGACTTAAACTGTAAATAAAAGGGAATATTTAAGTCTTTCCAAGTAAAAATGCCCAACACTCTTTACGACATTAAGTGAGATTGGGCATGATGTTAAATCTCATTGACATATGATTTTGAAGCCAAACTTAAGTGCTTTTCTCTGTTCAAGTCTTAGGCTGCTTAGGCTGTTTATTCAAAAAGGCTAAAATCTTTCTTGATTACAGGCTTATGCTGTGCAAGTGCATCAAATCAGAGATCAAACTATGCTTTTCCCTTTGCTGGGATGCATCATGCAAATCTTTATGCTTCCCATGAAAATGGAGAGGTAATCTTCTGCACCTAAAAGCTTCTCATGGGGTTTGGTATCCATCTCCCTTCTTTGCTAGCTGAACAGAGCTCATGTGCCCTTTACTGACTAAAGTCCTTTTCCCAGTTCAAGGGGTAAGAACACAGATTAATGCAAGAGAAAGAAGTTTTTTTGAAAGACAATCAGCTAGGTGTCCCATCAACAGGGATCCTTCAACTTTCATGTTGAGAGCTGAGATTAATATCTACCCATCTGGTTAACTTTAACTTTGGAAAATTATGTTTGGGCCTAATTATTTTCTCTATCTCCTCCAAAATCAAATTAAATTTATGCAGCCAGATATACTTTGTTAACTCAAGGTTTTTTTACTTTTTTTGGTCTAGCTGATCAAAAGTAATAGGAAGAATTCAACAAAAAGCTGACCTAGACCTTTCAAAGTCAAGGACTCCTTATCCTTCTATCACAAATTATAAGCATTTTGCAGAGAGGAGGGAGGATTCCTTTTGAAGCAAGAGGAAACAATTTGTCAGGACGATTTCCAGAAGTCCTTTTAGTTTAGCAAAACAGTTTGACAACAGCAAGGTCAGTAACAGTGCCTTGCCAAGTGGCTCTGCATCTACTATGGTTGAAAATGAATGGCAAATTGTGGAAATTAGAAATGCAAAACCCAATGCGTACAGTACATAAGATACAATGTGAATATAAAATGCAAAACTAGCTCAAGCTGAATATAAACATGCAAATATTTAGTTTAGAAAGAGAAGCAACAGGAAAGTTTAGTAAGGAATGTAAAATCAAGCATTGTTTTGTAGCATTCTGTATAGTAAATTTATAAATATCCCATTTATATTTGTGAATATAAATAATTTCAGTGCTGGATCATTTTACAGTGATTTTCTTTTTAAATTTTAGTCCTTTATGGTATCAGTATTTCAAACACAGGAAAGTCTGATTCAAACCTTGTCAGTAATTTTTTTCAAATAACAGGTTTGACAACTCAATTTTCCTGTTACTGATTTACTTTAAGAATTTTCAAATCACCAAAGTGTATTTATTATTCCTGTGTTTATTGCGACCCATATTTTAGTTGCCAAAATGCAAGCAGATTCCCAGTCTTAGTTACATTTCAACACAGTAATTGCTAAATCATTTAGGAAGGAGGAAATAAAAAAGTCCCATAAGCAGTTGTTATTATGCGTGTGTATTTTTAATATCTGATTTTCAGCATAACCTTAGATTACAATGCAGGTTAAATTTCCCTTGCTGATTTGTAAGTATAATGTAAACTCTAGGCTCAGCTAATGATATTGCAATATAAAACTGTTCTGTTGCAAAGTAAAGACCTTGCTTAGCACTGCAAAGCTCTGGGTTCATTTCAATGTGATCATTCAGGCGCTATGGAGGGATTATGCTTTTATTGTATTTTGTTTCATGAATACATGAATGAATAATAAGTTCAACAAACAAGAGTTCCCTACTGGCTATCTCAAAGAAATAATTTTGCAACATGTTATGAATTTCAATCAATCATCCTCAACAGTCCTTGTCCTGCTGAGGTCTGTGCATCAGCCAAGTCAGCATTTTTTGGAGCTATTGTAAATAGCTTGATATTTGATCAGAATGTCCAAGATCAGGAAGTTGAAAAAGAGTGCTAGAGAAGAAGCATCCTGTCTATATTGCATATTTTTTGTACCTTCCTTTCACACTATACAAGCATTGATTGTGTTGTACTTGCATGTCCAGGACACGTCCTTGTTTTGTGTGACTTCTCTTTCAATGAGCTATCTTCCTTAAGAAAGAACTAAAAAAGTAATTATGAACCACAAATACACATAAATGCACACACATACCTGTAAGCTTGTGATTCGGAAAAAGAAGGACGAAAATGCACAAGAATGTGGACTATGTTTAAGAGTACTGTTTTATCCCATCTCTCTGGGAATTTATCTGTGTATAAGGTAAGGGTAAAACACTAATTCATTTAAATTGTGATAGCAAGAATAAGAACATTGGTAAGAAGGTCAGAACTTTGCAATATTTGCATGTAGGGTGGCATCAGTATCAAATTATCAATTTCTGATTTGTTTATGTCTTTTACAATAACTAGTAAAAATAAATAACGCAGTACATGATAACACAGTAAAATGCATGCATTATTCCTGGGGCTAGGTGTCCTGTGGATGCATCAATTAAAAATTAAAAAACCCGAAATGTTTATAAGATTTCTGAAAGGAGAGATGGAGGAAAAAACAAAGAACCATTCTGATGGAATCCATAGTCTAGTATGATGTATTTAATTCTGTGCCTTGTCCCAACTTCACCCCGTCTCTTTTTCTGAGGGGGACAAAGTTTTTCTCTCTATTCATTCTCTATACTTCCCCCTTCCTTTCCTTTCTCGGGTTATTACTGAAGTATCTTTCTTGGTTTTTGTTGTTTTTTAAATAAGAACAAAGCCTACTTATGCACCATAATTTTAATTTAATGCTTAAAATATATGTTTACTAACTTTTGTAGCTATTCTTAAAAAAAATGCATGCCATGTAAGTACCAGGCTGTATCTCTGAAAATTGAAAATGGTGCCTTACCCTCTACACTTGTCAGAAAAAAATAGTTATGCCAACAAGTAGTTATTTGACAGCTTGCTGCTGTTTACAGGTTGTTTGTTCTCCTCAGCTGGTAAGTATTGCTCTTGTGTCTTCTGTTTTTTCACTAAGAAGTGGCTGCAGGGCACAGATCTGTTCTTTCAACACTTTTATAGAATCATAGAATCATTTAATTTGGAAAAGACCTCCAAGATCATTGAGGTTAACCCAGCACTGCCAAGTTCAATGCTAAACTATGTCTCTAAGTGCCATATTTACATGTCTTCTAAATTGCCTCCAGAGATGATGACTCCCAGATTGTTAAAAGGCTTGAGAACCCTTTTAGTGTTTTCCCAGTATGCAATCTAAAGCTACCCTGGAGAAACTCAAGGCTGTTTCCTCTTGTCCTGTCACCTGTTATTTGGGAAATGTGGCAGACCTCCACCTGGCTACAGCCTCCTTTCAGGCAGCTGCAGAGAGCAGAAGCTTCACCAGCTCTGTTGCTCTGCTGCCCTCTGGATTCACTTGAATACCTGAGTGTCTTTCTTGTCACAAGGGGCCCAGAACTGAACACAGGACTTAGAAGTGTGGCCTCAGCAGTGCTGACTACAGGAGTATGGTCACTGCCCTGGTCCTGCTCTTGGCACTATTGCTGATCCAGGCCAGGATGCCACCAGCTTTCCTAGCCACCAGGGCACGGCTGGCTTATAGTCAGCCGCTGTTGACCATCGCCCCCAGATCATTGTTCACCAGGCAGCTTTTTGGCCGCTCGAGCACTGCCTGGGGTTGTTGTGAGCCAAGTACAGGATCGGGTATTTTGCCTTATTGAACCTCATCCACTTGCCCTCAGACATCAATCCAGCCTCGCCAGATCCCTCTGAAGAACTTTCCTGCCCTCCAGCAGATCAACATTCCATCCCAACCTACTGTCACTTGCAAAGTGACAGAGGGGACACTCCATCCTCTCATCCAGATCATGGATAAAGATTGTCGCAGACATCTTTTTGTGAAAATCCTTTTCTTGGGATTTTTTCTTCCTGAGAAGCTGTGAAGCTTCAGGAACAAAATGTAAACAATGATTATCTGCTGCTGTGGAATGCAACAGGTCCATCTGTGATTGGTCTCATGTGCTTGTTTGTAGTTAATGGCCAGCCACAGCGGAGCTAGCTTGGACAGAGAGTCTGAGGCAGCTGCCTTTGTTATCACTCTTTCCTTTCTATTCTTAGCTTAGCTATCCTTCTGAGATGAAACTTTTCCTTCTATTCTTTTTAGTATAGTTTTAATGTAATATATAGCATAAAATAGTAAATCAAGCCTTCTGAACATGGAGTCAATATTCTCCTCTCTTTCCTCACCTGAAAACCCCTGTGAACACTGTCACAAAAGATATTAAATAAGACTAGTCCCAACACTGAGCAACACAGCTGTTGACCAGCTGCCAATGGGTCATGGCACCATTGTTTCCACTCTCTGGGCACAGCCACACAGCCAGGTTTCACCCAGTGCCCCTGTCCAAGCCTTGAGCAGCCAGTTTCTGCAGACAAGTGTTGTGGGAAGTGAAGTCAAAGGAATCAGCAAAGCCCAAGTATACACAGCCACAGCCTGTCATCTGTAGCCTTTCTATCATCCACTAAATGAGTCCCCTCATCATAGAGGGAGAATTTGGTCAATCATGACTGACCTTTCATAAACTGGCTGGTGGCTGGTCCTGATCCTCTGGCTGTGCTGCACAACGGCACTCAGAATGTCTGCTCCAGGATCTTCCCCTACACTGAGGTGAGGCTGACAGGCCAGACCTTCCATTCTGACTCTTCTTTTAGACGGAGGTTGTGTTTGCTAACCTGGACCCTCCGCTCTCAAAGTGTCTTGGCAAGCACTTCCTCCAGCCACATCAGTACCCCTTAAGCAGGAGAGGTCAGTTAAACTGGGCGGTGAAAATATTGACTTTATTTATAGGCTGTATAACACTTGTGTATGAATGCCAAAGATGGAACTTCTCTTGAAGACTGTCTTGCCCTTATAAATACTGATCTAAGCTCCACTGACAATATTTGTGTTTATATTTAAGAAGTAAACTGGGAGGATGACCTTAAGATCTAGTTCTAAAATTTTGGTTATTGGGTGTAAATGCTGCTAACTTTTTGAGTGGATATTTGCATGGAAATGATCTGGCAGATAAAATGTGTAAATCCAATATTTTGGATGTACACGTTTGGACTTGCACTGAAGTATTTGCAAAGTGGTCCCTGCAGGTGATACAGTCATGTTGTCTGAATAACAAATAGTGTGTTTGTCCTTCTGATATGGCTTTTTTTTTTTGCTTACATTTTAGAGTTGATGTTTTGGTACCTACCTGGCTGAGAGCATTATGGAATCGTGACACAAACATCATTTACTGATACGCTGGCTAATTTTGTCTTGTCAAAATTGTCAAATCTCTTCAAAGTGATTGCCTCCGCCTCTTTGATGTGGCACTCTGTTTCATATACAGCCACTGTTCACATAAATGGTGTCAGATTATGCTTTTTTTTACCTCTGCCATTTAACTCCAAAAGGACTACTTTGTCTTAGTTAGTGATCTAGTCAGTTTTATAGGTTGGCCTCGTTTCATGTTCTCATTATGTTTTTCACTTGCATCATTCCCCTTAATTGTAGAAAAAACCCTTACATTCTTTAATAATTTTGGGAGCTATTTGCAATCTTATTGTTATCCTTTTTGCAATATATTGACCAAACCAGGTAAATTTTATCTGTTGCAGTCTTGTTAGTGCCAGAACACATTAATCATTATAATAGGATTTTTTCAAAGGATGTCCTTCCCTTTGGTAATTTCTTAGCCTTGTTTACTGATAAACTCCTCTCTTTAGGAATAACGCAGAAAGACCATTTCTTCCCACTAGAGGACAAAGATGATATGTGCTCCTGGGTAATAAACTTAGGTGTTACACAAAACCGCACGCATGCCCACTGGGTATTCTGTGACTAACCTCATTAGAAACATCTTTTTCTCAATTTTACACGGCTTGTAGGACTCCATAGTACTGGAGGAAGAGCTACTAGAATTATGGGGTGCATTTGCTGATTAAATTTCTTCTTCTTCTCCTTTGTAGACCATCTACAAGGAATCGCATCTTAACACTTGTCACTCCTTTTTGAAGCCTAGCTAGTCACATAAGTCCTTGAAGAGTTGGGGCCTTCTCTCTGTAAAAGCTTTGTTTGCCTCAGAATATTTCAGAGTTCTCTCACATACTTTGAGGTTTGAACATCTTCTTGGTGCATGGATTAATACCGCCTATGCTTATTTTTTACGTCTGACAGAATAGAGTCATAGAATGCTTGGGGTTGAAAGGAATGTAAAGATTGTCTTGTAACAAACTCCCTGCCATGGAAAGAGGCACATTCCACTAGATCAGATTGCTCAAAGCCCCATCCAACATGGCCTTGAACACACCAGGAATGGGACAGCCACAATTTCTCTGGGAACAAGTTTCCCATCAACCTCATGGTCAAAAATTTATTAGTGATATCTAATCTCAACCTCTTTTGGGAGTAGGTTTAATATAATTTAAACCAAAAATGGTTTCAAATAATTCTTTCTTGTCTTGTCACTATATGCCCTTGCAAATATCTCTCCCCATCTTTCGTGTTAGTTCCCTTCTGGAAGGCCACAATTTGATCATCCTGAAGCTGTCTCTTCTCTAGGCTGAATGATCTCTATTCACTCAGTCTTTCCTCATAGCAGAAGTGCTCCATCCCTCTAATCTTCCTGACTGTCCTCTGGAGTCACTCAAACAGGTCAAAACAGGTCAATGTCCTTCCTCTGCTGGGGACCCCAGAACTGTACACAGCACTCCAGGTGGAGTCTCACCAGAGTAGAGCAGAGCAGAGGGGCAGAATCCCCTCCCTTCTCTGCTGGCCACGCTGCTTTGGATGCAGCCCAGGACACGTTTGGCTTTCTGGGCTGTGAGTGCCCATGGCTGGGTCATGTCCAGCCTCTCACCTACCAGCACTCCCAAATCCTTCTCAACAGGACAGTACCTTGCATTTGGCCTTGTTAAACCACATGGAAGTTCCTGGACCCACTTCTTTTCCAGGTCTTTCTGGACGATGTTTTTTTCCTTCAGGAGTCCTGAAGGAACCCCTCAGCTTGTTGTCATCTGCAAATTTGCTGAGGGTGCATTTGTCCCTTCATCTATGTCATTGATGAAGATGTTAAATAATACTGGTGCCAGTACAGACCCCTGATGGCACCACTTGTCACTGACATACACTGACACTGAGCCACTGATCACTACCCTCTGGAGGTGACTGTCTATCCAAATTTCCCAGGGTATCCCATTGACTGTCTCCTTGATGAGATGGAAGTTTGCTAAAGTTCAGGGACATATCTTCACTTGACCTATAAGCTTGAGGACTGCAAATTCCACCTGCAGGCCAGGCTGTCCCCAGTCTTGATGTCCTCAACTGGTTCACTTACACTGCTGACCAATAGATCTAGAAACGCATCCCTTCTGCTAAGGCTGTGTACTCTGTGACCTACCAAGATATCCTCCATGCCTTCCAGGAGCCTCCTGGATTGCCTAAACCTTGCCATGGTGATTTCTCAGTACCTTATGTAAAACCAACTGCACTGTGCTGTGCAAAGGGAGCTGCTGTATTGAAGAGCTCACAGCCTTGTGGGTAGCCATTGAATGGGGCAAGAGCATCAGTCTTATATGGAGCAGGAAGGAGCTGAGAAACAAAGGAGGTCAAATGACTCTCAGAAAGAAATCCGTAATAAAATAATTTGAACTGGACAAAAATCTCCCTGAATAAGACAATCTCACAGCCCAAATATGTTTCAAAGTGTTTTCCCTTAGAAAAAGGAACCAGATACTTGTTGGCAATAGGCTCCCCTTTTAACTGCTTGATATAACAAATGCTTCTGGATAATGCCCTGTTGGATTCATGCAGATGACTCCTTTTTTGCAAGGTGCATAGGGTATACTGTGCTAATTTACTAGCATGAAGTAAATTAGATAGAAATACCTTTGTGCACTGATCATTTCTTAACTCATCTTCAGGTTCAATGAATTACATATTTGTTTGTTTTGGTGGCTTGAGCAATCCATTTATTCTTTTTCCTATCTGAAATGGTTTATACTAAAGCTTTCATAATACCCTTCAGTTTCTGTGTTAAACTGATGTTTAAATTGGAATGAAAGTAGGAATCTTGGCAGTTTAGATAATTTACTTCATCTGGTGGCCAGCTATGTTAACAATCACATCATATGCCAGCATTTGCACTAGATGAAAGAGGTCCCTGGGGCACTAGAACTGCATTTTAGAAGCAGAGTGAAAATACAGTTATGGTCTTTGTTTCATTGTATTATTCTGTAAAATGGAAAATTATTTTAACTGGAATTTTTAAGTGTTAAAAGCGTAATGTAAAGGTTATGTTGAGGGCTAATTTGGGTGTATTTGCCTTGGAAGCTGAATGACAATTGATCAGTATTCTGGACAGGAAGTGTTCAGCACAATGTCAGCAAATTATGTCTTTTTATTCTGATGTATCAAGCACTTGGAGGAAATGGTATATTGTTAGCATATGAATAACATCAAAGCCTCACATTGCAAGATGTATTTCAGTCTTCTGGAATAAAATGCATGGCCTCTACTTTATTTATTTAAGTGCCTCCCCTTGTAATATAGTGCATGCTTGAACCCGAAAGCTATTTCTTGTCAAATACAGGCAAACTGAATTTCCGGATTCAATTGTTGGTGCATGACTGCACATTCCATCACTTGGCAAAAAAATTTGTAATATCAAATTGGCTTCCTGCTTGAAGATAATATGTGTTTGATTAAAAGTAAGGTTGTTGCGGGAAAACTGTCCGTGGGGTTTTTTTGGTTGTTTTGTCTCTTTTTTTAGGAACAATTCTCAAAGAATGCATTTATGTCATCTGTGTTTCCTTGATACTAACAGTGACTATAACTACCCTGCATGAAAAGTATGAATTTAAACAGTACATTACATCTGAGGTTATTCTGCTTTTTCCTTTGCTATTGTCTCCTGTGATTACATTTCTTAAATTAAAACAAATTAAGAAAAGAAAGAAAAGTAAATCCCAGAGATTTACTGTACTTCTGTTCATCAGGAATATGCTTGTCCTTCTTTTTTGTCCTCTAATAAAGACAAGCAGCACTCTTTTACCTTACGGTGCACCCGAAGAAATTCTTCTATCTTGAAAATCTCAGCTATAATGTGACCATGGGATGAGTGCTTGTTTGACAATCTTTCACAGACAAAGAATTTTCAAACACCTAAACTATTTAGTCCCTAGTTTAATAGCTATAGACAAGAAAGTTTACAGTAACCATCAACTACTTATTTACAGATATGTTTGGTTTGTGAAAATTTCACTACTTTTCCATAGTAACATTTTTTTACTGGCAGCATAATTGAGGGCTTAACACCAGTATGAGACTAGTAGAAATTGAAGGTTCTTCACTGATTAGGAAATTTTCAGTATTCTGAATCTATTGCAGTTCATATCAATGATGTGTCTTGCTCTGATAGCTTTTGGTTTCTCTGCTTTTTGAAATCGGTTACTACAAATTTCCTCTTATTTTAATTGCACTTTTAAAAATAGCAGCATGAAGCATTTCACAATTCTATTTGCACTCAAATTTATTGTTAAAAAGTTCAAAAACCATATCACCTGCAAAAGCTATATTACTACTGTGCAACATTTCCAGCACTAGAGGCTCTGCTGGGTTCTGCTTTGCTGCCCTTGTTCAGCAGTGCTATGATCTGCCAGAAACATTTGAGCACAGGTTTCACTTTGGGTCCGTGAAGAATAGCACTACTGAAGTCAAGGAGACTGCAGTTTAAGTGCTTTGATGGACAGGGGAAGACTGTGCCCTTCACTTAAAATGTTAATACAGGTGAAAGAACAGGGGGACTGATTTATAATATGGTTACTAAACATGGTGTTGCATACTCTATCACCTAACTACCAATTTCAAACACCACTCAGATACTTAGGAAATGCTTGCTAGGTGAATATTTTGAAAGAAAATATAGTTTCTTTTCCTAAAACAGTTACTGCATGATGCATATTTTAAGCTTACAACTAGACTCTTCTAAAACTAAACAACTGAGGTTGTCTCACATTAAATGTAGAGTTCTTGTTTCATGCAAGGCAAAGAGAGTGAATGAAAGAAACTTAAATATGGAAAATCCATCAATTTGCTGTCCACACATGCCTTGCTTTATAATAAAGTTCTACCAGGCACTTTTGTTTTCCCAAGTATTTCTCCATCACTTAACTGATGAAGATATAATAAACCACTTCTATTTTTTAAAAAGAGCACTTAGGAAAAATAGTTTCTTGAAATAAATATATAATTTTAAAAGGTGAATCAACCAATATATGACTGCATATTTGGGATTATTTCTGGTCTTGATTCAGTTAAACATGTACTGAAGGTTTAAAGACATCCCAGGTGGTCTAAAACACTTACCACCCAGTCTGACTTTGGTTTTAGGATACTGTAAATAAGTGTCAGAAACCACACATTGCTATTAAGCAGTGCTACAGTAACTCTTAGAACTGGCAACAACTGAATAAGTCAGTGGAAATGGTGTGTTAAAATGAAAATAAGACTAATAGACTTATGCTTTTAACAGAATGACTCCCCATCACAGAAGCGCAGCTCTATTTCTATACATCATTTGTTTAGGTAAGGTGTGAGTAAAGATAATGCTAACTGACTGTCAAGTGTGCATGAAAGCAGCAAATGAAAATACACAAGGTAAAGTCTTCTTTAGAATTAGAAACAGATAAAATTATTTGCATTGATTTCCAGATCATCAGATTTGTGGCAAAGGCCCCTGCAAGAAATGTACAGGTATTTTCAAGATGATCTAGAAAAATGTTAGAGACAGTTTTGGCTTTAAAAGGGTTATAAGCTGTTAAGTAGGTAGATACTTTTCCTAACAGATCCCAGTCCCAGAAACACCTGTGCTAAAGAGATTTCTGCTGATCTCCTGTGAGAATTGGCAGAACACTCCAACATTTGCTGAATAAAACTGGGATGAAAACCTTTACAGTTAATTCTTGAGGCAATTTCTTTGAGGTATAATGCAAAAATTTTAGAATTTGATAAATGGAAATAGAAAAAATACTGCAATTGAGTTATTGATAAAGTGAATGAAGTAGGATGAAGATGGAACTAAGGACTTTACTTGTCCACAGAAGAAATACAAATAACAGTACAGATTCCTTATGCATGTTTATTATATGTCAGAGATTACTGAAGAAAGACTTAAGGATTAGAAAAGGTACATAGGGTTACCAAAAGCACATGCACTTTGTAGATGGAAACACTTATTTGTGCTAAAACTTTACAGTAGAAAAGGAGATGAAAATATTTTTGCTGAGTTTCAATACAAGTTTCTGTTTACCATTTGTTTAAACCCCAAAGTACCAGTCTGAAGAGAGAGAGAGAGAAATAGGAGCAGACAACAAAGATAAGGGTGAGTTCATACTGCCTCAGTTTGTGTAACCACATTCTAGACTTGTCCTCCCTCTGTGTTCACTTCTTCATTCAGAGGGAAAAGAATTTTTCTTAAATTCAGTTGAGAATGTGAAAAATCTGAAGGAGACTACAACCATGTTAAGCTTGTTGGTTTGGAGTACCTAACAATCACCCCAAGGATTCCGTATTTGTTGCAGTCATTCATAAGTTCTTTGAACTATTCTTTCTATTGGCTCCTGTTATTTGAACCAGCAGGAGACTGAAAAGGACAAGACTATAACTTACTGATGTGTTCAGAGGGCTGCAGTCTTATGAATTCTGTTTCCTGCTGACATGAAGAATAGGAAGAGAAGAGCAGAGTAGCAGTAAAATATTTCATGATGGTATCAAACCTCTGTGCTCTGGATGGTTTGTTTGATCACCTTTTAAAAGATCTGTAATTTTAACATTATTGTGACCCCTTCTCTAGGTCAGTGGAAGAGGACTTCTGTCCTTGCTTCTTCCCTTCTTATCCTTCGCTGTTATCCAAAGGCAATGTATTTTTTTCAGGAGTGAAGCTAATGAAAGCAAGGCTCTAACAGGGAAAGAAAGCAGTGAGAAGTTGGGAAGAAAATAAATTAGAAAAACTCCACAGTGAAACATAAAACTACTCAAGGGTTTCTTCCTTGCCATTATATTACAGTCAAAAATAGTATTACTTGTAATGAAATATCTGAGTAGGCTTGTAGCCTTTCCAACCACATGGGCCTAGGCAAAATGAAAAACAGACTTTTTTTACAGTGTTACAACAATTTAATCTGAAATTACAATATTAATCTGAAAGTAAAGTGCATCAAAACTGGTACTCATTAATAGTGTTTCCTTTAGATCCCAAGTATGGTCTTTTTATTACTTTAATTTGACTGTATTCACATCAATAACCTAAACAAAGGGTCATGAAGAAAAGCAACACTGAATCACTATCTCACATTTTAATTCTTGACAGTTTACTGTTGTGTCACATGTATTTTAATCTTGGGTCTCAGCCTTGCACAGAAAGCATAAACATTTCTCTGTATAATCCTCAGGTGAATCTAGATAGTTCAGGGCAAGGGAATTTAATTCCCAAATTGTCATTGTTTCCTTATGGTGACCAATACAATTACATTCAATACTGTAAAATTGTAATTATTCTGAAGACTGGTTTTGGCTTTACTGTGTGTATTTATGAATAAAAATAATGCTCAGGGAACCTTAGACTCATTGTACCTCTGCTAATGCTGAACCTTGCTTATGCCAAAGCATAACTTGATGGTGCCCATATCAAGAAATATTTTGAATTTTTTGATGGTCATGAGGTATCTTTGTACAGCATTTCATTAAGGCATTTAGTTGAGTTAGTTCTGAGTAAACATAGCTGGATAAGTTCTTCCTGTGCTTCTTACTCATGTGCTTGCACAAGTGTTTCTCAGTGAGAAATGTAATATATGTGACAGAAATCTGAATTTTAACTTGCATACTCTATCTGCAAGTCATGATTTGATTGAATGGAATTTATTTGCTGCATCTGTAACTACAGTCTACGTTTTATTTCTGCTACTGGTGTGTAAACTACATGTTTTCTAGTAGAATCAATCAGTCATGGGAAAAATGGGAGTAAAATATGTGTTGTGATCTTTCCCCATCAGTCAGTCCTGTTTATTAGGAATATGATGTTTGTTGGTGCAGGTAATTTGCAATTCTCATGTGACCTTTTATAAACTTATTAGAATTATAGGAATATCGAGGTAAGTTGATTTTTAGAAAGCATTTTAAAAGGAGATCATGTTTGCTTTGCAGGTAATTGAACCAATGTTATAATTTGCCTTTTTATTCTCTTTGAAATTTTCAGTTGATATTTATTTCTCACATGCACCAGTATGGAGCTGATGGTGTGCTATCTTGTAGAATTAAGAATATAGGATTGCTTTTTTTCCTGAAGAGAAAGCTGAAATAATTTTCCTCAGATATCAGGTATTTTAGTACTAATTAGATTCTAAGGAGTAATGACCTGGTTTTTTCCCAACCAGTTTTCTTTAATGGACTTTGCTCTTGATAGTTAATAGTGCTTTTTTGTTTGTTGGGAAGTTTTTTGTGGGTTTTTTCATTGTTAATTTGGTTTGGCTTTTTTGTTGTCATTGTTTTGTTTTGGTTTAGTTTTTGCTGGATTAAATTACTGTCTTACTAAATAATTAGGGCTGGATCCTCTAGCCATGAACTTACTGATTTGTGTATGTATTAATGAATAGAAAACGCTAATTAGTTACAGAAATTGGTTTGATGACCTCTTGGTTGTTTTTCTGATAAATGACTTTCAGAAGGATGATTTGGATAATATGGCAGGTATATTTTGACACATCTTCTTCTTTCAAATCTGCCTTAAAATTTTGAGGGAAGTGACTCAGTGACTGTAAATTTTGGAAGAGGTAGGAAGAAGTGTTGAAATAACAGCAAAAGGCCTCTGTGTCAGGTGACTCACATCACTATGTATGATGAAGTAGCTGAGCACTGGATTTTATTGCATGCAATATTCTGTGAAAAGTGCACCAGTAAAAGAGAGCTCTACTCTGTCAGTTAAGGTATGTATTTCACTACTGGTTACACATACAAAATGCAGGAGCTCAAATATTACAACATGGAAATTAATATGTATTGGTGATCTTCAGACAATGGTGGTACTGTGTCTACGAAAGTCTGGAGTTTCTGCTGTGAGCTTTCATAAAGCTTTTTGGTCTTTCATGCAGCATGAGCATAAATCAGTGAGGTTTAAATAGCACTGCCCTCTTGAACACCTGCTTGTTTGCCTTGAGAAAATTCTGTAGCATTTTAAACATCACTTTATGACATTGTAAGTAATGCCTGCTCTAGAAACACTTGGAAGAGACATTAAAGTTAAGGGTCTATCAGCATTTCATTATAAAGCTTGATTTCAAGGGGTTTGTAACTTAGCCATTTGAAAATGCATTTGACTGAAACTTGTTATGTGACTTATTGTATCTTTTTTAGTGTTGGACACATTATTTCAGGTGGTCTTTTTACTTGTGGGAGGAGGAGTGGGCAAAGATTTTAGGTATAAGTAATTTCTCTTACAGAAGAGTATTTTCTTACAGAAAACAACCTTTAAATATAGATATTTTATTTCCATCCAAAATACCTTCTGACTATGTACTTTGAAAGACCTTATTGTGTCATATGAGCTTGCAGGTATCATACTCTATATGGGCATCCTTAATGAACACTAAACTTATTTTTGAAGACAATTTTAGGAGACCTTATTTCTTGCTTTTAGTTTCAGCAAGTGGTGTTAGGTGCTTTGTGTAATGGAACACTAGATTGAACTTTTTGGTTGGGGCTTATAGTGATTTTATTTATAAACACCACTCTTTAAAAAAAATCTCTGAAGCAACATCTTTATTGGCTGCCAAGTACCTTGGTGTCACACTTTGTTCACTACCCATCTGATTCTTGATAGGACATTCAAGGGTGATATTTGAAATACAGAGGTTGAATTTTTTGAGGACAACACATCAGAAGTAACTTTTTGAAGAAATTGGTTAACAGAGTTTTATGAAATCAAGCAAAAAGGAATGAAACTTTTCTTACTGCTATTTTATGGAATTTATATAAAGGTTATATATACCTTTTTTGGGAAGGTGTGCAAAATGGAATAGTGGAAGAAACAGCTTTGTTCAGAGGTGCTGGTAAACATTCTAAACCTTAGACATAAAACAGCCCTTGAAATTCACCAGTAAACTTGGAGTGGTTGTTAATCCAAGATGTAAGCACAGTATACCTTCAGCAGAGAACAGTTATGTGAGTAAGCCATACACTGTATGCTATTTTCAGTGTCAGAATAATCTGGAAATCTGTTGAAGGGTAGTATAAAAAGGCATGATATGGGGATTCCTCACCTGAAGCATAAAGAAAATTTTGCTTTTTAATATGATATTTATTTGTGCTGTAAGTTATGACTTTATGTTCTTTAATATGGTATGTTGACAAATGACCCTGATTATGCATGAGTGGAAGCCATCGTTTTTTTAGTTTGGTGAAAGTTGATTTACAAGTTATTTAGTACTCACTCTCTCTTTTCATTTGCTCTTTAAACTTAAAATCTGTGTAATTGTGACTCAAAGCAGATGTTTGATCTTTATGCATGAAAGTGAATTACTTAAAGGATACTATAAGGATTTTGCATCCCCTAATGGGGACAAAAGGAATGTGAAGGGGAAGTGGTGACTTAAGTTGATCTAAATTTGTGTTTGAATTCAGTCAGCTGTTTTCAGAGCTGTAATTAAGTCAATAATATTTTGCCGTGTTTTGGCTTTCATAGAACACATCCACACCTTACAAAATCAAAGACTAGGAAGAGGCTTTGGTACATGTTATGTCTAATATCAGCATTTGTAGGAAGCTTCTAGTAAATGGGAACCTAGGCAGTCTGCAGATCAGCTGGGATCCCATTCTGGATTGAGAAGACATTTCATTTTCTCCTTTGTGCAGCATTACAATATAAATTTCCAGCATAAAATGATACAGATGTGTGGGTGGTTGCACGTGGGCATGTTTACATGAATTTCTAGGTAGTATAGAACTAAATTATGCTTAGTGTAAATATGTCTTACTTGTATAATGCAAGTTTTTGAGTATATTAGCTCTTTTCTTGATGAGCTATTTTTGCAGATGACTCTGACCATTCATCCAGGTTTAACTTTGCAGTCAGCATCCAAAGAGGTTGAAAATAGAAGTAATTCCTTACAAGTTAGAGGTTACTTGTGTTTTTCTGTCCTGGTCTTATATTTTCGGCAGTCCAACTGAAATCAACTTGTGTTTTCTCATTCACCTGTTGTATCTAACTGTTATCTTGTCGTATTATGCATTGTTACAGAGATTATCAAGGCTGTAGAACAATGGTGCCAGTTCTCTACTTGCTCCCTATGTCCCAGAGATCTGCCTGTTTATAGACAAGCATTCAGTGTTTCTCCTTCACAGAGCCTGCAGTGTTTCTGCACTGCACAGTCTAGCTGAGCTTGAACACGAAATGTGTCATTGATTCTTGATCAGGGAGGTGCTCTAAATGACCTCCAGAAAGCTGTTTAGTCCTTTATCACTGTGAACTCACTGTTTGCCTGTGAATGGGGTACATATAGTGAGTCAGTGGGAACCAGATCAAAGTAAAGGACATTGAAAACACACTGGTATTTCCATATTGACTTGTACTGCTACAGGGCCTTTATCATACCCAGAAACAGAGCTGGTTACCTCAGCTGCCAAGTGAGTGAAATACAAATTTTATTTATTTATTTAAAAAAATCTCTTACTGTAAATCATATTTTAATACAGATCATGACATCCAATGTATGAATGACCTCAAGCAAATGAGACAACATTTAAGTGATGCTAGGTTAATATTCAGGGTTAGACTGAAACTAATACTACTGCTAGTATAAGGCTAGCAATAGATTTGTGGAAGAGGGACCTTAGAATTTCATGGGTTTATGACCAATGCAGTTGTAGTTTTGGAATGCATTCTCTGATCTTAGGCTGCTGTTTAATTGATCACTTTTGCTGCCCATTTTCTGATTAATCCCAGAATCACAGAATATACCTGTGCAAAAGTAATGATAACATGTAACAGATCACTAGTGAATTATCCTAGCAAAGATTGAACTGGTTGCTACTAGCAAGTATACTTAAAACTGGGATTACAGGCTTAGCAAAAGCATGAATGCATTGCTAAATATATATCAGCTGCTTAGTGTTTATAACTGTGATATTGCCACTAGCATTACAACAGTGGTCCAGACAGAAAGTGTCATAAATTCCCCATTACACTAACTGTAAAGATTTCTTTAGTGCTGACAGTGATTGCCATTACATACACTTTCTTCATAGCTATTCCTCCTTTAGGAGGAGGGAAAATAAGTTTAAAAAATGCTAATTCAGCAAACCGTTGTTGATTATACGACATTATAGTTGCTCTTATTCTTACCCAGTGAGATTTTCCTCCCAGTATTCAGGAAAGGCAAATATAATGTATTTTATGCCTACCCTTCTAACTTTCTTCTAAACTCTTACTTCTAAATCCTCTTCAGTTAATGATTTTCTGTTTAGTCACTAGGCACTGAAGTATCTTGGGTTGAGATCGTCCATTTTCCATGGTGGGTCTGGAAGTGAAGTCATGGTCAACTACCATGGGCTCCAGACTGGAGTGTCTGCTGCCACTGCAGCTCCCTCAGTGCAAGACCACAGTACAATCTAGCTGTATTTTTTTCCTGAAAAAGGCAAAGGGGAGTGGAAAGCTAACCAGTTTCTGTGTATTGGTGGCTAGGACTGACATGGCTTCTGATCAGGAAATGTATAGAGGTTGAATTAGGTACCTGAAGTTATAATTGTCTTTGTGCCACAGAATGCAAGATGAGCAGAAATAATAATGAGAAATACTCTGTCATTGTCTTGCCATTGACTTATCCTCTGTAACACTGGAAGGGGAAAGACACATCACTAATTGCCAATTAGGCTGACACAAAGTAAAAATTTCCAATGGCCAATGGCATATTCTTATTTATTCTGCTTTCCTTGACAGTATTAATTCATATTTAGAAGCTCTTAGTATGAAGATTTGCTTTTGAAAGATGTACATATGAGCCAGTGTTTGGTCCTCAGCACCCTTTGCTCCCTCTGCAAATATCAAATTCCATTGACATGGAAACTAAAGTCCCTGTGGCAATGACTCGTTGTAGTTTCTGTTTTCCAGTACCTATAATTTTGTTGCCAGCCTTTTTTATCTGATCCTTAATTGTAAGGTGAGTGTTTACACTTTGAAATGGAGCAAGTCAATTATTATCTAACTCAAATCACTGAACTGCCTTCACTGACATGCAAAACTGGTCCATTTTCCATAAACCTTTTTGCTGAGATTGGAGTGTAAAAAATGCCTTCAATATCCATGTGAGTGAAATGTATGACTACTCAGGGTAAATTCCTCCTTTTCTGTCATAAAAAAATCAGCTGACTTCAGTTCGGACATTTATTTATCAGCTAACAGTTATGCCCCATTTTCAGAAACATTAAGAACAGTCACAAATGGAAGTCTATAGAAAGATGAGGGAATGGACTGTATTTATATTTTTCCTGTCCGACATAAAATTGGAAGTGCTTCAAGTCAGCACTTTAAACAAAAACCCTCTTTGGAATGGTGATGTGCTCAGCAGCAACTCAGGAAAGGTGCAAAAGAAAATGTACCAGATGGCAGAAGCTGCTGAATTCTGAATTTACTTCATTGTATGCATATGTATTCACAGGTCATTCTATCATTTTATAAATAATGGAGGAAATTACTTATGTTTCCTTACATAACACACCAAGAACATGGAATAGTCATTACATCATCTGACTTTCTGAGTGCAAAGCACTTTATAAAACAAATGTGCCCATGGGAGACTCCTACTTTATATAGGCCCTTTTAAAGGGTTTTCCAGTTGCTTTACAGAAATATATTTTTTTTAAAAAGAAAACTGTAATTTATTTAAAAAAAAGAAAAGACAAACACAGGCAGTAAAGGTAGGAACAAAAGACTCAGTTCTCACTGTTAGGGATAAGACATGCACAGGATAATGTGAAGTGGATAAAGCATGCATGACTTGCTGGAAAGATGATACAGGCACATGAATGTGATATGTATGCAAAAAGTGCTAAGTCTTAAATGTCATCTATAGACTTAACTCTATTATTCAATGAATACTTCTAATCTTGGATCCAGAGCATTGTTTTCCTTGCCAAGTGAAGTACTCAAAAAATGTCCCAGATGAGCCTTGATAAGGAGCATTGTCTATGCTGGAGAGGAAGACAAAAAAAACCTCAAGGACATAATGTACTGAAATGCCCAAATTTTATCCTTACTCAGATGGCATATCAGGAAGGTGGATAAAGCCCTGCCTCACATCAGGTACTTGCCTCTTTTTCTGCTCTGCACACCCTGTTGAGCCCTGAGACTCTTCCCTCCTATGCCATTGCACCTCCCAGGGGTGTAGAGGGAAACAAGAAGGAAACCTCTCCATGACTTCTCCATCCTGGAGCTCTCAACATGATATTTGTGCAGAAGGAACAAGAAGAAGCCCCAAAGAAAATGAGTTCAGACATTTATTTGGCATCACCATTGCAGCTTTGTGCAAGGTGGCAGCTGGCAAATGGACTGACCTGTCTCCTTTTATGACTTTTCTTTCCAAGGACCAAGGTGTCAGCTGGCCCATGCTGTGTTGCTTGAAGTGCTGCCTTCAAGTGTAGCAGCCCTCCACTGCCAAAGGTGCTGGCTGCCCTCCCTGCAGCAGCCACGGGCATTGCTTGGGAAGGTGACCCTGCCAAAGCATGAGTCTGGACAGGGTTATCAGTCACACCTCTGGGACAGCACAATGAGTGACAGTGTGCAGCTGAGAGCTCTATGTCTGCTCCAAGATGCACCAAATCCAGTGGGGAGCATTTAAAGTGCTTGTGCACTGTCACCCATGGCATGAGGAATAAACAAGATGAACTGGAAGTTCTGGCTCAGTCCCAGACCTACAACACTGGCTTAAGTGAGACTTGATGGGAAGAGTCCTGTGGCTGCAGTGCTGGGGTGGGCACCTTATAGACCCTTCAGGAGAGACAGGCAGGGCAGGCAGGGCAGAGGGGTTGGGCTGCACAGTGTTTGCATTACCAGAAAAACAAGTAAAGCAGATGTTGTGGTGGGAGTTTACTGTAGATCAGCCAGGATGATGGCGCTGATTTACCAGTCTATAAGGACTTAACCCCCGTTCTAAATCAGTTGTCCTTGTTCTGCCACTACATACCTTAGTTAAATTCTCTCTCCCTTCTTCTTATGAGCCCCTTTTAAGTGTTTAAAGGTCACAATCAGGTCTTCCAGGAACCTTCTCTTCTCTAGGCTGAGTAACTCCAATTCTCAGCATTTCCTCCTCACTATAATCATAGTCTTGGCTGTGCTCTGGGCACAGTCCAAGTGGTCCCTGTCTTTCCTGTGCTAAAGATGCCAGAATTGAACACCCCACTCCAGGTGGGGCCAGAGCAGAGCAGAGGGGCAGAATCCCCTCCCTCACCCTGCTGCCCATGCTGCTTTGGATGCAGCCCAAGACACGTTTGGCTTTCTGAGCTATGAGCACACATTGCCAGTCATGTCTAATTTTTCATTCATTGGTATTCTCAATTTCTTTTCCTTCTGTGGTCTCAAGCCTTTAATCCACCTGTCTGTATTTAGACTAGGGGTTGCCCTGGGCCAGGCACAGGATGTTAAATTGGTCCTTGCTGCTCTTAAGACAGTTTGCATGGGCCCAGTCCTCCTGTCCAGGTCCAGAAGAAGTCCATATAGAAGATGACTTCTGATTAAGTGCTAAGGGATCTGAATAAGGGAAGTGCACTCCTAGGTGTGTTGTTTTTAACTGGAGGTGATCTCATGGGTTAAGGGAAGATTGGTGACTGTCTTGCCACAGTGAAGCTGTTAATTTAAGACAGTTAGCACTATGGAAAAGTCTGTCAGCAGAGATGCTGATAAGATCAGGCTTTTGGCTGATCAAGGAACTAGTCAGTAAATCTGCTTTCAAGGGTTTCTGAGCCCATAAATAATGGGGACTTTTTAAGAGCCGCCTTTCAAAGGGTCCCAGGAGAAGGGAATTCCCATGTTTTAGAAATTGAGGATGTGCAGCTGAAGGCTGGGTAGGTAAATAGGCAATTGAACGCTGAACTCTGGATAACTGATTCTGAATATTTAGGCAAAAAAGAAACTTTAAAAGCATGGCCATGCTACACAGGAGTATTACAGATGTGCTATTTCTCACTAGGGAGAAAATTTGTATAATGAAATCCCAGTTGAATTGAAGTCAGTAAAAAAAAAGTAAAAAAAAGGAGGCTTTTTAAGGCATGTTCACAGTAAAAGGAGGGCTAAAGAAAAGAGTGGTCCATTACCTGATTATGTGGTTTTTCACCTCACAAACAGGGGTGAATGAAGATAAAACTGATGTACCTTTGCCTCCATCCTTTATTGCCAACAATGGGTCCTGGAACCACAGGAACTGTGGGTCAGAGCACTACAGCTGGCAGAGGGCTACAGAGGGCTACACTCCCAGCTGTTTATGCAGAATTTGCTGCTGCAGCCCAATTGGAATTGGGCTTGAATTGAATCCAATTGGGGCCCAACTGGATTTATCCCAGGGTATCAAAAGAACCAGGCATTGTCATTGCAAAACCTCTCTCAGTAATCAATTTTTGGAATCTGAGGAGGTCCTATCCCTCTTGAGTGGGAGGCAGCAATTTTAAAAAAATTGCTAGAAAGATGACCCTTGTAATTCTAGGCTTGTCACTCTCACTCCAGTGCCTGAAGAGTATTATGGGAGCTGCTAAAAAACACTTGAGAGACAATACAGTCATCAGTCAAAGGCAACAACAAGTTCATGAAGGGAAAGAAGTGCCTTACTATCTTGATATTCTTTGGTAATAAAGTTTTCTGTCTAGTGGAAAAAGGGAAGACAGTGGTTGTGAGTTGTTTGGTTGTTGTGTTTATTTTATTTTATTTTATTTTGGTTTGGTTTGGTTTTTGATCACAGAATCCTCCTGTATAAAATTTCCAGCACACAGTGGGACTTATACATAATATGATGAGTGAACAGCTAACTGACGTGCTGGGCTCAAAGAGTTGTAGTATTTGGGAAAACATCTAGGTGATGGCTCTCAGTAGTGGTGTCCCCCTCAATTTTAGGTTTAATTTTGGGGCCAGTTCTGTTTGGTAGTTTTATTAATGACCTGGACACACAAATTGAGTGCACAGTAAGTAGTTGCAGACAATATTTAACTAGGAGGTACCATTGATAACCTCAGAGGTTCAGAGACTGTAGAGATAGATCTTGAGAATGCTAGACAGTCACCAGCTATGGGAATTTTGGCAAGATCAAATGTCAAATTCCACACCTGGGACAAGCTTCCCAAAGAAGTGGGCGTGTCTGCAAGGGGTCCAAGGAGTTGTTGGAAAATGCTCTGAGAGATACGGTTTAATTTTTAAGTTGCCATATGTGGAGCTAGGAGCTGGAGGAGCTGGATCCTCATGAGTCCCTTCCAACTCATGATATTGTGAGTATCCCCACTGCACTGCCTAATTTGTAATTGAGATTTGTAGACACAAAAAAATGAGTTTTCCTTTTCTGCTTCCACCTGTGTGCCTTTAAACTGCCTTCATTTTGTTGTCCTTGAAGTCACTTAACTCCAGGATTGCATTCTTGTTCTCCAGGGTTATGCATTCTTACTCAACCATTCTTTTCAGTTTGCAAGCCAAGCTTTGAAACGTTAATATGTCAGTCATTTCTGTTCCTCTGTGGCAGAGCACTACTACACAAGTGGCTTACCTTGCTAAAAATCATTTAAAAAAAAAGCACCTTAATCCTTAAAGCAGATTTCAGGTTAGAGTTTGGCAATGAAACCAAATATTCCTCATGCTTTCTGAGGTTTTGTTTGCAGAGTCTGCTGTGAAAAATTGAGAAACTAACCTTCGGTGGCTCATATGGATAGCGTGTTGGTTTTGGTGTTTTGAGGAGGAGTTTATGTGTATGTTCACATGCTTTTGTGCATGTGGATGCAGATATTCAGCTCTATACTTCTGGATTTTCATATTAGGAAGTAGTGTATTTAAAATTCTGATTGAAAGGAAGACACTGATGCTTGGGTTTCATTTGGCATTTTTTGTCAAATGTGGATTTATTTATTACATATGGATTCAGATTTGAACAAGGACTCTTGAGGAAAGACAGATATGGTCGTGGGAACACCAGAATAGGATTTCTCAGTCCTGGTAAAACTACTCATTGTTTATGGTGAGATAGACCAGGCCTGGAGGTCATTTAACCAGTTCTTAAGGCTCTCCGTAGGTGCAATACCTCTCCTGCATTATGGAATAGACTTCGACAGGTCTCTGTGGGAGAGGCAGTCTTCTAAATACTCTTTTTAGCTTCTCTCTACATCAAGAATATGACAGTTGAAGACTAATTTTTAATATTCTAATTTAAACTGCTCTCTGCTCAATTGCTGTTGTGTTCTTAGCTGTGGCTACCAACCAGTGATTTTAGGATAAGAGAGATCAAACAAGTCCTCTGTTTTCATTCATCAGTGCATTTCAAAAGTAATTCTTTATTATTTCACAATCTTAAACATTATGAGAAGTTTAGAAGTGCAACCAGCCTCTTTTTTTCTAAACATGAAAGATGATTGGCATGTTGCTGATATAGAGGTGATGCATGTGATGCATTCAGGATCAGACACTATAACTTCACCTGACTTAGCCAAATCAGGACCATGCATGTTCTTTCAGTTCTTGTGTTTGTTTTCTAGACTTGAAAGTGCATTTATTAAAGGATGTTTGCCATCATGTTGCAGCTTTAGATCTTGTCCACATTCCAAAACCATACCAGGGCACATCTGACTTTAACATGTCAGGCACATATTCATGTCAAGCATGCTAGAACTGTTGTGTTGTCATCTGCTGAGAAGCATGGAAATGAAAACTGTGGAAGAAGAAGCCTCTCCCATCTACTTTTATTCTTTAAAGTAACTAACTTGATTTCAAAAAATAATTGGATAGGATGAGTTTTATACAAATTATTTGAGGTACTGGATATGAATATTTTATTTTTCTTTTCAATTTCTTTTATATAGATTTGGTAATTCTTGCGTTCAATTTATTACTTACTAGTCTGACCTATATCCCAAGCCTGGGGAGTTTAAAGCGGATCAGAGCGTCTCTTCTTGACAAGAAATTTCAGCAGGAGACAGTAATTCTGAATCTGTTTTTGTTCTGTTTGTTGAGATGTTCTCATGGGAGTTTCCAGTCTCTAGGTGCACTGTGAAATGGAGGATCCTGAATGCCGATGTCTTGTACCCGTTTTTCTTGAAAAAGCCCTTACAGGCTTGGGTTCACATTGGGCTATCAAAAATGTAATGAATAACTACTGCAGGGGACTGGGTGGATGAGTTTTCAGTGTGTCACTTACTTTTGGTCTTAATTCAGTGATGTTCATCTTTATCCAGCAGAATAAATTACCAAATTTTGCTTCCTGGTTGTATTAAAATCAGAGCAAAAATTGTTTATGATAATGAAATCACTTCCTTCCAGAAGTGTCAGAGACTGATATCAAAGGAGAGAAAAAAATAACACCTCTGGTCTAAGAATTATTTTGTGCTATCTCCAACTTTCCTAATTTTTTGGTAATCGAGTCTTGTTTGACATGTTGCCGTAAGAAGTGGATGTGTCTGTATACCACACAGACCTAGAGGATCCTTCTCTTATAGTAAGTTTTGCTGAGCTTTTAGAAGCTTGCTGGTCAAGCCAAGAATTTTTCTTAAGTAATAGAATTTTTCTGAGAGTTTCAAAATTTCCAAATATTCAAAGGAGTTTACTAATCCATTTTCTCACATTCTGGTCAATACAGAACTTCCAAGTCTTATTGCTTAAATCACAATGGTCAGATTATCAAATCATACAAGTCTGGACACAATGCAGACATTTTATGCATATCTAATTGGCAATATGCCAGCCAGTTATCATGAGCTTTTAACACTGTAGTGCATTTCTACATGGAAAGGAAATTTGATCCACATAACCTAGTATTTCTTGCAAATTATTGTGTCTGGTACTCTCTCTCTCTCTCTGTGTGTGTGTGTGTAACATATTCATACTTTTTACCTTCCTGAGGGAATTCAGATTTAAAAGATTGCTTTGCGACATATTACAGAGAAACACACATAATTCTTGTATAAGGAAACCTTTTGTGTTCAAACGTTTTATTAATCACAGACATCTCTCAGCAATTTTAAAACTGAAGGATTTATGAGAGTCATTCTTTAAGAATGGTTGGAAATTATTAACTCATGTTATCTGAAATAACCTGGTATTTCCCTGGTTTTGTTTACTTATAAGTTTAATGGACTTTTTTGTAGAAGTCTGGATCTGCTGTGCTAAAAATATGACTCTAATCTGTCAACCCTTGTTCATGTAAAAAAAGCCTGTTGAGGTGATGAGGCTCTGTGAAATAATAACAGTTTGTGGGAGCAGAGGTTGCCACATCATGTCTGACCTGATCTGGGCTGCAGCATTTTTTTCCTTCCAGCTATGTGTTTTGTTGAAAGATCAAACGAAGCCATGAAAATGATGGTAAGATACTGTAAAGAAGAGTATGTCTCAATATTTCTATCATCCTGTATCATGTGCAAGAGAGACAGCTGTTTTCTCCCCTACTATGAAGACACAGATGCATATTAAACTGTGGTTTCTGGCTGCCTTTCAGAACAATAAGAAACTACACACCTGTCAGCTCTTGGCAAGCAGGAGTGGTAAAATTACTAACTTTGTTTCCACAGCATTCTCTCACTGACAAACACACCATTGGCTTCATTTTTCTCTCCATCACTTCTCAAAAGGCTTAGATTTCTCCCCAGAGGCACAGAAGAATTAAGCAGTTTTACTACTGCTTCTCATAAATGGCTTACTTTTTAGAAAGCGTAGGTTTTCATGCTAGGCTTGTTTTATTACAGCTTTTCTTCTGGAACAATTTTTTTTTTCCAATCAGCGTTTTGCATCTGTAAGCCTTTGTGCAATATAGCACCCTCCTTTCCTAAGGCAATCCAAAAACCCTGCAAGCTAATGGCTCATTTAGTGATCAATTTGTCAAATAATATTCACAGATGTTTTTCTTGTAGTACAGTGCAGGTAATACCCATGTGAATGATTTCTTCTCATAAAGGGCTAGGTAGTGGATTTGTTTGGTACAGTGCAGTGTGGAGTTCTCCAGCAGCCAAATTTTCTTTTAGTCTATCAAGCTATAAAATAAAGTTCTGTTTAAAATTTCTGTCCTTCAGGAAAGATCCTTAAGCGTAGGATTTTGACTTCAACTGATTCCTAAAGTGAAGTTGATCATGAATCTTTGCTCTTCATTGCTACCTTTTGTTGTCTTGGCTACATTATGAAAGTTATAAGAAAACTGGTAGTATCTTTATTGTTTGTTTCAGTTTTTGTTTGTTTGTTTTGTTTGTGGTTCCCTCCCCCTCCCCCCTCATCCACCCATATTGCCAATAAAACCAAACTGAAGAAAAAGATTTTTCAAGACACTTTAAAAATGATTAAGATGGTTCAAGACACTTTAAAAAATGATTAAAAACTTCCCTAGGACATTCCTGCCCTGTCTTCCTTTCTTTTCCCAGTTCTTACAGCTCCTTCACACTGCCCCCACACAGTTAAAAGCACAAACCAGGAATTCCTCAGAAAGTCTTTTACAAGGCATGTTGAAAACTTTGAAGACATTAATCTGAAATGATCTGTCAAAGATCCAGGGGAATGGAATCTAACTGAACTTTAACTACTTTATCCTACTTAAGCCGGAACAGAACTGCTGAGCTGAGCAATTTAAGATTCCCACAGCTGCACTAGCAATGTTTTCGTTCATGGTACTAAATTGTTTCCATTAGCCTGAAAAGGGTTATAAAACCTACAATCAATTTACTTTCTGGGGCATTGTGTTTTGAATACCATTTAATAGGGTGTGACAAAAACACATAATTTCTCCACATGTTCTTACATTGCAAGCAGATTTTGCTTGGTACTAGGCAGTGAACCAAATGTTCTGGACAGACAAATATTCAGCGGAGAATGCACTGGAATTGGAAATAAAGGAACAGTATCAGACAGCTAGAATGCCCAGGGCATGACAAGAATCTTAAGTGGAAGAGATGAGCACAAAGGAATAATAGGAATTTTTATCATCCATTTGCTCATCAGCTCCACATTTGCTTTGGATAGGAATCATTAGATTTGTTTAACGTAGGGGAAAAGAATAGATTCAAAAACTGGAAACATGAGTGAACCCAATTGGACAGGAGTATATTTAATACTAATATGAATAACCAGAGATGGCTAAATATGATGAACAGCTGCAGGCAGGAGGAGGATTCTCACTTTCTTCCAATGAACTCAATGACTTGGGTTGCTTTCTCAGCCTAATACACCCACAGTATTTTTGTTACATGAATAACCACATTTATTTTAAAAAGACTTCTTGATAGGGGAGGACAGATTGATTTACCTACCTTTGCTAATACTCCTAATCTGTTTATATCCTGTATCTCCTTTCATTTTAAGCACTTCAGCCTGTATTTTGCATATGCAGGGTATCTTAAATCAGTTTATTGAGCAGGAAAATAAGACTGTTTAATGAGGAACTGTGAATAAGCATATTCAAGCAAGTTATATGATAAAATATTTTTAATAGTGATATGGAAAACTCCGTACATTGTTCCATGACAACATGTCTCTAAAAATGTATTTTGATGCTCTTGTAATTGTGTAATTGTGTGCTGAGGTACACTGTAAAACATGTGAATGCTGACCTTAATTTTATTTCTGACCGCAGATGAACATAATTGTCCTTACTAGGTATTTAATTGTCTTTTAATTTAAAAAACTGTTTTTAAGAAAGAGAGAAAGAAATCTGCCAATTTTAACTCCACATCTAGAAATTACTGCTATGTTAGCAAGCCAGCTCCTTTGTAAGGAACAAAGCAATAATCAGGGCAAAACTGAATTGGTCAGTTCTACTGCGCTGATTTCAGCACTTTTGTCAAGGTGTGGTTTGTTTGTTCTTGTAAAGGCTTTAAGGGATCCATTCACGGATCTTCAAGATTTGGTATGACCTTTTTCAGATGGAATTTTTAAGCAGAAAAAATTATCTGCTGTTCATAGAAATTTTAAGCTGCTTCTCCATAGCCTGTATTCTTGTTAAGTGGTAAATAGCAATAAGTTTTTTCACTATTATTTTGTTGGATGATGATAATAAAAGCCAGATTCGCTCTATTTAATGTATCAAAGCAGTAACCACAAAACCATATTGAGAATTGCTACCTAATAATTTAATGTAGCAATATTTAAGATCCCAGAACTTTGGTTCCAGTGTTCAGCTCAGTGGCTTAACTGAAACTAGCTGTTGTGAAGCAGAGAGAGATAGGAATCTACTGCTTGAATGGGGTTAGAGCAGCTGTGCACTCCACCTTGTTTTCCCCAAGCTGTACAAAAAGTCCATCACACTTAAGGCTGTTCCTTCTCCTGTTCTTATACATTTCCAAGTGCAGAAACATAGCAACCTTGTCCAGGTTTACTCCAGGTTTATACCATCCTTGTCCAATTTATTCCAGTTTGTCATTGTTAGGTTGGATGTGGCATACGCACATGTGATCAGGATCCAAGAAGAAAAAAGTTTTTATTCTGCATGGTCTCCAGCTTATCCACTCTTAACAAAGCGTGATCTTAAGTCATTAACTACATCACAATAACTTATTGTAATCCATCTGAGCATTAATATAACTGGCAAAATTTTACAGAAATTTAATAAGTCACATATACGCATCTACTTAGGCACTTAGTCTAACTTGCAAAAATTTTCATGTATCTCTTCTAATCTGTTTCCATGCTGATGTCCTTGTCTTCTTCCTTGCTATGGATACACTTGAAAATCATCAATTGTTATTTCTTCTATTAACTCAGCTTTGCTTGCAGGCCAGCTCTCAAGCCCCTCCATACCAGTTCTTCTCTGTGCTTTCTGGTGGACATGCTTTCTTCATAACTCACCTAATCTCCTCTACTACCATTCAAACCTACACCTTGTCTCAAACTTGGCAAAGTTCTTTCTTTGAAATTGTATTTTGCAAAAGAGAGTTACATCAAAGCTCTTCTACACTTTTCTCTCACAACAGTCATCCCCATTGTTTTTGTTTCTTTATCATGCTTTTTAGAATCAATGAATTGTTCAAGTTGGAAAAGTCCCTCAAGATCATAGAGCCCAGCCATTGGTCTAACACTACCAAGTGCAACATTAATTGATGCGCCATATTTAAGTTTTTAAAATACCTCCAGGAATATGGTGTTGCTACTACTTTCCTGGACAGCCTGTTCATATGCTTGACAACCCCTTTGGACAAGATTTTTTTTGTAATACCCAACCTAAACCTCCCCTGGCACAGTCTGAGGCCGTTTCCTCTTGTCCTGTCACTTGTTTCTTGGGAGTAAAGACCACGACCCACCTGGCTAAACCCTCCTTTCCCACACTGGTGGAGAGTGACAAGGCTCCCCCTGAGCCTTCTTTTCTCCAAGATAAACACCCCAGCTCCCTCAGCTGCTCCTCACAGGACTTGTGCTCCAGACCCTTCACGGTCCTTTTCTGGAGACATTCCAGCATCTCAATGTCTTTTCTGAAGAGAGGGCCCAAAACTGAGCACAGGACTCAAGGCGTGTGCCCAGTAGAGGAGTATGGTCACTGCCCTGGTCCTGCTGGCCACACTATTGCTGATAGAGGCCAGGATTCTTTTTCATGTTAGTCATGATTGAAAATCTCATAGACAATTGATTTTGTTTGCTACTGTTTTTTTTCTGTCTCCCAGTGTAGCTTGCTTTCTACTTGAAATGTACTTTATTTTTAAGGAACATCCAAATTTGTGATGTATTTTTCTCCCACAGGCTGTAATCTATTGGTTCCTGAAATTTCCTTTATCAAAATGAGTTGTTATTATTTTGCTACTTTCCTCTCATAAAAATGACTATGATTACAGTAAACAATGTTAAGTACTCATACTAACCATCTGCTTTCAAGTGCTAAAATTCCTTTGAAAAGTACAATAAACATAATGTCTAACTTTGTTTTTCAGGCTTGCATTCTGTGAAAGTGTTTTTAGAGCAAAACATCTCATCCATTTTTCGTGGGCAGGTTTTCAGGCTTAGTACTACCCTCTTAACTATTTTGTGATTTTTCTAGCATTGGGATTGACCTGACAAAGGGACACGGATGTGTGGATGTAGTATGATCACTTCTGCCACATACGAAGTGTAAACATCAGCATTTTAACTCATCATACCTATGTCATACATCAATACATTTTTTTGAGCAAATTATGCAACAGCCAATAATAGAAATGAAGATCCTATGAAAGTGTCTGATTTTGGAAGTGTAATAGAGCAAAAGAGGTAATTTCAGCTTTGATCTATTTAGAGTGCAGGAAGGCTCTTTTTAGGAAAGAATGTTTTTTAAGTTTTAAAAATTGCCTAGTCATTTGACAAAAAATCAACTGTTTTATAGCATGATTGAGAGTGGAACTTTGTATACAAAAAGGCTGGAAAAGAAAATAACTAATCTCCTGCTGAGGAGAAAAAAAGGTGACTTCACTGAAGTGTGTTTGGTGACATTTTTCTAAATGATAAAATTCAGTTCCTACTTAATCAGTAGAAAAAGTTTGAGAAACATTTTGAATTTTTAATTTTTTAAATCTACCCTAACCCCCTAATGACTGCAGAAAACTTTAAATTTTGACTGGATATAACTGAGCATTGAAGTATGAATGTGATTTCATAGTAATGAAATAATCTAAACAAAATAAGATCTGATACTGGTGTAATGACAGCCAAAAGAGCTGAATTTGTTGTCGTAACTCCTGCAGATATTGGGAAACTGTGACAACTTGATGTAAACACTGAAGGGCCAAGAAGGAGATGATGCCTGTAAAGGCTATTTCTATCATATGAAAGGGGGACAGAAAAGAAGTGACCATTGTCCCAAATATAAATTATGTGGGAATTCAAATAAATTGAATAATTAATATTTTGTAGGTATTGAGTGGAACTTGCAGCATGGAACTCTACATGGCAGCAAAGCCACGTATAGCCCTCCTGGACAGTTATAGAGATTTTCAGTACTGTAGCAGTCCATTCTGAAGAATCTGCAATATTCTGAATCTAGTAGCAGTAGTTTAACTGCAAAAAAAGTCCTTTAGTTAGACAAGACCCATGACAGTTGGAAAAAGGGACTCATCCTTGAGTTCATGGTGACTGAAGATTTTTTTCTGGTGTGCTGTGGTGACTGAAATGGGGCATATTTAGCATAGCAAGAATGGAAACAGAGCAAGACCCTCTAGAAAAAAGACAGTAGTGGACCTTGTAGGCGTGTGTGAGCCTCTAAGCTGCCGTTTCTGCTTGGTGGCTGAAAGTGAGCAAAAGCCTTATAAAATACACTTAAAATTCAATTTAACACATTTTCTGAGAAAGCTGACTGAAGTTAACGCCAGAAACTTATGAAGATATGGTGTGGTGGAATTTGGGTCTGATTTTTGCTGGTCACAAATTTGCTATATTCATGTGGCTTTGAGTATGCAGGTTTCATCTGAGTTATGCATGCCCATCAAACTGATGAACTAGCACCTAGTTGTTTTTATGAAAGAATCCTTTTAGAGAAACTTGACAGTAATATATATTAAGTCAGTTCTACCTCAACTAAAACAGTCAACTTTTTTTCTAGGAAAAAGTTTTTGCATGTGGGAGATTTTCAGAATTGTGTTCTTTGTTTTCTGTTGTCATTTTCCTCTGTGTTTTGGCAAGTGTTTTTTCCTTTTCCTTAGTGAGAAGCAGTATAGAATGTGCACTCAAATTATTTCAATTAATGGATCAACTTCAAGAACTCTTTCTTAAATTGTGATTGTTTGTGATATCCTCCTGTGGGTTTAAACTGCATAACATGAACCATGGTATACTTGACTTTTAGTGCTTGAAAACCAGAGTTCTGTAAACAATGCAGTCAGTACATGTGAAACATCTGTATTAAATAGCTATTTGCAGAAGTCAAGCTTTAAGTTTGATTTCATTAAACTGCAAATGGCTTGCAATTAAGTTATTGATCATCTTATGCAGGGTCTTAAGATTCTGCAGATGAGATTGAATCCTTAAATGTGCTTCAAGATACATCTATTTATGCTGGCATTTTGCCAATTGTTAGTAAGAAACAATACCGGAAGAACATGTAAATGAATTTAGCTTTGAGTGTAGCATGAGTTCTTCAGGAGCATAAAGTTTCACCAAGAACTTGAAAGCTAAAAGTTATGACCCTCTGTATCCCACTTCCTAGACTTCTGTGCTGCTCTGCTCCTCATTCTTTTGGTATTTCATTCATTATTACTGAACCAAGAGAAATTATAATTTTTTCACCATTGCTAGTTTCCTTTTTTTTTTTTTTTTTGAAAAATAAGATGTATCTGAGAGAATGGAGACCCTGCTGTTGTATTTGTTCTTGTTCAAAGAGAGCACGTGTTCTGCAGACCACATATTTGTGAAGTAATTCTTCTGGCTAAATGGATACCACTCATGTGATGTGCTGATAGGGCAGTGAGAGACATTGGGAGCTTGTGGTTTCTATTTCTGTCCTCTTGCCTGATTTTCACCATCAGACTGACTCCACCTCTTGAAATATAACTTCTGGTGAAGATGCAGAATGGGAAGGTCTCAAGAAGATCAGAGTGGGAAATATAATTGAAAATTCAGACTTTTAAGTGGCTTCTCTTTTTGAAACACATGCCTCACTGCTTAATATTCATTTGATAACTACATAATCAGGTGAACAATATACAATTTGATATTCTCAAACACTGTGGGTGTGCAGGCCAAAGGAAGATCCATACTAAAACTTCTTCTGACTGTGAGTTGATCTCACACCTAAAAAATCGAAGAGACATCATCAGTTTCTTGGTGGAGGTAGAATTGGCATCTGTGGAAAGTTCTCCATGAAGTACATCAACAAGAGCCAGCCACTAGGATTAGTTCAGTTAATTGGTGCATGGGCTATTAGTGCCTAGGTTGTGGGTTCAATCCCTCTGTGGACTGTACACTCAAGAGATGGACTTGAGGACCTTTGTGGGTCCTTTCCAATTCAGAATATTCGGTGATTCTCTCTTGGGAATTTATTCAAGTATTATGTGAACCCTACAGAAAATTTTTACAATATTTATTAATAAAGACAACAGTTACTTTTAACTCACTCTAAGTTCAATGCATTTACTTTTGTTAAGCATTCTCACCTATCAGAATGTAGTAAATTTTACTAATGCTAATTGGGATGCTCTGTGAGAGTTTTTTAGTTGATAGATCCTTTCTTTCCTATGGAGATAAAATCATTTAGCAGAACAAGTTAATTTAAATAAATTGCCTATATTTTACTTCTACAGAGGACATCTTTCACTTTGGACTTTCTTGAAAAAAGTTTTTTCAAAGATCATGTAGACTTTCTGTGCGCGCCAGCCATGGAAATGTTGAGGAGACACCGCAATACATCAAATATCGCTTTAAAATAGAAAATCTTTAAATTTGTTTTTCTTTTTTTGTTACAGAGATCCTAGACCATCACGGCATAAGGGGTGAGTAGCTTCTTTTCTTAAAGCCTCCTATTTATTAGCTTATTGAAAGAATGGTCTACTATTTAGGTGACTGTAGGCTTGCCTGATCTCAATCTCCTCATTTATTTGAAAATGTTTCCATAAAGGCATCTTCCATATTTTAGAAATGGCCTCTAGTCCTTATACTTTGATATATATATTTTCTAAACCACTGGAGATCTTGTCATTAATGGCTACAGTGGACAGACAGGTTACTTATTTCATTTGTTTGATGATATTTATTCTTTCTCTTGTAATATGAGTAGTAGTCTGTTTGTATTTTACCCAATGTAATTTGATTTGATACGGTTTCTTTTTCCTCTTATAATTTCAAACATATTGAATGCTTTTATTTAATTCTGGTTACGTGCATGGGATTCTGGTTATGTGAGCTGGATCTTGTCTGTGCGCTGAGTTATTTGGGGTAGATAAAATGAGATAAAAAGCAAACTTGTGCTGTCACTACAGACAAAGGTCTACAGTAGCAAATAGTCTAGAGAAGTAACAAAGAAGAGAAAAAAACATCCTAATATCTATAAAAGAGAGAAAATAGTCAACATCAGAGAGGGAATAGATACTAATTATAATGGTTTAGAAAAAGAAGAAAAAACAGTTCATCAAAATGGTAAAAAACCTACTACATGTTACTAAGTGATAATGACTGTTATTATTCAGGAGGTTATTAAATTCACTAATGGTATTTCCAGTGGTACAGTAGATACAGCCATATGTGTTCATGGGTACAAATTCTCTTTCCAGAAATGAAATTCTCTTTCCCTGTGTTTGCTGTAATGTTGCTCTTGCTTCCAGGCCTGCATTAGAAACTTCACAATTTATTTTCTCCAGTGGTTAGGTACTTTTCTATGGAGGATGAGACTCCAGTGTTTTGCTCTTCCCTGGGGCCTGACTGAAGAGGTTGGAGTTTTTTGTGAAGGAGAGTACCAAAGAGCGGCTGATCTGTTTCCCTTCATAAATCTCAAAGGTTATTAACTCCAGTGCTTTAACAAAAAAGATTCTTAATTGCATCAGTGTTGTAAGAAGTTCAATTAACATATGTTTGTTTGCTCTAATTATTCTGATCTTGATTTTATTATGCTGTAATTTGGATCTGTTGATTCGGGGCAATTTTCCCCTCCAACTAGTTTTCTTAAGCCTACAGTAACTTGGGGGTCTCTTTTCCTTTGTCTATGTGTTCTTTCTGCATGCAGTCTCTGATTTTGCTTGGGAAATTCAAGCAAAATCAAAAAAGCACTTTGGGGATATCTGCAGCTTTGAGATTGTTTGGGTCAAGTATGACCAGAGGCACCCTTGTGTCCTGTTAGAAAATATTTTAAATGGTAGGGAATATAACCATAAACTGTCCTATCACCATAGAATCATGGAACGACTTTGGCTGGGGTAGACATTAAAGATTATCTTATTCCATCTGTCTTGCCAGGGTGGGGACACATTTCACTAGATCAGGTTGCTCAAAGCTCCATCCAGCTTGGCTTTGAACAGCCTCCAGGGATGGGGCCTCCACAACTTCTCTGGGCAACTTCTCTGGGGTCTCACCACCACTGCAGTAAGGAATTAATGCTTAATACCTAATCTAAGCCTACTCTCCTTCAATTTAAAGCCATTCCTCCTTGTCTTGTTACTAGATGCCCTTGTAAAAAGTCTCCATTTTTCTTGTACGCTCCCTTCAGCTACTAGAATGGTGCAATTAGTTTTCTCTGGACCCTTCTGAACCTTCTCAGTTCTCATAGCCTTTCAACAAAGAATAGATCCTTCAGTCCTCTCTAATCAACTTGGTGGCCCTCACTGCCCTTAACCTCACAAAGTGTAGCTGCAGGAAGGGAATGAAAAGAATAATCTTTGCAACACTAACTTGTCTGTTGTGAAGCACCGAAGACAAATATTTAAACTGCCAGGATTTTCTACTTGATATGGTATTTGGTCTTCTTTTTAGAATCCTACCTCTCCAGTTGGGACCTTTTTGGAAAATGTTCTTTCAGCTTTTAAAAAGGGAGAGGTATTAGCAATTTTCTTGTTGTAACTCATTAATCAATCCTTTCCTTCTTTTCAGTTTGTATCTGAATTAAACATTTGTTTAGAAGAAATTTTCTTGGTCCCTCAATGATTGAATGAAGTCAGCTAGGAAGTTCAGGCTGCTAATGTCCTTCTGTCAATTGCCTCAATTAGTCACTTGCTCGTATTGGACTACACTGAAACTGTTTCCTTTGATATTTACTACCTGCTTGTACTTTACACTCCTGCGAGCCTTAAAAGTTTGTGTCATTTTGATAGTGAGGATTCAATGGGAGAAAGGTAACACTACAAGTCTAATGAGCACCTAGACAATGAACCAAAATATCAGTGCTCATGTAATAGGTGGTTGTACTTCTAAAGGGCTGCAAACAATCACTGAAAGTATACGGAAGTCCAAATTTTGACAGTGATGGTTAGAAATTTTCATCGGTTAGAAGTTTTCAGAAAACCTTTATCTAGTGGCAAGTTGTGGATAGCTTTCCAAAATTGTAATGCAGGGATGACGTAGTTTGTGGCATACTGTCATGGTGATACAGCAATGTTGGATCTTTCCATCATTTCAGAATGTTTTTCAGTGTTTCCAGATGTGGGTAAATGCATGAAGAGCTGGATTGTATTGTAAAAATAATGGGAGGCAGATACATCTGGAAAAGCAAAGATGTTGAACTATTGTTTTCTAGTCAGACTCTTAAAGCTAATAGTAATTACAACAAAAAGCATTATGTTGATTCTTCCCTGACAAGGTGACAAGTCTTTCGAAATTGCTCTCTGACAAAATGAAATAAACGCATACTGAAGTATAGCGCTTGTGTCATAGTTGTGTTTGTCTAAAACTAAAGTGAGGAAAAATATGGGAATTTGTTAAACCGAGTAATGCAATTGGAAAAACAAAATCTATCACATATTTAAAGAACATTGCATTCTCCCATTCCTCAAACCTCAAAAAAACACTGGATGTTGTTCTAGGATGTTTAGGGAACACATTCTTTCATTTACAAGGACACATTCTTTCTCTGAACATAGAGGCATATCTTTGTGAATTATTTAAGTGAGAGTGCCAGGATTTCTTTCTTTGTGTTGCAGAATGTACATTTACACAAATGGATATTGTTCTTTCTGAAGAAAGCATATGAAATTGCTAGGTGAAGAATGATAATCTGTTTAATTTATTTTCTGAGAATGTAGCTTACTTGCTGACTAACCTGATTGGCATTCTTGCTTCTACTCACAGGGTATAGCTCTGGAAAGGGATTAAGAGAGAGACAAAGCTTTAATTTTTTGAGAAAATGCTCATTCTGATTTTTACATTGGAAAGCAGAGATAAGCAGTACAATCCTTTTGTAGGGGTGTTTATGTGTGAATGTGAGCAGCGTATCTATGTGCATATGCTTGATATCTGAAATCTTGAGGAACTGTGCATCAGGAGAGATGGATGTGACAGAATGAGGATCTCCTGATAGGAATGCATCATAAACTCTCAGAAAGGACTGTCATTTTGACTTTGGATGACAGCATCTCCAGATGGTAGACCACACAACTGGGATTCGTACATGTATTTGTTTAAATATAGAACAAAATAGGGTGGCCTAGAGAAAATGTGAGCAATGACCAGTGTCTCTGTAACCTGTATGGCTTTCCCATATTTTGAGCAACAAAACAGCAATTGAAATCTGGGCATGCAAAGCATGTAGTTGCTTCAGTACTGACAGGCAATGTCAGCATAATGTAATTAACATGGGGTGGTATAATTTATAAAGAATGTTCTATGCAGCTTAGCACCAACACAGGAAGAAGGGAAGGAGTGAGAGGATTGTTCATCTGCAAAATCAAAGTGTCTCTCCTTTTGATGTAAACATTTTATTTTCAAATGCTCATTACATTTTTGTCACTAACTAAAGGCTTCTGTCATTATGAGTTAACATAGTGGCAAGCAAGAGTGAGTCATGGAGATGACCTCTGTCCTTTTGCTTCCATATTAATCTGGAAGGGAAAGTCTCAGCAGTCTGTTTTTACTGTACATAATTAAGCAATTCTGAATGCTCAGTGAAACTTGAATGGTATGGCATAAAGCCTGGTAATATGACAGTTAATGAGATGAGACTTAAACTTATTCAGCCTTTATAATAATAAGTGAAAGCTTTTGCCTTCAGATTGAGGGCAGACATATCCTGAAATATTCATTAAAAAAGCTAAAAACAACAGCAAGGGCACTGTTCTATGTGTCTTTGTTTTATGACTCCCTCAAAGAAAGAAGAAAGAAAATGAAATTATTTCTTAATTATATTTATTAAACATCTATAACAAACTGTGACATTTGCATTCATGTCCGAGAAATCTAAAGAAAGAAACATTCAAGAAACTGCTAACAATACAGGGAGTGATCTATGTTACTGTATATTTCTTTAGAGCCCAAAGTATTCAGTCTGGCTGAAGCTACATAATTAATTTCACTCCCTGTCTCTTATAAGGAGACAGTTGCTTTGGAAAGACCTTTTTGTCTTTTTTCCCTGCTGTATTTCCACTTTCATATACTAAATAATTTAGCTTTGTGTAAGCCTTCTAGTTGTCATTGGTGATTCTTGTGTGTTTGCAGCATGATGCTCTTTGCAGCGATGTATAATACAAACCTGGGGAAGGAGCTTTCCCATGAATCATCCAGCTTAGCTGATATTGATTAAATGTATTACCTAAAATTGCCTAGGTTAATACTGGTAAGCAAAAATAGATTGTGTATTTAAAAAAAAAAAACCCAGAACAAGTAAATAAACAGAGCCCACAAACAAGATATTGTGAATGACTTTCTGAATGTTTATTCCTATATTAATAATACTGGAAACTTCATGGGTACCTAGGGTTAGCTAGCTTGGTTATGCAGCTTTGGCTGCAATCACAGAATTCCAGACATTTTCCCAGAGAACAGTGACCATGTCCACATATAAAAATGTAATCAAGGTCAGAGCCCTAAACTTATACTGAGTGAGCCCACTGAGACAGGGTTGTTGTGTTCAAATTAGAGCTTTGTTCTTAGACTGAAGGAGGCAGCTGGGCTCTATTCTTCTCCACATTGCTTATTCCTCTGGTGCCTTAAACTAACCCCTTTGATTTTTCTCCTAACCTGTTTATACTTCATGAGCATTTGCACTTTCTCTTCCACAGTTTTGCTAGTCCTGCTCCAGCTGGGAAGATTCTGAAGTGCTGCATGGTGACTGAGCAACTCCAAGATCATGGTCTGACTGCTGAGAAATGTTGTGGTTAAGGACATAAAATCAGACTTGCTCTCAGGCATACCTTCACTACCCGTGCACTGTATTGTTCAGTATTTCAGAGTCCTCAAAATTCAGAGGAATTTTTGATGTATTGCCCAAGGTTGGAACACATGAGCTTACTGACCCTGAATTTTTAGCTTTTTATTTTTTCAAGAAGAAACAAGTGAAAGCCGACCTATTTCAAGTGTTTTAAGATCTAAAGAGACACTGGTTAATAGGTGACTCGTAAATGACACAGAGATTATTCTATCAGATGCAGTCATCTCTCATGACATGTAGTGGCAGGACAATCGGAAATGGATTCAAACTGAAAATGAAAAGATTTAGGTTAGATATTAAAAAGAAGTTGTTTACTGTGAGGGTGGTGAGCAGGTTGCCTGGGGAAGCTCTGGATGCCCTATTCCTGGAGGTATTCAAGGCCAGGTTAGGTGGGTTTCAGCAACCTTTTCTAGTGACAGGTACCCTGCCCATGGCAGGGGGCTTGGAACTAAATGGTCTTTAAGGTCTTTTCCAACCCAAGACATTCTATGTTTCTATGATTTTATGATCAGTGGTTCATACAAAACTCTTTTTGTCAATTGTTCCCAAAGGAGATTTTTGGAATGGAAACTCTGACACACTATTTTTTCTGCTCCATATTTTTCTTAAATTAAATGGTACTTTTGCAACAACACCAGGAATGCGTGTGCCTAAGAAGCACCTTTTTTGCCTTTCAGAATTGTATTAGTCCAGAGTTTTGTTTTGCATTCAAATTTGTGATAAAAAATATTTTTGTTACACGAAAATGAAATTAAAATATAGCAAATATATGACACGTATAAAACTTCTGTAAGTCTCATGATCCTTCTGTAGCAGAGGGGTATAGTTCAGAGTGAGAGCACTCTGGGGCATCAGGCTTCACACCAGGAAAGTGGAGCTGGAAGCAAGGCTCCTGATGATAACCACGCAAATCTTGCCTGGGAAAGGCACAAGGGGTGTTACAGTATTTGTTTGTTTTTCTCTGACACTTGGTGCATACGTCAGGAGAGAAAAATGCTCCTTCCTGTAGAATTATTTTTTCCCCCTTGATTATTATAAATGCTGCAAACAGCAAGTAAATTTGTGGAGGAGGGGAACTGAGAACATTTTGTAGTTCTTGAAAGGTTAATTGCACTATTTATAGACCTAACTGCAGAGGGAAAAATCTCTCAGTATGACCCAGCAAGGTCAGCGTGGTAATAGGAACCTAAATGGAGCTCTGACCAGTCATGAATTACTGTCTGTGATACTGGGAATGCTGACAGTTCAATCACAGCACTGTTTCAATAGAGAACTCCATATATTTAAAGCGCTGATACTGTTTTCCCTCTAAATGACAGGCTTGACAGATGGGCCGAAAGCACTGCAGACGTTTGAACAAGGAAATAGAGAGGGAGCCTGCTGGAAGCAAGGCTTCACGCAGCCAGCCGCGGATGATGAATAGAGTGTGATTGTGTCTGACAGGTAGTAATATAACTATTCATTCACCACAGAACACCTGGAGCACGCTATATTAAATGGTACAAGATGGAGAGATTCTGTGACAGGAATGGGAAGTGTGAATCCCATGCTGAGTTTAGGTACAGCAATATAGAAGGTCAGAGGTCGTGCAATATAAACTCCCTGAGAAAAGGATGTAATTAAATTATTTGCTTACTAAAGTATTTTTAATGTTTTGTTAACATGTTGCCAGGATCATTACTTCAGCATGTCTGCACAGCTAAGAGGAAAATAGCAAATGGTGCTTGCTGACTACTATGCTCCTGCTCTGTGCTCATAGGCTTGCTGATCAAAGTGCTATCACTATTGCACAAAGCTGTATTGCAGGGTGGGGACAGCAAGGGGCAGAAATGCCTAATTGTGGCCACAGTTCTAGAAGCTATGGGCTGTTTTTTGTCTTATATTTTGAAGCTTGTAGTTGACCTTATTTTAGGGCATTTGGGGCCAAAAATCTACTGTGTTCACCACCTACACGGAGAATTAAAAGATGCTGCACTCGTGGATAATGTGGAGCTGTGTAGCATCACAAATCTGTTTTGCTGGAGCTGAAAGAAGCTGCCATTTTCACCTTGCTATGACAGAGTTGTAATTCAAAGCCAGAGACACTTCATTTTGCAAATATTTATTTTGTTTTATTTCTGTACTGAGAAGCAGAATCAGGCTTAAAGTCATTAGGTCCAATGTTAGTATGAGTTGGAACTGAGCTGCAAGGAGTTGTCTTATAACATTACTGAATATCTTCCATACAGGAGCTACTGAAAACCTTTGGAACACTTAACTTTTTTTTGACTAAATCCAAGATAATTAGAGACACTTTGGAAGATTTCAGTGAGCACTCTGGTGTAAGAATATGTGCTAACAATGGATAAATAAGATCCAAAAGGAAATCTTGCTAGCAGTCATATGCAAATGAATATTTTTACCACAATTCATGTCTTGCTAGGCAGGAGTGTTAACCAATTTGTTTCTGTATACTTGTCATTGATAACTCTTAAGATATGATGACAAAGTGCAGTGTCCTTTTGAAAATACAGACAGCTAAAGCAAACATAGTTCCTTCTCTTGGGTATCCAAATCAGGGGTTTACTTCTGCAAGCATAGGTGACAGAACAGAAAAAAAAGACAAACAAGCAGGCAGGTTTAAATTTTACTTATTATTGTTTCTTCACAGGGACTAAAACACACTGTATAATTAGAAACGTTACTGCGTCATGCGTGTTATTGCTCTCCTTTGACCCTACATTATTGACAGATGTTGGATAGAAGGTTTGCACTAAAAATGTATTATTTTTGTCAAAATTCAGTGTATAGAGAAGGTGTTGATAATTTTTTGTAAATTCAAAATCCTCAGAAGGGTAGGCTACCTAAAAGCACTCTGCTTTTTGCTATTTGAAACATCTACTTTTATGTTAGGAACTTGAGAGATATAATCTAATTTTATGCCTCACAATACATACATTTTTGGACATTTATAGATAAATTATTTCACATTAAAATGTGTTTTCAAAGCACCAGAATGTCTAGTACAAATGATTTATTTCCTGATTTTATTTTCTTTCATTTTATAATTGCAAGTAGTTTTTAATACTGGTTTGGGATAAAAGTCCCAAACCAGTTACATTGTGCCAGAGACTGGATATTCCAGTTTCCTTTTTTCATGTGAAGTAGCTAGTGATGTATGTAGTGAGGCATCTTTTATTCAATGTATCTAAACTCTTCAATGTCTGCTCAATTTCTTGCCTCTACTTTGTCCCCATATCTTGTTATAGCAATGCTGACATATTTCAAATTGTTTTGAAATTGTTGTGGAAAATGTTGATTCTGATTGGTTTTGTCAAACAATATTGTTTGGTGATATTTTTTTAGCATTTCTTCTACTTAGACAATCACTGCAGATATCTCCTGCAGCACAATCAAGAGAACCATATTTCTAAGTTTATGCAGTGATATGACTGTTGACTTGTCTTGGAAAGTCTTTGTGAAATGAAGTATTTGGTTGTCAATTTTCCATGGGAAGTTATTCAGCAGCTTTCATCTCAAATTAATTTTGCTTGTCACTTTCTTTATTTGCTGAATTCTCTGGCTAGGTCAGTTACTCTCAGTGCTTACAAAGTGGCCTTTCCTGAAAGCAGAAGGCATATCAGGTGCTCTTTTTTCCTCTGGCTCCTTCCATTGCCAAATCTGGAAACATAAATAGTAGTTAAAGGACAGCAGCAAATAACCAAACATAATTTAAAAAAGTATAATCCACCACTTTTTAAACCATGTTTTTGCATATAGATTCAGTAGCTCTTTTTCATGAAAATAAAGTACAAAAATAAATGTTCTACATGCTCAGAAAATTAATGAAACTGTGCTTGAACCTCCTGCTGAGAAAGCTTGTTAGATCTGGTGCACTGGACTCTGTCATGTAGTGACCAAATCCATTGCAGCTCTTAGGACTTGCCTATTTAACCAACAGGTTTCCTCATAGTCGGATACATACTGGGCTGTTTTCTTGAAAAAAATCTGTTTTCAGGTTTTCTGGTACTTATTCATTTTCTGTTCTGTCTCAAACCTTGTTTCAGGCTAAATTCTAATTTATTTATTTATTTATTTAGTTTGCTTATTTTAAGAAAATGAGCAGTATTTCAGGCTTTTATACTCTGTCAGTCTGGGAGTATTAGCTCAGTGTATTTGTAAGTCTGCACTGAGGCTGCACCTTCCTTGAAGGCTTTTTAAAGGTTTGTTTTTATATAATTTATTTTAACAAACAATTTATCACAGTTTACAATAAATTATTAGAAATATCTGTCTCTTACATTAATTTGCTTGCTTTGCTTAATGAGGGACATCTGATTATTCGTTGTATCAGGAACAAGGGTAGTACACAGAAGAGTCACTGAGCATGAGAGACCTGTAAAGATTCCTGCTGAGGGAATTGAGGACAACTGTAGCCTTACATTAACAGAATATTAATTACCTAATAACAGTGTTTTGCTAGGAGCAGAGATGGCTTTTCTCCCTCTCAGTGTATGAAAATTTCATTCTGCATTAAAGGAGTTTCCAGGTATGGCTGAAGACACTCTATCTGATTAATCCATAGTATTTTGTGGACATTTAAAACTCTCTACCAGGAAAAGAAATCCTAAACTTGCAGATATCATTAGTGTAATGATAATTTTTTATAATTACATTAATGATAGTAATTTTTTGCAGTAGAATGATGTGATGAGAGAAGAGAAAATGGATCTTTTATACTAAGAGTCTTACATTAATTTTACTCCTCATTGTCTATAAGATGTTACAGGGTTTTGGTCACTAAAACAAGGACTTCATACATGGTTTATGAGGACTATTGTGGCTATAGAAAATTAAAGAGTAAGCCATAAAATTTAGGTGTCCTCCCTATTTACAAGAGAGTTTTCTCTTAAGGTAGCAAGATGTACCCAGCTTCCATTCCACACAGTTCTTCCCTGAATGGTGGAAAAAGTAAAGTCAGCTTTCTCCTTTCCCTGGAGCAGGTCTGCACAGTACAAACAAAAATTTTCCTCTCTCTATGTTTGTGCATCTGTGAACATCACCCCAGGTCCCCACCAAGAACACTACATTGATGCTTCCTTACAAAAATACAGAAAGTGAGAAAAGATTAAAAGTATGTCACCAATATCTCTTGTTCTGTAGATGTGTATATTTTGTAAAAGACAACAAAAATTCAAAATAATTTCCTTCTGTTCTCATTTTAACTGTCTGATGAGATACCTGATGACTTTGTCAGCAATATTCAATATTTGATGTTTGAAATTTGAAAATGTTTATTTTCCAAAACCTCCATACGTACAGAACTTTGCATTTCTTTGTGTTTGCTGCTAAATTGGATGTTGGGATGCCTGTGGCATTCACTCAACATTTTAGGTTAAGAAGAATATTACCACCTACTGAGCAGAGTAATAGGTAGCTATTCAGAAGGTCTGTAATTTCCATTAGCCTACCAGCTGCCCACAATGGTCATTGGACCATATCCTTTGTTCCCATCAATGCTTAAAACTGATTAAGGAACTTTCTTTCACCTGAATCATTCTTCAGGTGTCTTCCCTAACTGAACGTTTTAACCGTAAAGATCTTGGCATGGTCAGAACCACATGAAATATTATTTGCTTCTTCATAAAAGGTATTTCTAACTACTCTTCTGTCTGTATGGAGCTGTTCTGTATTGAACACTTCCCTAATTATTTTTCATCTATGTTAATAACAGAAAAGTATTTAATGTGTTCCAGAGCTGGCAGTTAGAAATAAACCTGCCTCTGGTCCATCTTTCTCTCTTCCAGACACCCGTTGTGTGGATGGTTGTGCTCTAAAAAAGTTTATTTATGCAACACTGCAATACTACAGATATCTATGATTTTCAGCTCTGGTGAGTCTTTTAACTGATTCCTGCTTCTAATCGTAATTTTTGGAGTTCATTTACTCAGAATTCAGAAATCATTCTAATCCTGGGTTCTGGCTGTTTGCTTTATTGTCAGATATAAGCTTCTTTATAGACAATAACTGGCTGCAGTTTGTCAAAACCTCTCAGGCAACAAGAATGGAAGTAAGACAACTAGAAATATATAAGTGGTTTCAAAAATATGACAAAATAAAGTGTTTGGTCCAAATAAAAAATCTTGGATTCTGTGAAGAAAAGAAAACAGATCAAGCTGGATAATTTTGTGAAAAGCTTTGCATCTTATCATGGTTTAAGAACAGAAACTGTGAGCTAGTGACACAAAAAATGCATTCTAGTCAGGGCCTTTATGCCTTGGTACAGCTTTATAGAGGTATGACCTGCTTCTTACTGCTTCTTTTTATTTCTCAAGTGCACAGAGAGTCTGCTGGGGTCTTGGTTATGTCAAAATGAACTACTCACATTTGGAAAAAAAATAAAGATACTGCTATTGTTTAAGTTGAAAGAGCAAAAGCATTGCTGGAAACTCTAAACCTTTGTCTTATGCTGACATACTTTTTGTTCCACAAAATCTTTAATTGCTATGGTTGAAAGGTTTGCCTGTGGTGCAGCACTTGATTGCTCATCTCCTGGTGGAGGCCCATGGCCACCAGCACGGAGGCAAACAGGGCCACTGAGCCCTGATAAACTGAGAGATACAGGAACCTCTGGAACTCATGAAAGACTTAAGCAGGCAGTGCACTGTGGTGCAGGGACATCTCAGTGGTGTGCATTGAGCTGGTGTTGTGAAGGGGGACAGAACAGCTGCAGTGGTGCTGTCTGGTGTTAATGTTCTCATGGAGGAACAGTAATTTACTGGATGTGTAGCCACTGTCCATGCTGCTGCTTTGTGCTGTATATATGCAGGACTTCCATCTCACTTCTTGTTCTATCACTTTTGATGGTCAAAAGTTTAATGCCTTTCAATATCATCTGACTCCACATGGGTGATTAGAAAATATTTGCATGTTAGAGGGCTGCTGTCATATGTTTTTCACCCTGTGTTTTGCTGTGAAAGAAGTAAGTAGAAAATTACTCACACTTAAGAAGAGAATTACACATTTCTATGTGTCTTATTGTGAACTCAATAGCATACCAGTTTAATAATTAAGGACTGAACTTGGAACACAAATGTTGCAAACTCTTCAGCTTTTGATAATGTCTCATCTTAATTGACTGGAAGAAGTGTAGAGGGTAAATATCTGCTTAGCATCATTTGTGATGAATGTTGTTATTGAGGAATGTTTTGCTTTTCTGAAACATCACTTTCACTGTTTATAGCTGCTTTTCCTCTTTGTAAGTTTCTGAAATCTGTCATTATCTTATGGACTCTTTTATTTCTACAATATAATTTCTTATACATTTTTCTGGAAGGATTTTTTGGTGCTTTTTGTTAAGTTTTGCCTAGCCTGATTCATTTTATATGTACCTAATTTGAACTGGCTTTGTTTTCATAAGCTTTCAAGTATGGTTTGTGTACAATACACAAGACATACTTTCAGCTGAATGTTTTTACAGTAGCTCTTCTGTTTTGCTTTTTGGTGGTTTTTAGTTGTTGCTATTTTGTCCAGAAGGGCCTTTCCCTACTGGGATTTCATGCCTGTATGGTTAATCAGCTTAATCCTATTTCTCAAATTTTGCTCCAGGATGTTCTTGGTTAGGTTTCTTGTCTGAACTTTAGGGCAACATTTCTTGTTTTCAATATTTCCTTGTAAAAGAAAGATTAGGCAGGATGTGGCCAGTATTAATGGGAGATCTGTAGATCACTTGGACTTCTTCCTTGTCTCTAGTAATAGCAATGGCTCCAGAGCTAGTTATTCTGAGCAGACAAGCACTGACATAGAGTCTTAAAAATATTTAGTGATTTAACACAGAATTATCTCTCAAGTCAGAGTGGTAGAGACTGTGTGAGCAGAGTAGAGGACTACGAAATTATTTACTGCCTTGCTATGTGTTATGGAACACGAGTGTTTTTAATGTATGGGGAAACTTTTGTGGCTTAAATGTTGGAAAAGATGTCCAGTGGGCTATTCTGAAGTAAATTTTTTGTTGCATGGTGATGCCTATTCTAGTTCTATGGATCTGATCTGAAGGTGCAATTTGGCCAGGTCGGGGCTATAATACAAATTTTATTTATCACCTCTTTGTTCACATTTACAGGTGTAATCTGCAGGTTTTGCATGATCTGGAGACTACCAGTTATGCCTCTAATAATTGTAATATTTTTGAAGACGTTGTCATCTTTTTATTCAGTACAGGATCTGGTTACCCATCATTGTGATATCAATTACATAACAATCATGACACTTTGATGAATAATTCTGTTATGATTCAACTATCTATATCGGCAGCATAGTATCTCTGAAATGTTTCTGATTATCCTCTACATTGCTGGTTTTGATGGCCATGGAAAATGTAATTTGTGTGTTTTGCAAGTGAATGTATTTTATCCCTTTTCTTTTTTACACTGTCTGCATTGTTCAGCCAATATGCTTGAGATGGGAATTTATGTTCACAGACTGTAAGCATGAAACATCACTACAATCCATAATAAGGCCATTAGTATTCTGCTCATGCAAGCCACTGTAAGTACAATTTTCAGTGGCCTAATGTAACAGGTAATCATAAATTAGTATTTGCTTTAAAACAACACCAGATTATGCAGACTGCATGCTTAAGAAGAATGACTCAGTAAGTAGTGCAGCTCTGTAATGAAGTGGGAGCTCATTAAACAGATGCTATCTACTTCACTGATCTACATAAACGGCAAACAAACCAAATGGAAATGTTTCAACAGAACACTGCAGTCAACCAGAACAAGTTCAGGTTCATTTACTGTGGCACTGTCTACAGGAATTAGTCACAGCAATAATTGAATAGTTGCTTGCTAATTTATCATTTTACATTTGTTATTGAATTTGCATAATGTGTTGATTTTTTATGTCTTTGGTTACATTAAATGCCCTCATCTGTGTTTACAAAACCAGAACACAGTGGGTGATTTTAAGATTCATCACACTGGCAGTGTTCAATGTTCATTGCTTGGAATGTATTTTTTAAAATTATGTTTATTATTTTTTCTGGTTTTTGTGTTACATCACAGCACATGCACATTTGTAATTAATATTTAGGAAAATTGAAATATTTACTTTTTTTATTAATCATAGGTAGAGGCATGCAGACAGGAGCAATGACTAGGCATTCAGTATTTCTAGTGTAATGCAGCAGAAATGACATGCTTTCCCAGTAGGTGGAATAGCCAGAAATAACAGTCCTTTAGAATTGAACTCTATGAGTAATTTGAAAGATCACTACTAGTTTTGGAGTGTATTACCTGAGGGACATTTTGCTGACTTTAGAGGCTTTGCAGCTGCTTAGGAGGAACTGCGTAGGACTATATATATCTTATACTGTACTGTGTAAGACCATTATACAATTCTGTTTGAGAGGAATGAAATGTAAAAAAGCTAAGTTACTAGAATCTAAAAATAATTTTTGACATAATTTCTGATATGCATTAATTGTAAGCTTTACACAGTATGTGTGAAATATAGCTGATAAAGCAGAGCTAAATGGGTTATTACTTGGTTTTGGGTTATATACGGTTTTTTATATGGTGATATTTTTTATTAGACTGTGTTTTCTGGCAAGTGCTGATGCAGTGCAGCACTATTCAATGATGCAACATCTAGCAGAATCAATTTTTAGTGTTGTCAGACTCTTTCAGGACCCTTTTTTATTATTTTAATGCTTTATCTTTTGCTTATAGCTCTTAATATCTAGAACTATGATCCTGCAGATAACATCCGTTGAATTCTAAGACATCCCAAGTTTTTTCTTCTCTGCAAAAGCTCTTAGCATTGTGAACACTTGTTAAAATTGCTATTTTACAAGTAACAAAAGATACTGCTTGTGACCTGTATGCAGACTGTACTTGGAGCAATTGTAGTTTTCTTTGTGCAAATGTATTTTATGCAGAGTACTAGTCACCAAGAATATGTGGAGGAGCTCACTGATGCTGAGGAAAAAGAAAAAATTGCAAAGCACTAGTGTTTAACTTACATAAATATCAAGGAAAACCATGTATTTGTGAATCACCTTTCATCAGGACTGGTTAGATTTCTTTCAGAAAACAAACCCCACACACTTGCTACTAACAAAGTGTGTCATCAAAGGAAAAAACCCTTCTGTTAAATGATTTCAGAAAAATTTCACCCCACCTTTTCAACACGTTCGTTCATGTGTTCCACAGAAATTGTGGACTTAACAGAACTCTAAATTTGTAGCTAACCTTCTTCAAGAATCTGCAGTGTTAAACAATAATTCTGCTGAGATAAGCAGTTATAGGTAGCACATTCTTGAATACAAAGTGAAGAAACCTAGCACCAACAAGTAATATCAATATTGTAGTCACTCTGTGTTAATCCACTGAAAATTTGTTTGGATATGTTTTTTAAACACTCACTTGTAAATTATTCAGTTCTCTTGAGATTCATCCGGGTTCACAGAATCACAGAACAGGCTAGAAGGGACCACAGTGGGTCAATTGGCCCACCCATCCCCTCCACCAAGACCCTCCCAGAGCACATTGCATGGGATTGTGTCCAGGTGCTTCTTGAATATCTCCAGTGAGGGAGACTTCACAGCCTTTCTGGGCAGTCTGTTCCAGTGCTTGGTCATTCTCACAGGGAAGAAATTCTTCCTCATCTTCTGGTGGAACTTGCTGTGCATCAATATCTGCCGGTTGCCCCTTGTCATTGCTTGGCATCACCGAGAAGAGCCTGCATCCATCCTCTTGACACCCTCTCTTCAGATACTCATGGGCATTGGGGAGGCTCATCTCAGCTGTCTCTTCTTGAGGCTCAACAGGCCCAGATCCCTCAGCTTATCCTCATAAGAGAGATGTTCCTCCAAATTCAGGTCCCTCTGGAAGGCCACAGTCTGAGCCATTGTGAGTTAATCAATAATTGAAGGAGGTTTGAGCTTTCTTTTTCCTGCCATCAATTGAAGTAACTAGAATTTTGGTTTATAAATATATGATTACATGAAAACATTCATGTTCCATGTATGTGAAGAGTCTAAGTAACTGAAATATACCAGGAGTATTGAACTGTTAAAGGAGAACCTTGCTGTCAATACACCTACATCTTCAACTGTGGGAGACAAATTAAAAAGCATTCCATGCCAAAGTTGTACAAGCCCTTTACAGCTTATGGAGTACACCAATACCTCAGAAGAAAGCAAAAGAGCTGGAAACTCAAACTCAGCTAATTCCTACTTGTTAATCTAGTTTATTTAGAGTATTTTAAAAATAGGTTGTCAAGTTTTCATGCTGTTTTGATGTTTTTCCAGTGTTTCCTCTATGAAATGGATGACAGTTCCATTAAACTATTCATATTCTTGCATCTATCAATATGTATAAGCAGTTCTGCACTTCATGAAGATCTAGGACACAACTGTATTGCATTTCCACACTTGCTTTATAATAACATTCAGTTTCACATTGAAGTTTTGCACAAGAGTGATGAGCATTTATTGGCACTAGTTGAATTTTTTTTCTGACATAAAACAAGCTTCTGGTTATATCGTTATCCTATATAGTTAAGTTCAATCCACATAAGTAGAACCTCATTGATGAGGGGATAAGATTTATCTGTGAAGATACTGTTTGAAGAGAAGCAAAGAAATACAGGTTGAAGAAACTTTCTTTGAAAGACAGTACCTCGATATTAAATTTGTAGGGTCTTCCCCCCTTCTTTTGTTAGATCCCCTACTGTTCCTGTCTCTGGGAATACATAAAATAAACTCTGACTTAGCTAAATATATTCACTAATTTTTGACAAGTAGGGCTTAATAAGTCTACTTCTGAATATATTCCCTAGATGGAGTCTGTTCTTTTTAAAGTTGTCCACTCACCCCTGAGGATTGCTTGTACCTCTGCCTTTCACCTCTACCCAGCTGACTAGAAGTGTTAGCACAAGCTCAAGGGACATGACACTTTGTTTTGCTGAAGGTCTATGCTCATCATCAGGAACAAGTAATGATGTACAGATGCCAAGAGGGCATTTCTATGGAGTCCACTTGTGAATCACCTTTTGGAGAAGATAGCATAATGACTATTTTGTCCTTGATTTTCTTCTTCTGCTACCTGCCCCTTATTTTCTAATCAACCTCTCTAGTTATTAAGAATTTTCATCTGAGGCATATCTTTTGATATGTTTTGCTTTCATTATTCATTTATAACTTTCCAATGCACCAACAAATCTCCATCCATAGCATAGCCTATAATATAGATCATTCCATATGTGCAGGTCCCTTTAAATAGATCAATAGCTCTGGTGGAATGGTGATTCCAGAATGCTGCTTTGTCAACCACCTTTTCAGTGGAAATTGTTTTAAATAAAGTGTTGATTGGTAATTTCAGAGAAGTATTGGATCAATCACAATAAAAATCTGACATATATGACATTATGATTTCTTTCCCTGCTCTTTGTAGTTTTCTTGATCTTAGCCTCTCTGTAGTCTTAAGGCCATTATGTTTTTTGTTTACAAAATTTAATTCTGCTCCAGGACATAATTAGCTTCTCTTCTCTCTTGCAAACTCTGTTTAATTTTCTCATTCTGCATGTATCAGTATTTACTGCCTGAATTTTGCCTGCGTTGCATTTTTGTGCTTGACTTAGACATCTGCAAGAGAATGGACAAACCTAATATCTCTTTGGGAAAATATTGGTTTAAAATATTTAGTGTGTTAAATATAGCAGCTCATGAGATAAGGCAACTGAGAGATTCCCAACTGGAACATTTTGCAAGATTTTTTCCCTCATCCTGAGTGGTGAGAGTACAGAGGCAGATCACCTTTTTGATAGGTGCCCTGTCTGCAGATGCTTCTGGGTCAAGCTTTGTGGAACAATGACTGTTTGATGTGTGCTGCATGTTCTGCAGCAATTCAGCCTTGAAATAGGCAGTTCAGGTTTACCACTGAGGATGTAGGAAGCTCAAGCACTTATGTAGTCATTCAAAGTGTGTGTCTAACTTAGAGCAAGAAAATGGTTTCTGCAGTGTTTGAAAAATATCACAACAGACAGAAAATGTGCACTGTTAACTAAGTTAATATCAGCTTAACTTCATTGCTAGCATAAATGAGAGTGAATCTTATGACAATGACCATGACTAAGGTTACGCTTTTATTAAAGGCAGAGAATGAGAAGTATCTGCTCTTTGGAAGTAACTATTCATTTCCTTCTGTGGCTGCCAACCAACGCAGAAATTGGACATACAACACAGGCTAATGAGCCGTGTGTCAGGAGGTGAGCAAAGAAATCACTAAAATTGGGTGGGGAGAGGAAGAGCGCTCTTATACTCATGCTTTTCAAAGGAGAAAAAGTGAAATTTCAGCCAGGAAGGAGCAGTCACAAAAGACTGCTGGATTTTGGGGTGTTGGTCTGTAAAACATTAGAGAAAGAGGAGACAGATTATTAGATTACAAGGGTGTAACAAGCACAGGTACAGGTTAGGTGACCTGGTAAACGTGTAAATTATGCATGAGACAGTCAAAATCAAAGGCCAGAGGAAGACAGCAATTTTTTTTCTTGAAAAGCTGTCTGTAATTACAACAAACTGAAAAAAATTGTCAAGTGCAAGGTAAAGTTAATCAGGACCAAGATCTGGCAACCAGTTTTTATCTAGGTATGAACCATATTTGTAAATCAGCAAAGACTTATGAATACATCTCTTAGTACCAAAAGTAAAGTGTCTATGTGTCCTCCTTTACCATTCCTTGATGTTTTTAAATTATTCATGTTACTGCTACTTACTCTCTTTGAAGAGACTTGAGCTTGGGTTACACAGAAAAATGAACCAGAGGACTTCTCAGAATGTTTTACCTGCATTTTAACTGGCTGAACATAACTTTTAAATGATTAAAGAGTTTCTCTGTCTAAACATAATTTTAGAGAAAGGAGGTGCTCTTACAGAGTTTCCCTCTTTTTCATCCTTCTCTGACTTTAAGTTTTCAATAGTCAATTAATTTTTTCTTTTCCATCCAAAGACTCATTAGTTTTTTGAACATATTCTCTCGCCTTTTTCCTCACCCTAAAAATGCTAGTCTGGGTATATCCAGCTGAATTTTGGCATAACAGTTTTCATTGATAACAAAATAAAAAGACCAAACAGTGTGTGGTGCTTATTTATAATTTGCTTTCAGTGTATTTGCTTTGTGTGCATGGGAAAGCCTAGATTTTCTGAAATTTGGGAGTGGTCAAGGGACATGAGGAAAGATATTTTAGGAGCAACTGTAATGGTTTCCCCTGTCCAAGTGTCACAGACTGAGAAAAACTCTTCTGGCCAATTTTCTTCTTTTGACATTTCAAATAGGTATGCTTCCAACTTGAATAGAAAGGATTTTTGGTTTTTTTGGTTTTTTTAAAGTTGAAAACAGAGGAAAACATTATTTCTGAGAAAACACTGTGTTTCTGAGAAAAAACCAAGGAACAATTACAGAACAATGGCCAAGACTAAGACTGAAAAAAAAGAGATAGCCTTTGAAAAAGAAAAAGGAGTTTGGTGCTCTTCCACTGTCAATCTCTGGTGTGTGCAACAGAGAGCAGAAGAAATGTATGATGAAACCTAATGTTCCTCTGCTGTTTCTTTCAAAAGTAACAAACAAGCAAATGAACCTGAATTTTTTTAAAAGGGTCAAAGAATAATTAGGTGTTGCAGATACCCTGAGACATTATTCATTTGCAAAGAGTTATCTACAATTTTGAGCTGAGAATAATGGATGTAAATACAGAAGTAGGGAGAATTAACACAGGCTCCAGACCGCGTACATCATGTGAAACCCCAGTCATTCTTAGTTTTTGCTATGTTCAATAGAGTGCCTCCTCAATTCAGGGTACAAGCAGTACTGCAACACTCAGAGAAGCTGCTGGTTCTCTTTATTATCTCCCCTAGTCAGTGTCGTAGCTGATCAGTTTTATGTGTCTGAAGAAGAATTTTCAGGAGTTATCTCAAGTACAGATGATATTTTTATGTGAGAAACAGAAAAGCTTATTTTTTGCAGACAGGAGGGAAGCAAGAATAAATTGCCTCAGGTTTGTCCCAAGTGTATTAAATTGCTAGAGAGATGAAGAAAATTACAAGAGCTGTACTTATGTACTGCAAATTTTGTGGCTGTCAGCCAGAAAGCAGAGTGTCCATGGCTGTCACAGGAGCATGAGTGAACAAAGAAGACTCTTTGGTTCAAGTGAGAAATTATAGACCTGGGAACAAAGAACTTAGGAGGGAGCTGAAAATGAAAACTTAACCCACACAAAATGGAGACAAAGGAGATTTGAGTGTTCAAAGTAGGTCCATTCAGAGTCAAATGGAGTTCAATGATCAGTGAAAACTTCAAAGATGTGCTGTGTCCAGGGTTTGTTATTCAGTGCCCTGATCTCATGCTTTGGAACAGATTCAGAGGTGATGTGGATGTCAGATACCAGTAAGTGGGTGGAAGATATTCAGCACTCAGCTTTGAAGCTTAGAAAGTGCAAGTAAAAGAATGGTATGTTCTTCTGTGCATCCTATCTCTTTATTATGTTTCATTTGTCGGTCCTCTTTGTACACGTACAACTTGACCTGCTTATGCCTAGAGCATGAAAACTACTTACTACCTAGAAGGAATAAGCGTCATACCAACTGCCCACTCCTAGCTTGGGTGGGTGGACTGATTGATGGGTTAAAAAATGGCTGGAGGGCTGGATGACCAGACCCAGAGACTTGTGGTGAATGGAGCTAAATCCAGTTGGCAGCTGGTCCCTGAATTCCACCTTAGAGGCTCTTGGCAAATATGAGCCAGTGTGAGCCAGGAAGGCCAATGGCATCCTAACCTCAATCACCAATAATGTGACCAAGTGGGACCAGAAAAAAGGTTGTCCCCCTGTGCTGGACAGTGAGGCCATGCCTCAAATGCTGTGTCCAGTTCTGGGCCCCTCACTACGAGAAAGACATTGATGGGCTGGAGCATGTCCAGAGACGGGGAACAGAGCTGGTGAAAGGTCTGGAATGCAAGTCCTGTAAGGAGTGGTTGAGGTTTCCAGGGTGTTTAGCCTGGAGGAAAGGAAGCTCAGGAGAGAACCTTATCACTTTTTTACTACAGCTTGAAGTGAGGTTGTTGCCAGGTGGGACTTGATATCTCCCAGGCAATGACCAAAAACACAAGAGGATGTGGCCTCAAGCTGCACCAGGGGAGGTTCAGGTTGGACATTAGGAAGAATTTCTTCATAGAAAAGGTTTTTAAACCTTGGAATGTGCTGTCCAGGGAGGTGGTGAAGTCACCATCCCTTGAGGTGTTCAAGAAGTGACTGGATGTGACAGAACTATGGTTTAGTTGTCAAGGTGATGATGGGTCAAGGGTTGGACTTGATGATTTTGGAGATCTTTTCCAACCTAAATGTTTCTGTGATTTTGTGTTTCTGTGATTTAGTAATGAAATTTGCAGTGTAGCACTAAACATTTGGTTTTTGTTTGGGTTTTTTTCCTAAATACATGAAGGCTTAAGAACTTTACAAAAAGAAAAAGCTAATACCAAGTTCTACATTTCTCTGACAAATACTTGAATTCTTATTTTTATAGCTTTAAAAGTGCTTTGAATTATTTCCCCATGATGGTTTTTTGTTTTTGTTTTTTTTTTAGAGGTATTTTACAACATTGCCGTCTGACTTTGGTGTCACTTACTGAAAAAACAAGCTAGTGATATGAATGAGAGTAAAAAGAACAAAACTGCAAAATTGCTAGGCTTGGGCAAGTTCAATACACAATTACAGTACTGTTCTAGGATTTTTGTTAGTTGTGGCTGATGTCTGTTTTTACAGCTTTTCCAAAAGAGAGAAATCAAAATCCCATCCATCACAATCATGTGTGATGCCAATACCAGTAGTTAAAGTTTCATTTCAAAGAAATACTGGAATAAATATTATACATAAATAAATAAATAAATAAATAATCACCATATATGAAAAATTAGGCTACCAATGTTTACCAGTTTGCCTTGTAATCTCAGATTTCCAGGAGATTTTTTTAGAGTTGAATAGGTGTAGTTTTGGACAGTGCTAGATATCAAGCCTCAAGCCAGTCAGCTAACTGACCAAAATTTTGTCATACTATTTTGTGATCTTGCTTTTAATTGTTCTGCCAATTTCCATAATGTTATATGCAATAACCATTAAAAATTAAGTGTTGAAGGGTCGGATGTAATTCAGCATCAGAAGTGTATTTTTCATGCAGACAGGCATGTTTCACAAAGAGTAAAAAGTAATTTTGTTACTGATGTAAGACTAAGAAGTTTTTTACTTCAAGTGCAAGCATTTAATAGTGTTCTCCTATGCTGCCAACTCTTCTTCATTTTAAAATTGAACAGCAGTCCTCCCCAGTCTGCCTACAGGTTTGGAGTCCACTTGTGCTAGATTTGAACAGTTCCATCTGCTTTGCTTTGGTTCATTTATTCATGAGAACCTCAAGAGCCGTCATATTTAAAGCCCTTGCACTACACAGGAAAAAAAATGTGTTTCAAGCTTGCTATCATTAGAAATATTTGCAATCTGAGTGCCACATAGATACATTTTGTTTTAAAAAAGTGGAAAGTCTGAAAGGCAAAATAGACAAGAAAGTAGTGATATTCTGGATGAGTAAATGGTTGTTAAGGAAAACCCTCAGTGAAAAGGAGATAGGGCAAATCAACAGTGCAAAGGGTTGTGGTTTTTTGGGTTTTTTTAAGACTTTGTACTTATTTTAAGCTTAAAACAATGAGCCAGTAGTTTGTATTGGAGCTGATTTTGATTTTAGGGCCATTGATGATAGGACAAAGCACTGGGGCATAGCTCAGAAATGCACCTTATTTTCTTCTACAGTCCCTACATAATTACCTCCCACTATACCCAGTTTAAGAATTACTTAATTGACTTTCTTCTTGTATGGAAGAGATTACACATATAAAGGGCCCCCTTATAATCTCAAATCCCACACCCTCCATTTATTTTGAACTTTTATTGACTTATGTCAGAAGACTGAAGTAAGAAGCAGTCCTTTTTGTCTTTTTTGATTGTCCAAATAAATTGTGGAGAGATTGTAAACTATTTGCCAAGTGTTCCTTTGGATATGCTTATTATTAAAAAGTTTTTTAAAAATCACTATTTGATTCTGAGTTATTTTCTCATTTATAAATAAGGAGAAATACATTTTGGATCTATGACAGTGAATTCTAAACTTTTCTAAGTAAAGAAATATTCTCCAGTAACATTCTTCAACAGTAGTGGGAATGTTTCTGCCATTCAGGCAATAAAGATATAAGAATTAAGTAGTGAGTGTCAGATTCAGATTTCTATGCTGGTGATGTGGATGTCTTAACTGCAAGGACTTTTCTGAATTTTCTATATGTAAAATGTAATCACAAAAATAATGGTATAGTCTTTTTATACATGTATAAATTGGCTTTTTATTTTGCTCTGATGCTACAGCAAATCATAAGTTAAGTTAATTTAAAACATATAATTCTTGCATACTTCTGGCACTCAGTCTCAAATAAATGTAAAAGTATGTCATGTAGATAAAAGGCAGTAAATAGGCAGAATTAATTCTTGGAGGTCTCTGAGGGTTGTGCTTAACATGATGGAACTGGCCTCTGTGGACTATGGAGGTAATAAAAGTTGAATAAAACTTCATAGAAGAAAACTGATCTATTATCTTCCAGCTATTTCAAACTCTAACACTGGTAGGAAACAGACAGAAAAGTATTCCCCAGTGGAGGACATGAAAATGTTTCATTCTCTTTTGGTTGCTCTGTGCCAAACTAGAATTTAATAAGTGCGTCACTTGCTATTTGCCATAGTATAATGATATCATGAAGAAAAAATAAAAAAGAAGACAATATAAAGTACTTTCTTCTCAAGAAAATGTACTCATTTTTCTGTATGTCAGATGAAAACAAAGTGCTTTCAGATCCCAGTGGGACTGAAAGGGTGACATCTCATAAAATTTCAACTTATATGTCTGTGAGGATCTTCTGCTGTGTCTCTTGGCCTGACTGTCTATCTTCACAACAACCAGCCACTGCTTTAAGCTGAGAAGAATGGGTGACAAAATTTTAGGAGGGAAAAAAGCCAATTAGGACTGAAATGAAATGCAGAAAGAAAATGTCTAAAAATACTTCTAAAAAGATCAACCCCCTTGCCCAAGCTAAAGCTGGATTCCAGCACTGCAAAGTGGTGTGGCAGCAAATAGCTTATTTTGCTTCCAAACCAGCAATATTCCTCTCTTTTTTCCTATCTACAAACCCCATAAATTTTGTCAAGCAGCAATAAATGGGATTTTCCAATTGCAACTCAAGTGGTAAAAATAAACGTAAATGTTCTAAGGGATTCAATGTCATCTATGGTTTAGTTTTTTCTTTATTTTAATTACAATTTTTTTTCATTTTTTCCTTGTTATAGCACAATGCAGTAATTCCCTGGGATGCTTTCTGAAACACAACAGTATCCAACAATACCTAGCACTTGATAGACTACAGGTTCTGGCATTTTTTTCTTTTTTCTTGAGATTATCCGTGTCAGAGTGTACTTTCAATTTCTCTGTTATCTTCAATTTTGCAAATATTTGTTTTCTGTTACTATGCTGTACAGCAGGAGGAGGAGGAACAGGGAGGAAACCTAAACTCTAACAGATAATTATTTGCATTAAGTTAAACATAATAAAAATTAATTTAATTTGAAGAAACAGAAGAATGTAATAATAGACTCTTGAAAAAATTAATAAAACTAGTTTTCAAGCATACTCTTGAATCATCTAAATAGTATACATTTACAGTGCTCTGTGATTACATATTTTCATCCCTGTTGACTAATGCAATGTTGATAAATACACTTGAAAGGTACACAGCCCTTCTTAAAAATGTTTGCCTTCTGAATGGATACTCTGTTGCATGTGGCCCTACTGTTCACCTTTTTGTTTGTTTGTTTGTTTTTTAGAGCATGTGCCAGGCCTCCAATAATTTGTTTTTCCTCTGTTTGCCTCTGAGCTGCATGGCCCCACTTGAGGACAGTGTGAGCAGCCAGCATTGGCGTTGGGTTGCCACGAAGTGTGTGTGAGCAGTTGTGTTGTATGTCACCGCTCTTATTAACTCGAGTGCCATTGCTAATGTTTTAATGTATGCCTATATGTGCCTTGAGGGAGTAGTTTGTGTGTTTTACTAGCGTGATACACCAAAATACTCCCTTCCTTTTGCCTCGATTATAAATTAATACATGCCATCAGGGGACCTCTTATGATGTGAAATTGTCATCCTGTGAACAGTATGGATGAGATTCCATGAAAGTGCAGCTGAGCAGCTACCCACCCTGTGAGCACAACAGAACTCTCTCCATGCTCGCCCCTGGTGGCTTGCATTAATTTCTTATGAATAATTCACATTCCTTCATCACAGTTATTATTTCTTCCTTCTTCTTTTGTTTCCCAGTTTTGAAAGGCACACCAGCCTCTGCAGTGGTGGAGGGCTCTCAGGCAAAACCTCGTCCACTGGCCCCATGGCAGGGCTGGCTGGCACTGGGCAGTGCCTGGGTGGGATGTCACACTGGCACAAGGAAGCACCCTGAGGGGTTCTTAAACCTGCCAGTGCCCGAATTAGTGTTTTAATTGAGAAGCTAATGGGTTAATCAGCATCCCTGAGCTTGTGCTACTTAATGGATCTGTTGCCTGGCAACGACACCTGCCAAAATGAGGAGGTTTTGTTCTTCTGCTGCTGTGTGAGTCAGGCTCTTATCTTGTGAGGGTTCAGGAAAGGGAGCTGCTCATATGCTGAGTCTCTGGGTCTTTCTCCGCCCAGCTGGAAGTTCTACAGGGCAAACATCAAAGGATTTCCAAGTCTGACTCCTTAATTGTAAGGCTTCCAAAGTTCACATGCATATTTGAAGTTTTGAAGTCTCACTTTTACCTTGTAACCCAAAGGAGTCACTTTCCATTCTCCTTCTGTTTCCCTGACCTGCATTCATCTCCCTTCCTAAATCCAAACTACTTACATTGATTTTTTTTTACATTTTTTTCTCAGCAGGCTTCCCCTTATCCAATTTCTTCTAAACAACTGACCAAGCCCCCTTCTAATTTGTTTACCCTCCACCAGGAAACATTTGTCTCTCTACCCATCAGTCTGTGTTACTCTGCTGGTATCTCTGCTCAAGGTTTGCTTCACCTTACACATCCCAGGAAATATTTACCTTGCCAGAGAAACAGCCTAAACACAGGCTACCCGTTGGCTTTGGTGGGGTTTTTTGAGAATTGGAGGAGAAAGTCTGCTGTGCTTGTTTTCAGAATTTAGCTGTTTCTCCAAAGGCTTTGTAAATCTGTGGAGTTTTGAAAGTGTCTGAGCTCACACCCGAAGCCAAGGCTGGCTCTCTTTGAACACTGGTGGAAATCTCATTAGGAAATCAACAAAACTCTGTTTCACTGGTTTGAGGCAACTCAGTGTAGCATAAATATGTTCTTTGGCATGTTAATACGCTTTCTCACAAATACAGCATGTAGAGTAATTTTCTGCTTATGCAAGCTATGCATTTCAGTTAAAAAGCCCATCCTGTGGCACAATATGTTACTTTGCCAGTCTGCTTCAAAAAGATCAGTGTTGCATTGATCCTATTTCTGTGGTACTTCCTGTATTCTTTGATATGTGAGCAAGATTTTTAAAAAATCTAACATTTCATAGTGTATTATAGGGTGTATATACTTACAGAAGTATTTTTAAATCCTTGTCCCATGACTCTTTTATGTGTTCTGTACCTGGGTCATTCAGCTTTTACTCTTGTGTTAAAAGGCTGTTCTGAATAAGAGTTCTCTAGCCAGACAACACTTTTTCTTTTTTTTTTTTTTTTTTTCCTTCATTTAATTTACTAGGAAAGAGAATGGTAGGGCACAGTGACATTTACTTACTTACCTCTTTATGTACTGTGTCATCTGGAACTACTGTAATGTGGCTTGCTTACTTTTAACAGCAAAACTACTGTGACACACAATGCTCTTCCGTAAGCTATATGGGAGAAGGCTTTTCTAGACAAGATAGTGGACACATAAAGTAGGTGAGCCCAATGTCAGGACTTGAATTTTGCAGGTATTGAAATAATTTCTCTATTACATCTCAGTGAAATATAATATCCAATACCAGGTAGGATAGCCAAATTGTGCTATTGTACCACATTTTATTTCTAAAGCCAGTGTAGGCTATACTGTAATTTCTTGCCTCTGGTTTTGGTAAAATAAGACCCTTAAATCTCTGCTTTTTTTGCATCTTGAGGCAATTTGCTGTAAATTGTCCTTTTGCGTGGGAACAGATTTCTTTGAAAAGCTCAGTGCCTCTCATCCTGAGAACATGGTACTAGTCTGGTTTTGATCTTTCAGGAAGACTGTGCTGAGATGGGGAAGGCACTAATCAGATTAGTTAATGTGATTTGTAGAAGAGGGAAAAAGATAAGGATCAGGGACTCCATAAGGAAGTCGTTTATGGCATAGGATATCAGAACACAGATCACACAAAGAAATATTTATGTCTCATTTTATTTGGAACAGAGCAATATTGGAGTACAAAAACAAATTCCCTGCATAATATTGAAAAGGCTGCTTTCCTTTTAAAGTCAAGCCTGCTCATCTTTTAACTGATCAAGACATTAATGTTTATGCTCATTGTCAGGCTAAAACCATTACTTTGAATCAGAAAGCATTTTCATGCAGTTTTTTATTCGTTAATTAAATTGTTGATGCAATTTGTAAATGCACTTTAAAGATAGTACTAGAGAGTGTAATGAGTTCCTAACCAGAACAATTAGGCTGAAGAAAGCTGAAGTTCATTCTTTGAATTTAATAGGCATCACCCCTACTACAGCAGTATTTTCTTATAACTTCTCACCAAACTGCTCTGTCTCTGTGCTGCCTGACTCTACATGCACTACATGAGGTGCTGGGAAAGCTCTCCATGGGGCAAGATTTGCCAGGGATTTCTTAAATCTTCTTAAAGATTCAGAAATCTGGAGCAGTGGGACTCAAGTGCTTGTATGAAAAAATGGTGATGAAAATAGATGCTTCCTCTGCTGAGGCATTGGCATTAGATGTTTAAAAATTTTCTTCAGCTATTTATGCTGCAGACAAGCCTTTGTGTATGTATGTATACATATACAAATAAGAAAGTATGTATATCTATATGCATACCTCTTACTTGCCACTTAACACATTCTAGCAGCATGCCAGACAATCCAAAGGCTCAGGTCCATGTTCAGGTCCTAAAAAGTGATACCATTTGGAGAACATATCAAAGAATAGCACATACAACACAGCATTACAGAACAGTTTGGTTTGGAAGGGAACATCTGGTCAAACCCCCTAGGTCATGTGGGTCACCTAGAGCTGTTCTCCCAAAACTTTGTCCAGACAACTTCTGAATTTCTCCAAGGATGGAGACTTTATCACCTCTCTGGGCAACTTCTGCCAGTGCATGAACACCCTCACTGGGACCAGGTGTTCTTGATGCTGATAGGGAAGCATTGCTTCCCTGCTGGCAATACTGTGTGCAATGCCGTGCAAGACACAATTTTCTGTTTTTAAGGTGAGGGCACCTTGCTGGCATACAGTGGCTCCACCAGGAGAGGAAGTGCATGAGAGTCACTTCTCCAAAGCTGCCTTCCAACATAATTTCATATCACCTAATAAGAATTAGAAACTTCTCCTAAAATGTCTAGGGATAGTGCTTTGCCTAGACTGAGACATTGCACTTGCAGCCTTGTCACTTCTTTCCTGTTTGCCTTCTGAACAGGGAGGAGAATGTTTTTAGTTTGATTGCTTTTGACCCTGTATTCTATGTCTTTTAATTAGATGTCTAACTAGACTCTTTAAAAATAAAGTTTCTCTGGGCTACTGTGTGGAAATAAAGCCCTTTAAATGTTTTTATACTTCTAGATTTTAAGAAGAAAAAGCTCTGTGTGCCTGCTGCTACTTCATTGCTCAATATGGATGACAAAGTAGTGAGAAAAAAGTTTCATGTATTCTAATGGTGGGAATCCCTTTCTCCTTCTCTGGGAATGGAATCATGCATGATCTTGTTGGAGTAGCAAAGTTATGATAACTTGAATTCGGCCTCTCTCTTCTGATTAAGTCCTAAAAAAATTTTAGTATTTGTTCCTCTAAACCGCAGCATGCATTCTTCCACAAGGGTCATATCTGGTGGCAAGCACAGTTCTCTGACAGCTGCAGAGTGTGCCTAATGATAGAGTTTGATAAAATTATTAGGAATTATGAGCTTGGTTTTACCTATAGCACTGTGGAAAACCAGCTTTTTCATGGAGTAAAATTGTTATGCTTCAGGGTAAAAAATAAATATGAGCATTGGTGATAGCTTTAGTATGTTGTTTGCAGCGTAATAGTTTTCTGACACTATTAACTTAAAATGGTTTGGACCTGAATTCTTACCATTCACATTTAATTTTTATATAATGTGTACTAATGCCCTCTAATTCTCTTATAATCCAACATTAAGGAAAAAATTCCATGAGAACACTAGAGGGTATTTAGCAACCAGTCAGAAACCTGACCTGAATGTTATTTGCATTTAAATATTGTAAAACATATGCAATTGGAGTCCAAGAGAATTTTTGAATTAGAGAATTTAAACTCTGTAGGCTTCTAGGCTCATTTCTGCTAACCATGCCACAGGGTGCCAGGATCCTTATCAATAAGCATAGTTAGCTGCATGACTTCATTTGTCTTCACTTTTAACACTTGGAAACACATGTTGGAACAATGTGTCATTTAGAGCTGGGTGAAATAGCTGATGCTCGCTCTCCCGGGAGCCAGAAGTGGAAACAGAAACCTGCTTTGTGCCCAGTTTTGGACAGGAGTTCAACAGAGACCTCCCACTTTCAATGAACTGAGATGAACTCCCCAGCAGGCTCAGCGCGTTTGGGCTTTCTGGGGTCTGTGCCACTCTTGTAGAAAAACTAAAGAGTCAGGTGATTCTAAACTGGTAATTAGGGCCTCATCTCTAGCTGCTGAATTAGTTCTTTATACAAAAAGGAAAGTTTTGACCCAGGCATCTTGCTGGTGGAGAAGATGGGGACCTGAGGCAACTATAGCTTGATTTGCCAGGCTGAGTTTTACATAAAGAGCTAGTGAGAAAAAGATGTGTGTTTGGTACCCAAGGGACCCATGTGCTTCAGCACAGTGTGATGTGGCTGGAGGTAGCATCATCCTCTGACCTGTTGCTGGGTCCTGTGCAGTGCAGACACACCCCAGCACTTCCCACAAATCAGGTGGGAGGTGAAGGGGCCACTACCAGTCCTTTGGGTCACTCCTCCTTTTGCTCCCTGAGATGTTTCCCTCAGAGTCCTGCAGCATTTTCTAAACTGGATGAAATTCTTTGTGGCTCTGCTGTCTTTTATTAACACAAGCTTAAAATAAAAAATGGAAAGAACATTTAAATTAAGGCTGGATTGAGTCTTCCTTTTCCCTCTGACTTCCCCCCCCCCCCCCCCCCCCTTTTTTTTCCTACCTCTGTTAGGCTAAGAAATCAATTACTTGCACAGCCTCAGTATCAGGAGAGAGATCTTCTATTACTATTTCCTATACTGAAGAGCTTATTATGACTACATAGGGGTTATTGTATTCAGAAGCAAAGGGATTACAAATATCTCAATGTCTTTTATAGCTGCTAGTAATTATTTTTGCTTCCAGCTATGTTACAACCATTAAAGTTCATGTTTAGGTTACAACGTTCCCTGTGTGAATGTTTGCTTTTAATTAATAGAAGGATGTGCTGGGCTTGTCCTTCCACAGTGTAGACCCTAAACCTGTCAGAAACAGCTTACAGTAATGGAAGAGCTATGAAAAGCTCTTTCCTGTGAGAAATGTGGCTGGAATTCCTTGATTTCCACACTACTAGTGAAAGATATGGATGCTTGGGAGGTTTTGTCCTACAGGCTGTATTAGATAATTTTGTTACACTCTGCGTGAAATGCAGCCCCTGACTTTTGACAGCTGCCTGTATATTTTTCATGCCAGCAAAGAAATAGCTGCTAACAAGCAAGCAGTGGCATAGTTAAAATTCAGTGTGGATCATAGCTGCAAACACGCTGAGGGTAAAAGGGCTGCAGCCACTTCAGCTCGCTGTTCCGTAACAAACTACAGAGTTTCTAAGAGAACCAAATGTCCTGGCTCTTCTCCCCCACTGTGGAAATGCTCTCCCCCTCCCTCCCCTTCCCTTCTGTAGGGATGAGAAAACCTCAGTGCAATATAAACATTTGCTGATATCATCTGTCATAAATAATGTCCAGAAAAATTTTAAGAGAGAGGGGAGAACAGCAAAACTCAAACCAGTGTTTAGGCCATAAAGGCCAAAAGCATTTGTGTTTGTTTCAAGATAGTGGAGACCAGAGTGGAGGTCTGGTATTTTGCTGGTGACTGCTGAAGAAGAGGGATTTGGCTGCTGGCAGAACATAAAGCAAAGCTGACAACAAAGCTTTCCTTTCATGCTATCCAAATGAACACATTTCTAATCTGAAATTCAAATACTTGACAACAGAGAGCCTGTGAGTTGGGCTTTGAATAGGAAATTGCTTCATGGTTTTAGCATAATGAATTAGGCAGTTAGAGTAAATCCATTTAGAAGGCATAGAATGCTTTCACATGCCTTGTAAAAGCTATAAAACCCTACTAATTTCCCAAATTTCTCATGACTTGCAAAATGTCTAAATGTTCTGTGCAAATGTGGTTGTGCATGTTACGTTTGGCTTATTGCAGCTATGTAGTTTGACTCTTCTATTTTACAGCACACTGATTATTTAGATAAGATTGTACCTTAATTAAAAGCCATAAATAACAGCTAGGACATTATTTGAAAACCAGCACTCTCACCAATAACGAGTGTACATTAATTAGTCCTGACACTCTGTTCTGGTCAATTACTATTACACATTCTGGAGACGCAGCATTAGTCTGAGAAAACAGCTGGGGTGGAGTCACACCAAGAAAATCAATAGGGGGATTCTCTGAACTGTTAGCTGTGTACTGACAAGTGGCAGCTTCAGTCTCGTGTTTTGGACAACACTGGACCTATTCTATGTTCATAACTCTTCAAGGGGACCAAACAGAGGCAGTGTTACAGGTAGCATAAGGAGAGATGCTGTAACAGAGCACAGAGTGAGGAGCTGTTGTTTCTTTTGTGCATATGTCTGACCTTGGAAATAATTTGTCAGGCCTCCTGGGAACTCAAAGTTCCTTCTTCTCTGGTTTGCTTAAGCAAACAATTGCAAATAGTACCGCTCAGAAAGCCAAGGTTAAATGCATTCCAGTCATGTTTTCAAAAATGAGCTGCCTTTTTTTAAAATTCTTTACTTTCTTTTTTTTTTTTCCTTTTCTCTTCTTCTTTCCTTTGTGTGGTAGCCCTTGGAATGTTCTTAATAATTTGTAGAAAATGTTCAAGTCCTTGTTTTAAACATTTTGTTTTGCTGCAATGGTTAAATCTAAGAAGGCAACTGAGTTTATGAGCGACTGCATAGGGGCTTTCTACCAAATGCATACAAACAGATATTAAAGCATGACATTCTTGTATTCAGAAGCATACTAGCTATCACAGCAAACCAAAATTTTTTTCCCATGGAAAAAGACTGAGTAAATAAATGGATTTTATTTTATCGCATAGTTTTTAACTTTGCCATTAGAGATACCATGATACAATGACATAGTTCTTTGGGTTGGGATTGTGATAAAAAAATTATGATGGATTATATTACAAAGAGTATTTTTAATCATTAATGTGTGTCAAGCACCTAATTAATGCTTACAGTTAGGAATGTAAAGGAAATATGTCCTCGCTTTCTCACAGCTGCTAAAATATGAATAGGTCTTTTTAGGTCCTCAGAGTTGCATACTGAATATATGTATACAAGCATCTGAATGTGTGTATGATGAATTAAACTGAGAAACACTGACATTTAAATGCATTAAAGCTATACTGGGATGGAATAATAATTATCATCACCAGCACAACATAAATATTTAAAGCTACTGTACCTATGCAGTAGTCACAGAGGAACCAGGCTGAATTTATCAAAAACCAATTCTAAATGGCACCTCTAGCTAAATAATGGGATATGGAAAGGAGGCATCTTCAAATCATTAATATGGAGTAAAACTGAAACCTGCATTATAGACTTGTTCTTAGGTGCCAGCACAAACAATATGTTTCCAAATCAGAACTTTCCATATACAAGATGTCATAAACATCAAGAAATGCAGATGCCCCACTGCAAGACAGGCTGCTGCTTGAATCACTTCATTTCAACAGAGAGGGGTATTCAGATATTTCCATTTAAGAATTAGCTAAGAGAAAAATATATATTTTAAAATTTTTAACTTGTTGCGGTGTACAGTACTGTATAGTATGTTGGGAAAAAAACCACAATCTGTGAAGGAATTTTGTGTCTGTGTGTGTATACATACTCTTAAATTATAGCAAGATGTCAAAATTAGTTATTTCTAAACTATCAAGAAATTTATTTTTTACCAAGGCAAAAAAGTGTTTTCTATTGATTTCTACCAAGTGTTATTCTTTATGAAAGCATTTTCATACCAAAATCTCACTGAAATCTATAAAATTATTTAGTGGGCATGGAGAATTTTGCCTGGACATGAACAATGAGAATGAATCCAGAATCTGATAATCTGATGCAATATAAAGTTCCTTTAGACATTGAAGGCATTGTTTAAAGTTGAGTAAAAGGTGATGAAAAATGCTGAAAATCTAGTTTGGAAAGTAGAATATCATCCTACTGAACGAGATAAATGTATTCTTATCAGAAAGAACTCCTTGGATGAGAACTGATGACTTAGTACAATTGCAGCAAGAAATAACAGGGTGAACTGGCCAGAGTTACTGATTGCTGTCCAAAACCAGTGACTAATTTCTTACATCTTAACTCTAGGTTCTTGTTCAACTTTGACTTAACTTGCCATATAGAATCACTGTGGGCTTCACTTTGTTTCTTGCTTACAGAGTGTGAAAAAATGAAGAAAAGAAACAGATTGCAGTCTTGCCCTTCCACAGAGGGAAAGAAATTATTCCATCTTCTGCTCTAGTTTATAACTCATTTGTAGTAAAATTGCCCTGTAAATGCAGCTCCAGTGACACCAGCTAAAATACACTACTGTTACAGTGCCTAAATCATGGTACTGTATTTTGGAGATGCCAGTGGGCCTCAAGGTGTGTGCATGGTGTAACTCTGCAGCTGTCTCACTGGAAGAAGATCTGTTCTGCACTGTTTAGAGGTACAGTGTAAGATCTGAAGCCTGGGAAAAGCTTTGAGCCAACTATCTGTCATCCTTTTCCTGACCCTCTCTGAAGCATGAATTACACCCCTTCTTTGCAATGACATTTGATAATCTTGAGAAGGGGAGAAGCTATTTAAATTGTGACAGATATCCGGGTTGATTGAAAGTTATCATTGATGACCAGGAATTCACAGGGTTTGCTCTGCAGTCTTAGAGTAAAATGCAACTCCTGCCTTCAGCATATTTTGGTGGTTGTTATGAGGGATTGTAATGGTACAGCATTTACACACAACACATACAGTGGGAAAATGTTCTCTCAGATGCCTTAAGTCCCTTTAACAACGTGGTGAGTTGCTAATGCAGGAAAAGATAAAATACTGCCTTTCACAAATGTGAGCTCCAGCGTCTGATCTCGGGTCACCCATCTAATTTCATTGATAAGACAGAATTGCAAGAACTCATAAATTAGAAACATACAAAAACTTTAATTACTGAATTTGCACTGCTGCCTTTTCTCTCCAAAAAATATCTCCAAAACCAAAGACCTGGACATGTTTTTCATAAGCTGACTACAATAATTTTTCATGTTGCAATGTGAAGACTTTTGGCAGACATAAGTGCTAGAATATTGATGGATAAAAGTTTAAAAATATCATAAACTGATTTAGCACCAAAAAATGTATTAAAAGCAAATCTCAGAGACTGTCTCAAACTGGAAATAAAAAAAATTATCTTCCTATTAAAGATTCAGAAAATAAAGTGAATTTATATTGCAGAAACCATCTTTCTTCTTTGCCTTGACTTTATTTTCTATATTAGAAAATATTTGGTCTCTTTTCCTCTGCTGATGCTTACAAATCCAGCCAGCTGTTAACCTTAAATTCTTATGTTGCATTTAGGCTTCCAAATTATCACGAGAAAAGGAGCTTCTTAGAAGCAGTTTATCCTCTGAGTGAAGTATGAGCAGAGTTGAAATGCACTTTGATTAAGGTGCTAAAGCAGGCTGAAATGAGATTCAATAAAGCAACCTTTTCAGCAAATTCAATGCAGTGATGAACCAGTGCTTTCCCAAACTGATTAAATTGTTGAAGGGAACATTTTACTGTCTGCTAATTTTCAGATATGTCTAATTGCTTGGAAATCAACTGCTTTCTGTAGCAAAGAAAGATACAGGAAATGCTGTTATATAATTAAAGCATAAAGGTTATGCACAAATGTCAAATCAATAAGGACAGTAAACATGGTTTATCAACCACGCCAAGTACACTTTTTCAGTTGAAAAATGTAAATAGGTTTAGAATAGAGTGGTCTGGTGGGATGATGGATAGGATACCCATAACACTTTAATTAACTCCAGTTTCCTATGTGTTAAAGGTTTCTTCAGTCCACTGGTTTATGTAACAAACCCTCTTAGGATTTCATTAGCCATTGCTCAATATGAAGTGCAGAATGCCATCTGAAGGGGTTACATTTTGTCCTGCTCTTCTGTCAAGCTTAAAGTCTGATCACAGTGCTATTACTGCTTTCCTTAAAAATATGCAAATATTTTAAAGTATCAGCTCTGGGTATTGGTTTGGTATTTTACTTTTTATTATCAGGAAATAAAAGGTAACAACGTCTAACAGTGAAATGCAAATGTTTCTTTAATTGCAAATAATTATTTTAGTTTGTTTTGCTTTTTGTAGGGGACGTATGTTCAGGGATTTGGATTCTTTATGTTGATTGGAGGAAGAAAAATTGCTTTGGTTTTGCTACTCAGAAGATATGATTAAAAGAAAACCTACATGTTACATTGCAATAAATAAAAAAGGCTTTTTAGCTTTTTTTTTTGGTAATAAATAAAATATTTTCCTTTACACATTTTTGTCTGATAAAGGATATTCACATGTTCTGTTTTAAATGAGAAATTCTTCCATTCTGGAAGCATGGACTCTGAAGCTGGGGCAACATTTTCTAGCCATGCCTACTAAGGATTTTTTATCCCTATAGAAAGGAAAACATAAATCAGCTGGTATTCAATTTGGCTTCAGACAATTAAATATATCATTAGGAAAGAAAAGGGTTATTTAACCTTTAACCCTAATAGAAGAGTTTAATTTTAAGTTTAGAGCACAGAAATTCTTTTTATTTAAAACAAAATGCTCTCTAATTTTTCGTGTTGCCCATTTAGGACATGAAAACATCACATGCAGCCTCAGTTAAGAATGATCTATTTTCTTACAGAAGCTGGCTATAATAATGCTCATTAACACCATTTTCTAATGTTCCTGTGGGAAATGCTATCAAGCTCTCTGTTAAGGACTTATTTCAATTAAATTAACAACTGCTGACCTACCTTGTACATAGGATACTCTAAGCAAGTGCAGCTTGATCTTGTAATGGCATTTTCTTTTAAGATGAATATATGACAACTGTATTTTGTATGCCTTGGAAATTACTTTCAAAAATGTCCATTGCCACTACATTTTAAGATTGCCCTTTCAAGATGCTTTGTAGTGTCTCCTGACTGAGTCAGACATGCATGACTATCCTCACAAAAAATGATTTAGAGGAAGAAATTCAACACTCAAGATTTGCGGCTTCCACTTCTCAATAATTTTGTGCTTTCCTTGCCCTCTGCTGTGTTATCAGTCATCCATGTCCCAGGGGAAATACTACAGGCTTGAGGTTAAATTAAGGTTCTATCTCCAGTGATTGTCTTCAGCAAACCCTGTACGTTCCCAAACAAACCTTATCTGCATTGAAGGCAGACTTAAATGCCAAGGGACAGCAGGGAAAGCTCTCTTTCTTGTTGACGTGAGTGCTAAGATTAATACAGAATAGTGTTTGAAAAGGAGAAATGGTAACTAAGCTAGAAAATAAATTGTACATTTATTAACCTATTAATCAGAACTGTGCTCTGAGATAGAGATTAGTTTGTGAAAAACATTACCAGTCATCATATGCTACCCAAAAGAAAAAAAGAGATAGAATAAAAGTGTTGCTACTACCTCTATCTTAGTTAGTTTTGCTAATTAAAAAATCAAGCCTTTTTGTGTGCCGCATGTGGGTCACTGACATTTATGGATATACCTTAAGGGGTTCCCTGGCTCAAAAGATGGCTATATGTGAGCTTACCAAATAAAAGCAGCACAAAATAAACTAATTCAGTGCAAGGGTCTTCCCAGATGCTCTGAGGTAAGGTAAAAATTCGGGTCTTAGCAATTGTGTAGTTTTGTATGCACTGAATGGTGTGGACCAAGTTCCAGGTCATTACTAGGGTAAAGAGCCTTGCAAGGAATAGGCTTGTATCATGTTTTAATGGAAAATGTTTCTAAAGTACTGTGGGTAAGTGGTCAACCGTAGGCTAGTAGGAGTGCCCTTCAGGGCTACTGCTCCCCGTGCCTGTAAGGCTGGCTTTGTGAGGGGGAGCAGGACTTTATGGGGAGCAGAACTTGCCCCTGGGACAAGCTACAGCAGCAGCCTCAGTCTGACTTGCTCCCTGGGCACCGCAGTGCCCGACCCGCCACACTGGTTTCTGCTGGCTGGAAAACAGGCGCGAGGAGACCTCTCCTTAGCTCTCTCTCTAGGTTAATTAAAGGGGAATGTCAGGGATGGAATCCAAGTGGGACATATTTTAACAAAGTATTCACTTGTTTAGGTAAAGTTAAGAACAAAGTTTCAAGAATTAAGCCCCAAATCTATCATTGCTGAGCTACAAGGTTATTTTGAAACGGGATTTGATACAGCATTACATTTTGACTCAGTGTAAATAAAAATTTACCTCCTTTGTGAGCTAAAAGATATCACAGAATCAGGTTGATGATTGAGGTTGGAAGGGACCATTTGGTCCAAACCCCAAGCTCAAGTGGATCCAACAAAACATTTTCCCCACACCACTTTTCTGGACCATGTCCAGATGGCTTTTGAATATCTTCAGGATAGGAGACTCCATCATCTTGCTGAGAAATCTTTACCAGGGCTTGGTGAAAGAGTGTTTCTTGATGTTCAGAGGGAACTTCCTGTGTTTCAGTGTGTGCCTGCTGCTTCTTGTCCTGTCACTGGGCACCACTGGAAAAGGTTGTGCTCTGTCCTTGGGCTGTTCCTGCAGGTATTTATACGTCTATTGATGACCTCCCTCTGACCCTGCTCTCACTCAGGCAGAACAGGCTCTGTTACCTTAGTCCTTCTTCATAAAGAAATACTCTTGTCCAGCATCTTTGTTTCCAGCATGTCCCTGGCTGTCTGGTAGTGGGAAGCCCAGCACTGGGAGCAGCACTCCATCCATGCCTTAGAAGAACTGAACAGAAAGGCAGTCTCAGCTCCCTCTAATCTCTGGCAACACTCTTTAATGCAGCCCAGGATACAATTCCTATTCTTTGCAGTAAAGGCACAAGGCTGGTCCATGTTCAACTTGGTGTCCTTCAGGATGCCCAGGTCCTTTTCTGTTGGACTGCTTTCCATCTAGGTGGCCCTCAAATACACTGACGTGTGGGATAGTTCCTCCCCAGGCGCAGGACATTGCACTTCTCCTTGTTGAATTCCATGAAATTCCTGTCTTCCCAGTTATTCACCCTGTTGAGTATTTTCTGGTTGTCAGTATGACCCCCTGACATATCAAGCACTCCTCTCAGGTTTGCTGAGGGGAAACTCTTCATAATCATCCAGGCCATAATGACAATAGTAAAGGGTATCACACTCAGATCTGATGCTTCCTGTACACTTTAAACCATTAGATTCCAACTAGACCTCATACCACTGATCACCACTCTTTTGCCAGTGTTCCATCAATTAGCCATCCATCCCATACTTCAACAGCTTATCTCCAAAGATCTTATGAGAGGCACTAAAGACTGTGGGGACAATATCCACTGCTCTCTCTTCATCCATCAGTCCAGTTGTTTCACTGTAGAAATTCATCAAGTTTTTAAATTTCCCCTTGGTGAAGCTATGCTGATTACTGATGATTTTCTTATCATTCTAGTGCCTAGAAATGGTTTCCAGGGTTGAGTGCTCCACTGACTACACAGGAATCAAGGCAAAGCTGACTGAACTGTAGTTCCCTGGGCCCGTCTTCCTGTCCTTTTTGAAGACAGGACTGACATTGGCTTTTTCCCAGTCTTCATATACTTCTCCCAATTGCTAGGATTAATCAAAGATTATTTTAAATGGCCTCACAATAGCATCTGGCAGGTCCCTGCACACTCATAAGTGCATCCCATAAAATCCTGTCCCCCAGACTTATACATGACTTGTTTGCTAAAGTCTTCTCTGATCTGACCCTCTTTTCAAGGTGTGTATTTCTTATATTGTAATTTTAAGATTTTACATTTAATAGCTAGGCTTTACTTTTTTCTAAACAGGAAGGAAATGCTATTCTCCTCAATACACTCTTATTGCAGTAGTGCTGCACTACTGTATTGAAATTTTAAATATTTTTACTCCTTCAAAAATAGTGTTAATAATTACTTGTGCAACTGAAAGCTCACTGTAGAGGGTTGACTCTGGCTGGATTCCAGTTGCCTACAAAATTTGCACTACCTCTCACCCATAAATAAATGGATCAAGATGAGGACAGAGAGAAATCACTCAACAATTACCGTGATGGGCAAAGATGACTCAACTTGGGAAAAAAAAAAGTTTTATTTACTGTCAATCAAATCAGAGTAGGATAATGTGAAATCAAAACAAATCTTAAAAACATCATCTCCCCATCTCTCCCTTCTTCCTGCACCTAATTTCACTCTGATTTTCTCTACCTTCCCCCCCCCACCACTTCAGCAGTGCAGTGGGGCAGGGAATAGGGGCGGTTGGAAACGTGTTGTCTCTCCTGCTCCTTCCTCCTCAAGTGAACTATTCCTTGTACTCTTCCCCTGTTCCAGTGTAGTGTGCTTCCCCCAGGAGACAGACCTGCATGAACTTCTCCAACCTGGATCCTTCCCACAGGCTTGCCTCCTCTGTGGTGCAATTTTTCAGGAACGCAGTGCTCCAGAGTGGGCTGCCCATGGTGTCACCTGTCCTGCCAACAAACCTGCTCCCACGTGGGCTCCACTTTCCACTTGTCCACAGGTCCTGCCTGGAGCCTGCTCCAATGCAGGCTTGTTATCAATAGTCGCCTTCAGGCCCTGACCTGCTCCCCTGTGAACCTCCCAGGGGCTGCAGGCTCACGGCTGCCCCTGGATGACCAGCTGGAGCACCTCCTGCCCCTCCTTCTGCTCTGACCTTGGTGTCTGCAGGGCTGCTGCTCTCACATGTTGTCACTTCTTTCTTTGGCTGCAATTGCCACTGTGCAGGGCTTTCTGCCCTCCATAACTACATTATAACTACAATGGCAGAGATGCTACAGCCATGGCTGTGGAGTTTAGCCTTGGCCAGCTGTCAGTCTGTCTAGGAGCTGTAGGATATTGGCTCTGCTGGACATGGGGAAAGCTTCCAGAGAAGTCCGCCTTCTTGCAAAAATTTTGCTGTGTAAACCAAATGCACTCACCTAAAAAGCAAATTTTTTAAAGGAAATGATGAGTGTTTTTGAAGAATACCTTGGATTTCTTTTTGTCATATTACAGATGTGGAGTTTAGGGGTTGTTAGAAGAGGTGTGTGAGTATAACAATAAGGAAAAAAAAGCCTCCAAAGAATTTCAGCATTCGTATTTGCTACTTTATGTCCTCATCTATCCTGTCTTTCTGTATATTACAGCTGTCTTTGTGGTCCTACTTTATCAGCACAAATGATGTTACTTTCCCACTTACCACCATTTTCTCACTCTTTAATGTTGGACAATATAAGTCATACTAGCAATCTTGTCACTAAAGAATTTAGTGTGGAGGAATCTGTGGGAGATACATTCATACCAGATCTGATTTATTTAAATTTTTTTTCCTGTGGGTAGGAAACAATAGCTATTTTTTCTCCCAGCAAAATAATAAAAATGACTCTACTGCTGTATTTGAACAGAGTCTCAGATCAATGCTCACATTTAACAGGGAAAAAAGCATATTTGAATAGAAATTACATATGAATACTTTAACATATGTTATGCACTTTTTCATTTTTGTGATCATGTTTCCATAAATGATAGCAGAAGCTGGAGCATGGCAGGTGAAAAAATCAGTACTGCTGAGACAGGATGCTATTGTACTGGAATTAGCTTGTGTAGCATGTGTGCTTTTCCTTTAGCAGAGGCAATCACAAAACTGACTGATGTGTTCCAACAGAACATTTGTGCTGGGGATATAGGCTCAGCCAGGGGACTAAAATACACAGAAAACTACCAGACTTTTCCCAAGAAATGTGAATTCTAAAAAAACCCCAACAATTTGATATTTTTGTGTAAACCAAAGACTGCTCGCTTTTTCTACAAAAAGAATTTGTAACACAATCTGTGACAGTGCCACAAGGCTCCCCTTGCAGTAGGAATGTTTCAAACAGATGTGTCTTAATTGAAGTAATCCATCTCAATCAAATGAGCCAAACAACTTCAAGATATGTCACAAAATTATATAAATATTCCTCCGCCTTTTCCCCCTATATGCTCACATTTTTTCACTACTATGTTAAATAGAGTGTACTTTTTACCCTGTTGATTATTACTTTTTCCATTCCTGGAACCAACGTGTAAATTCTTAGCAATGTTATTGTTGAAACAATTAGCAAAATTTACTTTATTTCATTCTAAAGTATGGAACCACATAAACACGTTAAATGACAAGAAATAAATGAGAACTTAGGACTAATAGTTAAAGAGCTTCAAACCATCCTATTCGGTGCCTGCCTGTGGGGTTTCTCAACAAACAGAAACTTGACCTGAGATTTTTCATGAAGGAATGATATTTTGGACTTAAGTTAAAAGAGGATGTGCAATAGTGATAGGCCTCCATTTCCAATTTAATTCTCAGCAAAGATTTTTTTTATTTTTCTTTCAATCAATGGAGGAAACTTGTTAAAAAACCCAAAACCACCAAAATAATTTTACAAGGCCTTCCGTTCTTAGTATTCTACTTGTAGCTACTGCAGTATACACTAAATGAACATTTTCCATGTCAGACTTAAGTAATGTGTCTCTCTCCTTGGACATATTTGAAAAATCAATGTCAATTGAAGAAAATAAATCTGGGGGTTTTTTTTTTGAAGAGTTTAGAATGTTGGTATTGTTTTGTAAAACTTTGAAAAATCATTGCATCCAGTTATTATACCCATTTTGCCTTAACAATTATAGTGAACAAATGGATGTTCTATGCTTAGTCAAAAACCAGATTCACAAGGCCAGTAAATACCTTTCAATTTTTTATTTTTTTTTTTTTTGCCAATTAGTTAATTTGTTACTTTGTTCAGATTCTAAAATTTGCCCTGACAGGAAATAGAAATCTGACTGGTTTTTAGAAATGTGAGAGACCAGCAATGACCCACAAACTAGCAGTGATGAGTGTTTGGCATAATTGTGGTAATGCAGAAAAATATTAACTGTCAAACTTGAACAAAGCTGTGGCTGTGAGGTAATTTAAAAAGACTAAGGGTTATTTCCAAGTCAGCTCACAGATTTGGAAGAGGAAAGGCTAAAAAATCATTATAATTAGTATCTTCTTTTTATCATACTTCTATTTTTTAGCTATGAACAGTTTACTAATTCCATATAAGTTATAAATTCAAAGCAATAGCTGCATGAGCAATTTTTAGTCCCTGAAGGAAATGAAACTAGGATCTTTCTGAGGGACTTTAGTGATGTGAAATCTCTTCCATATTATCTGCCAGGGCTACTATAACTGAGTATTTCAATCTGAAGGTCATGATTTCACAAATAATTTGACTAAATACAATTTAGCAAGTGGCATCAGGAAGTGATGTGCATGTTGATTTTTAAGACATGCTTGCCAAATATTAAGAGAGAAACATATCCAATAATGTACTGCTGGGCACATGCAGAATGTGTAGGTTCTACATAGGTGTTCTGAAAATAGAGTATGCATCTCTGTCCATGAAATTAGTCTGAGTTAACTCAGTTTTATTACGTTATGGCCTCAAAGATGGATCTCTGTCCATGAAATTAGTCTGAGTTAACTCAGTTTTATTACTTTATGGTCTCAAAGATGTGTTTCTTTGGTGGTTTCTACTCCTTTCTTCCATTGAAATGTTATAATAAACCGAGTAACTTTTATAGTGATTGCAAAAAATAGCTATATTTGTGTATGTGAACATCACGTCCACTTTTATGCATTCAGTTCATGAAGGCCATGAGTCTATTGCTCTTTTTGAGGCAGTGACCACTGGGGCATGGTTCTGTGTTTTGAGAGAAGCAATCTTTCTATATAGGTTATTTGGTTGGGATTATTTTTGCTATTTTATTTTTTAGTACAAAACCCACCTTCTGGCTTTCACAAGAATTTTTCTCATCAGCGGGTTAGCTTCTAAACTACTCCTAGCCCAGGGAAGTAGTGTCAGTGGGAAAGGACAAGTTCTAACGAGAAATTACATGAGCTGTGGTCCATAATCATGTGATGATGAACTACACCTAACTCTTTTAAAGATGTTAATGGAGAATTATTGATAGTTTACCCTGACAAAGTTTTCCCTGCTCTGTATATTGCATAATACATTATTCTATTGACCAGAAATTTGTGTTCTCCGTTTAGAATCTATAATAATGTTATTTATATGCAATGAAGATTACCTGGGGAGGTCTGAATAAGACTGGAAAATGCTTTATGTATCTTCTCCATGTGTCATCAAAAGAACTGAAAGGAGTAAATTGCTAAGTGATATGAAGATTGTTTCTTGCGCATAGAAAAACTCACTGCAGCTCTTCAAAAATCTGTTTTTCTGGCTGTTTACTTTCCTATTCTCCCCATGTTCCACAATACCACTTTTTACTAGTGAAGTCTTCCCCGTAGGCTTATTGCGTCTCAGATAAGTTATGTCCAACAACTTAATACAGGCTGACACAGTCAAACATTTGATAAAACTTGAATTTTTATATTTTTACTCAGGCAATTCTCATATGCTTGCTGCTACCTGCATGACATATTTAGATTTTGATGCGCTGTGTAAGTGCACTTTTGCATATAAAACTGATCATGTTCCAGCTTGTAGTAGAAGTTCAAGTGACTCCTGGCATGCAAGTTTTAAAAATCAAAATGATTAGTTTTGTTTGTTTATTTACTTTCAATTTGGCTTGCAGATATTGTTAAGAGTTGAAGATTAAAGTTATTTTGGGACCATAATGTCTGCATCTAAGTATTAAAAAGACAAATATTTTTATCAAGAATATAGTAAGTATAAATAACACTAAGTTGGTAGGGCACTTTTTACTGTGAAAACATTCCTCTCTGGTAATGTTTTCCTTGACAAAATTCTAAATTTAAATGAGTTATAATGTATATAAAAGATGATAGCTGGCTGTTTTAATTTGTTATAACTTTCCAGCTTTTTTTTTGTCTCGTGTTGTTTGTTTTTCATCAAAAATACAATGTAATAAGTGTTTCCTCTAGCCATTTGATTTATCTCTTTGAAAAAATTACAAATTTTTTATGGCATGTTATGGAAACTTATATACATATATTAAAACTTGTAATGACTTTTATTAAAATGTGCACTTAGGGACACTTGCTGCCTCAAGTAGTTGAAAGTATTCAGTAAGAATATTTTCATTACTGACTGTCTGGCAATAATTTTGTGCCAGTCCAGCTCCAGATCAACCATTGCTCACACTCAGAACTGTAGACAGATGTGGGATGCAGGGATGTTGAAGAGACATGCAGCTGTAATTGTTGTGCCATTTAATGTCACTCTTTATCCACGGAGAACAAGTTTGAAGCTATTAAATGGGAAAGAGAAAAGAAGTCTGTGCTAATAAGTGTCTTGAATTGGATACCTCCTATATTTGGGGTTATACCATGCACAGTGTGAAATTATTTCTGTCCCTATGGATTCCCAAATGCAGTCAGGAAGTTTCAGAGACTAAATGTGTGTTTTCAGCAGCAGATACCAGAAACTTGATTCTCTCCTGGTCAGTCAGCAGATTGAGTTATTTTTATTTAAAAACATTGTATGCATTAAGTACTTGACATGATGCATTTTCAAAGCCTGTAGGAAAATGTAATATTTTAAAGAAACACATTGATCTAATGAAAACTTTTATGGCTCCTTATTTGGATTTATTTTGGATTGTTCATTAGCAGACATGAAAAAATCACCTTAAACTCATAACTTAAGTTTCTCCTAGAGTTTTCTTGCAATGACAGCTCATTATTCTGTTCTTAAACTCCTTAATTTTCCAAGACAGATTTCAGATGTGCTGAATGTGATTAGAACTCTTGCAATGAAATTGACTTCCCCTAGACACCCATACACTAAAAAAAAATCTTTTGCGGCAACTGCCAGGCTGGTACGGCAGGAGACAAAAAATCATTTAAGCTGCCAAATGTTTCTGATATTTGCTTTCCTGTGTTCAGGCAGAGTTGTATGTCTAAATATTTTAGGATCAGGTAACTCTCTGGAACACCTATTTGTGCCCTCTGACTTCTCCCTTGTGGTCTGGCAGACCTCTTAGTTGCAGAAGAGAAAGCCTGCACACCTAAAGGGTGACCTCAGACAGGACAACACTCTCCAGGTGACCTGGAAAGGCTACAGAACAGGACTCCTGATGGCTAATCTACCAACACCGGAGGAATTAACTCATGCATGGCTGTAGGTGCTGAACTTCTACCCCTGGGAGAAAAGTGCTCTTGTGACCCAAAGAAAAGATCCACAGTGATGTGAGGCTGCAGCTCCTTGTGCTCGCAGATGATCTTTGCTCATTTTTTTTCACATGAGGAAGGCAGAATGACTGTCAGTACTGAAATTGTACTGACAGTCATTTGTTTCTGTAAAAAGGGAAATTCTGTACAGTGGAGCTATGGCAAATATGTATGTGCTTCTCAGCTCATATTACAATAATTACAATGTTTAGCAATGGGTCATTGATGTTGCATGTCAGCAGATGAGTAATGCTTTTGATGATGTTAATGGACACCAGGAAAGTTTTCAAGGAGTGCATTCATTTGACTTGTTTTCCTACCTGCCCACAAATTTCTTTAATTTCAGATAGGTCTCATACAGCACAGCAAAAAAAAAATCACAGCTGCAAGCACTGAGAGATGAAATACTGGCTGGGAAGTTGGAGCAGTTGTTTCAGACAAGCACAGAGCTGTTTGGGTGTTATGATTAATAAGGAAAATATTTTAAGCTGGCCCGACAAACTGGGCCTTTCAATGAGATGTATTTAAATTGGTGCACTTAGAGTGAACAAACTAGATTGATGTAATGTCCCCGTGTAGACATGCCCTTGCTCTGCTTGCCTCCCCGCTTTGATCTGAGATCAGGGAGCGAGATGAAAGCAGATCAGAGAGTGCTCCCTATTGTACCTCTGTAAGTGATCACATCTATCTTCATGTGACGCCATGGCAGCTGAGGCCAGCTCAGGTGGCAGAGCTGATTTCCCACAGTTATAAATGCAAAGGGACTGCGGGCAGGGAATTTCAATGAGGGACACTTGATTTTGCAATGTCAGCCAGCAGGCCCTCAGTCAGCTGATTTAATCTTCTGCACTGCCTATCCATTTAGGCACGTTTTTGGAAAGTGGTTTCATTAGAGGCAGTCATAAAGATGTAGGTCCCTTGTTTATTTCATGTCATGGGACAGAATAGTTACTTCAGTGACAGAAAAATTAGGTGTAGTTGCTTAAAATTAATGTCACTGTTCTGACCCAAAAGAGAGGAAATGAACAGAATGTAATTGAACCTGTTACTTATGGATATGCTACATGGAAAAATGAATACAAATTGCTGATAGATCTATGTACGCACAAAAAAATTACTTATTTGTTTCTTCTAGTAGTGATGTACAGGTGTTCTGATGTCAAATACATGTTGGAAGTTCTATAGAAATACTGTCTTCCACTGAAAGAGCCTAAGTATTGACTATGCATCTACAATCATCTTGCTTGGCTAAACTTACAGTGTGATGTCTTTTACTTCAGAATGAAATTTTTTTATTCCTTGCTGAATGTGGAGTGGAGGAAGTAGTAAAATCCTGTTCTGAGTTTCCAGAACCTGCTAGAAGCTGTAATGCATCAGCTTCTGCTGGAAAACAGCACTGCTGGAACACAAAACACAGCCTTTTGCAGAAAATGTTGACCTTAACCCAATAAGTTCTATTAAAAAAGCATTTTTATTTTTCTGCTGTCCGTGGATACATTCACATAGAAGCAAACTTCACTTTGCACTTGATAAGTTTTTGCTTTAATTTTTAATTGTTTGTACAATAACATGGATTTAGTCTTTGCAATCATTTAGTGTAACCGTCTTTCACAACAAAAATTTTTGTCTATTCCAGTAGTGTAAATGGAAATAAGAGAGCATATATAATTTTTAATTAGATCTTTTATGGCCCATGACTGAATAAGTATCAGAAGCTTCAAATATTTTACAGATTATTTATTTGTGCAAGAAAATATCCAGTTATCTTTTCTGTTGATTCTTTGTGAGAATTGTAAACTGAGATCTAGAAAAAGAGCTTATCTAATGTTTAGAAAGAGTATTAGCATTTCAAATCAGTTCCTGCAACTAATTTGTTTTCCTCTACTGCCGTTGATCAAACTTTTCCATGTCAAACCAGTATGTCAAAACAGAATTGAATAACTTGGAAATATGAATAAATCTATTTAGACTGTTCATTCTGTGGCAGTGCTTAATAATGGTTGCTTAAAAGCCTCAAAATGACCTGAGCTGGATTAATTCTCTGTTCTGCAGTGGATTAAATTATATTTTGAGTATTAGAAAATAAAAGGAGATCTTGAACAGTCTCATTTTCACATTAATTTTTGTGTAAACTAGGGTGCATCCATAAGAAAAAATTAGTTCCTTGAAAAACATCAGTTTCACTCTGGCCACGGATATTTCTCATAAGACTTAAATAATAGAATTTGGCTTCTGGAGACCTAGTCCTGTGGCTGAAGAAGCTGTCAGTAGTTACAGTTGTGAAGGCTGATTATGAGCTTGCATGGGAATGAAAAGCTTTCTACCGAGGCGTTTGTACTAATTTGTACTAATTTGGTGCTTTCCACTGATGGATGTTTAGATTTCGAAAAGCAGGCAGCATTAGGGAAAAGGCAATCCCTTCTTTATTTAGTAGAAGACGAATGGAATGGAGGCAGGCAACAAAATTATCTGCCTCCCTGGAGGCTATGGAAAATAGTCTTCATTGCAGTTCAGTGATAGACTTTCACGAGCATAGAAAGACAGTTGCATGAAATTGTGTTGAATTATGGGTAGGTAGTTCAGTAAGATGGACTACTGCCCACTGGGGAGAATTTTGGAGCTGTGAAAAACTGATCTTTAACAATGATAATGTATGTAAAAATAACAATTTGTCTTTTATGGCGATAACTTTAAGGCTTTGGTCTTGCTTGTTGAGTATCAGGTACATCTGCACAGAACAAAAAGAAAAATGTAAAATAAAAATTGTGTGTGTGCCTGTGTGTGTGTGTGAAATGACATAGCCCCTACTTTCACTTTCAAATAACAAAGAAATCAATTTTATGTAATTTACCTTTTTCTACTCTGAATGACGTTACTTAAAATATTTATAATTTGTTGTGTTTATGCAAGAATCTAAAGCTAATAACACAACAAGTAATTCTGAATAATAGCCTAACATATAATTCAATTTCAACATACTTTAATATAATCAGTTTTTACAAAAACATATTAAAAGAGACAATCTGCCTCATTAAAATTCAACAGGTATTTAGCTCAGCTGGAATAGGACTTTTTTCAGCCTCATTCACACTGAATTTTCAGATAAATTACAAACACAAAGACTTAAAGTTAAATACAAAATACTTTTGGAGTTAGAGCACTGAAAATATTTGAGTGGCAGTATCTCTATGTTTTTCATGAAGTACTGCATCTTTACCCTTTCAAATATGAGTAAATTGCAGTTTGGTAAACCATAATTATATGGGATCATACTTAATGGTTATATTTGGTAATGCTGAGACAATATTAATCAAGTTTCTAAAAATTTATATATACTTTCTCATTTCTCATATTGGTACTTTTGTGCTTCAGGCAATTACAGTCATCTTTAAATTTTATATGTGGTTGGGTGGTACTCCTGTAAATCTATTTATATTTGGGATTGAAACTTTCACAAATTTTCATGAATTTGACAATTTAAAGGATGTATTTTTTGCACGTCTCTGGGATGAGAAGCTGTGTTAGCAGTCTGAAACCTATCTTGAGAAAATGTACATCTGTGACTCTGGTGAATGCGTGTCAGCTGCTGCCTGAGCTCTACCTCGTGGACGATGCTACTTTTAACTTCTTTTTGAACTGTGAGATACTGTACAGGCTGTTTGAACCCATGCACTGCGCTTGAATATATTTCCTAATGATGTTCTTCCTCTCTACCCTGCAAATTCCTGAAGTCTGGAATAATTTTTAGCTGCATGTGAGCAAAGGGTCACATTTCTAATCAGCTTCTCTTACAGTTGAATCATTCAGTGATTAGTGAAAATCCAGCTATTCACAAACCACAAAATTGTTGTCTCAGTGTGTTTCTCCCTTCTCCTCTGTTGCCCAGTTTTGGTGTTTGGTTGGGTGTTTTTTTTTGCTTGGGGCTTTTTTTGGTTTTTGTTTGTCTGTTTGTTTTTACTTGGTTGGTTAACTTGTTGGTTGGGGTATTTTTGTAGATTAAAGAAAATTATGCACAGAGTTCTCTGTATGTTCTGTTACAGGCCAGATCAGAGAGAGAAGCAGAGGGTGGGTTTGATTCCCGGTTTGTAATTCCATCTAGTAGGGTGGGTAGTGAAATTTGTCCTGTAGCATAGTGGCTGGTAGGTGAGAGCAGCCTGCAAATTGCCCTAGGAGCTCTTCTCATGAGCCTTTGGTCAGTAACAAGTGCCTGTGACTCTGTCTTTATTCCTAGTCCTTCTATTTTTGAAGGAAGGCTTCTCACAGTGATCCTAGCTGCTCTCTAAATTGGGTAGGGTGGCAGTTAGAACTTACTGCTTCTTTTTTTATTTTTTTCCAAAAGTAGATTTTACAATCCTAACTGGGAGGCAACTACTGCAGACATATTCTGAACGTCTAATAAATCAGGATCTTTGTCATTCAGCACCCTTTCTGATTCTATTTACATATTTCCATTACTCTTTGTGGGTATAAATATTCCTGTGAAGTAATAATTTTATCATTCTTTGCTTTTCATTTCAGAACTTTTCCATTTCTGTGTGTGAGATGGATGGTGTTGGCAGACATGAGAGAGTTTTTGTCATTTTTTGTTTACTCTTCTCATCTTCTTTGGTTTGTTTTGCAAGGATATGCATGAAAATCTGGTCCATGAGCCTGTGTGTTGAAACTCATGACCTGAGAATGAAACGACTTGCTTTGAATCTGGCTTCCTGTCTGCTGTAACTGGAAGACCTTCCCTTGTGCTCTTCATCAGGCATGGTCAGACCTTGGGGTAAAAGATGAATGTCCTTTAGCTCCGAGAGTTATTTCCAAAGGGACCAATTCCTGCTGTAACCTGCAGTGCCAAGGAAGGGTGTGCATGCCAGGAATCACCAAAGAGCAAAATGCAAAGGGTCTCCCATGTGAGTCTGTGACATTTGCCTGTTTTCCTCTCTTGGGATACTGGCTGTTAATTCTCTGAGAAGAAAGCCCTGCTCAAAGAAGGACTGTGGCCAAGAGGCCAGGCCAGGCCCTTGGAGCTGAGACTGTTCAGGGAAGGAACTAGGGCATTGGCAACAAAACCTTGTACAGAAGAACTACCTTGAGCTAAATTACCTAGCAACAGAGTAATTTTTTTCCTCCATAGAAAGAAAAAATAACAAATACGCCTGTGTTTTCAAAATTATTGCTGTAATTTTTAGAGTGCTCCTGTATACTCCTAAGATGAGAACAATTTTGTAGACTATTTTGTTTTGAAAGGAGATATCTGTGGTTAATCACTGTGCTGCTGGGAGCAAAGAGATTGCTGTTCTTATCTTACTGCTGCGCTCCTTGAAGAGTGTTCCTAGTGCTGTGCTCATTCCTACCTTGGCTCTTGAGTTGCTTTTTTTTTTCCAATTCACTCTACCCTTGCTTTAAAGGGATGGTAATTTAGACTCCAGTGGCTGCAGTAGCAAGTCTGTAACATCTGCCTTTTAGATTCATTTTTTTTAAGGACAAACTGAAGATATTACCATAGGATTAAGCATATGCAATTTATCATTTGTAGTGTACTGCCTTTATTGCAGCTAAATTCAGCTGGAATGTACAACAAAATGACAATATACATAGCTTTAAAAATGTGTGAAATGCTTGTTTGTATTTTAAAGTCAAAAAATTCATGTAATGAGATATCTTGCATAATCACACACACTCCAGAAAGAAAAAGAAAATTTAAAATGCAAAAAAGCATTACATTCCACCTCTGATCTTTTCTGTTTTTTCTCATTTTAGTGATGGACCATTTGTCTTAAGCAAAAAAGAGGTAAAGCATATCTCACTTTTATGTCATTTGCCATACCCACAGGAGCTGCTTTGCTTCATTGCTAGCATTGTTTTGATCATTTGTACCAGAGAGGAAAGAACTGAGAAGCCAATAAATTGCAGCTGCTTTTAAAAAGGAGCTGAAAATCAATAATAAATTATTGTTTTCTATAGCAGTTTAGGTTCCTTATGTGTCCCCTCTGACATGTGGATGTAGCTATAAATTAATTTAGTTCTAGGCTGTAAAAAACCTAACTTTCTCTGGACTGCCTCTCTGGCATGCATTAGTGATATAAAAATAACATACCTTGGCAGGATAGCTTTCGAGGAGTGCCGAACACTGCAAGTTATTTTTATAGTTTAATGAGATATAGGCCCATACTTCCAGAGGGAGACACAGTGAGCAGAACACTCTATAATTTAGTGCAGTAAAATGATCAGGATTCATGCTGTCTATAAAACATGAAAAACATTCTTCATTCCTTACCAATTAGATCATAGTTACAACTCCCGGCTCCTTTGAGCTTAAAAGAAAATTCTAACTGCTAGACATAAATGAATGCTGTGGTTAAATTAAAGCCTTCAACAGCCCAAACAGGCTTGAAAGAAATGCCTTCTGGATGTTATTAACATGCATATTTAAGTGCTATTTTTAAAATTTAACTGCAAGCCATAGCAAGCACAAATGTTTATAATAGCTATTTCAAAATTGAAGCATTAATTTAAAAATCATTTTCATTGCTGTTAATTTCTTCCCAATAATTTTATTTTAGCTTTTACTACAGCGGATTTTCTTTTTTTTGCATGTGATGACAGACAACTTGAACCAGAGTCCCAAGATTTCATAATTTGCCGGCCTTGAAATGATTCTCTCATAAAATATGTCACGCACAAATAAAAGGCTCAATTCATCAAACGTGTCTCATTTACAAAGTGAGCAATCCTATTTATTTCAGTGGCACGCCAGCATAGGACAGGTAAATGGACGTGCTCGCAGACCTAATGTTTTGGTCTTGTGCTTCAGTTCAGAGATGAATCATCGCACATCACAAAAATACCTGTGGCTTTTCTGTGCTGTGGGGAGAACAAAGCAGTGTGGAGGAGCAGGAGGTAAGGAAAGAACAGATAGCAAAGGTGTTTGGTTTTCTGTCACAGGTTGCTGGTGTGGTTAATCTTCCCTGCTTCAATACTCCACAGTTTCAATTCTTTTCCAATTTGGTCACACTGACAAGCCACAAGCACTGTTTGCTGCTTACAAGAAATGTTGATTGCTTGACAGGAATGAATTTGAGGATGGCTCAAAGGTGACCTTGAAATATCAAAGTATGTTGTTCTGATATGCCTGATAAAAGTGTCATTTAAATATCCATGGAAACTGGTTTTCACATGCAGCTCAGGGGCTTTGGTCATAAACAAAATACTGGACTGTGAAGGGATTTCAAAGATATACCTCATCCTTTTGATGTCTGCAGCTAATCCTTTTCCTCAACTCTGTCCTTAGGAAGACTACTGAAGGTGAAGCTAAGCTGTTCAGTGGGAACACTGTGACTTGTTTGTTGCTTTGATATTTCCCATAGACTACTGCTCCTGTGAATAAGGAATGTGTGATAAGACACAAGTGAATCCCCACCTCTGTATTTAAAAATTAAAATGCATTCTTCTCTGCATATGGCTATATTTGCATGTGTTAAGTGGGAAGCAAGCTAAGCAGTCTTGTATTGCCAGAGAGGTGTTCAAAACCAGCTGTAAACTTGGTGTTAGTGTCTCATTTTTGCTACAGCTTTGAAAACGTGTTTGTGCTCTGTATTATCATCAAGGTCTTCTCCAACAGTCTCATTATATGAGCAGTATTTAAGTCCAGGTAGTCATTTAGCTGATGACTGATGGAGGAGGGACCTGTGACAGATAATTAAAGGAGATGAACAATTCATATTCTGTCTTTTGTAACTTTGGTCCAGCTGGGTGAGACAGATATTCTTTCAGCCTGTGGACATAGATTATTTCACCATTTAATAGAGCCTTTTAAAAATCACTACTGTAGAAATGAGAATTACCTTCTTGTTACTTTATTATCTTATTTAGCAACAGAATATTTGTAAACTGTGGTTTACTAAGTAGATTAGCATGCACAACCAACCAACCAACCAACCAAACCAAACTAAAACAAAAACAAACAAGAACAAATCCAGTGTTTTTTAAATACTTGACATCTTTTGCTTTTAGGTTTTCTGGATGATTGATTCAGTTATATAGACCTAGTTTTTTGTATTTTTTTCAATATTTCATTGATTTTATTTTAATGTTTTAGGCTTCATACCATCTGTGATGTACAGATTGTCAGAAATGTTCTTGTGAATTTAAAAATTACAGGATCTATTTCATTAGTTTCTTTTTTTTTTTTTTGTTTGCAAAAGATAAACATAAGAATAATAAGAAGAATGTAATTAAATTGGAATAACTGATTTGGAGTAACTGATAGAGAGCACCGTTGCTTTTATGTGAGAGTTTTAAAGGGATTTCAAGTGCAAGTTAATTGAGCCTACTCATGCTTTTTGGGGTGAAGTTAATTAATATTATCGCCTTCATCACAGGCCCCAGCTGTGAACAGTCCTGGGCCTCTCCTGGACAGTAAAATCAAGCAATAAAAAGCCGTGTGTTTTGTGATTAGATGGGAGTGGTGCCTCCTTTGAAGATATGATCCTGCTGAACTTATTAAAAAATATAATTCAAGGAGCTGCCTTTGACCAGGTGAAAAAGTCCTTGGAAGAGAGCTTAAGTTAGCCAGCTACATGCAATTTCTGTTCACCATTGCTCTCCTCTAGGGCTCTGGTGGAGAGCCTGTGTCCCAAGTCATCTCCCTTTGTTACATCAGCCCTGGGTGTGTGGCAGGGCCTGCCACTGCAGGAGCAGCAGTGAGAAGGGCAAGACAGCATGCTCCCAACTTCAGGGGCTCAGTTCCAGAGCTCTTCAAGGCTCATCTTCAAGGACAGAATGCTTTTGCCAATGTGTTGACATAAGAACGGGAATGGTCATAGCATGGGGCACAAATTCCCTTCTGCAGTAAATGGATGTTGCTGTAAGGATGAAAGTGTTCAGTTCCTAAGAGTTTCTATCTCTTTTCTTCCTGTGTACAAACATCAGACTTTTGGAGGGAGTAAGAGAGATGGAAACTTTTGTAGAGATAGCAGTGTGATAAATATAACTTGGATTTCTACCTCTGCCAAGACTGACACAACAAAGGAGAATAGGGGGAGTTAGTTAAGGATATAATCTAGTAATAGGCTGAACAAAATTGTCTTCTAGTTAGCTCATTTATTTTAATTTTCTTAGGGTGTAAGGGCTGGAGAGCTGTAATCCACAAAGAAGCCCCATAACATGGCCTGAATATCATGGCAGCAAGACATGTGCAATATTAGGTTTGACTTTGCTCTGTGTAAAGCAAATCTGTCCTGCCCTCACTCTTGGAGCAGAAAGAAGGTCAGTAACTGGTAAATATCAGGGGAGGTTTGTGACACTAGAGCTAATGACTGGAAATAAGAAGTAAGTTGGTTAAAAGTTTCTTAAAGATCTGACATGCAGAAATGGTAAGTGGAATATGGAAAAACTTTGTCCACACTTCTGCCTTTTGGAGACAAGTTTCACTCCATAAAATCTCTAAAATAATTAAAAAAAAAAAAAGACACCAAAATGCTTTTTTTCCTTTTAGAACAGCTACTTTGTTCTCCCTCTAACTCAAGTAAGTTCCTACTGCTCAACTTCAAAGCACAGTTTTGGAGCTCTGGGGAATTTTAAAATCCTGTGCCTGTTGGCCTGGTGGTGGTGGGTTCTCAGATCATCAGATTACCCAGTGCAACTGTCACCAAAGAAGGTATGCAAGAGTGGCAATGCAGCTATCTGAGGAGTAACCCATAAATGTATCTGGTCAGTTCTATAGAATCATGAAAATGTTAAGGTTGGAAAAGACCTCTTAGATCACCAAGTACAAACAACAACCTAGCCCCATCACCACTACACCATGTCCTCAAGTGCCATATCCACATGTTTCTTGAATATTTTAGGGATGCCAGCTTCACCACCTCCCTGGGAAGTCAATTACAATACTTGATAACCCTTTCAATTAAGAATTTTTTCCTAATATATAATCTAAAACTCTATGACAAAACTTGAGGCCATTTCCTCTTGACCTTGTCACATATTACGTGGTAGAAGAGATTCACACTCACCTCAGTACAACCTTCTTTCAGGCCGCTATAGAGAGTGGTAAGGTTTCCCCTGACCCTCCTTTTCTCCAGGTTAAATAACCCTCAGCTATTCCTCATAAGACTTGTGCTTCAGCCCCTTCATGGCCTCTATTGTCCTGCTCTGAAACATAAAATATGCATGTATTGTACACAGATATATTTTGTGTAATGTATAATATATAATATATACTACAGATATATAAGTGCATTGTATATGTTTGTTTATTTATTTATTTATTTATTTATTTATTTATTATGGAATAATTGAATACCCTTTCTTGGAAGGGACCCACAATGATCATCAGTGTCCAGCTCTTGGCCTGGTACAGGACAGTCTCAAGAATTGCAACATGACAACAGAGATTTTAAACTTGATTGCTTCATGGTTGCTGTGACCAAGGCAGCCACCAATCTTCACACATGAGGGCCTGTGTCCTAACAAGCCACGAGCCAAAGAAGGTACCTCTCCTAGTTGCCTCCCTTAGTAGCTATATCTTGAGGTTATAGGATGTTTTAGGGCTGTTCTGGACCTTTTTTGTGCCAGATATGTGATGCTCCCTGTTAATGTCCAACAAGCTAATATTCCTATAAGGACAAGAGCAGTTGTTCTGAAGATGTCCCTTAGTTCCTCAAAGAATAATTCTCTGGAATAATTGTCCTGGATAGGTGGCCTATAATAGACTCTTACGATGACATCCACATTATTTTTTTGTCCCTTAATCCTTACTCAGAGACTGTCAGCCTTCCATGGCTGGCTTCAGGCAATATTCCAGCCCTTCCAGCTCACCTGCCTTGCCTGTCCCTCCTGGAGAGCTTGTGACCATCCAACGCGGCACTTCAATCAAGGGGCTCATCCCACCGGGTTTCACTTATTCAATGATGTAAAATCTCTGGGACCAGGCCAAAAACCTCCAGCTCCTCTTTGTTCCTCACCCTCTGTGCATAGGTGTAGAAATATTTCTGACGTGGTCTGTTGTAACTAATGCCTCATGGAGCAGCTTGAGAGATCCCACTGGCACCTCCTCCTTCAAATTTTGGTATGACTTCTCATTGGTCTGGCAAGCACAGGTTTGTCCCTTCCCCCTTCAAATCTAGTTTAAAGCTTTCTCAATGAGCCCAGCTAACTTGTGTGTTTGAACCCTTTTTCCCTTCTGAGATAGGTTCATCCCATCAGGTATTATTAACCCAAGTGCTGTGTAGCTTATCTTATGGTCAAAAACCCCAAAATTTTTCCAGTGACACTAGCCTCAGAACCCCACATTGACCTGATAGATCTACCTGCTCCTTTCAACATTATTTCTTACTGCTGGAACATTAAAGGAAAGCACTGCCTGTGCTTGTCTGATCCTTCAACCAATCATCCTAAGGCCATGATAGCCAGTTTGGTTGCCCTTGGACTTCTCTTTGTTATCTTACCACCACTGACTTGAAGAATTAATAATGGATAATAATCAGAGGGCCTTACTAGGATGGAGAGCTTTCTAGCAATATCTCTTACCAGAGCCCCTGGAAGGGAGAAGGTTTTCCTGTTGGTTGGGTCTGGTTTGTGTATTGGGCCCTCTCTTCCATTAGAAGGGGACCACCTCTGACAATTACCCTTCTTTTGCTCCTAACAGAGTTTGTGAAGATTGTGTTGCCCTAAGTAGGCCCTTTATTCTAGAAGGACCTGTTGTAGTGTGCTTTCACTCCTAATGGTATGTTCTGTTATTGCCCAAGTTAATGGTTTGGTCCAAATTATATCCTCCCACCCCACTGTCAATTTACCCTGAGTTCCCTGTCAATCCTACCTAGTGCCGACCCCCGTCTTGGAATTCCCCTTTGGAAATCCCCTAAAGTACCATGTCCCATTAGTCCATGTGACCCAACACCCCCCCACCACCACTACTTCCCTCACTGGAAGATGCTTTTGTGAACCCTGCTTTTTACCCCTCCCCAGGATGCCTCCAATTAGCTGCTGGTTTATCCTCTCCCCTTGAATTGCCCCTGTTTAAAAGCCCCCTACACACCCATGTTCTGTGTCTTTGGTCCCTGATGTTTCCACAGAACAAATCCTTTTAGAAACCATACTAAAGACCTCTCCCTTGTCCTTGATCCTGCTCCTGGTGATTAACAACTTGTGCCATAAAGATATAAGCCCTACAGCTATATCTTGGACTGTGCTTTCTGGAAACAGCCCACTCTTGGCCCAGTGCTGGCAGCTGGCAGGGAGAAATCCAGTACAGCACCAAGGATCCTCATCCAACTTATCTGTCCTTCTAGTTCCAGGGCTTCATATCTGTCATAAAATGTGCCAGTCTCACTTGCCATTGTCAAGTTTCTGTCTTCCTCCTGGTATGGGCAGTGGCCAGCTTCTAGCCTTCAAGAAGTTCAACAGATCCTTGACTGCTTGAGGGTTCCACTACAGAGGAGGTTGGAACTCCTGAGATTGTACCATCTCTGAGAGCAACCTCCTGATCTCTTGCTCATTTTCTCGAATACTACATAGCCTATTCACTTCCTCCTTATTTTTTATTAATTCTCTCCTTGGGAAAAGAAAAACAAATGAAAGTCACTGAAACAGTTCAAATTGGATTTGTGGGGACAGGGAGGTGGGGGGAGGAGAGTTTTTGATGTCCTAATCTAAAGTAAATATATGGTCAGACAAGGTTAAAAAATAATGATGATGAGATAATCTAAACACTGGGCAAAGCAGTAAACTGATTGATTAGTCTTTTAGAGAAAGACTTCTGTGGACACAAAGTAGAAAAAGTACAGTACACAGAGAGTTTTGAAACTGCTGTAAAGGAAAGGCTTTAATGTTTCAGAACTCAGTAAACTCAAATTAAAATTGCACTTTTTTCTTCTACCTGAGACTATAACTGAGCTACACAATTAGATCAGAGAGCTTGAGACATGAGGGATTTTGCATGCCACACAAATAGGACTTTTTCTGTTTGAAGAAGACCCTGTGGATTTGAAGCAAGCCCAGTCTGTCTCGTCAGCTAGCTAGGAGCCAGATCTGATCAGTGTGTGAAAGAGTGCTGCACCTGCTACATTTTTATTTATAAGAAGGGAGCTGATATTCAGTTTTCTTTGCATCCTGAAGTGGCACTCCAGGACGTCTGATGTGCTGTCTAGGAGTAAGTAAATGTGTGGTTTACCTTGTTGGAAGTCTGCATGTTTTAAAGCAAAGCATTCTTTGTTGACAATATAATCTGGAATAAAGTCTACATGGATGTTATAGCTAAAAGACAGGTGTCCTGTTGCTCCCTGGGCATTATGGAAACTTTGGTTCCTCTTTTTTCACTCAATTTATTGATGTCTGTCTTCAAGGCAGTGTGGTGTGTTGACCTAGATCTTGATCAGAAAATGACTGAAATAAATGATCCACTATAAATTTTCTGAGAGGCTGTCCCTTTCACCTCACTTTAAATTTGATTTTGCTTCTTCCTGTTCATTCTGCTGCTCTTCTCTGTGTCTGTCTGTGCCCACTTTCCTATCCATTTCTGCTCAGCCCTTTTGCTGCCTTTTAAATTTATTCTTCTTCTATTGCTGCATTTGCTTTCCTATACTTCATTCTTCCCTGCAGTCTTTCCTATGTCCTTCCTTTATCTTGCATATCCAAACATCTTATTTAATCTACTCTCTTTTTTTTTTTTTTCTTCAAATATCTTATCCTCTGAGCTTCTTCTTCCTGTCTTTGGCTAGTAATAATGGTTATCTCTTTATGTGAGGGAATTGGAGATGTACAGTTAAAGGGCATACTCTATTACTCTGCACACTCTCTCCTTGCTCTATTCACTCAGTAATTTTTTCCAGTCTTCTCTTTCTGCTCTTGTGCTGCACACCCTGAAGCTCAGCACTTTGCCAGTTTTCTCCAGGAGGTTGTGGCAATTATTTTTTTACCCTCTTGTGGCAGGATTTTCTGGTTTTACTTTGCTTTCCTAGTTTTTCCTTCTCTTCTCCTCTTTCCCACTGTTATTCTTTTGCTCTCATTGCTCCATTTTCTCCTCCCTTATCTTTCAGATGAAGTTTTCCTCACAAAAAAGGGAAAGGATTGCAAAAGTCTACTAACATGAACAGTCCCATACTCACCCTTTATACACATTTAAACTAACTGCACAAACCCACAGAGAGTATAATGAGGTGAAAAGCAGCAGGAACCTAGATTTCCCCTCACTCTCTAGAAGTTCTTTGTTTGCCAGAACTCTGACTTCTGGTGAACAGAAGATTTAATCTCTAAGTACAAGGTTATTTGCAATTCATGAATTTCTTTCTGAAATGGACATCTGAAATAGTTGAACGATGCTTCACAATAGGGTTGGGGTACTGTAGCTTAAGTTCAGCATGTCCTTGGACCAGTTCTGAATCCCTTTTGTCCAAAGGCTGATTTTTGTTCTGTGATCACATTTCATTCCTGCAAGCATCTTTGCTATTGTCTGTGAAGCAAGGTGGTTGATTATGTTAATGAAAGAGTCAAGGATACGGAGGGAAAGAAGCAGTCAAGACCTTTTTTGAAATGCATGACTTGGTTGGCATTTTATGTCTCCCTGTTACTGATTTTGATTAAGTTGGGTTTTGGTTTTGCTTTTCTTTTAGTTTTGTTTGTTGTTTGTTTTCTTTGGTTTGGTTTGGTTTTGTTTTTCCATTTGGTTTTTTAGGTTCTTTCCTTGGTTTCCTAATTCTTAAAAATGGAGGAGAAATATTTTGCGAAGGTCGAGAGGCAATCTCTGGTGGCATGGCATGCATACTAACTTCTAGTAAACTAGGAGAAATTTCATTGTAACTGAGTTCAAAACTTCTGCTTGTTAGAAAATTGGTCCCCTGTTGAATCACCAATTAATTGAGTTTTTCTCATGTATAGAAGTGAAGCAAAATATAAAAGAGGAGGAAGCCATAAGAAGTAAAACCACAAAAGATGAATTGGAGGTCTCCCATATTGAAACATTTGTCTCAGTACTGACCTAGTCCTTATTTTATAACATAGAGTGTACATTAGACCCTATTTATGGTACTGCATTTTAAAATCAGCGTTTTTTAAAATAAAGTAAATCTACTATTTTAACTATACTTTCAAGACAATAAACAAAAAAAAAAAAACCCACCCAAATTATGTCTTGCTTTTATTCACTTTCCCTCACTACTGCTTGGTGGAATGCATCCTTTATTTTTTCTTGGAGCTGAGGAAAGGTAAAAATTAAGGGTATTGGTGCTGTGTCCCTTCAAATACACAGATGTGGGCAGTAGGACTTGTCCTCCCTCAATGTAGGGAAGAGGCTGGGAAGAAATAACTCCCTTCTGAACCAGTTTTAAATGCTGCTCTTGACTACAGAAGGATAAGTAAATTCATCTTTCCTGTGCATGATAAATGTCAGTTCATTGACTTCTCTCACAATTACAAACGTAATATCAAGTTCCTGCATATCAGCTGACCTGCTGTACCAGGCTGTGTGCTTGCTTCTAGCTTTTGGCAAAGTAAGGTGAAAGTCCTTTTCTTAAATTTAAATGGAAGAGATTTAAATTGCCTCACACTTGCAGTGGGCTAAGAGCCAGCACACAGCCTATTACAGTAGCATGGCTGGCAGGGAATTCATCATGCTATGGCAACTCGATCATGTAACTGACCCCTTCTGTAATGTCCTACACTGATAAGACAGCTCGTAATGGGATTTTATGTGAGCATTATCCAGGATATCCTGGTAAAAACACTGAGAACCTGAAGGCAGTTAATGGTAGAAAGGACAGTTTCATTAATAGTTATTCTCCACAGGTAGAGAAGGTAGTTCTTGTAACAGGGGAATGCAGTAGATTGCATTAGCAGAGACAAATTCTGCTGTAGCTTCACTAGCAAAGTCTTGAGCCAGCCCTGTCTGCTGTCAGGGAAAGGTCTTCAGCCAGCACAACCCTGGTTACAGATCTACACACATCCTTAAAGCTCCCGTAAAAAAAGAGGGGAGTCCAGCTCACTAATTTCTAGCAGCAAGTTTATGAGGACTCTCAAAAGTATAAGATTTTTTTTGCCATTCTCTATCATTCATTCTATCTAAACTGATCTGAGATAGCACAGATTTTAACATGAAGAAATATCCTAATTTCAAAACAGTGAAATTTTTGGGCATAACTGAATATTGTGAAGTTACCAGCGGTCGCTGAATTTTGGTTGGGTTTTTTCCAGCTTCTCTGTCTTTCTCTTCCATTTGGTGGGGATCAGGATCAGGATTGATGCTACATTGGAATTCTTTCTGACATCCACCATAATCAATGTTTCTAATCAGTGCTGCTCTGCTGGCATCATGTGTGGAGCAGAGCAGAGTGCCCAGTCAGCACAACACAGAGGCAGGGAAAGAATGAGGAAGGGAGAGAGAGAGGTGCAGTGAAGAGGTTGATAACAAATTAAAGAGTCAAGCTTGAAAAAGAAGACAAAGCAATCTTCAAGTATTTGTTGCAATTCAAGAGGAATGTGGTTAGATTGTGCACTTAACCTCATGCCTTCTATCTTGGTGAGCACTTCATCATTCTTGTTTATTGGCATCAGGACCTGCAGTAGTACTTGCCTGAATTTCATGTGCTTCCCTATTCACTGGAAGTATAGTTTGAAGAAACTTGATGATGCAGAGAGCAGTTAGCAAAGATGGTCTCTCAGAGAAAACCTCTTGAAATTTGGTGCTGTATTATGTTTTGGTGTGATTTGTGACCCACATGCAGTTTTAGACTATCCTAACAATGAAAATAATCACAAGTTTCAAACAATAAAATTAGATTGAAAATGCTGAGTTTTTAGCAAATGAAATTGTACCAGAAAAAGTGTAATTCAATAACTAGAATAATCATAGAGGACTGTATTGAAAGAGAGAGCAAGTAAGCAGAAACACAAGAAAAAATCATGCAAAAAGAAAGAAATAAAAGTAGAAAATATTGATGACAAATATCAGTCTTAAATTTATGCAATGAAGCAACGTTTCAGGTATCTTTTATAAGACTTGAAGAATATGAGTGCATGAATGCTCACTCTGGGCTGTTGGAGATGTGTCTGTCTGTGGTGTGTCATTAAATATACAGACCTACCCATCTTACCAGGCTGTGTTCTATGACAAAACATACGTACTCCCTGATCTACAGCTCAGTTCATCAAAAGTCTCCCTCAAGTCTTTTGACAGCCATCTGCTAGTCCATGAAAACTAGTATAGGAAAAGTCCATTTAACAAGAATCTTCATGCAAACTAAACCTTTTCTTACTCCTTCTGAGATCAAAAGTGGCATATTCATATCCTCTTCCTGTTGTTAGATGTTGCATTTTTTTCTGTGTTGGGCATATTAATATTCCTTGCTTAAATTCAATACTTGCATCCTTAGTTGTTTGGGGGGAATTTTTAAACAAAGAGGTAAAGCTTAGTTTTTAATTTATTTTTATTTTATTTTAATAATCACTAATTGATATTGTAAACTAATGCCACTGCAATTCTTTAACTCAGCAGCAAATGGGGAAAAGAGTCTCTGTATTGATGCTGTGTGCCAAGTAGATTATTCTTCTTTAAAAAGATACATTATCTTGCTTTTGCATGTGGACGAATGATTCAAAATTATTTCATTATATATCAAAGGCTTTCCTCTCTCTTTAGATCTTTATCAAATACTTTTATGAGACACTTTTAGAAGGGTCTGACTCTACAGAAGGTAATAAGATGGTTCCCTTTGAAGAAAATCTAAACCTACAAATGAAAGAGTATCTGCTTTTGAAATGCTGTAAGAAGAGTTTTTATAGAGGTACAGAGGACAGAAGAATCTGATCTGCTTAGAAGAAATTATTATTTAACAGTTTAAACAACATTACTTCCAGAAGAACACATTTTTAAAATAGGTATCTGTTTTACATTTAAAATGGTATAAAACTCTTTGACATGGCAAGGGTCACACTCCTCAGAGTTAGAGAAAATGTCTGCAGTAGCCATAGCATGCTCATTGAATGAAAGAGCTTTACTCAGGAAAATGAACTTGTTACAACATGCCTGGCATACTTTCATATTCTGGGGATAGAAGGTTTTAAATCCATGTGTGGAACAACTAATTCTTCTGGTCATGACAGATACATGCACCTCTTACAAGACTCAAATCCTCCAGCTTCTGTGAAGGCATTAGGAACTGGGTCATCTACTATGCAGAGGCCATTTGCTGTCTGTGCTTTCCCATTTGCTCTTGTTTGACAGCCCGCTGATGACTGTCCCCCAGCAGATGTGCCTCTCTACAGCCCCTTTCTCAGCTGCTTAGTTTTTGGATATAAAGATATCTTCCTGCTTTGTGTGGTCTATCTTTAGCTCCACTTTTCCTTGCTGTAGGTTTTACTTTTCTTACGTTTAACTCCTGCCCAATTTATTCTTAAAATTGATGGTGCCATTTTGATAGAGACTTCTTCCACACAGCATAAAACTTAAAGGGAAACTTCATGTTAGACTTTTATTGCTGTCTTAACAATCTCACTGCAATCTGCAGATAAGAGAGACACAGGCTGTTCTCAGAGATGTGGTAGGATGACAGTCAACAGCCCTATTCTGCAGCAAGAAAAATACCAGTGAGATATTAGGAAAACATTGCCATGAAAATATTAAAGCAGTGAAGGGAGTTTCAGGGTGTGTTGAAGAGTTGTTTTATTATTGGATTAATCTGAATCTTGACACAGGCCTGAGTTTATGTTTGTTTGGCCTGCTTTGGTTGGAAACCAAAACTATTGGAGTGAGGTTGGAAACCTTCACTATTGAGCTACTTTTGTCTCTCCTCAAAGAAGGGTTCAGTGAGTACATGCTTTTCTATTTGTTGTAATCTGTGGCCTAAGTAGTGCTGTCAGTGTAGCTCACATACTGATTTTTGTCCAGATGAAGGAGTGGTAATATGCTTTGTAAAAGGACAGTGGTGTTTTGTATTTAGTATGCAGCTGAAGCTGTGTAAAACAAACCAACCAAGCAACCAATCAATTGATTGGAACCATCCCACCCAAAACTGGAGACACAAACAAACCAACAAACCCAACAAGAAACTCATCAAAACAAAAAAAAACCCAAGCCCACAGCTTGTTATTTGGAACTGCAAGACCTATATGAACAATACAAAGACAAATTTATCCCCAAGCTCTTTGAAATGATTATTTATTCTGACTTTTAATTTTCTGTTAGTTTATTTAGGATTTAAATTCAAAGAATGTGTCTTCTGTTATTTATTGTTTATGTGATCTGCAGGTTTTAGATATGAAAATACACTTTTGACACAAATATGTTTCAAAGACAGCTTCCTCAGAGATACAATGGGAAGACAATTTTTTTTGTAGGAATTATTTTCTTTAAGCAGTATTTTGCATTAGCCTAAACTATACCAAAGGTATAATTTAATACCCCTGTACAGAGATTTCCAGAAGTTTAAATAGATACACTTAAAAATCCCATGTAGTGAAGACTTTGGTAGGTATAGAAGAACCCTGAATCAGAGATACATTCATCAGACAAAAAGACAGGTGGCTCAGGTGGAGATGAAGGGAAATGTAAAAACACAAATATGGGAGAGAGAGTAATAAAAGTGAGATTCCTTCAAAACATGGTTACCAGCAGGACGAAAAAATTTCCTAATTTTTGAACTAAAATGCAAAGTTTTTTGTTCATGTCATTGAAACTGAGATCTGCCTTAAAATTTGTTCCAGCAAAGATGTTAAACATTTCTTTCACTTCAAATCAGTGAATAAATGCATTCACTTTTATGGGTCAGGGCAGAAGACTAAACATGCTGAATTCTTTACACACACAACAGACATTAGGGTATAATTGCCAAGATAGCACATGATGAAAATGCTGAACTAGTTTTTCCTTACACTGCTAACGTATCTTCCTTCTGAAACATTGCTTATATACTTTTGTTTTCATTCGCCTCCATTTTTTATTCACCTCTTAGTTTTTTGCTGTTTGTCTTCTGGCAAGTATGTTTTAAGACTGAGAGCCACACAATCACTGTTGGTATTTTGCTTGAACTAATGTCAATATCTGTCTGATTTACTTATTTACTTTGAAATGTGACATAAACATACTTTGATTCCAGCATAATTGTATCTCACTCCGTTGGTAGCTCATGTTTCCTTTTTGTCTTCTGGCATTACAAAAAACTCACTTGGAAAGTAATTTCTCAAGTCCTAAATTAATAAATATACTTTCAGGGGATGAATGGCATTTTTGTAGATATTAACATATACTTCTCTTGCAAATAAAAATTATTGGGAAAAAAAAACAGCTTTATAAGTAGTTGCTTTATGAAATGTCATTTTTTTAATAGATAATATACTTTAATAAGTTTAGGGACCCTTACCATCTGTGCTATGGGAAAAATACTTTAATTTCTCTTAATTATTCCTGTGATTCATGAGTTGTGACCTTTCTCAGGGACGAAAATAAATCCCAGCTCTTCCATGAACAAAATGTGCACCGTGGGAATACAGAACCCACACAGGTATTAAAGCAACCAATGTCCTGAAATGAGTAGATCGGCAGCAGCATCAGGAAGCAAATATTCTGCATTCAGTCTGACAGCTGGAGTGGTTTGGTTATATATATAGTGGATAAATAGCCCGGTAATTAAGTAGGAATACCATTAACAGTTTAGGTGGAAATAACTGCAAAGTAGTCCTCTGGGACACCAGAGGAAAAGTAAAAAGCCACAAGAAAGATGTTGTATGTGTTTTTTTGGGGTAATGCATTAGGGACTATCTGGTAGCTTCTTCCAGAGTGCTTGCGCACTTTTTTGGGAGCATCTTCCTCACAGTGGACAAAGTGCAGAGACAAAGCAGAGATAAAAAATAACTACCTATTATTTAGGAGAGTCAGCCACAGGCAGTGGAAGAGCTGTCCCAGATGTATAAAAGGTCAAAGCAGGGGTGTCTGGATGTGTTTGTTTGCTGCAATGAAATGTAACACACAATGAAATGTGTGTTATTTTCTTCTGTGCGGAGGATTTGGTAGGTTATGTGTGGTAAATGCATTTCAATCCCTTCATCAGTGTTTGTTTAGGTGATGTAGATTGTTCTAGCTGCATGTTTGCACATTTCTAATACTGGAATAACACTGGAAGGGTACTGCCTGTACTAGAGGGCCCCTGTCCTGAGTGGGGGCTGTAGATCTGGTCCTGAAGCAGTCTAAGCATGATTTTCTCCAAGGTAGCACCTAAAAAGACAGCAGTGAGGTGCAAGCATTTAGGACATTGCTTTATTTCCTACCCTCTGATTTGATTCCAGTGAGGCAAGTCTGAACACATTCCTCCCATCCTCATGGTATTGCTAGAGAGCTGGGAAGAAAAAAGGCTTTTTACCCCACACCACTCTTCCAGTGGCCAGGATAAAATCTGCTGTGGGGCCAGCAAAGAGAGCAAGGACTGAGCAGAGTGCAGGCTTATGCTCTGCTAGGGACCAGTCTTTCGGGGAAAGCTTGTGCCAGCATCCAGGGAGCATTTCTTTCTGATGCTGTTATTGGATTTTCTTTTCCTACTCCATCCTCTTTTCCAAGCTAACACTTGTTGTGCTGCATGGTACCTCCTTTTCATCTTTGGGTCAGATGTTTCTATTTTCCAGCATAAGCACCCTCAGGTAGAAGGTGGGAAGGTCATCAGGGAGGTGGAAAGAGAGTAAGGGCTCAGTGGGGACAGCAGTCATCCCCTAGCAGAAGGGCTACCCAGCAGTAACTGCAATAAAACCTGGCATGTGCAATTCACCCCACAGTCCAGCCACCAGAAAAAAATCTGTTCCTGCAACCAGCACCTCTGAAAACCTCAGATCTTGGATTTGTGTGATCTGCATTTTAAAATTGTCTTTCAGTTCTCTTAGAAACGTGTTTCTGACTTGCAGATAAGAGCCTGGGAAGGTGGGTTTTACAGGCTCCAGTGCCACGGAACTGGAGCATCATTTAGGTTGGAAAAGATCCGTAAGATCATCAAGTCCCATCATTAACTATCCCTTCCAAGTCCACTATTAAACCACGTCCCTAAACACCACATCTACACATAAATACCTCTAGTTATGTATGTTTCCTCAACCCTGGGCAGCCTGTTCCAATTCTTGACCCGATTCTCGGAAAAGAAATTTTTCCTAATATCTAACCTAAATCTTCCCTGGAGAAACTTGAGGCCATTTTTCATCCTGTCACTTCTTACCTGAGAGAAGAGACAAGCCTTTATGTCACTACAGCAACCTTTTGGGTAGCTGTAGAAAGTGATAAGGTCACTCCTCTAGAGTCTCCTTTTTCTCCAGGCTGAACACCCCCATGTCCCTCTGCTGCTCCTCATCAGACTTGTGCACTTGACCCCTCAACAGCTCCACTGTCCTTCTCTGGGCTTGCTCCATCCCCTCAAGGTCCTTTCTGTTGTGAGAGGCCCAGAACTGAACACAGCCCTCAAGGTGTGGTTGCATCAGTACCAAGTACCAGAGGACAGTCACTGCCCTGTCCTGCTGGCCACATGATTACTGACCCAAGCCAAGACACTTTTGGCCTTCTTTGACACCTGGGAACACTGTCAGAAATTAAATAGCCAAATTTTGTAATTTTAAAGGCTTCTAAAATCACATGATGCTTCTCATGTCTCAATTTATGATTCTTTGAGTATTTTGCATTATTGTTCTTTTCATGCAATCCTGTTGTTTATTTGTATTCATTCTCTGACCCTGAGAAGTCTTATGTAGCTTAATCATGGCAAAGGGCTTAAGTTCTATGTAGCTCATTTGCTGTATATTTCTTCCTTCATTAGTTCTTGGTTCACAGTCTTATGTTGCCCCATTCTCTGTTGCTACACCACTTAATGATCTGGTTTTGATTCGCTTTTCATATGCCTCAAGAAAAGCTAAGCTACTGCTAGCAACTCCTTTAAAGCACAAACAACTGATCTCAAAAGGACTCTGACAGGATTTCTTTTTTAAACTCTGTTCATTTGACCTTTCAGAATTAGTCCTATCCTGCTCTTGTACTATTTTACCCTTAAATAGGCTCTCAGTCAATTCTCTTCAAAACGTAGAGGTTTAGACTTTATGAATTTATAGTTTCTATGACATCCTTTCCAGTTTCAGAGAGAAGTCCCTGACTGATAATTTTTCGCTTTCTGTGAACACTTGCTATTTCTCTGGATGCAGCACATATTGTATTCTTGCCAGCACTGCCACTGCTTAATGCTAGGCCAAATGACCATATTATCAAAATTTTCAGTAATTTTCCTCCTAATAATTTAAATATTTTTTGGGCAAGTTATATTATTTCGTACTGAGCTTTGTGGTTAGGGATTTTCTTATCTTTGCAAGGTAAAAATTTGGTATGAGCTAAAATTTGTTATACCCTAAAAAATTTATTTTTAATTTAAATTTCTGCTGTAATGAATGTTTCTATCTATCATTTCTAACACCTTAAAAGCCTTATCTTTTTCAAATGCATTTTGCTTGTTATGAACTCCATTCTACTTAATTTCCACTTTATTACTTTGTCATAATTTTCCACACCATTTTAATTCTAATGGTATCTATCACCAGTGAAATGGATAAATCCAGTAAATGGATACTGGAGTTCGGGTCAAGTCCACAAAACAACATTTAAACAATCTTTTCTAAATGCTTATTTTTAAACTAATCTTACTTATTTCAAAATTTTAGGTCAACTCAGAAGAGACTTCTCTGATCCCCAAATTGTTGTCTAAACATTAAGTTTCGTTTCTAGATTTGTCATACATTTTGTGACATATCTTTGATTCTTTAAGGTTTCTTATCTCTTTGCCTAACAGGAAGCTTAGAGAAATTTAACAAAATGCTGAAATGCCTGTTAGTATGTTCAAGCCTCAAAACCTGAGATTGCATTTTCAATAATTTAACATGTCATTCAACTTTATTGGAGCTACAGTAGGTGTGTATTATTTGAAGTGTTTCTTTAAAAGACAAAAGCCCAGCATTCTTGACATTCTTCTGCAGCACCTTTTTCTTGTCCAGGATATATAATTTGAACTCTGTCATCTGCTGACCTTTAATCCTCCATTCTTTTCTTAAGAAGTCTTTTTTCCTTCATCACTGTGATCTCAGAATAAAAGGCCTCAAAAGATTTTTTAAATTTTGACTTAGAAAACATTTTATCTTCTATTTTAGAGGGAAAAATGCATAAAAGTTACTTTTAATGTTTATATCACTTTATAAAATAAAGACTTGAACTTTATTTTGATAATTTTCCTCTGTAATGACAGTTTCAAAACAAGCCTTTTCAATGTAGTTTAAACTTGGGATATGTGTTAAATATGATTGCTATGCTAGTGGCCAGAAGTGCTTGAACAACTTTGGAGACCAAACCTCCATTAAGCTTATGGGCTTAGAACTCAAAATTGTGGTGCTTACAGTTAAAACAAACTATACAATTCAATTATGCTATTAGGTATATTTTCAGATTGTTGTCCTAGGCTACCAAGTATCTGGAAGACTTCCAAAAGCAGCTCCTATTGGACAATGAAATATCAAAACATTTGATATCTCAAGTGAGGTGAAGTTAATAAAAAAATCAAACCAGAGTAAAATATTGAAATCTTTTGTAACAATTATCAAGTTTTACTACAGCGCACTTGCTGGTTGGTGCAGTTCATGAGCACACAGGAAATTCAAGAAGTGTACTGATTTAGGTGTGGCTAGCACAGATCTGTACCTTTCTCTTTGCTGCTGCTACCTCTGAAAGGGCAAATAGATGTTTCTGTAGGTGGAGTCATCACGCGGAGGCTTGTGAGATGAGAATATTGTTCACTTCCAAGTGGAAATAAAAAACACAGCATCTGACTGTCAGCAAGCCATTATTTTCCAACAATCCCTGTGCTAAAGCTTATTGTTATTATTATTTTTGTTTTAAGGCACACTGAGCTAGTGCCAGTCATGCTAAGTTTGGGAGATGAAACAAATGTCAGGTGAAAAAATGAGCTATGATCGGAGCTGGGAAAAATCAAGTAATAAATCTCCCTAGATGCTGTTCAAAGGGAAATGTGTGTTTAAAGAATAAGCTATGAAAAGCTTGAAAGAAATTCCAGAGCTGTGATCATTCTGTGCATTATCTCTACATAATTGTTATATGTGTGCCACACACTTTTTACCTCACATAGTGTATAATTAGAGTGCTGGGTCTCTTTCTGAAAAGCAGTCTTACTGTGATTTTAGAAATCCATTCTCAATTTAATTTCATTTACGAGTATCCACTTTTTTGCATCTATCTGGTCTGGAAATGAATTGGCCATTGGCCCCATTGTCAAAATGACAGCATGAAAAGGGAAGCATGTGGTTGTAATAATAATGTGGTACATGTGTAGAAGGTCAGAGAAGCAACAGATTAACATTCCAGCAGATGATTTCCTTAGGGACAACTCTTGAAAGTATCAAAGGCCAAAGGTCATGACACTGATAATGTCTCTAATGTTGGCAAAATAGTTGCTTGAATTTCTCCTTTCTAGGGGTAATGCTTTTTCTTTTTTTTTTTTTTTTTTTTAATTAGGTACTGAAACCTGCTGTGAACCCTGATAAATTAGTTCCACAAATATTAGTCTAATTATATAGGTAATAATGGTGCTTAAATCAACCAATTGTCTGGTCTCCATTAAGTCATGTATTGAAATGAATGTAGTTTAAGTGAAGAAGCTTTCTTTGCGACCTAGAATATTGTCATGGAAAGTTTTGGAAAATGTTTTATCATTTCAGGCAATGCATAATGGATTCTTCATTTCCATTGTAAGCATAAAAGATGGATGGACAGTGTGTATGAATAAAAAGCTCTTATCCAAACTCAAAGACAAAAAAAGGAAGCATAAAAAGGGTCAAAGAATTATAAATAACATGGGAGGAGGAGTAAAACACTATGCATCCTGAGATGGACCTAGGAAAGTTAAAAGGAATTTAACCTGGCCAAGGTCACCAAAGACAACAAGAAGTGCTTTAGTAAGTACCTAGATAGAAGGAAAACTAAGGAATATGTGGGCCCACTGCCCAATGCGACAGTGGACTTGGTTATATAAGACATGGGAAAGGCTGAGCTGCCTTCTTTGCCTCAGCCTTTTCAGAAAGACTGGTCTTTAGGAAGGCCAGATTGTCTGCAGGAAGGAAGAAATACTCTTGGTGGAAAAGGATCAGTTTGGAGACTATGAGCAAACCAGACATATGTAAATCCATGGGTTCATGGGATGTACCCACAGCATCTGGCAGGAATCATTGCAGGGACACTCCTAACAATCTTTGATAGATCCCAGCAGCTGGGAGAAGTATGCAAAGACTGGAGGAAATAAAATGCCATAGTGTCACATCTATCTTCAACAAGGTTAAGTATGACCCAGAGGACTACAGATGAGCTAGCCTTGCCTTGGTTTCTGGGAAGGAGCTGGAGCAGCTAATCCTGGAAACAATTTCCAGGCACAAAAGCACAAGATAGTCATCAGGAGGTGTCAGCATGGCTTCACCAAAGGGAAGGGCCACAGGCTTGACTAGGGGCTGAAAGATCCCTCACGTAAAAGTCTGAAAGTGCTGGAACTGAATAAAAGAAGGACCACAGGGATCCCATCAATATGAGCAAGGTTATGAAGGAAGGGTGCAAAGAGGACAGATCCAGGCTATTTTCAGTGGTGCTCAGTGAACAGAACAAGGCAATGGATGCAAACTGATCCATGGGACACTCCCTCTAAACATTGCAATCCTGTGTTTATCTGTGAGGGTGATTGAGCACAGGCACCAGATGTCCAGAGAGGTTATGGAATCTTCATCCTCTGAGATACTCAAAAGCCACTGGGACAAGGTTCTGTGCAAACAGCTGTATGTTGAGCAGGGGATCTGAACCAGATGACTTTCAGAGGACAGTGTCAACTTCAACCATTTTGTGATTCTGCAACTGGGATTCTATGATTCTGTGAAATTACAGAATTTGACCAAAATTGCTTTTTAAAAGTACTCCAGTGTTAAAAATGACAGAAAAAAATCACCAACAAACAAGTTTTCTGGGCTTCAAATCAAGTGGGCCTTCTTGGTAAGTAAACAGACTTTTGCACTATCTTACAGCCTTGCCAAACCCAAGCAGAAGTCTGCAATTCAATACCTTAGTAGTCAAAGAAGTGTTTGAAAATGGTTAAAGCTAGAAACTGCAAATGGAGTCTTTTAATTAGCTAAAGGTATCGAGATGAAAGAGAGCCCTTTTCATGCTCATGGCTGTTTTCACCATGTGGGGTACTTCCTTCCTCCACTGATGAGACATAGGCATGCCTAACCAACATTTCATTATACTGAAACAGAAAAACTGATTCTCGGTTCATTTCAGTGTGTGACATATGGGCTGCAGTGAGCAGCACTCACGTGCTCAAATAGCCTAAAGCAAGTAGTTTAATAGATTCCATGACTACTTGATGAGCCTGAACAGAAAAGAGGGGCCAAGGGAACTCTGGCAAGAAGTAGCAGGAGGAAAATTAAGCAGGGTCAGACAATGAACCAAAGGTTTTCTCCTGTTTCCTAAAATATTGGTATGTCTGCTCTGCTGAATGTACTGTTTCTTTTTAAAGCTTCTGGAAATACTCTTACAAAAATTCAAAACACAGCCACAAATCATTTATAGGAGACCAAAAACAATAAGTAGTGTCAGCAGAGAGAGATATATTTTACTTGGTCCTGCCATAAGGAATTATAGTGGGCTGTGATGAGTGGAATATAAAGTAGCATAAGTTACCTGTTGACAACAGGGTTTGAAATTATAAAATGTAAAACCAATATATTTTCCTCACAGTATCAAAGAGCTGGGGTTTTTTATACCTAGTAGTGGAATAGCATGTCATTTTTCAGAGTCCCATAATTCTGTAAGTGTGTTTAAGTACATGCTGTTATTTATTTAGTTTGGGTTTTTGTTTCAAGCATTACATATATTTTGATGCACAGAGATGCAAATATAATAACAGTGATCAGCATTTGTGAAAAGCTGTTATCATAGATGGTTTTCCGGTCTTAACTTTGGTTTTGCTCATTTAGGAGATTGTATTTAATATACTGAAATAGCTAGCAATATTACTATCCTCTTATGAATCATCACTGAGCTAAAAATCCTGCAGGAATCTTATTTTTCACGCTATTTAAAAATCTAATTATAAAAATAAGCCTTGATGAGGAACTGACTGCAGCAGAGTTCAAATAAGAGCTTTTTGAATGACAGATGGTAATAAGCAAGTCAGGCAGTTAGATGATGGTTTATGTGCTAGACATTATAGGTGTTGTAACTATTGACCCATGTTAATGTGGTTACTCTGGCAAATAAAATGCAGGAAACAAAGCTACCTTGGATGACTTATCCCAGTGGCTGATTAGTAGAATATTTGTCAGTCAGCAGCAGGGCCTGCTCAGTTGCCAGGTCTTAAATCCTTGCCACCTTGTCTTTTCCCTTTCGGTCCCTTTTTCACATGCTCTGCCATTGCTATTGCTGTTCTCTCAATCTACCTCTTTAATACCACTTTGATGTTTCTGGTAAAGAATCTCATTCTAACAAATAAAGCTAATAGGGTCAGGAGGAAGCAGAGGTAGTTGGAAAGGTGTTTATCTCCTCTTGCAAGAGGTGAATGAGGCTTTTGTCTAGAAGGCACCCTCAAGGCCTTGTACAGAATGGTGGCAATATAAAATGAGGTGTAATAAATGGGAATGGCAGCAGGGATAGTTGCTAGATTTGCTATCCATATGAACTGACCCAATCACCCATAAATGCAACACTTAGGAGCAACTAATAAGCTGTAATCTGGACACCTGTGATTCAAGTGCAGGAAAATGTGTGGCAAACAGACTTTATAAAATCCAGCCTTGGTTTGTTAAATGTTTATCTTACCAAATATTTCAAAATAAATGTATTTTTTCTACCTTTTGTAGAAGTTGCACTGGGATGAGCAGCTAAGATGCAGCCGTTCCTATGGTTCCTCACACGATTTCTTACTGCCGTGTTGTTACGTGCTGAATAAAGCTGGCACAGCTTTTGGGTCATTGCCAGTTGTGGGAAGTATGCCCGTGCTGGAGAAATGGGCTGCTAGTAAGTGAACCAGCAGGCTTACAGCATTTCCTCGGTAATTATGATACGGTGATTATGATACTTTCTGGCTACATCTCTCCTACTTAATCTATATTATTCTTGAAACAGACCATAGGAATTTCAATTTTAGTCTATCCAGGACAGAAGGTGAATGCTGACTGTCTGTCAGTTTTGGTCTTTTAAATTGTTGGCCTGCGTAGAGTCAGAGAGTTTTAGGATGGATGATGGTGCAGCGAAGGTGGATGACAATTGAAAGGCATATGCTTTAGATAGCCCAGTCAAAGAGCTCTGAGCAGATTCAACACTTGTGCTGCCTCAAGGGAGCCTGAGCTGTTAATGGAGGATGTGTTTTCATTAACAGAACAAGTTCAAGGAGGTCATAATACAGGAGGTACTACCTGGGTCGTGTGGCATAGCCCATGACATCATTCAACTTGTCCAGGTAAAAGTTTATGATTTCATTTTTCAGTCCTTTGAATTTCTTCAAAACCAAAAGAACTGAATTTATTTCCTTTGTATTACCATAATGATACATTATCCTCATTATTTTGCCCCACTACTGATAGCCCTTTCTGCATATGACTTACCCCTTAATTTCAAAAATTATTTTTATGTTCAGCAAAGAGGAAGAAATGGAGTCAGCTGGAGTCTCACAAAAGTCAGTGTGAATATGCACAATATTTTTTTTTGGCCATTGATATTAATCTGGTGGTTTATATTATTCTTAACAATGAACCAGTGACTCTAGTAATGCTTAGAATTGCTGCTACTGCTTTTCTCTTTGTGAATGTTTTTGCATGTTTCAGTGCCCAGGCCATTTTTGTGACTGAAGTATGTTCAGATCAGGGACTAAGTAATAGCAAGGTCACCTGGCTGCTAGGTGAAGACTATCATAACTGAGCTAGTAGTTACTTGGAATAAAAGAGGTCTTTGCAGACATGAAGTGTGATTTCCTATTTTCCCTTTAAAAATACAGTTATTTAATAATGTTGAATTTTTTTTTTTAATTTTCTCTTCTGAAAAATACTGGTTTCATCCTGACATGAAACAGGATAGAGAAAACCATTCCCTATAAATAATGTTCAAAGATTTATTTCAGCTAGATTTGGGAAGAATAACTGAGCCAAGTAATGCCTACACAGAACTCAGCACTTTCCCTCCCCTTGAAAATCTACAGACAGCAAGAAAGGAGGAAAATTAATTGACAGATATGAAACTTAGAGAAGAACTGAGCAGATAAAATCAGGTCAAAGGAACAAGGACACATGGTCTTCTGCATCTTTTGAGAAGGAAGGAGGACAGGGAGGTGAGCAGAAAATGAAGGCAATTGCCCATACTTGGAGGTCGTATGCAATTCTGTTGTGTTGTGGAGCTGTAAATTACCTCTACCCAGTCTCCGTTGCATTTTTACACACAACCTGCTCACACATGCAGCAATGAAGGTATGCATCTGCCATGCTAGTGCCCTTATCTTTCTCCTCTTCTTCTTCTTTCTGTGCTAATCTTGTTGGCATTGTGCATGCATTGCGATATCCTTGTGTTAAAGTTCTGCATTTTGCCCAGGTTTTTGTTTGTTCATACACACTTATAGATGGAACATATATTTTTCTTAAATTAACTGCTGAAAGTTGAAGCTGTCTTATGCCACTTTGCAGTCACTGAAGGCTACTAAGGATGTACTTCACAAAATAGGTTCATCCTCATTGACTACATCAGACTTGGTGTTACTCTTATCTGGGCTTTGTGCATAAGACTTGTTTACCTCTGAGTCAGACGACCTGGATGTTCACTTTTCCTGAACTCATTCACCAATGCCAAGGTTACTTTTCCCTAATTTTTTATTAACACTAGTCCCATTGATGCCCTGCTGATGGTTGGAATACCTCCTTTCCTAGTATTCTTTACCATTGAGTCAGCTAGGACTGATTTTTTTGAATCCTTGCAGATTGCCAGTGCCCATGTGCTAGCTGGCAATAAGCATTTAGGAGCTGACACAGGCTAAGGGTTGGTGCAGACTGAGGCTACTTGCTCTTAATGTGGAAGTGCCGCTTTCTGGGACCTGTGAGTTTAGTGGGTCCCATGGAAAGAGGAGGTACCATTTTTACTGGTGAGAGCCTGAGATAAGCAGACTTGATAGAACATCTTTATGGTGGCTGGAGGATCACAGTGGAAGGTCTGTTTGCACCATGTGCAAGCCATGTGCCAACAACAGTTGCCTTTGCTGGCTGGGTGTGGGGGAAGACTGGCAGTGTTGAGGACTTTTCACTGAAACTAGGTTTGAACTATAACTCTATATTTTATTGCTGAGATATTCAGTGTTTGGAGACTGGCCAAAATAATATATTTATTAAATTAACCCATGAGTTATATAATGTTTTAGTAATATGTTACTTTTCTCTGGCAAACCTGGAAAATATAGGACTCACATCTTTCCTGAGCACAGTATCACTTTTACAAAGGGGTCTTTTCTCAGCTGTCTTTCTCAGCATTACGTACTGCATGCCAGCAGTAATAGAATCCAGAGAAATCAGAAGAGAGCTAGTCCAAGGAACACATAAGAATCAAGGATCTATGTTTTTATTTTCTACATGACCCTGGTGACTGAAGCCAGGATTGACAGTCAAAATCTGTGGTTGCAATTTGGTTCTTGGAAATCGATCAAAACTGTTTGAGGTAAGGAAGCAAATTTGAGAGAAGTGTTCTGTTTGGATTTACTTGGTTCAGTTCAGTTTCAGATGGCAAATTTTTGTACTGTCTTCCATTTAGGTCCCATGTGCCTGTAATGCAAAATTGACTTGGACTTGTTCAGAATCAGGAAATGGAGGCAAAAATTACTGGAAGTTTACATGCAGCTTGCAAGCAGAGTGAAAGGGGAATGAGATTTAACTACCAGGTTCTAAATGGCCATGAACAGAAGAAAATTGCATTGAAATGAAGCGGCTTCCCTTGGGTCAAAATATACAGAGCTAGCCTGAAAATAAATTCTATGCCTCAAGCTGTGGTACCGTTTTTCTATTTCTTCTGCCTAAGGAAATTGGTAAGGATAAGCACTGCTTTCCAAATAGCAGTTTGTTAGCTGTCAGCAGCGCCTGGATGTGACAAAAGCAAAATCCAGCTTTTACAGGTTTTCAGTAGTGACCAGTCATTGAGTTGAAAAGAGAGAAATCATCAGATGTTGCTTATCAAACAAAGACAGTTTTTTTTCCTATATTTTTCATGCTCAGCACCTCAAAGAAAACTTAGGTTTTCTTTCAAAAAAAGATCTTTGTTCCTTTGAAGTAATAGCAGGCGATGTGAAATGAATTTTAATCAGAACCTGTCAATACCTATCAGTGCACAGCATTTCATATCCCTGATAGTAACACTCTGAAGGGAATGGCAAACTAGAGAAAGTAAAATCTGGAGGCAAAGCACACAGTTTCCAGTATCCAGGTCAGATAGGGGCAGAATGATTTCCATCAAAGGAAAAATACACAAGATAACTCCTTATATATGTATCCTAAATATAAACCAATTTCTTGAAGGAATTTAAAAAAATATTTCATTAAAACCAAAATGGAATGAATGGATTAATAAAAGAAATACACATTTTACCAAAACAAATAGAACCACATCTGCAGTTTAGTTTCAAATGCTCCATGTTTCCTGATAAAACTACTTAATGCAATTGATTTCCAATGAAAAATATTATGTAGACACTAAACTTAGAAATTTAGAAATCCAAAATTATATCATTAATAACTGTCAGAGTAGAAACAGTTAAAACCAGGGTAATTAGGAGAGATTAATTCAAGTAATAGGTGGTGATTCTATCAGACTTGTTTTGCTCCTGTCCTGGTTAGTGCTTTTCCTGAGAATTCATCTTCTGACACATGAAATTGCAAATAATCTGGAGGACGAACATGATTATTTTTAATGGCAAATAGGTGAAATAACAATGACTTCAAGATTGCTATCATGCTCTTTGTAATGTGACGAAACTGGGACATGAATTTCACCTACAGATATCAGTAGTCTAAATGTGCTTCTAACATAGTTTTAGTGAAAATAACCATTCAGTGGTATTAAATGCTATGAGAAGTGAGGGTCATATGCAAAGAAAAACAGATACCATGTGCCAGAGCATTTACAATTTAATCTCCAACCCTCTGCAGTTAAAGTCTCCATCTTTTCTGAAGCTCTCTGTCACAGTTTGACACTGGCACCATGCCAATGCCCCATGAAAATGCACTGTCCCTGGTGTCTGCTGTGAGATTTTGACCAGGAATAAGAAAACAAGCAGGCTCTTACTTAAAAAGGGAAAAAAAACCCATTTATTAACTAAACTACAAAAACAATAACTAAAATACACACAAAAGAAAAAAAAAACACACAAGGAAAATGAAAACCTTACAAAACATTTCCCTCCTCCTCCCCTCAAATTCCCAATACAATACACCTCCCAAATCACCAACTCCCAGTCCACTCTAACTCTGTACATAATCAATTCTCAATTCATCAAGAGGAGAGGAGTCCTTCTTGTGCCAGGATGACCTCTTCCATTTTCCAGGCGTGGACCAGAGCTGCTTCTAGGGTTGTCTTTTAAGGATATTTTGTCCCATTCCAAAAAGGCACAGTCTCACCTTTGGGACACCTGTCCCCCCCATATTTCACCCCCTAGGGCTGAGGGGCACTAACCACTGAATCTTCTTGGGTCTGGGGCATTTCTCCCCCTGGACTCAGTCTCTGTATCACAAGGAAGCAGGGCTCTGTCCATGGCTATACAAAAAGAGTCCAGCCAAAGCCACTCCAGTCATCTCTCTTCCCACCAAGATTCTTCTCTCGCATCCACGATCTCTCTCACTTGCTCATTTCCTTCTCCCAATCACTCTAACTCCTTTCTGGGAAAGGTTAATGTTCTGTAAGTTTTCATTGTCCAAAAAAGGGGTTAACAACTCCTAAAAGCGGCCGGACTCCTCAGTGCATTCTTCCCCCCCCTTCTTCTCCACAGCCCGGGCATGCGGGCAGCCCATATCAAATTTCAAGGGAACAGTCCAGCCCCAAGCAGCGATTCTCTCTCAGTCTCGCTCTCTCTGTCTCCCAAGGGGGAGGGGGGGGGGGAACTTCCCAGCGGCTCCGGGGGTCTCTTTTGCTACCACCCTTCCACCCTTGGGGGGCCAGGCCTACCACGTGGCTGCCCCTCCCGTGCCCAGCAAGAGCACTGGGTGAGGGAGGCCTCCTCTCTCTCTCCCGCCCAGTCCCAAGAGGAAGTGCCAGTGAGGATAGCCCTGCTTTAGGCTGTGTTCACAGAGGTGTATCCAATGTCTAGTGGTTAGCCCAGGTGGCAATATTCAAATCTGAACACTCATTGGCCTTTCCTTCAACATCCCAGAAATCCTGTTTCTGGGTCAAACCATCACACTCTCTGATTGCTTCGGGACATAAACTAACATAAGACAGTGCTTTTCACTGTTATTTCTCTAAAGCACCTCTGCTGGCAACCAGGTTAGCTGTAACTTAAGTCTCACAAGAAAAAAGAAACCTTTTTGCAAATTTTTCCAGGAGTCACAAGGAAATTCCTGTTGGGCAGTCGCTGGTAAAAACAACCTTCTTGCCAGGTTTCATAGTGCTGGTCATCATAATGCAGAAAATAATAGTGCTAAAAGAGGAAGCAGAATTAGATGGATAGGTGGAGGAAAAACACTTTAAATACTATGTAATGGGAAAAACCACAAGATGTTATGTGCCAAAGAGACAGATGCTCTTTTCAGATGCCAGTGCCCACTCTCACTGCAACACAGAGCAAATGTGTGTTGTTGACAGGGAAACTGATGCTTACAGACAGATACTCCTGTAAATGTAGGGCTGTGGGGAGTGTGGACCCACACATCACAGCACTGAAGTGGGCTACAGCACAGCTAGAGTTGGAGTGAAATGGTAAACCTTATCCCTTTCACTCACCAGACATTTGTTTTGACATCAGTCTCAGATTATGAGTGAGATTGGTAGGCTTTCTTTCCAGCTTTTTTTGCACTTTCTCACTCTTCACTGTGTCACTTCCCTTGTCACTCTCCCTATTGAAAAAAAAGGTAAAAGTTAGACCACTGGCAATCACTCTTTTTAATATGCTGCCGGGACAGAGATGTGTCTAGATCAAGATTTTCAAGCTTGCAGCTAACCACATGGAGAGATAAAATGAGCGTACACAGCACCTGCAGTCATGCACTAAGAGAGACTAATAGAAAAACACTCAGAGCTCAAAACAAAATCCAGTTTCACTGAACAACAATTTACCTCGGGCTTGTTTTCCTATCTTGGGTTAAAAAAAGAAAAGGCTAGGAAAAAAGACATTGTGCCAGGACCTTCATACAGCATATCAGGTTTTTTCATGTCCCATAAGGATCTGTTAGCTTTTGATTTTTCTTTTTCTGAAGGAATGGAGAGATATTTTGGATGCAGTGCTGCAACCAAAATGGGCGTTTAGAATGAAACAAGACATTGTATCTATATGATATGTTTCAAAGGTTAAAGCAAAAATATTTTCAAATATGAAATAAGATTTTAATTGTCATGAAAAATGCCTATCTAGAACCTGCCTACAAATGCCTTCTCAAATACTATCTTAAGCATTGTATTCCCCAGAAATTCCCATTTTAGGTATTTCTGAATATAGCAAATTTAAGGTGCAAGCATGGCCAGAATTCTGTATTGAGCTTGAAGGTGATCTGGAAAATAACCTGCATTATTGTAGAGAGTTTAGTGTAGATAAGCACTGAGGCTGTTGTGGAATGAGCCAAGGAAGAGGCATGCTGTCTGCAAAAAGCACTGAGGAGCTAGACAGATTTACTCCTAGCTGAGTGTTGCACATCATACTAGCTATAAAAATCTTGTGGAATTTATCATGCTTGTGTTCAAATGAACTGTGCAACTTTAACTTCCTAAATTACTCCCCTCACAGTGCCAAACCTATCCTGCTTCTTGGTCCGGTAACAAGGCAGAAAAATTACTACAACAAAACCTAGCTGAAGAACTCCCTTCTTATTCATCTGTTTAGTGCAATTTCTACATTGACTACTTATTTATATCTTCAGATATGAGGAGTGGAGACTAAGAGGATTTGAGGCAGTGTCAGACAATGATATCAGGACTGAATTTCAGAGATTCCTGCTTCTTGAAATACTACAAAAGCCACTCCACAATTTGTTTCTGTTGTTGAGCTTTCTCTCCACCCTGTAATCATAAAAGCCTGCCTTGCAAAGCACGTCAGCTTACTGGTACAGGTGCAGAGGAGAGCATGGCCGAGAGACTGTGATGTGACCTTGGACTTCACACTACTGAGTCCTGAATATGACCACACTTCCTGGATTTATTATGATGTTGTGGTAAGGTAATGCAACACATTAAATAACAGTATGACCTCTTGATGCATTTTGCCTCTGAAGATTTTCTGACACTTTTTTTTTGTGGGCAAGGATGGTCTTAGATCAGTGAGGGTGTGAGGGTTAAAGAGAAACATTTTTGTTTTATTTGAGTGCAACTGTCAAACTGAATGATAGAGCTCAGGTCTAAAACATGAAAAAATTACATCTTTGGGTCTGTGTCTTCAAATTTTTTTTCTCCTGTGTTGCAGCCCATCTTCCTTTTCTGAAAAATGACAGTGGAACAAAATTTGTTTCACTTCATTGATGTTTCTCAGTAGTTTTCCATTAGGAAGCCCAGTGTGTGGAGAGGCTGACTGATGCCATCAGGATCAATACAGATGCAGTTTTAATCTCCTGTGGTTTTGTGTTTCCGGCGCATGAACACGTCTCAGGGTAGACCATTTTGCAGGGCTGCTGCCAATGCTTCTCAGGAGCAGGATTTTTGTGTAGTCCTCCAAAGACAGGGGAGATGAAGCCATTTCCCTACTGAAACTATGAAAAGGGCTGGAATAACCTTTTTGTTTACTAGGGAAAGAGGATTTTTTTTCTCATTCAACTAGGAAATACACAAAAAGCCTGTGTTTCTAGTGATGGTGTCCATGATGCATTAACATGGGAAAAACCTGCCAAAAAATATGAATTTAAAAAGACTTTTGTATAACATTAACAGTTTCATAAGTACTCCAGTAAAAATCTTTATTTTCCTATTGTTCCTAGGCCATTGGTTCTCCATTTTAACATCTCAGCATTTTGCAGCACATGAAGAATTTTTTGATGTTTGCTTCAATATTGTATCCACCCAAATGTAATCTAAGAATTCAGCATCTTCACACATTCCAGTCCACAGAGTTTTCAGTGTCTGAACAGCTTTTTTACATCTCTACACACTCCCCTACTGAGCTGCCCTCTCACTGTGAGCCACAAATCTGCACAGCATCCCTGACTATTTATTAAGCTCTGAGAATGTGTTCACTAACATAAAGATCAACTGAAGGCAATGGCTTCTCTGGAGAGCTTAATAAACATGCATAAAGGAGAAAGACACAGCACTGTGAAGCTGAGGAAAAAGATCAGTTCTCATACTGTATGTACATGTAGCATGATTTTACTTGCTCCCTGCATGTTTTCCTCTCTATTTTTCATAGTTTCCACAGTGGCAGTCATAGGAATAAGGCACACAGCTGTCCACATATGTGCATGTAGAGCTCAAGTTCTTATTTTAAATAGTAAAAACCCTATATATTTGTCATTTGCACAAAAGAGGATTTTTTGTATTAAGAGAACAAGCATATTATTCTCAAAAAATTACTTACTCCCACTCCCAAAATGTACTTGATTTCAGGGGTATTTTTGTTTAACTCAGTTCTTCAGTAATGTGATGATTTTCAATTTGTTTTTCAATTTGATGGATAATTTTTCATTTGTTTTGTAAGATAAATAATATAAATGAAAAAAAAAACCAAAACAAAACAACAAGCCAGCAAAAATTATATAGCTCAGTTCTAGGCAGTGTATCTTAAGGAATACTATTGAAACAAGTATAATCACAGAATGTGCATCCTCTGTTTGCCAGCTTTGCTTTCCCAGGTTCTCCCCAGACTGTAAAGCCCTTGTTTATATCTTCAGGCATTCTTTTCTTCATGAGCTCTCTTTCTGGATTTATGCAAAAAAAAAAAAAAAAAAAAAAAAAAGCAAAATAGACAATATAAGAAAAGAAATTATACTGGTAATCCAGTAAGGAGCATGCCTACACATCATATCTATCTATCTATCTATCTATCTATCTATCTATCTATCTATCTATCTATGCTAGGACAGACAGTGAGAAGAGTAAAATTATGAAAGACCATATGAGGGCATGCATTCTCAAAGCACATGAAGACAGTAAATATATAGGGACATTTTTTATTGAGCTTCAGGGTGTGCTCAAAGGGTAGAATCAAACTTTCCATGATAAGGAGCCAGCAAAGTCTGGGTAATGAAATATTCTCTTTCAAGGTTAACGGTGGACTCTCCCAAGGCTTTGCATGCCTTCTGAGGGAAGAGTTCAAGACAGCATTTCCAAACACAGCTTGACCTGTTTTCTGTCTGATGTTGAAGAGTGCATGTGGGAGCTCAGAAGTCCCATTCTTTAGAAACTGCTCGTAAAAAACTATTTGATGCCCTAGCACCAATCCTGCCATAGGCAACATTATTCTTATCTAATAAATAGACTGATTGTGGTTGAATAAAGTTGACTGAAGACAAATTGGAAAATCTAATGGGACAACTGTTTCCAGGAGCTTGAGTTCTCTTCATGTGGTCCTGATGAGTTTAGATAGCCCCAGAATTGTAATGACAGATTTTGTGAGTGGGTGTGTGTGAGAGAGCCTGGGGTGGAGCAGGATTGATCTTAAGAGCCTACAGGTTTAGAGAGCTTAATTCACAGAGCTGGCTATACAAACAATGATGTCTAATTAATGTTTTATATGTCTTATGAAATTTGAATACTCCCCTGGAAAATGCAAGGGGCCCTTATTAGGGCGAGATATGGGAAAGTGACACATCACTGCTATTTGCTTCCCACTTCATATGCCAAAACAAATCTGACTCCAAGCCATTTTGATTTCTTTTACCTGTTCACTCCTTTATGCTCACCTGGAGTGTGAATTGTAATACAATTGTAATGGGAACAGACAAACATCAGCACTTGTGCTTTTCTGATTTTTCATTACATGACTGTAGCTTCATTTCATGTAGCAAATGATATTGACTGGGTTTGCTTTTCTTTGCAAATTGAGTATTAATGGTGACTTTCTTTCTTAATGTCTGACTTATGATTTCATGGTTTCAACAAGCTAATGCATTTATAAAAGAGTACAAACTGAACACTTCAGTGCAAATTATGTATTTACTGTAGTTCATCTTTTTGTTTGCATGTTGTTAACAGCATGCAGATGGGTTAGAATGCATCTTTTGTTCACTATTTAAAATTTTTGAACCAATTTTGTAATAATGAAAAAGTATGTATTTGACACGTAAAATGTGTGATTGTTTATCTTTGTCATGAGGTGCTGTTTCTCTTTTGTGATTTTGTAATTTAACTTTTCCAGGCAAGAGGGGAGAATGGTCAGAGGAACGTTTTTAATAAAAAACTTCACGTTAGCACATTCACTGTGACGTAGCAATGAAGGAAATTGCTTCCTGATTTTACCAAAGAATAAGCGATAGCTGGACACAGCAACAAATAATCTTTTTTTCTCTACAATTTCTCAATTTTGTTTTTGTTCTACGTACATTATTCAAATCCTGGTGCAAAACCTTTTCACATCGATCTGTTCCATAAAGGATCTTGTTATTGTATATATGTATTCCTTTACATTAAGGAGCTGGGAATTGTTTTTGGTGTTGTTTGGTTTTGGTTGTTTGGTTTGTTGCCTTTTTTATTTTTTTTTTTATGACTGATGTAACAAACAAATTGTTTGGTGAAATGGCTTGCATGTACCTTGAGGGTACCTCAGTTATACATCTTCAATGTGGACAGAAGGAAAAATGTCCATTAGAATGGGTATAGCTGTAAATGCTTACTTAAAACCCCTCACAACATATCATCTTTTATGCAGTTGTTATAACTTACAAGGAATCTCATTCTTGTCATTTCAGTTCTCAGTTTTATCATCTCAGTTCTTATAATTTGCCATAAATTCAGTTTTGGTCATGAGTTGAATGTAGTCTAAATATCTGTATATATTTTGTAAACACCTGTTAACATTCACAGGTGTAAATTCATTACAAAATGCTTGTATTGTTCTGTGCTTGCATAGATAAATAGATAATACTGTGAAGCCCCTTAACAGAGGTAAACATCAAGTACAGATGCAGCAGCACAGTAAAGCATCAGAATAAAAATTATGATACACAGAAGAAACTGTGAACTGAATATATGCAGAAACACAATTATAGTCTTTATTCTGGATTCTTGAGGTTCTGCTTATGTCAGGGAGGAAAAGCAGCAGAACTTTTAGTACCTCCCATTTGTCATGCTTCCCTCTGAGGTGTGTTGCAAAAACACAGTGCATCTTAATTGCACCATAAAAAGGGAATTATTTATAAAAGGGAAAGCTAGACCCTATGGACTGTGAGCCATTCACATCCAAACTATAAAACAAACCAAATTAATCTAACAATTCCAAAGGGAGCTATATATTTTAACCAAAGTAGGGGAAGAAAAGAAGCCCACAACTGTTTGATATAAAATGCGCAGCACCATGTTAAGCAAATGGTTTGCTACTGAATAGTAGTTTCTAATTTATGAGGCAATGAATGAGTGGCAATTAGACATAAAATTCAATATTTATATTTTGCTAGAATCGGAGTATAAATTGGTATCATTATATGTTTCATTATTTTCTACAGGCTCATTCAGAAAAAATAGCAATCTACCTCTTCTATTCTAAAATACTATAGAAGTGGTCCCAAGTTTCTGCTGGGATCAAAAGAAATAGACAACCAACAATATTCAGAGATGTGAGGTATCTTTTTATTTTTGCTTTTATAAAAAGCTATTTTCTGCCAAATTCCCACTATGAAGAGATGATCTTAGCTACCTCAGTTTACAGTGCAGTTTACTAGCCTCTGAGAAGTCATGCCTGACTGACAAAAGTCAGGGGGGACAATTAATAGGCCTAATTAATTTTACTTCTTTTTTGCTTTCAGTAACACCCCAGGAGGAAGCAGGGATCATTTATCCCAGCTAAACTTCCTTGCTCTCACTATAAGTGCACAGCCATCATTTACTGTCTGTAACCCTATAACTAGGTAGGAGGCAGGGTGTAACTCTGCCACCCATCTGTAGAGGGACAGTGGTGGCAGGCAGCAGAATTTTGCCAGTTTCTGCTCAGCTGCTCTCCTGTGAATGGCAGAAAACTCCTCCAGCAGAAGAGAGAGGAACTGGGGCAGAAGGAACTTGGGTAAAAGGCTTGTGAGGGGGAAGAAGCAGCTTTTGCTCTTTTGCCTCCCACAGGGTAAGCCTTACACGAAATGGAATTGGACCAACTGTCCAGTCCCGGCCATAACTGCTGGCTCTTGATTCTGAGTTTCAAATGGTTTTCTTCTTTTTCTATCATAATTTAAATAAACATCTTCTCTGGCAATGTTTTGTCAGGAGAATACCTTAGGTCTCATTTTTTACCAGACACAGCTTTAGCTAAAAATTGCAGAAAACAAGCATCCCTCACCTGGAATAAGAATAATATCTGCTTTACTTTATGATATATTCCTGGAATCACAGGTAGGCTAAGGCCGGAGGGGAATTCTGGAGGTCATCTGGCCCCTGCTCAAGCGCATGTTTATCATAAGACAGAGTCTAATGGCCAGAGAAACAAGAATCCTTTTGCCAGCTCCACAGCCAATGGCTGATATGCATTATCAGAGGCCTCCATGCTGGCAGGGGGGAAGAGAACCCTGGATCACCATGTCCTTGACTGCCACTGCCCCAGAGCTCCCTTTGGACGCTCTCCAGCTTCCCCTGCACTGTCATTGGTGTCTGCACTTAAGAACATCATGGAGTAGTAGTCAGGGGCTCAGGCAAGCTCTGGCTGTCCCCCTAGAGCCCAGACCCAGGTCCCCAGCAGGCTGTGAACTTCTGCAGCCCCAGGCCAGGCTGGCAGTGGTGCCCCTGTCCCCTGGTGCAGGGACTCGCCCGCTGCTGCCCGTGGGGGCTCAGGGAGGGCAGGGTCACTGGCCCAAACCTCACCCGAAAGCACGGCCAGCTTCCTCAGCCTCGAGGGCAGTGCACCCGTGCATCCTCTGCGCTGGCAGGGACAGCTGCTCCAGCACCTGCTGGGCAGAATGCCCCTGTGGCACATCGCTACCGTGCCCAAGAACATGGAGGCTTGTTGAACTCAGAGAAGGACCCCTTCTTTGATCCAAGCTGCTCACTTTGCTTGCTGTGATCTGAGCCTGACCCTTATTAAAGCTTCTCCACAGCCCCAGCTAAAAGTGGGCCTGACCCTCCCTGATTGTGGAGTGCCTGCAACAAAGGCTCCTAGTGCCCTTGGCCGAGGGCAGCTAGCTGAGGTTTGAGGCTCCATTTCCTGTATCTACTAGCTCAGACTGAGAGCTGTCTCATTAGGTGGGCATTCTTATTTGTTTAGGGCTTTTAAATCTCATTAAAGGCAAAAGTTCTTCAAATTATAGTACTGTTATAGATGGGATCTCTGTGGTACTGATTAGTCTCCTTCCTGAAACCCTCAGAAGACTAATTGCTGCTCACTGCTCTCTGTATGTTCTTCCATGTGTTCACCCCAGATGGCCAATTGATCTAATTTGATGTCTGAGGCAGCCATAGCTTCTCGTGGCCTGGCAGATACTAATGTTTCACAGTAGCACGATTACAGATCCCTCTTTTCTGGATTGCATTTCAGCTCCAGGCGAAGTCAGACAGATTCTGCTGCCCAGCCCAAGGCACTGACTGATGTGTGCAGCCACTGACAGCGGGTGCTTTGTCTGCAGGGAGGGGGAAACCATGCTGCTTTTCATTGATGCTACTCTTCCTCATTGTGAGAAGAAAGGATTCTGATATTTTGATAAACATTTGGATTTAAAAACCTGCTACTTGTGATTGAAGTCTTGGTTTTGATTATACAAGTTTTACATCAGCTTTAAAGTTATAGAGGGTTATTTATGATGAGTCCCAGCTGAGGGCTAATGACATTAAAGGATTTTGGTTCTTGGTTTTTCTAAAGACTCTCAGATTAGGTAAAATATTTAAATAAAACTTCACAGATGTTGCTCTTTAAAAAGGAAAGCCAGTTATCTATTTGTAGAAACATCAATTAGAACTAATTTTGTATATAACCCACTGTATAAAAACCCTTGCTTTTTTTTCTGCAAAGTGTATTTCTTCCAGAGACCAAATTTTCCCCAAAATGCTGCTACAGGTGATGTTCGTATCTTTTATCTTTAATAGCGGCTTCAAGTGGCAACTGCATTGGACAGAATCCAAATGTCCTTTGAAACAGATTAAAGTTTAATTGTAGAGGGAAGAATAGAATTAATAAATGCCCAGCTGTGTTTCTTGATCTCTTTTCTGGCTTGTAAGTTAGAAGAAGATAAAAAGAGGCAATCACTCTTTAAACATATAATTAATTTAAATATTGGAATAACTTAGAATTCATGAATGCATCTCTGTTTTATCTCCTCATTTTACATCTTTATTTATCTTATTAAAAATTGTGTACAGTCTGTTGATTTCATCTATGTCCAGTGTGTTGCTGAAAAGGAAAGAAAACAATTTTAGTTTTGCCATTAGTAAAACAAATACACTGAAATGTATTTGTATTTGTATGCTGGCTTTTACTTTTGTGGACAAAGACATTTTGATTTTTAAGGAAAATATCAGTGACTAATGATATCTGGCCTCTTTGATTTACACTGGTGATGATGTCTTCATTAGTCAGAACAAATGATAAATCTCCCCTTGCTGCAGCATATTGTTGTGCTTTCTCATCCAGCCATTTTAATTTTCAGGTTGACAACCAGTCAGAAAGAATCCATTATGGATGATCAAAGCTCATTTGAGATAGTCTTTGCCTCTAAAACGATGAGCTGAACTTGTCAGATGTGAGAGCAAAGGTATTTGTGCTGTAACCTGATGGCTGGGGTGCTGCCTGGGGCTCACTCTGCATGCTGACCTGTACCTGGGTCTTCCCTGTGCTGCTGACATCAACCTCTTTATCCACTTTGCCAAGGCAAGACAGAGATCCAGGGAGAGCCTGTCCTACACGCCATGGATTGGTGAGAGGAGGGTTTACCTCAGCATGGAGAGTTACTGTGACTGAGCACCATTCCCATTTAGCATTTCAGTCGTGCCAAGGCAGGGTACATGAAACACTTTTATTCTTGGGCATATACACAGCCTCTGTCATTTTCCTTGGCTTGGTCTGGGAAAAAAGCTTCTCACTGCCTCCATGCCAGTGTGCCCTGGACTTGAAATTTTTAGAGATTAATCAGTATCAATAATTACCAAGGAATTCCTCTGTGATTTAAGGTTTGCTAGTTTCACAGTGAAACTTTTCAGATACAGGCTGTAAGTAGTACTTTGCAAATTTAATTGTTTCTGAATTTTATGACAAGGATCACAGCAACTCTACCAAGACAAGAATTAGAGTAGGTGCTACAGTGAGGAGGTAGAGGCTCTACAACTACTCCATGAAATAAAGATGCTAATTCATGGGTCTGACCTGGGGTTTTGAGTAGCCTGGGTCTCCCCACACAATCGGCATGTGGGTTGCCAACCAGTCTCACCTTGCAGTAATGTGAGAAAATCTGTTACCTTCAGCTGAGGCATTTGAAAACACAAAATATAAAAACTCCCTGTCAGTATGAATCTCATATATGTGCATAAACATACATATGTGTGTGCATTTATGTGTGTATATATATATAAAATACACATACATATATCTGTATGCATTTCCCTTAGAAAAAAGATATCCTCCTGGTGGCCTGTTAGTTAGGTCACGCAGCTCAAATAAAAAGACAACTTCAAGTCCTAGTCCTGAACCAGACAGGTTGTCCACAAGGTAATGATTTTACATTTCTGCAATTTCACAGTTTTCCTCCCAGTGTAAGAACCAGACCAGGTCATTCAGGAAGATGTGGAGGCTTCTGTGCACAGCCTGCATGCAGAGTTAACACTGCTCTCCTCTCAATACTGCAATATTTCCCTTGTTAGTTCTGCCTCTCTACATGGAAAGAAACAATACTGTTTTCTTTTAAACTGTACACTTGGAGCTATGTTTTAAACATTACAGTATCTCACAATATCCTTAGAAAAGGATTTAAGGATATTGCTTTTTTCATAAAACAAATTTAATTTCTTTTTGTTTATAAGACAATACTACATGTCCTTTTCTAACAAGAACAGTGTGATTCCTGGGAAAAAGGTAATTTGAAATCTTTTGCTAGCAGGCTGGTTATGATTTTTCTTGTTTGCACTGTTTTGTGGTCCAAAGTTTTAACAGTATTTTTCTCTTTGTGGAATTATTTGCAAAATTTTTCTTGTAGCTTACACACTTCAACTGATTCTGGCAAGAAGAATCCTAGAAAATTGTATTAATTTCCTCATGGCAATTCCCCCAGTCTCAGAATGAGGTGTTCCTCACTACAGGTCTCCATGTAAAAAAATGCAAACAAACAAAATGAAAAGATGAATTCTCACTTTACAATACCAGTTTTATATTTTCTTAAAGTGTAATCTTTAGTGATGCCAATGGGAAAAAAAAGAATGCCAGTCAGGTTGTTGTTTTAAGATTTTATTTTGTCTTCACTAAGAGAATAAATATTCTGTATTTACCTCTATCCATCTGCTTTTGGTTTAGGCACTCTGGTTTTCCTGTTTCTCACTTTCTGAACAGGCTTTTAGTATGAGCTTGTTAAGTGTAGGCAGAAATAAATGGCTGATTTGTAAGGAAAATGCTATCCTACAACTTAATCTGTTATTCCAACAACAACAAAAATTCTTCCTCTCTTACACTGCCAAATCTGTAAAGCCTTATAGCAGAATGGCCTGTTACAGAAAGGTTTGTGAATTGAGCAGTGTGGAAAACCATCTTCTAACACTAGCAAACCCCACAGTAATGTTTTGTTTGTGCAATAGTAATGACTTAATGCAGCAATTGCACTAAGCTGCTCTGGTGGATTCAGCAAGTTCTGGAGTTTTCAATCTTCAACCAAGAGTTTTGCAATCCCTGTGAGTTAAATGGTTCAAAAATAAAGATCCTTGATAATGTCTGTGCATTAACAACACACGCTCCATCCCAGCATTATGTGTATGCAACAGAAGGTGGTGTGGCAGGGGAAGGCTGGACAAAAATCTTGATTTTTTTCTCTGGAAAGTTTGGCAAAGCTAAAGGATAAAATGATGTTTGACAAAAATCTGACTTTTCTGTGAAACCAAATCTTATTTTTATAATGTTTTTGGCCTTTCATTAAATGAAAGCACTTTTCTGTACCACTCTCTGTCGTTGTGATGGACAGCTGGACAAGAGCTCTTACATGGCCAGGTGGCACCACAAGAGGTATGCACTGTCAGTCTTCTCCTACAGAAACAGCTGGGCCATACCATAAATGAATGGTTATTTGTACAGCAGTTCCGTGCAAACCTTTTGGGGTGGTGGAAGTTAGTCAACCTGTTGAAGAAATAAATCAGAAATAAAATATGTGGGTGAACAGTGGACAGTGGGAATCCTCAGTGAAGACTTGTTGCAAGGCTGAACTGTGATCTCGAAGTAGTGGTGGCATGCTTACATAAATGCAGTTATCCTTGTCCCAGAGCCTTGATAGAAAATAGAAAAGAAATTCAGTGGGGATCCAGTTTTCTCTGTTTCAAAACTGTGTGACTTTGGGCTGTTATATGAAAATTGAAAAGATCAGACATTTAAAATGCTGCTGAACAAAATTTGTAGAGCCTTTCAACTGTAAATAATAAGTGGAACTTCATTTACTTATTTAAGGTCAGAGGTAATCAGAACAAAAGAACAAATTGTATATACAGGACAAAAATGTGCTAACATGCCTGTTTTTGTGAAAAGAGATTAATTCCTTGAATTACCACATGGAGCAGAGTCAGTCAACGTACACGAATTTGGAAGGGGGGGGGGCGGTGGTGGTGGTCCTTCAAAAGCAAAAAATAAAAACTTGTGGAGACTCTTCATGGCAAGTCCATTATTATCTCTGTGAAAAGAATTAACATTTGGTGATATTCAACTAATATTTCACAGGAAAGCAAATCTGAAGGATTCACAGCCCTTTCTTGTTCACATTCATGGGAGGATATTTCTAGTAAATGCTTCCAAAAAAAATTAACTTTGAAAACTTACAAAGAAAATGGAATAAGATTTTCTTCTAAGGTTCCTCAGAGTTTGATCACGCTGTGACTAATCTGCTATTAATCCATGGATTGCTAAAGATTTCACTAGTTTCCTATTTTTTTATTGCAATATTTTGTATATAATTGTACAAATTACATGTAATTTTCTTTCTGTGTCTGGGCTCTCTGTCTATACTGATAATACCAAAATGGTTTTTCTGTGGCAAAAACTTAACAGGGAAGATTGTGCAATCTCAATGTCTTTGTACAGAATTTATTTCTTAGATTTTCACTGCCTGTGACAAACTCAGCCCTGCTTGCACAATTTCAGGGACTCTCAATTGTTCTAAAATGCATTACAAGATGGCATACTTCAGTGTGTCTAATTTCTTATATATGTTCTTGTATATTCCCACCTGGTGATCTGTGAGCTTCTTAAGGCTTGTTGAGTCTCCTAAAATAGAAATAATGCTGCTACTGACACTCCAGGCCCCATCCTAGTCATTTATGGAATATGATATTTCAGAAATTAATGCATTTCTGTTGTATAAATGTGTATGAACCGTAGAAAGATTATGGAATCTGCCATTACTGTGTTACTTTACTACTTAAAAATGCTGATGGGGTATTTGAACCCCCTTGTGCCCAGCATTTTGCAACTTCAGATACAATACTGATTTTCCACAAAGCCACATTCTAGGTGCGCTTCACTCTTAGGCAGAAGGCATTCATATAAATAATCTTATCTGATATTACTAGCCCTAACATCGTCATTTTGCCCAAGTCACAAAGTTCTCATTACAGCTGATTGATCTGAGAAATTCCTTCCCTGTAATTCACATGGGTCCTTTGAAAGTATGCTTTTCAAAATCTTTGGTTTGAATGGTGAATAAAGGAAGCTGAAATAGTCATCCTTTTCATTAAAGATCTCATTGTTTAAGATGATGCAGGTAAAGGAAAGCTGAAGGCCTGGACTCAGATTGTAGCACTTCATAAAAGAGGTGAAGAGTAAAGTGCTTTACCTTGTCAGCAAGGACCTGGTTTTTTAAAGCCCCTGGAGGTGCCATTGTGTACATTAAATAACTGCTTCTTTAACACCTGAATATTTTTTCAGCACCAAAAACCCACTCAAAAAAAGTCTGTTTTGTAAGTGGCTGCTAAACCTGTATTCTAACTTGTATGTTTTTTTCTTTCTGAAGAACTGTGCTAAGAGAGTTTGCGTAATAATAAATTGCTTTCTTATTTTTATCAGGCCTCTCTACAGGAACTAATAATAGTAGTAACAGCTCATCTTGTCCTTTTGCAAAGAATAGGAAAAAACTCAGAATTTCTTGTTCAGTACACTGTGCACTGTCAAGCACTTTGCTAAAAACAACCCATTTTTTTAAAGAGATATTGTTGCTTCTGACAGTAGCATAAACCTAGAGCAACTGTAATAACTGGAATTGCTGAAATGGTTTCTTGTGGAAAAAAAATCCATCCAAAATGTTTTGGCCTGATTTCTTCAATGTGTTTGTGGAAAACATTCCAGTGAGTTGTAATGTTTTCTGTTTTGATTTTACTTCTACATATTGTATTATGAGATGCTGAAGTCTGTATATTTCAACTTAATTGAAACATTTTCAGATTTGTTGATGAAGAAACAATAACAAATTTTAAAAACGGTGCATGATAGACTGTACCTGTGGCTAAAGTGTTCTGTGCTCTTTGTGACTCAAATTTCTGTGAACAGCCCTGCACTGAAAGCTTTGGATGGTGCTTCTGTCCTTGTTATCTGTAAATCAGCTTCACATTCCCTCCTTTCACTCAACACTGCTTTGATCATAGCTGTTAAAACAACAGTTCTGACCTGCCCTAATTTTCTAAGTAACTTGAGTAGCTGGTCTCATTGCTGCCTCTAATGCTGTTAGAGAGAGGGAACCTCTGCAGCACCAGGGCTTTGCCTTCCTGTCATTCACAGGTGTTACTATGGCTGTGAAAATCTACTTGAGTTATTTTTAAATCAGTTATGTTGGGCACAGTTAGAAGGCAAGTTTGTTAAACAGGGCAGGGTCTGTGGACATCCCAGAGCATGGTGTTAAAGCAATTAACTTCCAGCAAAGTTCCTTAGCTTAGGTTGGCAGTGTATATCTCAGCAAGGCAGACTGGCCTGGCCAGGTCTGTGCTGAGGCAAGACACAGGTTTCTGGTCTGGTTTATGTGAGCTGATGAGGAGGGGGTGTGCAGGAAAAAACAGTTAGGTTTTTCCGACCTGCTTTTGTGCTATATCAGCAATGTTTGCCTAGCATGTGGGTTTAAATGGGTAAAATAGCTAATTTCTGTTGAGATGAGTGAAATTGAGTGAAATACAAAACCCTGTAAACTAAAGAAGTTCAGTATAACTAATTTTTTTACCTTGTTGACTCTGAAAGTTATAAGGGCAAACCACATCCTTGTGAGATGAATCCAAATTTTGAATTTTTAGAATTTTGTTTCCTTTTGCCCAGCCATAAAAATGATTTCTCTAGTCAGAGATATACATTTTATGAGCAATATATTTTCTACACAAATATACTTGCAGGAAAGCTTCCTGTATTGAAGAAAAATGTTTTCTATATTCAGGCACATTATTTTCTTCTAAACTGAAAAGATGTCTGCAAAAATATACGTTTCAGTATTTAATTTGTTCAATATTTAATTTTTATTTTTTTTCCAGTATTTAATTTATATTCATCCATCTTTCAACACCCTTCCTTTCTTTTGGAAAATTTAATTAGAACTTTTTCTAGTTTTACTGCATTTTTTGTATTTTATTTAAACTCCAAAACTATTCTAGGGAGGATTAGGTGAATTGATGAATTTTGTGAGTCAGTTTGCTAGAGCTTGACTTGGCCAGATGAGTTGCAAATAATTTTTTTACAAGTAAAATCCTTTTATATGAATCCTTCTTGTTTTCAGTTCTTTTTATTTCTTCCTCTCTAAATTCTTCTCTGTAAACCAGAAACCTTGGGACAGATCAACTTGTGTCTAGTTGATCTCAGTTCTTCCATAACCTAGATATACACTTCTAACTCAAATTCTACTGTGCAGATTAGACATGCAGTTTTCTCCTCTCTGAGGCATAGTGAGGGTATATTCCATGTGTCTCCAAAACATCTGCCATAGTTGTAGGCATATAAATTTTGAAAACAAAGGAGAGTAAAAGAGCGCCTACACAATGTAGGTTTGGGATTACCTTTTGTAGAGATAATGAGTTCCATTGATTCCTGACGAAATGAGCCCAGGCAGTAAAGGCACCTCCCTGTCTTCTACAGATGCTACTGTAGAGGTGAGCTCAGTGACAACCACTGCCAGAAATTCAGGTGAGAGTACAAACACACTAGTTCATCACTGATCGTTCTCCCTGGCAAACTTACAGTGCATTACCTAATTACCCACTTTATGTCCTACCAGGACTGTGTAAGCCCACAGTTAAAAACCAAATAAAAACTCAACCAGCTTCTATGTACAGATAATAATTATAGGATAATCACTCATATATTATCTTGCAATAATAATATGAGCTCTACTTTCCCTTCAATCTTTTGATTGTTGCCTTGTGGAAGCATGTACAAACCTCAGTTATCAGCCATTCACTCTGAGCAAGATATAACAACGTCATTGCCTTAAAATTGTTAGTTTACAGCTGACAGGTTTTATGACAGCTAACCACAGTTTAATACAACATTGTATTCAGGAAAATATACAAAGTTATAAAGTTATTCAGCATTTGATTTCCGTGTTGTTGGAAGATCAGTCAGACTTTTTTTACTTTTTTTTAATGTGAGGATCAGCATTAAATTCTTAAAATTTGGTGATCTTTGACTGAAACGGTTGGTTTAAAGACTTATACGTATTTCATCAGTAAGGACACTGTACAGTTTAAAAGATGTTTCACACCATCCAGACTATACACAACAAAAGAAAAAAATGCAAATTCTGGGTGAATTCCATGTGTGTTAGAAAAAGAAATAATTTCATGATGGTGTAAATCACATTATATGAAGGGCAAAGAGTAAATTAATTATTATTTTATACCTAAGTAAGAGGAAATACTGAATGACCTGTCAGAACATGTTGCTTGTCAAAGTTTTTCACAGCTTCAGGCACTCAAAACCTCCTTCAAAACTGCAGTGCCAAGGCATATGCTTTTGATATGTCATCTAGCAAGTTTCATGTTCCAAGCTGGCCAGTTGATATTAGTTCCATAGTTGAAATATTGCTATGAACTATGAAATATTTATCTGAAAATTTTAAACGAAGCACACTGGTTGCTGACTGTATTTCCAATATCAGATCACAAGGGCCAGAAACCATTGATAGTTTCTAGAAAATGAATTGTTTATGAAGTATGATGCAAATTATAAGGTGCTAAAATTATGCTAAAGCCAAAACCAAATGAAAAATTTGTATTGAGGAGTAAATGAATAATTGTTTTACTGGGCAGAGAGCAATCTCTAAAAACCTCAAGCCCACATTTCAATAGACCAAATCTTTTGTGGTAAAGAGCAAAGTAAGTAGATAAAGATGACACATTTTTCAGTCATCAGGATAGTGCTGATATACTCATGTGTGAAAAATGAATTAAAACCTCTGTCCATACCTCAATACAGACAAAAGGGAATAATTTTCTAAGATTATTTTGGTGACGTGTTTATGAGTTCTTTCTGAGATACCTTGCTATTTTATAAGTCAACTTCAGTAAAAGGAGTTATTTCCGAAATTAATTTGGCCTCTTGTTCTTTCAGACTGTTACTGAAGCATAAAATAAGGTAGAAACTAGAGATGCAGAATTGCTTCCTAAAACCCAAACATTAAACTTGTGCACACAGATTGTGGGAAGGTTTTGTAAGGAGTGGGATTTCACCAGCCATGTTGAAAACTTGATTTAGCTGGTAGGAAAAAGCCCTAAGAAGAATGGGCCAAATTTTCCAATGAGCTTTGGATCTTTAGTCTACGGGATGGAGCAAGATGAGTCAAATACTAGAAATATAGTCTTACCAGGGAGATTATTAAAAATAGTGCCTTTCTGAAAAAAATTGTTAGCAAGCAGAAGAAATAGTCATCTCTGAAAATTGAAAACTTTACTTCATTTTAATTTATATCTGACACAGATTAATTAATTAGTTTTTGCACTAGAACACAAAGACATGAAGATTAATTAGCTAATGAAATTGATAATGTTTATAATAGCTGACAAAAAAAAACCGCTCTAATTGGAAATAAAGCAGTATGTCTTGGTTTAATTTCTAGGCCTATTGTTATATTATCAAAAAATCGAATCTAGGATACAACAGATTTTTAAATTTATGAAGAAATTAGCCTTTTCAGAGATATCCTAAAAAGATGCTGAATCCGAAACACTTGAAACAAGTAAGCATAGAAAAAATAAATTGGCTTAATTTAGATTCTCAAGAGCATCTTACCTTGCTTTAGATGCTGTCCTACAAAAACAAACATCCACTTCCATCATGTGAAAACTTCCACTTTCCAGTCGAATTCATTAGCAAATGAGTGGATGTCAAAATAAATATCTGCAAAATTCAGAACAGCAACTGAAAGAGCAAATTTTCTCTGTCAAATATGTTCAGAAATGTATGCTATTTGATCAAATTCCTAATAACAACCAAGAACAGGTAGCATCAGCTTGACAAGTTTGCAGTTAAAATACATTTGAGGAAGATTATGTTTTTTTCTGCAGCCCAACAAGTTTTAAATGGTTCTCCAATAGATGTTTAATTTTTTTTTATCACACCCAACTCAAAAGAAGTTGCCATTATAAAAATGTTTTACTTTATGTCTACAAATATATTCTATAAATATAGAATTGGAGATATAATGGCTGCTTATTCAGAGAAACATTTGTTCAATTTCTTCCTTTTAATGTTTTATCATGACTGAAAGTCTTATCTGACATAATTTTTAATCAAAAGTCAATGGAGAGTGAATGAGGGTGTGTTTAAGATTGGATTCTGGATGTTCTGCTGAAGCAGAGAGCACTTTGCAAAATGAACACATCATGCACACACCTTCTGCAAGTCCACCAAAATGTGTGACTATATCATGGATGTGTTTTATCTTCTGTCTGTGGTGACAAGAATATTTTGGGGCAACCACGGTGATGGATTCTCCTTCCTTTGTGACTACTCTAATGACAGTTTTAAGACACCATTTAAAAAAAACCAATTTAAAGCTAGGATGTACTAGCAGCACATTGGTCCAGTGTGGTTGAACAGGGTGTTAGAACACAGAAAGTTCTTGTGCTGTTTATTAGCTTAACTACCATGACATGGTCCCTTTCCTTATGTGATTTTGACAGACACTTCTATTTCTCTCCTGGCTCTGCCAGCACAAACGTAAGGTTTGTATTAACAAAGCATCTCAAATGTGATTTTCTCACAATTGTAGCCTTTATCACAAGACTTCCATGATTCGGAGCTGCATTGGGATCAAATCTAGAAATAGAACATTCTTGTTTTGGTCTTGAACAAAAGCTTTCCAAACTCTTCATGTGCATTTCAGTTGGATTTGAGTCCCCAGTACCTCCTGAACAAACGTAGAACCCTTCATGCTGTGTCACTGACACAGACATTGCTCTGAGTAACAAATATTTAACAAGGTGCTTTACCCTTCAGTTTTCTTCCTCAGGCTGAATTTGAAAATCATGCAGATAAACATGAATGAAAGAATGAATTTGCATGCTGAAACTAGGTCTTTTTTGAGGCATTTCCAATGAAATGCTAAATTATATATGTTTTCCTTTTCCTTTCTCTTTCCTTCTATTAAAATGCAACCCTGAAATCTACTGAAGAGATACCTCAATACACAAACACACTTCTTTGTTCCTGAGACAGATGAAAGTTTATCCCAGGCAATGACCATTGAATGAAGTATGACAAGAATACCAACCCTTTTCACTCCATGATCAAGTTACTTTTGGTCTTTCATCATGGAAGGGATGGGAAGAAACTCTTCACTCACTGTAAACCTATGATAAAACTGTACCCAGAGCTCTTCTTTTTTTACATTTCAATCCATTTCTTTCTATTCCTAAATTGCCACTTACTTACTGTATGGTCTCCAGGAAATCAGCTCTTTCCTCTTTCTCTCTTCCAATTTCTCACATGCATGCTAAGATGTCCCTTCCTGTACTGCGATCTACTGATAAAAAATGTTACACTGACCAATATCTTTACAGTTACTATAACCTATCTGAACATACAAATTTTCTACAGAAACACAAATAAAAAAAAATACAAAACCAAGTCCCTTATCAGCTAATCATAGTATCTAGAGATGCTTATAATATTGTCCTGGCAAAACTGATTTGAATGGCACTATCCCAGATAGGTATTTGTTATGGTTGCATTTGCCTGTGAAAGCTTAGCTTAAATTAAACCCTTTTCCTTTTATACTGTCACTGGATCATAAATTCTTTTGCGGGGGTAATAGAGAGTATGCACTAAGTTATTATAGGAATGAAACTTGTGTCTTGGTTAAATTACATTACTTGAAAATAAAAAAAAATCAGTTCAGGCTGGGGAGTTTGAATGTATTTTGTATCAAAATTTTCTGTATCAAGTTCATGTTATGACACACTGGAAACCTATTTTGGGTCTGCTGTCTTGTGACATGGTTAAAACATCCTCCTGTAACTTGTAAATTTACATTTGTCATCATCACAAAATCAATACACATTAAAACACATCTAGTGTTACATAGCCACTAGGGTCCCCTGGCTAAAATGACATCAGTAGCAGAGTTCAGGTCTGTCAGATTTCCTTTCTGTACTGTGATTTGGCTTCTAAATTATAAAATACTCTGACAAGTAAAATTTTCATTCAGTTCTGTAAGTTCTAGAAATTGTCAGAGTTTTCTCAAAAAATTAAATAAGTAATGTGTATCAGTGCTTTATAGAGCAGTGTAATGTCTCCAAGAGCTATCGAAACACATTTGAGTAACAACTATATTTTTGATAGAGAACAGAAAAATATACAGCTCCTGCAATATCATTGAACCAAAATGCATGCTTCAAAACAGAAAGTGCAGCAGATTAATTTCAAAGGTGTGTTTTTATCTTAGCAGCAAATAGCCTATAAGTCTATATCAGACATTTATAAATGTATTGAAATTGGGTCAGTGCTAAACTGTAGATCACAGTGCTTGAGCAGCTTTGACTCTGACTGGTAGCAGAGAGAAAAAGAACAGGATGAGAGCTGAAGATATAGTGTGCCTTGTAACTTCAGTGGGTAGCATAGCAACTGGAGAAATGCTGGAGAAATATCCCCTTGTGGACTTCATAGAACTGGAAATATATTTAGTCTGCAACACAGCTTTTATGCCCAGCTTGCAAAATTTTTCAATTTGGTGTGGCTCCAGGTTAAAAAACATACCAGCTGAAAAATGTGAATTGGAATCATTTGCCATCAGTTCTTAATGTAATGACTGATTTCCCACTCTGTATTCAGCAAGCTGCAGGCAATGGGTTTGAAGTGAATCCAGGTGGAAGTAAGCCAGACATGTTAAATTTAAGACCTCTATTTCACAACTCCCTACAGAAATTGAGCAAATAATGTAGCTGAAGTGCTTTCTACACACTGTGTAACCCAACTCTTTTGGCATTCTGATTAATTCCTCGCCCTTTTCTGCTGTACACACTGCTGAAAAGTACACTAAGAGGAGGGAGTTGTAATAGGATCTATCAAACATTAGATGTAAAATGTTCTTGCATTATTTTTAAATTTAGATACAAACAGCAGGAAAAGACAGAAGTACATATAAGTACTGCGGTAAGTAGTCAGGCTTTTCAATTTAATTGTTATTTTCACACCTATTGTCTGGTTAGTGCCAACAGCAATGAAAATGTGTTGTAGTAATCCAATGCCCAGAGCTTAGGTACGCTCACTTTCATTTAAATTAAAGTCCAGGCTTAATACATAATCTTCCTTCCAGAATCAACTTTCTGAGTACTGTGCAGTCGTAATGCTCTGACTTTTTAGAAACATAAATAACGAGATGATTTTCATCCAGTTTTTAACCTCTTATACTTCATTTGATTGCAGTGGAAGCTTCTGATGAGAAGCACAATGCCAGATTGGCATATTGAATCTTCCGGATGCCAACAGAAATCTCATTCTAGCTGGATGGAACTAAAGTATTAAATAGATAATTTTATTTCACATAGAAACATTTTAATGATAATTTCTTCACTATCCATCTTTCTATATAGTTTTAATAAAAAATTGCACTCTAATAGCCAAGAGTATAGAAGATCTTGCTAATGAATTCTAACATTAACATATGGAATCTAAGTCAAATGTAACAAAAAAAAACAAAACAAAAAACCCCCAACTCAAAACAACCAAGCCCTGATGGAAAGAACCAAGGGTATATTAATTCCTTATGATGTTGGAGGGGTGGACTTAAGGAATTTGTAAATACAAAAAATGCTTTGAACCAAGATTTACTGGGAGTTCAAAATGGGAAATAGAAATGGTGCTTTACCAATATGTTGGCACCTGAAAACTACAGACTTCAAAATCACCTGTATCAATTTGTCTAGCTTAGTAGCTGCCCCTTTTGTATTTGACAGCTGTCTGCTAGAAATAGGGGTGTGTTTGGTAAGGTAGGACAGGCTTGGATTCCCAGCATTTGAAAATGGAGTGTCTAGCATACGCACTTGGTCTGAGCACACAAGCGGAGGCACAGTTTTGTGACTGTGAGACCTCACTATAGATTTTTGTCCACTTTGGGTTTAAATGTCCTTGTTTCTCCCTGTTAAGGATTACACAGAAAATAATAATTTCTCTTTAGGAAGGTTTAACTAACTTTCCTAATATACAGATTTACAATATTGAAAAAACCTCTTTAAATAATTTTACGAGTAGAGAAAAACTACACAATTTTTTTTTGCTGGGTGTTTTGATGTTTTCTTTCACTATGTGCACATCTGTGTTTTGTGTTCTGTGATTGAGGAAAAATACTGAGGAGAAGCAAAGATACTAGCACTTAAAAGAGTACAATTTAAATTAACATGTGATATATGAATTTATGCTCATAAAGTGAAAAATTGAGAAAATTCTATTTGATCTGACATTTCTGTTCAATGAAAAGTACGAAATCAACAGAGTACTATGAAGAAATATAAACTTGTACACTGAATACATTCAAATAAATTAGGGTTTCTCAGATACTGCCTCACTACAAAAAAAACACTTTCTACACATAAGTCTTTTTTGGCAAATGGCTTGCCAAATTTCTGCCACGATAATGTAAGCTGCATTTAATAACCAGAAAGGTACTGCAGAACATACACAACAAATGCTGAATCATTTCTCTGTAGTCCTTCGTTCAGTGCATTCACTCTTGTGAAGATTATTTTGCTTTCCCCAGCACCCTCTGAAGCTGGTAATTTTGTAATCTGGTCGGTGAGCTGTGAATAAGTAAGAAAGAATAATATGATGGGCATCAATGGAAACCTAGTCACTGAGGCTGAGACACATACACTGGTGCTTTTATTTATTTGCCACTTGTTTTCTTTTGGTTTTTAGCTGGTTTGAGTTTTTCGTTTGGTTGTCGTTTTTTTTCAATGGACCACATTAGTTACCAGCAAAGAGGCGTTTCTTAGGTTAGCTCCTTGGATTAAAAAAAGTTCTAATTGAGATCATCACTGTGTAAAAATCCTTTACTTCCTTTAACTTTCTCAAGATAACTCCTCTTTCCATCTTATTCATGTTCAGTTAGGGATTTTGTTGAGTTGCTCAAATGACTTACTATTTCTATTACTGTCTTTATTCTTACTGAAATATACTTTCTATTTACTTTATATAAATTCAACTTAGCAATTTGTTTCTCTTTTATTTTCATTTCTTTCCCCATCTGCTGGATGGACTGTTCCTGTCCATCTCAAAGGGGTGCCTGCCAATTTGCTAAATAACGTCACCTTAGGAACCAGTGCCCCTTACTCCAGGGTTACTTGTCTGGAAAGCAGCAAAAATATTCCTGCAGGTGTAAGCTGGCCCCTGTCCACTCCAGTCCTGATAGCTTCATAAATCTTGACCCTGACATAGCACCACAGTCACATTTCAGGACACAAAGCCAAGCATGTTATTCACCCAGTGCCCTAATTTACATTTCCTGAGACAAAAGAGCATACAGATACTATTTAAGGGCTCTCTTTGGTTTCACATTTGTCCAAGGGTTAGTTTTAGGTCATGTAGAAGAAACCTGACAAAGGGGACAGTGGTGAATAAACTTTAAAACAAATTAAAACTAAATAAAGATTAAGGAAAATGCAAGACTCAAGCTCTCATTGTTCTCATGCCAGCTGAAACTATAGATCAGTGTATTTTCTATATCAGAAATGTGCAGCTGCTATTTCTTTTGTGGAACAGAAAATAGCTGTTATGTTCTTTTGGCTGTGTTTGATGAAACAAACTTTCCCTGCATATGTGCCCTTGGTACAAGTTTAGTGCTAAGAAAACCTTAAATAAAGACGGAATTGAAATGCTCAGAGAAAAGTACGCTGCTGCCTTGTGCCACCAGGCACACAGCAGGACTGGGATTTACATCCCCTAACTCCAGTCATCTACACAGCCTATATCTGTCTATGCACTGCAGTTCTCACCATCTTCATATACAAAAGGAGAAAGTAAGCACAACGAGGCCATGACTCACATCTGCCAGAGGTGACTATCAGGATGAGATGAGTTGTCCCAGAAGTGTTTGTTCATCTATTCTCTTCATGAGAATTACTACAAAATTAAATTACTACACTGGAGGTGTCTAATGTCAGGTCATTAGCCTGTTCTTTGTAGGCTAAATGTGATAAGGTTTTCAGTGAGAACATTCAGTGGTCTAAAAAGATTGTAGAAGAATTAAAACGAACCTTTTTCAGAACTACAAATAGTTCATAGTTATTATTTATGGTCATGCTGTGTATTAGAAGTAGGTTTATACAGGTTTGTGTTGCCACAGCTACTAGTGCCATACAAATGAGATGGGATTTTCCTCTGCTGAGTTCCCTGTTAAGATGCAAAGCGTGAATTTGAAGAGTTTCTCATCTGGTCTACATAGGAGACTGGGAGCAAAAAGCAATAAGGAAATGACACAGTTAAAAAAAAAGATGTTAAAGGCCCAGGTGCACCAATGGGATGTGCATTATCCAGCTTCTGTTAGGGAAAGGATGCTGGTAGAAATAGTTTTAAAGATAATAAGGTAGTTCTGTGAGTTTTACTAAAAACCCCCAAACATAAAGAGGATCCCGAGTGTCAGCCTGAAGCTTCTTCTTTGAAAATTCACCACATGAAGGAAATAATCATAAGCTGAGATGGATTTCAAGCTCTTGAAGCTGAATGTCAGATATTATTCAAGTAGAACAAGGAAAAGCTGTGAACAACTTCAAGAAGTCACATCATGGTAGAGGAGGGAGAATCTATGCTGCAAGACCATGGATGCATTGCTTGTCTCACTCAGTGAGAGAGGTAAATAATCTTTGTAAGCATCAGTGTTTTGTGCAGATTGAAGCAATGATGTTCCTTTATTTAATTCTAAACAAAACAAAGTTGCAAATATGAAGACAATAGATGATCATTTGGGAAAAAAATTGTCTTATGAAGGTGTGGAAGGGCAGGTGCTATGCAGTAGAACTTAAGCATATTATTCATCCTTGACATTTGAAAACTAGGAGCAAGCCAAGTTAAAGATGACATCTTTGAAATATGAATATATATATCTATATCATTTTCCATGGTAAATGAGTAAGAAAGTAGCCTCAAATACGTCAGGAAGAAGATGTTACAATTTTGACCTTAATTTGACAGTTATCCACAGGAGCTCAGAGAGACATGCTGAGAATTTAGTTTGGAAATGGCTTAGGTCTGGAATAAAAGGGTAGATTTGTGATTCTGTGGCTCAGATACAGCAGAATGTCCAAAGAAGGAGGTGGATGGGGGGGTTAGAGAGATAGGAGAGTGGAACACTGGGGAACCCCAAGGTGAAATTAGGACAGAGGAAGAGACCAACCCTTAAAGTCCAAAACCAAAGGAATGGAGAGAAAAGAGAAGGCAAAAGGACATGTCCACACCTGTTGAAGTCCTCTCCCTGTAGAAGGAAAATTGGAAAAGATGTAAACAAACTGGGCAAATTTTTTAAAATAACCCACACCACAAGGTTTTTTTATTGTTCTCACAGTATTTACCATATATATAAACAAGATTTTAGGTCCTGAAAATCTATAAAAATTAAAAGCATATCTAGAAATGTTTTCAGCAGTTAGAGGGATCTGTTAGCAAGGGGAGTGCTCACAGCTGTCTGCAACATGGGGGATTGAGCTTGGTGATTTTTAAGCAAGGTCTTTTCAGGCCCTATGTGCCATATCAACATGTGGGAGAGTGAATTGCTGCTTAATCTTACTGTCAATTCAGACAGCGAAGTGCTTACAGTGAAAAACTTGTGTTTTGTACAGAATTGACCCCTTTTTTTACTCTGCAACTGTTGTCCACATATCTGATGAGGATTGGTTTTGAAATGCATTCCAGCTCTGGCTGGACGGACAAGGGCCCTCCAGGGTTAAAATCAGATAAATGTCTATTTGAGTGAATATCCTCAAATGTTTGGAATGCAGAGGATACCATGAGAAACAAATAAAGCCATTACATTCATTGTTAACAGAATTAGACAACACAGATGTTTCTGTAAGGCACAGATTTCTGCATTCTCAAAGAAGCTTTTCAGCTGTCCTTGCAATTTTAAGACTAAAATATTCTATAAAAAGAACCAGTGAAAACAAATGAAACATGTAATTATTTTTACAATGGATAAACTGTTGATTTGTCAAACTACGGAGAAAAGAACTCTAAGATATAATTCTCCTTCCAATTTAAGAATGTGTTTAAAGAAGTAATTAGAAAACTACAAGCCAGCGCCCTCTCTCATTGCCTTCCTGAAACTTCTTTTACAGACCCATTTTCTTGGGTATTTTTTGATTTTTTTTTAATATTCCTGTGCTCTATCATAGGGATCATTTGAAGCTAAAAAGGGAGTTTATGGGGGGAAGTTACTTTAACAGTTCTCTAGAAATGTGAGGACATAGTAGGCAAAATTCCCTCAAGCTTGGATGTGCTAGACTTTTACAGCTGCTTTCTTCTTTATCAATCTATCAAACCCCTTTAGTACTATCTTTCAGCAAAGCTGTGAATTATTTATCCCTTTAGGTTTGGACGTTTTTACAAATGTCAATGTAGCTGCAGTGTGCAATGAAGCCCATCATCCGGCTGCCCCCTCCATTATGTGAAATAATAGTGCATCTTCTGTGTGGAAACTATTGATACTGAAGTGAATGAGCCATGAAATCAAGGTGTGAATCGCTGTAGAAGTCTCTGCCTCCCTTCCCCCTTCCCATTTTAGAATTTTTCTTGGATCCAGATTCTGGGTTAAAAAAAAATTACATTTGCACAATCTCACAACTTGTTTCTCAGTATTTGATTACCCCTTAGTTATGAGAGATTGAGTTTATGTCAATCTTAGACATTATAGAAATCAACCTTGACCCAAAGTGAAGTCTGATAAATGGCACTTCTAATCTCATATTACACATGCTCTCATGTTCCATCATTTTCTACTGTGTAACAAAGGAATAAGTCAAAATCATTTGCTTTGAAAAAAATGCGAAAAGTAGGAAATAAATTTGGTTCTCTTTTTCTCTCAGAGGTATCATGTCTTGGTTTTTTTTAGTTACAGGTGGGTTTTAGGTTTCCATCACTAGATGTGTCTTGTGTGGGGGGCAGGAGGGAGAGGCAGCCTAAAATGAGTCAAAAGAGCATTGAAAAAAAAGATAAAAGGAGTGTGTATTGATGAGAAACTCCAGAGTGGTACTGGACATAACATTTCTGGTAAATGTTTTCTCCTGCTTCTAAGGCCTTAGTGCAAATGGAGGCATAATTTTTCAAAATAACATTCATTTTCTGCTATTGGCATATAAAAATCCCTTACATTCTTCTTATTAAACTAGTCATTTTTAGCATTTTTGTAGATTGTAGTAATTGGCTATTACTAGAAAATCTGACCATGCTCTAATCTGCTTAGTTTTGGGGGCCATCCAGTGTGTTCATAGAACCCCTCCTGTGCCCACTGCTGCCCAAAATACACTGCAAAAATAATCTTTGGGAGGGAAAAATACTGAATCAAGATATGTGACCACAGTGCTTCCAGTAATTACAATTCAGCAGTAATACTGGGTCTATCTCCTGTCTTGTGCAGTGCGGCTTGCCACAGGATGAGTGAGGGACACCTACATTTGTCTCAGGGCAGGGTGATATGCTCAGGTATAGGATTTATTGTTAACATTTCCTTTTGTCATGAAGCAGTTTTTAATGTCCTACTTTTTCATTCTCTCTTAATAAAATCCTTTTAACTGTCTGTGCTGCAGTGAACCACATGCTGGGGGGCAGCAAGAGGAGCAGTACCATTTTCTTTTGATAAAAAAACTATTGTTTTCATTGTACTGATAATAATTTAGTCATTCTGTGTGTATGTTGAGAGAACAAGTGTTACACTTGAATTCTACTTTCAGAAAATGGCTGTTAAAATACATGCCAGAAGCAACAGGATCCATTATTATGATTAAGGATGTCAGTGTCTTATCCCTTAGCTTAGCACATATACCACTTTTAGGATAGTTGTGCCAGACCAAAGGAGCACAGTTTCTAGTTGGCTCCATTTTTGTTGCTCTCCTCTCCTGCTGCTGGGATTATTGAAAAGTACTTTTCTGACCTTTGTGAATAAGTTTGGGTTTTACTTTTTTCCTTCAGTCCTGTCCGTAGCTGGGAACTGTCTATGAAATCTGTTTACAAACACCACCCCTTTTGTTGCTGTTGTGTTCAAATTAAGGTGGAGGCTGTGGGGTGGCCTTTTGCAGTTCGTGGGAGTGAAGTGCCATAAAAGACCTTGTAGAAGCCACAAGAATCACTGTCACTCAAAGAGAAGAATACTTGACAAGTCCCAGTTTACCCACCTTGCCTTCTCTGTCCTCTGTCCTCTGTCCTCTTTTGGGGTTTTCTTTGCAGACATGTATTAAATAAGAGGCCTTTTGATGTACTTTGGTAGTATTTTCTTTTGGTGTCTCTCAGTATCCCTAAGAGATCTCCACATTCCTGTGCTGGCATGTGCGGATCACCTGGTGCCTTGGATTGGACACCTGATGTGAGTTTAAAATAACTTTGTCTAAATTGACCTGGTCTACAATGTCACTCCGCTACATTTTGCATGAATGAATGAATTTGCCTTTGAATACAGTATTAATCAAATTATGTGCTCAATGCTACTGCTTGCCCACACTCAGATGAACCCCTTTCCATGTTGGGGTAGAACTTAATGTACCAGGAATTAGATTGATGTGCACCGAAACTTTTTTGTTTACACTTAGCTAGTGGGACTAGTGGGACATACTGTACTGCCAGCCCCTCTTTTCACCAAAAGCTAAATGATGCAACAAGAAAAGTGCCTAAAACTATAATGAATAGTAGCTGGACAAAAGCATAAAGGTCTCCATTGCTTTTACTATCTTGCAGCATTTGTATATCTTTAGGACCATTGGAAATATCCAGGATGTTATCTGCTTTTTTCAAAACCTCTTCTTAACTCCACTTACCCTTTTCTTTACTTACTATAAAAACAAATGAAGAAACAAACAAACCTTGAAATATGGCCTTTTTGTTTTTGCTGGCCTGGTTTTGGTCACAGATCCTTGGGAGTGAATGATAAAGTTACCACTATTTTACTAGGAACTAGGCTTTCAGTCATTCACCAACTGCAGAGAACTGCCAGAAAGATTTACAGATTTGTTATTAAGTCCTTTGAGCATAGAACTGATTCAATTAAAGAAATCTATGTGTGATTCAACACTTCTCTGCTTATGCTCAACAGCACTTGGCTCAAAGGTGAAAGAATTACATAGATTTCATCAGCACTAGTAGAAATAGCACAAATTATTCCTATTGTTAACATTATGATGAAAAACTGCTCCAGAGTGTTTGACCTCCATATTTTCCTAAAGGTTCTTGAAGTTTCTCCACTTTCATAGTTCCCCTGTAGAAGATAGGTTTTTTATGAAATAACTTTTGTGTAAATGTAGTCACTTCTCTTTCATTATAGGAACACTGTTCCCAAAGTGTTCAATTTTTTCTAAGAAGTCTTCATTTTAAAAAAAAATCCTCTTTAACCTTATGCCCTTGTAGTTACTTTAAGTACTTTTCTTAGAACAAAAGGCTTTTACCAGTAATTTACCAGTAAACTGTAAAGCATTTGACCTATGATGGACAAATGGGTGATTGAAAATATCTTCAAACACACCAAAAAAGAAAAATGTATGTGAAAAAAAATTCCATAAACCTTTGAACTGTAGGCTTTCTTTTGGGAACTTTGGTCTCTTAACATGAAAGGGGAGATCAGACTGTACATATATGTAACTAATACATAATTGATTCCCCAAAATATTATTGAAAATTTCTCTTCATACATAAAACAAGTGCAGAGTTTAATGGATGTATTCTTGGAAAGAATAGTCCATGTACATAAATATTAATTTACAGTTTTAAGTATAACTCACATAATAAGCATGAAGACTGTGGTTATATTAAATACTATATTTCTAACACATTTGTGTTATCATGAGATGAACAATGTTAGAATTTATTTTTCTATGGGAATTGGTATACAATGCTAAGGGAAAGGGTGCAATGTTGCTCTATCAACAACTAAGACTATTTGAAATTGTCATTATTTACACCACATATTCATGTTGACATCTTTAATATGATCATGTAGCCCCACCAGCACATCTTACAAACAAGGTGATAAAAAAGTAGATAGTTTTAGCTGAAATTCTTTGACTTATTGCATTACAAATACAGTATTAAAATTCTTGTGTTTAGCTAACAGAAGCAGGAGGGCTTTTTCTCCAGCTGTGGTAGATGTAGGTTTTCCCCTTGTAGATGCCTGTAGATTTTATGGTTCTAATCAAATCACAGCAAAATTTTATAGGATCCTACTAAACTCAGAACATCTGAGGCTGCTGGAAGCCCCAGACTGCTAGGTCTCCTGAGACAGGGCCAGGCTGTGGTGTAGTCTTTGGTCCTGGAGGAAGAGTGAGTGGTGAAGGTCTGCAGTGCTTTATCAAAATGTGCCAGGTGCAGCCCAGCAATCAGCTCATCACTGACCAGGGCAACCATGCTCATGGAACAGTTTTTGTACCAGTGAAGTGCAGCAGCTGAGAAGGGAAGGGATTATAAAAACAAATGGGTTGCTGAAGAAGGAGCACAAAAGTAGAATTGTTCTAGCTAATGATTGAGAAATCTAGATAAACCTTACCAAAATGTGCTGAGGATTTAATATCATTGATTATTCCCTCTTACCTGTCCTTTTTTGTGTGCTTTATTACCAAGAGTTTTACAGATGCTGCTCAACAGCTTGTTAGTGCTTTGTATCCCTCCTAACCCAAATGACAGGTGGTAGAATGCTTTTTAAGCTAAGAGTTGAACAGCATCAGGCTTTGCCTAATAAATTCTGAATTTTTAGTTACTGCTCTGCAGAGATGTGCTCAGATGTTTCCTGCATATGTCTGGAAATACCTGGATAGATGTAGTGAAGCTGAAAAAAATCAATCTCCAAAAAAATTATAAGTGCCAAAGAATCTGGCATTATGAACCCAAATCTCAGATTTTGCCTGTTACTCTGACAAGGCAATTGAGGGAAACATGATCTCACTCTTCACGCAGGCAGTATGATGTGACCTGCTCTCCCACCACCCTACACTCATTGACTTTCACATGGGTTTTAGGTCAGATTATCAACAGTGATGCCATATCACACCAGAAATCCTCCATCTCACATTTAAAAGACCCAACAGATGCAATTTGCTGGAGAGAAATGTGAACCAAAATGAGGATGGGAGAATAAAAGCCTGAAGACTAGGAATATTAAGACAGGGGAGTAAAAACAGAAAAAGAGAGAGGGGAAGGTTTTGCTTTTACAAACAACCCTGCTTGCGTAACTAGAAATGCAATGAGAATAGCCAGCATGGGGAGCTACTTCTAGTACATGTACTTTTGCTTATTTTTCAGAACTATACAAGAGTACCCAGTTTCAGGAGGGATTTGATGGTTGTGAGGTTGTGTGCAAGTCCTTAGGGTTACTTGATCATAGTGCTTTAAATATCTCAATTCCAGATTTGTTAGCTCAGAAGAAAGTGATACCTTACCTCTGACCAAAATGGAACTACTGTATTGCCAGAGCTACTGCTAAGGATAAGAGCCCCCAAAGGCAAGGGTATGTATTAAATCATGGAGGTTTGGACGGCCTTTTTAAAGCCAACATCATAGTCTTACCAGGAGGCATTATATATTTGATAGGATTTGTTTAAAGACCATAGATAGCTCTCATTCAGGTGTTGATGCAGATATGTTGGAGACCATATAGAAAGTTGTTTAAGGACTGAGAACTCTATGAGAAAATTTTGAGATGTTAGATACTAGACAAAAAACAGGAGAATGGATAAATCTTTAAGGCTTGTTGCAACCTGCCAATACCCTCCAGACCAAGCAAAGTGAAAAATGTGACTACTACTAGTCCATGAAATACAGATTATATACGAACAAATATGAGTTAACTTATTTTCAGAAGGAGAGTACTATCATCATTATAGTCAGTAGCATCCAAATATTTTTTTATGAGGTTGCGTATTTGATGTTTTTCCATCATGGAGGGAAGGTGTCATGCCACAGCCCTACTCCTGTTGGCATTTCTGAAGGTAATGGCTTTGCTTACTAACATACGTAATCAAAGGTGTACCTGCCAAGAAACACTGGACCTGCTGTGCAGTTCTGCACTGTGTTTTTGTCTATGCTCAGTAAATTCAATATTTTCAGGAAAGGGTACACTGCACTGTTAGTGATTTACTGGTTGCTGTGTGATATACACAGTATATAAAAATAGATTTATTTGGATATGTCCTCTGTAAAGGGAAGAGTCTGAGATGTGCTGAGACATGGTGTTTAAGACTCATCTAGCACCATTTCTCATAAACTCCCACTCCTGCTAGGAAAGATGGCAGTGAGAGCAGGCCCAAGTGCAGAAAGCATTTTCATGTGATTTTCACTATTCTGAAATAGTAGTCTTATAGCAAATTGTACTGGCCTCTCAAATAATTTGTTTTTGAGATGTGGAAAGTACAGCATAGTGTTCTCTGAAAGTGATTTAATCTGAGGTAGGAGTTTAGACAGACAATTTTTACTCCTTTTAATCTTCAAATGGTTAAAAAGTGGTGGTTAAATGCCTACAGAAAAGCCCAATGATTTAGACCCAAACTGACATTTAGAAAAGTAAAATACAGTTTAGTGGTTAACTTGTTATAGGTATTTACACGTGGCTATCTGGAAGCTTGAGAGGTAAGTCTGTGTGAAAATTATGGCCAAATGGCGATCCCAAGCATAAATACAGCCTGGGTGAGGATTGGATTTAGAGGAGCTCTGGGGAGAAACACCTGGGGATGTTTGTGGATGAAAAGCTCTACATGATGTGGCAAGGCACTCTTGCAGTTCAGAGAAACAACCACGTTCTGGGCTGCATTAAAGCAGCAGGACCAGCAGGTTGAGGGGGGTGATTCTGCCCCTCTGCTCTGCTCATGTAAAACTCCTCCGGGAACCCCGCAGCCAGCTCTGAGATCTCCAGCACAAGAAAGAGGTGGGCTTGATGAAGTAAGTCCAAATAGGGCCATGAAGATGATAAAGGAGCTGGAGCACCTTTCTTATGAAGATAGGATGAGAGAGTTGGGGATGTTCAGCCTGGAGCAGAGAAGAGTCCAAAGAGATCTTGTAGCACCTTCTGGTACCTTAAGGCAGCTACAAGAAATGTGGAGAGTGACTTTTTGTAAGGGCATATTTGACAGGACAAGGGGAATGGCCTTAGGCTGAATGAGGGTAGGCTTAGATAAGATATTAGGAAGAAATTCTTTACGGTGAATGTGGTGATGCACTGGAACAGGTTGCCTACAGAAGCTATGGATGCCCCATCCCTGGAGGTGCTCAAGGCCAGATTGGATAGACCTGAACAACCAGGTCTAGTGGAAGGTGCTCTTGCCTTTGGAAGAGGGGTTTTAACTAGATGATCTTAAGGTCCTTTCCAACCCAAGCCATTCCATACTACTCTAAGATTTTTTATTAAAATGGCATTTTGAAGCTACTTTTCTTATTAAACTTTGTCTTGGAGAGAAAAGATCTGAAAATGATTAGGAAAAGGGAGAATGAAATCAAGGTGAGGGCTATCAGAGCTGCTGTTGTGGGTGGAGTGGAGACACAACCCATAGAAGGGCACAGCCCATAGAAACTGTCTGTAGACAGACACCAAACAATCCTTGTACACCACAGACACATCTGACAACCCCAGGTCCCTTTTCTTTGGGCCAGAGCTGGCATATGCCAGACTTCCCATGGCAGTCTCCATGGAGAGCAGTCGTTGTTTTCTCTCCTTAAAGTATCTGCTCACACTGTTATATCCTTCCTGCTTCTTTTTCTTGTAAGTCCACAGTAAATTTCTCCTTGCCGCTGGTATCCAGGGGATTAAAACAAAGATAAAACAGGAGACAGAAGATATGAGCACACATTGTCATAGTAACTATCTATATCTGTGTGTGTGTGTTTGGATATACATTTCATAAACCAGTGTGTGTTTCCTCCTTAGCTGGGGATCAAGGCATCCATGCTGCTAGGTATTCATGAAAGTGTCTGTGTGGAAAAAAAATATTGTTTTTACACTGTGGTTCAGCGCACTTACAGTTCCTAAGCTTGAAGGCTGCCAGAGTGTTTTTCTCTTAATCTGTTTTGTGTTTATCTAAATACTGATTTACATTTAATAAAAAGGATTCTTTTTTTGTCCCAAGGGGAAGGACAGCCAACAGATGGATCACAAGAAATGTCATTAACCACTTAGGATGTTTTGACATGTTGCTGAAGATTGCTTCATTATCAGTGAAATGAAATTTCTTCTCTGCTTGTCTAGCAACTAACATTATTTAGAGAAAGCTATTACTATGACAAAGATACTGTGAAATATAAGGTTTTGTGCTACTGATTTATAATGTTCCTGAGATACTTTGTGTTAGCACTTATTTGAAAAAAAAAAAGTTAATTTTGAATTTCTTTCTTGCATACCATTCAAAGATTAGGGCTTCAAGTTTTCAGTTCAAATATTGAATTCATAATAACAATAAAATCCCCAAAAAGTAGGCTGGATGGAATCTCTTTAGACACCTTGTTTAGGTTTTCTTTTGCTTTCACTTTATTTTGCCATAAACCCTAAACTTTTATTATTCAAAGCAGCTTGTACAGTAAAGAATTCCACAAACCTCCCAAATTGCACTTATATCTGATAACACAACAGAAAAATCAGTAATCTATGAAAATCGCAATACATACTGAAAGACTGCAGTTGGTTTCTCTTGTTGCCTAAACAATGACAACAGTAACCATTCAATTCCAACAAAAAGTGTGTAAATTCACCACAAAATTACTTCTGGTAACTACAGATAAATTAAGATAAATAAGGTGTTTTTAAGGTGTTAAAGAAGCAAACATTCTATCAATTAAAGAGTGAGGCTCTGCTGTGTGGTTGATAGCCAACCAGCTACACAGATGATTGTTTTGGGTAATTTTTTATTCTGTACTGGAAAACAGATATAAAGTTGACTTTATTCTTTGTGTTAATTGTTTTATTTTCTAATTAACATACTACTAAATGATGATACATACAATGGAGTACTATGAACTGATGCTTTCATACAAGATGGAAGAAAACACTAGACTGGATGAAAAAGAATTCTGAAAGAACATTTGGGTATGTCTAGGTATACTTCTCTTGAGCGTGCAATGGAAGTAAAGAAAAATCCTCATAAAATATTCATGAAAACATGTTAAAGTATCCCAAAACAGCTTACAGCCCGTGTCCTTCATGAGTTCCATAACCACCAGGCAGTGGGTTGCTATAGGGCAACTGGGACTCCCTCCTCTCCCTTGTTTGTTTTTGCCCAGAAGTTGCTAAGAAATACCTTATCTGTTTTTAACATTCACCCAGCTCTAATAAACAATGATACTAACAAAGTCTGTCAAAAGCAGAGTGAAACATGCTGCCTAGAAAAAGGCATCTGAATAAAAACCAGAGCTCCAAGCTTGGATCTTTTTCCAGACCTTCAGACAGGGACTGTATATTTCCTCACTAATATGCTGTAACAGTTAGATCTTTATTACAGTCTGTAACCACAGTTTTTGGAAGACACATGTGGTACTGCAGGAGAACTAAAGCATATGTGTCAGCTCGTGCTGCCAAAGTTGTTCTTGGCATCAAGTCACTTGCATGTGAGCAGTGATTGAAACTGCTGTCCAAAGTCAGTGGCCTAAGATCAAACACAAAGTGCTGAAAACCTTAAAAGCTATGCAGAAGGATCTTCACTTTTTGAAGGACTAGTTGTGCATCAGGATCTTTGAAAATACCATTTTCTGCTCTTTATGTGAAATCCCCAACATCTTCCAGTGAATGTATTCCAGTTCACTGCTTCCATGGCCTGAGAGAGGAAATTATCTATGCAAACTGTCACTACTTCCTTGTAGTCTTTCAGCTTCAGACTTGATTTTAAACTAGTTTCACTTTTTTTTTCAGTTTCTAACTGCGTAAGTCTGTAAAACAATATGCTTAGCATGTTTTTTAAAATAAATTTATTGAGGTTTCAAAACATTCATGGTAGATTTTACACAGCAGATTTTTCTATCGTTGCCACTTTAGTATCAACTATCCTTGCAGGACTGCTGCAGACCAAGGTTTATTATCATGGTATTTATTGCCTCTTTACCTGAAGAATCTCAAATCACTGTGTAAGCTTTGACTCCAGAGTTGTGCACCTAGGCACAGATGCAGTTTAATTATGTGTCGTGATCATGTCTGTGAACAGGCTTTGGCTTTTGGTTTGCTTCTGCAGACTGAAGCATTTGGTAAAGCTCTTCTCAGGTAGAAACCAGGAAAAGTGCATTTTCTTACCAGCAGGCACAGAAAGATGTACTCATTATCAGAGACAAATTATGGAATTTCTTCACTGAGCCCAGGGAGGTACCAAGGTCACATGTATCTTCATCAAAAAATTATGTTATTTTGTCCCTTGGGTGTTAGGAACTGGAGTGAAGAAATGTCATTATTACATTCTGTGCCTGGATGATGAACTTTGATCACTGTTCCTTTTAAAAATTTTAAAAATTTAAAATGACTGGATAATTTTCCAGAGAAAATGCATTTTATAGATGACAGCAGCACTGTACTTTAAATGGCAATACACAAAGGCGCATTTTTCACAGACTGGAAAGAGACACCCTGACAGGATGGTAATGATCACAGTCTAAAAGCCAGCAGCAACCAATACTCCTGATTAATCCATATAACTTGATGTCAACACTAGGAAATCAACCAGCTATATCCAAAAATTATTTGAATATTTACTGTTTCTTTTAAGCAACCTCACGCGTAACAGCTTTCATAAAATTATGTTAGGTTTTGTGATCCCCTCTGAATTTTGTGATTTTTCCTCCAGATCTACATGATTCTAGTGTTTAATGTTTTGCATAGGAGTATTTGTAGTAAAATTAAATAAATAAAGAGTTTAATACCTTTTATTATAATGGCATAAGGCATAGTCACATTCTTTACACTCTATTTCTCTCAGTCTCTGTAATTATGTAATATTGAATCTATTGTGATTTTATGCAAAAAATGAACTAGAGACATTTTACTGTCCTCATTTTAGTCATTGTGACATTTTATTGGCAAAAGTCTGCTCATACAAAACATTACATTCTGAAAAAAATGCACACAAAATTGCCAATCAAGTACATGAAAGAGGAACAGTGACTTTCCTGGTATTAACTGAAGACTAATAGATTTTGCATTCTTTGCTTACTGCTTTGTCTCATTGTGAATGCATGGTCCCTGAGTGCTCTGAATTTTAAATGAAACCTAAAAAGCTGATCAGCTTTGCTTGTGGGTCTGTTACAGTCCTCCACAAAACCAAATCAGCTAAACCTGATGAAGCAGCAAAGGGGAACCCTGAGTGCTACAGTCAGCTCTTGATGTCTTACTCTTGATCTCCCAGTTTAATGTGCATTTCTGTTGGTGTTTGGACTCAGAAATACAAGTATGTAAGGAAAAGTGAGGAGAACAACTGAGAGGTAGACTTAACTAGAGAGGAAAAGCCATTGGGGAATGAAAGGAATGAAAAGAAGAATTTTTTATGTGCAAATGAGGAGAGGAGTAATTTTTCTTCTTCTGATCAAATGCAACCCACATTGTGCTTATAAGGTGTTCCATGAAAGGAAATGGGAAAATGCAAGTAAAATGGGTTAAATTATAAAAATTACAAACTTGTCTATAGGAAGAAGACAGAAATGGGGAAAAAAAAGAAGTATGGGCCAGGTCTATATTTAGCATGGAAAAAACGTAATTGTCCTGCTGCTTAGGATGAGCATCCTGGGCCACTCATTTAGATTTTAGCTCCATGGTTTCCTCTTCACGAATGTTAAGATTTTAGCAAAGGCTTTGGCAGGAATGAGCACTTGTGCTTAGCCCTTTTCACTGCTGCTAGATGAAGCCCAGATTGTGTATCTCTTTTTCTCCTGTCACATGTAAAACTGGCGGTAGTATAACCTCCCCCACCTAAGCTGGGTCTGTGCCAGGCTGCCCTAAGGAAAGTAAGTAGACTACTCATGAGTCTCTTAAACTCCTTGATACTAGGAGGGATGTGCTGTGAGGGATAGGCTTGGACTGACAGTGACAAAACTTTTCCTTTCCCATCTACAATGCCAATAATGTCAATGTCTTAAATATTTCCAAATACATATTCTTACTTCTAATCAACAGAAGTGGAGAAGAAGTGTGGCACACTTTTTTTCCTCCTTAATTCTTATCAGAAGGATGAGAGTGGGAACTGCTGCAGGCAAAAAAATCAGGATGTGACTATATTTGCTAAAATACGAATGAATATGAATGGGTTTAAAACTCATGTGAACATCACAACACGTTGGGTCTCATTGTTATCTCAAGTGAGAGTGACTGAGAGGAAACTGTGCAAGTCGGTGAAAGTATAGAGAAGGGATGAGTTTTGGTGGACTGGTAGTCGTCTGCTAGCTTCCACCCTGTCTGCACTTTATTGCAAATCCAATATATAGTCACGTTATGAAACCCCTGGCCAGTGTTCCCTCTATGAGCAGAAACGAAGATGCTACAAGGGACAAGAAGTGACTATCACTGTTTGTTACATTCGGCACATGTAGTTAACCTCAAAACTTGTGGTTTTCATTATTTTGGACAAAAACTACCTTTTAAAATAATAGACTAAAAGCTGTAGCATGTTTTATTTTAATTCTAGGGCTTGATACATACAAGAGTGATACATAAGAGTGTATACTCAAGATAAAAAAATGAACTTTTAAAAAACGTACCCATACACATATGCCCACCACCATGCACACACATTCACACAAGGTGATTTTTAATTACCTTGCATTTCTTAAATGAATGTTTCATAAAACTAAGTTCTGCAGGAAAATGGAGCTGTTATTTTGCTACTGCTGTTATTTGCATCCAGAGGCTTTTTCTGACAGTGTTTCATTCACAGAGTCCTGAATTCTCATTCAGCAGGCAATAGGAAACTGATGCACTGATAACGATCCTGTTATCTGTTTTAATAAAAACTTAATGTCCTTTCTTTCCCCCTGCACTTACAGAATTTTCAAGTATTTTTTTTTTCCCTGAATGCTAGTTGTCATCTAGCAAACATCTAAATCATATTGTCTTAATTCACGGAGAAAGGTATTGAGCAATTTTACCATTATAAAAGTGAGTGCAGGTGGACAAGTAGCAAGTTTGTAAGTATTTAACAGTTAATCACAGAAAAAAATGTTTGTTGGGCATCCCTGGCACATACAGGTCTGTCAAATGCTTCACTGTATCTTTGGAAAGGGTTAATCAAAGGCAGTGTAACAAATTAGAATAAAATATATTGTCAAGATTTGTCTGTTTCTCTCCCTCTCTTTTTGTTGTTGTTGCATGTAGCACCTGTTAGGATCCTGGTTTTCACAGAATGGTTTTTTTCCTTTTCTAAGGAATGCATCAGTTATGTCAAGACCTACCATATATATTTTTGACGTGGCTAGAAAGGACATTATTTTGTTAACTGAAAGAGTTGGCAAAAATGTATCAAAATAGACTCCTTATACATTCCTTCCCTAAAATATAGTTTAAATAATCTTAGTCTTTGAGGTATTGATGAAAATCAGTTCATTTCAGAGGCCTGAAGTGCAAAGTGGAGCTCTCTCTAAGCAATGTTTTTCCATGTATGAATGTGTAAGGCAGACCACAAAAACAAACCTGATAGGTTTAGATTCAGGCGCATTTTCTCAAGGTCAAGTGTATTTGCCTTTGAGCTATGCAGGTAAATCCACCATGGTGACTACTTGCAGTCCATTTGCAGCTAACAAAATTCAGAATGTGGCGTCATTCACTGTATTTTAAAATAGTACGATAGCTTGTAGGCTTTGTGAAGTCCAGACAGGGACTGTCCCTGCTTACCAAGTGTGGAAGTCTCACATCTTGACCCAAAACACAGCTGAAACAATCAAATCTCATGGAAGTGTTTCACCAGGGTGAAAATCCCTGTATTAAATTCACAGTCCTGGACTGATTGGACACCCTTTTTCAGTGAAATATTTCCAACATTAGTCTTTTTGAACAGGACTTCCGTATTGCATCTCTACATAATTAGAACTGAGATTATGCAAAGAAACTAGAAGCAAATAATCTTGAGGAAATTTTAATTAATTTTGAGAGCTGGGTCTGGGTCTATTACTCAATTTGTCCAAATTGTTTCATGCATTATTTTTTCTCAAGTTTGTTTCTAGGCAGAAGCAAAGTGCTGCTGCAGTCTGGGACCAGCATCCCCTCATATCTAGCTTCAGAGTCAGAGTTTGAAGACAGGGAGAGGTCCTTCCAGACCACTCTCAGGAGCTGAACTTAATATTCTAGTGTGTTTCCTGGTACTTTGTTATGTACAGTGCTTCCTGCTTTGAATTTTGAATCCTAATGAATGGTCTTACATTGCTTACATGATAGCTGCCATTATACAATTACCTTTCTTCCCCCACAGATTTACAAAGATTAATATTCACAATGCATTGAAAAAAATACAGAGAATCACAGTTCTGGGAATAATTAATTTTTAAAGATCCTTAAAAATAATGTATTATGACTATTTTAAATTTTCAATAATATGAGATGTAAATTTTTTTAATGATCATATTCCACTTCAGGGCAGAGATATTGATTTTTTGGTTTCCTGATTGGTTCGTTCAATTTTTAATGCATGAAATTGCTTTATTCTTTCTGCAAAACCTTTGGCATTTCAGGTTATATTGTAGATTGACCAAACTGAGCAATCCTTTAACTTGTGGAACTTAGGAATTTAATACAAGAGTTTTATCAGAAGTTTGTGTTAGAGTTTCTCCTTAAAGATACAACTCTGTTTCCAGGAAACCACATCAGTGTTCCAGCCAGACATGAGAAGAGTTACAATCAAATAAATATCTGAAAACTAAAAGACCTTAATAAGTCCATAAAAATAATTGCATATTCTGTCCAACCTTGATCTGAAAAAAAAGTATAAATTAAAAAGCCTTAGTATCATTGTTTTGTATAAGAACTCTTTCCCTTCATATTCTATCATTTGAAATTTATTGCATTGAATGGGCAATAGACCAAGATGGAAATTTGCTTTCCTGATAACACATTCAAACAATAGCAAAAAGGAAATATGGCTATTTTATTGTAACCAGTGTACAGGATCAGATTTTGTTATGGGGGTCCAGAGTGGTAAGTCCTAGCTTCTCCTCTTCCTCCCCTCCCCCTCCTCCTCCAAAAATAAAAGTTAATCAAGGAATCAGAAAATACAACTTTACTCCAAATAAAACTATGACAATAAGAAAATTGTAGGTCAGTACATTCACACCAACTCCTACAAAATCATTGGATAGAATACATAAGGCTTTCTCCTAAAATCTTCCTTCTAAGGAGGTTGAAGAAAGACGTAGAAGATACCTACAGAAGACTTGTAAGGAGGATTATGCATGCTACTAATCAGCCAGAGGACTTTATTATTATTCTTTGTAAATGTCCAGAAATGGTCTTAGTCTTGCACAGAAAGGGTATTAGGAGTCAAGCAAAGAAACTCTGAAAAAGACTGTGAAAGTCCAGCAAGAGGAGAAATATTTTTTATATATGTTCACACACAAGAGGATTTCTTTTTTCAGCTAAAGGATAGAGAGGCCGTCCTCAGAGTTTTAGCCCAAAGAAATTGTCCAGGCTTTAAGAATTGTCCTTTTAAAGCTGCCTTGTTAATGATAGCAGCCAGCAGATAATACACATCAATGACTTCAGCTTAGACAGTTGGGATTTGAATGTTCCACTGCTGCATATCCTTTTCAAGCAAACTATTCATATAATAGAGCTTTCTTTCATTTTCTTTTTTCTTTCTTTTTTTTTTTTTTTTTTTTTTTTTAGATTTGGGAAGTGCTATCAAACTGGGACCTCTTAATTTAAAAGGATTCATTTTTTCTTTTTCTTTCTAAACCTTGTTAAGGAGTATAAGAATAACACAATGTGAAACTGATTTCCCCTAAAAGATAGAACAGCAATGTAATGAAAATGAAGCAGTGGTGTTGCAGATTGTAATCCTTCTGAAGAATAAAAAAGCCAGAGTTGAAAGTGAAATGCTGGCATATGCTGCCTGAGATGAAAGTTACTGCAAAAGGTATTGGTATTTTGACCTAATGGAAGATGCAAAGAGAATAATGAGGTTACATGACCTCACACTAGTTTTCAAATCACTGCTTTCTTAAAGGAGCATTTTGTTGTCAGCAGCTGTCTACCAATAACATTATTTAATTAAATACATTCCCTAACCCAATGGTCACTCTTGTTTCTCCCTTTCTATTTTTAAAATAGAAATCAGAAGGAAGGCCCCATCTTAACTTCAAGTATGCTCTAGATGGATTTAAAGTAAGTTAATTTGAAATGACAGTAAATAATCCCCCACCATTCAGTCACTGGTTTTTCATTCCTCTGTAATTATCTTTAAATAAATCTTTTTAAGCACGCTTAATATGTAGTGGTTTTTTCTTCCTTTACTACTTTATGCCTCAGATAAAAATGACATTTCTGTAAGGAAATCTAAGTCATTATTCTTTGCCTTTGGGGACGTGTTCAAGGAGACGTATGAATCGTTCAGGAATTGTAAGTGCCAGCCAATGCAGATTTTCACTGTGCTTCCCTGCCCTGCTCCCACTGCTTCAAAGTAAATAGCTGCATCCTGTCAGCCACCACTTGATCAATGTCTTTGTGGTGACACAATAAGCTCCGTGAAAACAGAACTAGAAAAGATTAAGGTGATTAATGCTGTTGTAAAAACTGCAGTAGGAAAGAGGTGATTGGATAAAAACAAACTCATACCTCAGGATCCCATGGATGTGTATTTGTTTAAGGGATTGGGCTGGCACTTCAAATAAGAGGTGCATTCCCTTTTTTATCCCCAGCCTTAAATATCGCCCTTTTTACCTTATTAGCAGTTACTTCAAGTCTCTCTGTTAAAAGAAGAAGTCTTTGCAGCTCATTTTTCTAGAGGCACTTAAGGATCATTACTCTACAACTAAGGCAAATGTTTTATTCATTCTGCCACAGACCAATTTCTTTGCTAAGACTTTTTAAACAAAATACCGCACAACTTAGCAGAGGTGTGATTGATTAAGCAAGAAGGAACAGAATTTGGACATCCTGATGAAATTTTCCCCGGTCTGCTCAGTTAACATCAATCAGTTTTATTTGGGTAGTAACACCTGAATACTAACTAGATCATTTCATCCATTGGAGAGAAACGGGTTATGATACCTTTAGGTTAATATTACTCAAACATTTTGTTCTTGAATAATTTATAACTGCTAGTGATTGTCTCTTTGCTCTTTGCTAAGGTGCTATCCATGCAGGCAGCGTTGGTCTGAGGCAGAAAGACATGGTCCTTCGAGAATGAGTGTAACCAGTAGCAAAGACGCAGCTGGTGCAAGCACAGTTAGGCTGCGTGCGCAGTCAGAAGTGCAATAGTAACAAGCCCACACATAACCAGTAGAACAGCATCTGCTCCAGAGTTGCAGAAACACAGGTTGGATGGTCAGAGTTCTCCTGTTGCAACCCTGGGCCAGCAGCTGCCTTTCCACAGGTGTTCTGCTGTGCCCTGACTGCTGAATCTGGGGCTTCATAGAGTTAGGCTCTGCCCAGGACACTTGTGAACATGCCCTGAACCCGGTACCAGCAGACATGCCTGTTTTCTTCTGCCAGGGAGCTTTTACAAGTGGAGTGGAAAAGGCAGAATTTTTTTTAGCTGACAAAAATATTAGGTGGATTGCTTTGGATGCCCATCAAAGAGAAAAATCAAAATCAACAGACACATTATTACAGAAGTTAGTGATCGCCTTTTCTTCCCCAAAAGACTGATCAGCCACTGGGAAAGGCTGACTGCCAGAGTGCTTGGGTCTTTGTCCCTAGAAGCATTTAAAAACTGTGTGGATGTGGCACTTAGAGACACCGTTTATTGGTGAATATGATGGTTGTGCTACATTGATGGTTGGACATGATGGTCTTAAAGGTCTTTTTCAGCCTTAATGATTTTATTGTTCAGTGTTGGACAAGCCAGAGTTAGGTTAGTGGTTAGACTTGATTATCTTAGAGGTCTTTGCCAACCCTAATGACTCTATCATTCACTTTGTGTTATAGAATGTCCAACACTGCGCTCTAAATTATACACATCCATCTCATATTAATGAGATTCATAAATGCATAGAACAAAGCAAAACATTTTTATTTTATTGTTTAGATTTAAAAAGTGGTAATTCTACAGAAAACTTGTGTAACAGTGAGGAAATTTCAATTATTATGTCATGTCTCATCATGTAAAGTAACCAAGTGCTTTTTTGCAGGTCATCAAAATCTACGGCTCATTTTGGTGCCTTTTTGCCTGTCTCTTCTTTGAGTATTCCAGTCAACCTGCTAAAATATGTTCCTATCTTGCATTTAGCTGGCTTTTAACACTCCTTAGCATCAGTGGATTTAAAAAAAAAATCAAATTCTTGGTAATTTGATTGAGGAGAATGTGATTTGGATTGAATGTACTCTGGACCTCTTCAGGTGCACTTGAGCCAAAGAGAAGTGATTTGTATTGGGCATATGTGTAAAATTATATAATGGGCTGACCTTTGTAGCAGAAATACATGGCTCATTCTGAGGTGCAGGTTTCCCTGGGATAATATATTTCTAAAGAGAAAATAGGGGGGAAAAGGTAACCAGACCACATCAGTCAGAGAAGCCTAACTGAGCCAGGAATGTGTCGTCTTGAATTTCCTTCCTGTCAGAAACACCTTATATTATCAGCAAAGAGGAAAACCTATTACCATTACTTTTACATTTCTACATGATATAAAAGAGAGAGAGAGAGAGAGAGAGAGAGAGAGAAATCCTTTATTATATGCTCAGTTAAGAGTCTCCACTGGACCAAAAGGAGTTTTCTTCACCTCATGAAACACAAACAGTTTTAAAGAGCTACATTCAAGCTGCTGTTACGTACATTGTCCTGCTCCAGAAAAATGTTTGACAGCTGTTAGAAAGGAAAATAGTTGTGTGCTGTAAAGACTTATCCACGGGCTTGCTCTAATGACAGTGGATACCTGATACCCATTGGCCCAGTGTTTCAAACTCTTTCATATATCAGTCAGAGGGGCAGGGAAAATTTGCTGCTGCAAAGTCTTATCTTGCAGAACACATAGATCATGCTATATTCTACTTGTCAGAGAGGCCACACACAGCTACCAACATGCTGTGCAGTTGGTGCCACTGGAGTGACATGGTGAAATGGAGGGACACAGAGGCTTCCCTGGCTGGGTGAGAAGAATGCCAGGTGTCATTTGGGAAGCAGTGGTGATCTATAGCTCTCTTGTTCAGCAGGATGATTTACCAATTTTGCTTTTGAGATTTAACACATCACCAAGGACACCTGATGCCCTGAGTAAATTCTGGATTCTGGATGATTTTGAAAAATATGTGCTTGAATTCAGATAATGAAAACCCCACCAGAAGCATCAGGATCAACAGTTGGGAAGCCCATCTCATCTCTATTCCTCAAGTAACTCTGAGGCAAATGGACCTTTCTGATGTGGGGTTTCTCTTGTACATTTGTATGTGACTTTTCTCATTGCTTATACCATTCACACATGTGTCTGATGGACTTGTGTGCTACAAAAACCTGTAATTATTGCTTGTGACAGTAATGTGCTGGTGGTGACTGAGGCAGTGCTTCCAGGTGAGCTGTGAGACTACTTTCTTCTTCTGCCCAGATGAGTTGTCTGCCTGCCTGCCTGCCAGCCACAAGAGGCAGTACTCTCACAGCCTCTTCTGGACTGCTTGCAAGAAAGAAAAACACTAAATAACTGAATTAAGGATCTCTTCCTTGTTTTTTAAAATCCACTTAAGTATTTCTTGCAAAGTATTTCTTCACCTGATTTATAATAGGACACCAAATCTGAAGGTATGGTAGACACACAAAGGCATGGTAAGCTGACCTGGATACAGCAAGAGTAATTATACAGGCTCCTGGAAAGCCACAGGATTATGTGTATATTTGAATCCCGAGGAGGTGAAATTATTTAATAGAGGAGTGTGGCCTGTTGTGCTCCTCGTTTGTGTGAGCACACATGCACACAGAGACGTGTAGGCACTTACGCATGTGCAAGCCATTTCTGTAGAGTCAAATGGAGTTGGGATCAAGACACAAATCATCTAAAACATCAAGTTCTCTTCTTAGTCGAAAAATGACCTTTTCACAAGTTAAATGTACCTTTTCAAGTGACAGCTCATGGAATGAGAGGTAGCAGACATGAGAAACTTGCTGACAAATGCCATCCTTGTTTTATTTCAAGGATCTAGGGCAAAGGGCATGTTGGAAATTATTAGGCCAGAAAAAAACTGACATGTCAGACAGGCAGGCATTTAAGCTCCACAGAAGAGTTTGGGGGAAAATATATTAATTCCTCTGAGTTATATTCTGAAAATTTGACATGTAATAATTTTTTAATCTATTGTTTTTGAATTTCAGCATAGTATGCACAGATTCTGAATGTAGTAAATTCCTTTTAATTGAAGCAGATTGGAGAACAGCTATCATCCTGATTAAGAAAAGACACCCCTAACAACAAGTCTGACAAAATTGCTCTCTGAATTTTTACCCGGCAGAATTGATTAATATTCTGCTATGCCGAAAAGTCTAAGGAATTTATTGCCATAAGAACAGAGAAAAATCTTCAAAGTTAGGTGAAATACTCTGTTCTGTACGATAAAGATTTTTTAAGTTAGAATTTTCTATAAAAAGAGACTCAAATTTAGAATGTGTTGTTGGCACAATTTGATTTATTTAATCTAAGCTGAATTGAATTTTTAACAACGAAATTGTGCAAACATATATTTTATTTTTAGGTTAATCACAAAGATAGTTAGAACTCTTTCTCATGCCAGCACTTGTTTACAATTTTTAAGAAAAGTGAATTTCTAGCTTCAAAGCAGCTAGAATTTTTTTTATTTTTCAAGCAGTTATATGCAACAGTAATGTAATAAGTCACATAACAATCAAGTTACTAGATAGCACTGAGGGATTTTTTTGCAGTCACTTGGTGGGTTGCAAAACAGAAGATTTGTTCATTAACTTGCTAGGCAGTATCTATTTCTATACACATTATGATATTGAAATTACTTCCCAGGAACACAGTTACTCACTAGAAATAATATTGGGCTATGGTGCAATTGAAGTAAAATAAAATGTACTGTGAATATAGCTAAAGAAAATGTAAGTACAAAATACAGATACATCAAAACCACAGCTTCCATTTCAGAAACACTGGCCTCTTAATATTAACTTACACATTGATGTAAGAGGTGAAGAAAGGTAAATGGACTTGAAACTGCCTATTTCAATAAGCTCCATGTGCTTACTTTGCGTGCACGGATAGTTTGGCCACACCATCGAGTTTGTAACGCTTAATGCTACATCTCTAGAAAACATGTGGCTCTTTAAACCACAGTCAGATCTTCATACCAAACCCTTATGTCCCCAAAATTAAGATATAGGTAACATATGCCATGACTCATTGTCATACATTTGTCCATGAAAACTCATCTATTTAGCTATATATAGTGAAAAATTTTTGTTAGCCCCAACATAACCAGTCCCTAGAGTTATGCATCTTACGTATGTAGCTATGTGTGGAGAATAAATATTACTCAAGTAAGCACGCATACATAGATACTGTGTACATATTCAAAGCTCTGTACATATTTAACTTTCTACTCTTTGTGCTGAAAATAAATATTTGGTACAGAATGACTGTCCACTACTAGGAATGCTGCTGTCACTTTTTCAGTAGCTAAATGAGAATTGTAGATTTTAACACACTATTATTAACTTATATTAAAAAAGGCCTGACTGAAGATATTGCTGTGCATTTTCTTCCAGGAAAATGATCACATTCAGTCAATCTTGGCAGTTCAAGATAAGTCCAGACTAAACGTAACCTTATCTTACTGTAAACAACATTGTCTGAAGGCTTTTTGAAAATATTATCTTCATTTCCTGCTCTTGAAATTGAAGGTTACCTTCAATTGAAGGTTGGAAAATCTTCACTAATGCTGAACTCAGCAGAAAACTGGCAGCTCCTCTTTGTAGCAGTGACCTGGCACACAGCTGTGGGATCACCCATGTCCTGTCTGCTTTCATATGTGGCCTCAGACTTGGATTTGTTCCTCTGCAGATCAGTTGGAGAGGATTCCAGACTGAGAAGGAAGGCCCAAAACAGCTGCTCAGTGCTTGGACGTGGTGGATATACACATGCCCATCAAAGATGTTGTGCAGGTGGTACAGCCACAGAGGCACAGAATCCTTAAGGTTGGAAGAGGTCTTCAAGACCATCTAGTTCAACCATCAGCCCAGTACCGCCATAATCACTCCTAAACTATTTCCCAAAGTGCCACATCGAGATGCCTCATGAACACTTCCAGGCACGGAGACTTTAGCACTGCCCTGAGCAACTTATTTCAGTGCCTGACTACTCTTTCAGTGAAAAAACGTGTCTAAACTGAACCTCCCCTGATGCAACTTTCAGGCCAAGTCCTCTTGTACTGTCACTTGAGGCCTGGCAGAAGAGAATGGTGACCACCTGCTACAGCCTCTCTCAGGCAGCTGTAGAGAGTGATGAGGTCCCCTGATTCTCTTCCTCTCCAGACTAAACAACTCCAGCTCCCTCAGACGCTCCTCATGACACTTTGTCTTCCAGACCCTCCACCAACTTGGTCGCCCCTTGTTGGGTGAACTCCGGCACCAATATGTCCCTTTTAAAGTGAGGGGACTAATATTGAACATGGGACTCAAGGTGCAGCTGCACTGGAGATCAAGATTTTATAACTATTTAGATTAACTGCTACAGTCTGGGGCATGGAACTGTCCCCACAAAGCGACTGGGTAAGATCTGCAGCCAGGTTAGAACTTGCATGAGGTTTTAAGCCTCGGTCCCACTTTTTTATCTGGACTGTTCTGGTTTGTGGTTTCAAATTACATTTTGGCTGATGGCAAATCACACAATGATACAATGTCCTGAATATCAGAAGGGATTGGTCTGAATGTTATGATTTTGGAGTGGGTGAGCATGGAAGACATTTTTGGCTTTAGTTCGTGTTGTTATATTAAATTATATTATTACACTAAATGAGAGTGAAAAATTTGAGAATTGTTATTAAAAATGGAGATTTTGATATGCTATTATATTCCATAGGTAAGGATATTTACCATATCCAGCACTGTTTGCTGCATAAAACTAAAAATACAACTTTTTTTTTTTATTTAAAACCATCTATTTCTTAGGAGCTTATTATGATTTTCTGAACTTGCAACATTCACTCAAACAAGCAGGAAGAGAATTTTTGATTTTTATGTCAGTGGTAAATCACAGCTTCTTAGCTCTCTTCCAAGGACCTCTAGGTACATTTTATTTGGCTTCTGAAATAAGTGAATGAAAATATTTTTAAAACTTAAAACTTCTGGTCTTGGTATTGGCTCTCTCTAGTTTTTTGGAGCCTTGGCTTTTTGGAGAAGCCTTCTCTAAGCTCTGCATAGATACTCCCATTAGTTAAGTCCTAAACTGTGAGAGTTAACATTTCCTCCAAAGCTCTCATTTTTAATACTTTCTCAACGCAGCAGGTTTTAATATCTATGTAAACATCCAATCTGCTCTTGGATCCTGCTGAAGTCTTTGCTCCAGATATACGTTATTGCACTGAGTCCCAAGGACTCTGGCTGTGCACTGGGGAAAGAACTTCAGTGATTAGAGGTCCATGGTAGGAGCCGCAAAAAAAGTCTGGCTTTGATCTCTTTCTTTGCCAAGGGCTGTATGAATTGGGTCAATTTCTTAAAAGTTATTTAGAATAAGATGTTTAGCACATTTGAGGATTTTGTTAGGTATGCCTGAATGATGCTGTGATTCTATGCTGAATTAGACTGAGTAGTCTAATTTTTTGGACATTACTCTATTTTTATACTCCCAAATATCTCCTTCGTAAAGCTCTCTCTTCACCTTTCTGTGGCTCCAGCTGTGCATAACCCACTAAACAGATTACACCTCACAGTTCCTGTAGCTCATCCTCCTGTGCAGGATAGCCAGCACAGGAGTCCTGGTGGGAGGAGTGCAAGGAGGGCATGTCCTGGCAGGTGCCTGGACAAACCGGCCCAAGTGAGTCCCTGGAGTGCACCGCACCACAGAGCCAGCAGTGTCACTCTGCGTATCCTGGAGAGCTGTTCTCCACATTTTCTTCCCCCTCTTGCTGGAGCTTCTCCTCCCCTAACTCCCATGGTTCCTGGGTTACCCCTGCCTTGTCACTCCTTGGCACTGGTTGCAGCAACTTGGCAAGAGCTCCTGCATGGAAAAGTGTTTCACTGTGCTGGTGCTGAATGTGGTACCTGCAAGCAGCATTGGGCTTCCTCAGAAACAAATCATTCAGATTTCCTCCTCCCCCAAAAGGCATTTAGATGACACTGAAGAAAGATTATATTCTAAACTTCACTCTAATGAAATGATTGGAAGTCACAGAGCTACAGTAAATAAATAAATAAAATTCCTGGCAATATTTGGCATAATTTATTTATTTCTCTTTTAAAACTCAACAGTTAACAGACCACTTCTTTTAGTAGCTTGCATGCTAACACCCTATATGCCATTCTTTGGTTGCCTGCCACTTCTTGCAGTTCTTTCGTTCCAAAACAGAGTAAAAAAAATGATGGAAAGCCTGAAATGCCCTTAATAGCACCTAAGAGCAATAAAAACATGAATCTTGTCCTTAGGACAAGTAATCTATTTGGACTTCATGGTAAGGACATTGTGCACTTTATCAGAAACAATTAGTCAAGATTTTGGGTGTCTCTAGGAGGATTTTAAACAGATGACCTTGTGCAAGCCTGTGTTACTTGGTATGAAGCACTTGTGAATTTCCTTGAAACTGCTAATAGGAGTTGGGGGAACAACAGACAGTAGTGTGCCAAATATCCTTCTCCTTCTGCTGTATGTTATGTTCAGCAATTGCACCAGCTAATAAACTCCATGTTCCCTTGAAATCCCGTCTGCCCAGATCCAAGCCTGTGATAATGTGCACTGTAATATTTTCCTCAGGACCATCAATTCTGCATTTAAAAAACACATAGAGCCCTGGAAAGCAGCTGTTCTGGAGCCTTAGAAACACCTTCTCTGCATTGACCAAATCAGCATGATCTTATGGATACCTATTTTTCTTTTTGTTCATTAAATTCAGAGACTGACAACTCACAGAAGATTATATCTACTGTTCTTTGATCACTCTCATGCAGTCTGAATAGTATGGTTTGCTTCTCTTGACAAGACAAGCCTGAAATGCACAGTAAAGAATACAAGATTTCAAAATATAGGAGGCAAGGGTGCGTGTATCAAAGCTGAGGGACTGACAGCCTAAGTCTCATTTGCAGAACTAAAAATGCTGAGAACAGTCATGGAGACAGAGAGTTCTCTTTCAGCATTTGCTGCACTTTTTAGCCTGTAGTATACGACTGTCTTGTGTTTTTTTTCCCCCCGAGTTTATTCATGTGGAGTTATAAAACTGGTGAGTGCTAGAGAAGGTCAATGTTATGTATTCATTTTGTTTTAAATAATTGATGATGTTTCCTGTTTCTGCTTACATTAATTGCTCTCAGGTGTTGGAGAATTGCTCAGTGAGTTGCCTTTTAATTTGTTTCTTTAGAAAAGCAGCATGCTGCTTTTCCTTGTACTGTAAGTAATGTGTTCAAGGCACTACTTTCTAACTGGAGGTTAATAAGGGTGCACTGACGGCATGTTTAGGTGCTATTTCCTCTCTGCATGTGTGCATGTCTGAGCTTGTGGAAAGAGAGGAAGACGAGGAAGAGGAGTGCAGGCAGTGAAGAGACTTGGATTCCTCTGAGCCAATGTTTAAAAGTATAATTTATGTTCCATTGTTTCAGGCTGTATATCAAGGGTCTGACTCAGGAAAGCCCGGAGTACTCAGCTGTTGTTGTTTTCTTTATAGTTGGTATCATTCAAATATTTAAGATCTGCAAGGACTTGGACCAGCAATAATATAGTTTTGATTTTTCAGTTCTGTTGTGGGATTTCTCTGATTTGTTACAAGAAAAAAAAAATCAAAACCAACGAAAGCTACTGAAAATTCAAGCAAAACTGGTTTAGAGGTATCATGCCCATAGAATAGCAGTATTATTATCGTTAATTTCTTCTTCCTTAATGTGCCCTTTCTTATTCAAATGCAGAGTTACTACGGTTTATGATAGCCAGTGGAGTTCAAACTGTGCTGGAGGTACACTGTCAGGAATTATATGACCTTATTTTATTTAAACAACTATGTGTTCAACAACATAGCTGTTAAATTATTTATTAAATATTTAAACAAAAACTGTGTTCTGTTGCTATCTTGATGATGTTCTTCCACTGCATCTAAACTTTCTGCTAGTGCAGAGAGTCTTGTATTTTGTCTGAGTCTGCAGTGACATTAAGCCAAGTGGTTTATCTGGCAGTGAAGATCAAACCAAGGTGTGGGATGGCTTTGAACTCACGCCCTGTCCCACAAGGCAGTCTGCATGTGTGATTTTCTCTTTTATTGGAATTGATCAAGGACAAGGAGAGCTCTCTCTTTTGGGTAGTGCCTAATGACTACACCTATTGAAATTTACATTTTTGGTTCCATTTTCTATGGGACAGCTTAGTGGGTAATGACCTTCACAAATATTCTATGATTTTTGGAAGATCACATTGGATGTTATCTTACTGTTTTCCTTTGTCTGTCCAGGCAAATAATCTACCTGCTGTCTTCCAGTTTCCTTGTTATGTACTTATAGCATGATTATGATTAGACTGGACTTATTTCTCAGAGCTTCTGAAGGCCTAAATATATTTCATGGCTTTAAGATGTCTAGACGTCTGCCTTTTTTTTTTTTCCTCTACCTACATGTTTTCCAGGAGTCTTTGGAGCTTTCATTTTCCTGAGTTCATGGTACCCCTGCATTTAGCTTAGGAAAGGATGCTGGTTTGGCCCAAGAAAAAATATCTTAAGAGCCAGACATCAGCTACATGTCAGTGGTAATAAATCTGTCTTAGTTGTCCTCAGTGTTCCAGTTTATAGCCCAACAGCAGCTGCTGCACATCTGATTATGGACATTGCCCTCAGGTGGGTACCAGATTAGAGTATGAATCTCAGACTCCTGCATCGCTACAGAATTGTTGTTGTCGAGAAAATGCCTGTGGTAGGACACATCTCCATGCCCACTCCAGCAGTGTAAAACAGAATTACTGATCAATTGCTGAATGACAGGGTTCAGGAGGGGCATAGGCTGGACTATAATAGCTTTCGTGGACTCAAGAAAAAGTGAAAAAGAAAGAAACTCCCATGTTAGGGTGACTGCAGTGTTCGCTGTTGCATCGTGCATGATGAAGGCTGCAGTAGTCATCATCTCTCTGCATTGCCATGATGAAGGCCACAGTAGCCATCGTACCTCTCTATGTTCCCATACTCAGCCCCAGTGCCAGAAATCTTGCCACATCAGACTGTAACCACCAGGCACTCCCTGCTCTGTCTTTGCAATCTCTTGTTGCAAAGACAGATGCTAGCAGCTTAAGTTTGGCCTTGCAATTTGATTACCTCTGGTTAAATGGGAACTGCGCCTATGGTGTGGATTATCTGTACTAAAACCCCTTAAAATAAGTCACAAACACTAAAGGCAGTAGAAACACACACTTCTGGGCTCTAAGTTCAGTAAGCTCCCACAGACACATGTTTCTTGAGTCTGTAACCCTGGAGGATTTCTGAACCAAGCTCTGTATACTAGAAGGACAGGTACTCAATATTGTTGTCCAACATGTTTGGAAAGTTGGAGAAAAAAAAGTATATATATGTAATGTGTGAGTTTTTCCAATAGAGGACCTACTTTTTAAAGTAGACAGCTAGGTAAGTCTCACCTCTCTCCCTTGAAAATAAAAGCTAGCTTTATTTCAGGGAAATGAGATAGTTGACTAATTCCTTTGATATAACAGGGACACACAGTATATATGGTCCAGCTGCTCAAATACGCCATGCTGCCACGAGCTTTCCACAGAGTGTCATTTTGACCTTGAACCTCCTGGCCAAGGCCTTTTAGTTTTGTGTCTCCCAGGCAGAACAGTCCTTCAGTGCTAGCAAATGCTAGCTAGACTTAGTGCTTTTCTCCTGTCACCTCCCACAGTATACAGGGAGACCCCAAGGATGAAGTTGGCACTGATGCCACACGCCCACTCCTAGGATGAAGGTTCAGCCAGCCAGCCCAGCTGCTCTCATGGAGCGTGTACATCTCCTCTCCCTGAAAGGGCAGTTTTGTCCCTACAACTCTGTGAGAGAACACTACCCTGATTTGGGCTAAATATTTTTTTATTTGTATCATCCACTGGATCTGAATATCCTCTCAAACACAGAACACAAGTCAATAAGCCCAGCTGTTTGGTATTATTTACATTACACTGGCATCTCCACTGACCTAAAGAGCAAAAGAAAATAACAGGGCATATTTGAGGCTTAATAAAACATTGCAGTAGGGAGTCTTTTCTGAGCCATTACAAGCATTTGCTGGAAGTGCATTTGCTGATTTAACAAACTGGTTAGTACAAATGTTTAACATGCTGTTGTAATGATATTCAGATGCTTTTCTTAGTATTTGTTGATCTGCAAAAATGTGTCCTTGCCCAATTGCGCTAGAGAGTGAATTAAATAAATAAATAAATGCAATGTGATGGGTTTGCACAAAAGCATAGCAGTGACTGCCCCTGACAGATGGAAAAAAAGTCAATATGATGTCTGAGACAGCCCAGGCTCTGCACTGCAGAATAAATTACATGATTCGCTGAATGCCTGGGCTTCACACAGACATACACAAAATTGGAAAGATAAAAGCTTGCATTGGCTTCAGATGATATTTACTGCCTGATGGATTTACTAGAAGACCCAGTACAGTCATACTGTATTGAATTATTGGCCTCTATTTAGCTGTGTGTCCGTCGAAGCTTGAGTGTCCATTTAAGCGTAAGTGAGCTGGAGCCCTGCCAAGGCTGTTTGAAGCTTTGTGTACAGAGGGAGATGCGAGGTAATGGCTACTAGCTTGAATAACAGGGGACTTAGGGATGCTGAGGATAGACAACAAAGCATAAGGTGCATTCTTATCAATATTAATGTCAACATAAATATTAATACAGGCTGCCTGGCACATCATTTTTGAATGATTCTTGTTTTCTTTCTATTTTAACACAAAAGACTGGAGATTACTATGATTTCTTTCTCTCTCAGAAGGGGGAGTTTGAGAAAGACCATTAGCTTTACAGCTATCCATTGCCTCAGCAGCAGGATTTCCACACGGCAAAGGAGGCAAATGAAATGCTAGCTTTAGGAAGTATACTCTACCAATAAAATACCTGATTAGACTAGCAATATACTGTACAGAGCTGTTGTTAGGGATTCATGATTATACTGTACCAAGGCATATCATTTAGGAAGCAGCAGGTCACTTACAGAGAGCCCCATGAGGTGGTCACAGCGTTGCTGCAGCTACAGCACAGGGCAGACAGGCTGAGTGCTTAGCTGCTTAACACATTGGCTTGTGTTTCAAGAAGCCTGGGGCTCTGTTTTTGGCCTGGCCCTCACACGTGATGAGTTTAGCTTGTGTAATGGTTCAGCACGCTGAGGGAGGGAGACTGCCTCTGAGAAATGGCTGTCAATTGCAATGCTGCTGGGTAGAGGGTTTATCCAGTTAACTACGCTTTAAGGAAAAAAAAAAAAAGAAAATAACCCTCAGACTGCATTGTGCTGATCAGCTGGATTGGCAACAAAAATGAGCAGGATTTTGCTCCAGGTGAATCAGTTGCAGTGGCAGTGTGAAGGAAAGAAACGATGAGAAATTATGTGCCTGTGGGAGTAAGAAGGCACACAAACCAGCGAAAGATGAGATGTTATTTTGAGACATGAAGAAAATGCATCACAAATCTTCCATCATCTTCCAGATAACATTTTCATGTCAGGGACTCTGACTCACAGTTTCTGGCAAGTTGTAATGGGGATATTTACAAGGTTATTGCTCTCAGCTGTCCCTTTGTGCTGCTGCCAAAGGTTACTGCCCTGAAGTGGGCACGGCAGATGTGAATATGTACTGGTTCCTCAGTTGCCCTAGTTCAAAGCCCACATACTAGAACAAGCCACAGCAGCAGAAAATGCCTCAGCTGAATCCAGGAGAGAGAGATAGAGCTCAAAGTTTTGTCCATTATCTTCAGAAGCATGCGTGGTTTTAAGCAACTATTTGCTCTGAATTTTCAGTGATAGTGGTAATAGAATTGCAGACTTTTGGAATTTATCAATAAAAACTATTTATCACTGAAAAGAAAAGGGAGGGAATAGATCCAGCTACTGCCTGATAATGTGAAACAGGGAGATTCGGATTGAAAGACCTTTTCATAAGGCATTTCAATGGTTTTGTTGCTTTCTTTTCACTTCCTCCTTCATCTGAAATCACTCCTTGCTAAATATGAAATGGAGCTACCTATCTCTGATGGCAGTCTCCAGACTCCAGCATATTCAGGGCATCTGTGCAGTGCCAAATCAAAGGTCACTTAAAAATCAGGCAAGGAGAAAAATATTGTATATTTGGAAAAGTCTTTGGACACATGTCTCCTTCATAGGGTGAAGTGACACATTGCAACTTCTACTGTAGCCGCCTCTCTAACACTGCTTCTTTGCTGCCAAAGGACTTCTGGGAGTGGTACCTCAGTTTCTCACATTTTCTCTGCACTGGACTGAAAAGCTGTGATTTAAATGATGTTATTTAACTTGTTAAGAGTTAGGTATCATCATGGCAGATGAGATCTGAAAATGCTCTCCTGCTTTAGGTGCTGTGAAGCATAGATTCATCCAGGCTTCTGTACCAAAGCTTGATGTTTACTGTGAGGTTTTCAACTGGCTGATAGCAAATGCCATCACCTTCATGTGTTCTGTCATATTAAGAGATTAATTAAGAGATTCCAAGAAGATAAGACAGAATGATAGCTACTGAGTTTCACTAAGAAAAAAAAAAAAAAAAAACCCAAAACAAAACTCCTAGCAGGACTGATAGCAGACTCATAAGAATGCCTCTTGAATTGATTTCTAAAAGGGATAGAACTATGTAATCTCTGGTAACGACATAAAATAGTAAATAATTCTCCAAATTATACATTATAATGTTGCAAAATTACTACTGATTCATTTATGGTATTATTGCCTTACATTTTTTTCTGCAAAATTGGAGAGCCACAGGAAGGTAGAAGTTTAATGAGCAGCCAGGATAAGCTTTTCTTCTTGCACATTGCCAAATCCATCTCTTCTTTGTAATATACAAGAAAAATTGAGACTCTCATGTCTCAGTCCAAATGTCTATGACTTCTCTAACACTTCAAGGTCGAATGTCAGTCTCTTGCCTTCTGGAGTGCCTGCCTGTAGATGTTCCCAGATTTAATGCATGCAATCTATTCTAATTATCTTTTCAAAAAATTCAAAATATACTTCACTCATGAGAGAAAAAAAATCAAAAGAAAGTCCCAAGCAAATGTTAAGCAGCATATTAATGAAGCAGGACTAATTGCTTTGAAAAGAATAGTTATCTGGGTTCCAAGATTAGTTACATGTGCTCTGGTTAATAAAATGAAAACCTTGCACATTTGAAAGTCCTTTGTCTCATCCAGATAATTCCAGTTTGTCTGCCATTCAGTGTTGTGAAATACTGTCTAAAATTCCTTGGAAGGCAGTGAGTGTATTTTCAAAAAACACTGTGTTTTCACAGTCTAATACTCCTTTATTCACTATCCAGGAACAAATAAACTCTGTGATAAGACCTTTCCCTATTTCTAAACCCATTTATTCCTTCTCACTAATAAACATTAATAAACATTTGGAAATTAATTATAACAGTTCAGTCTGAAACACTCAATTTGTCTTGGATAGAAAGTTCCTCATTTCTGTGGAATATAGTTTCATCACTTTGGGGAAGGAAAAGAAAAAAATGTCTTGCTTTGCCTGTGTTAAACAAATTCTTCTAAACTTCTCTTTGAAAAGTTAGCATCCCACATGTCACAGGGAAGAAATAATATGTGGATTTTTTTAATGAGAGCAGTATGTCTTGCCACCTCTGTGAACAGTGACCAAGGACAATAAGATCTTAAAAAATAGTTTATTTCTTAGCAATATTTTCTGGTTTGTTTGGAAACTCATTCATCATCAGGCAGATCTTATCCCTTGACCAAATGGGAATTTCCAAGCAATCACTATGCACAAATGAACACTGAAATAACTGCAAAGAATTCCTTTCACAGATTCACAAAATATTTGTTGAACATGGGTACTGTGTGGAAGAGAGATACCAAATTTGAATGTGGCTCAAGACCAAGGTTTCCATCTTGGTATTAGTCATACACATATTTTGACAAATATGTCTTCAGGAAAAAAATTTCTCAAGGTCATACTGGCAAGCCTGTTGCAGTTGTTTTGTCTCCCTCTGTGGTGTAATCTGTCTTCTAAAGTCACCTGTTAACTTCCACGTTTCCTGCTACTTCATGGATATAGTACATTAAAAATGTCCTTTTCTGCTTCATTTCCTGTGACACTTTATAGCTGCTGCGGCTTTGGTTTTGTACTGAAGGTTTTAATTTTGCTGTGGAGTGTTGGAAAGTGTTTTCATGGCTGGTGGAAGATGTGGGGGATGTGAGACAGCAGCTCTGTGGACTCTTAGGGTGACTGACTGTTTGCAGGACTGCCTGTCTTTACAAGGGGCCAGAGACAGCAGCTGAGGCAGTCACTGCCAGCCCCACATCCCAGTGTTCACTCCCAGGAGTTCCTCCCAGTATGGTTCCCCCTGGCTCCCAGCAGCTTCCCTGAGCGCAGCCCACTTTTCTGCCTGTAACTTGTCAATCCTGCCTGCTCACATACCCACCTCCCCTCCCAGTGCCCAGCAAAAATGCAAGGTTTATCAGGAGTGTAAGATTCCAACAGATTTCCCAAGTGGTGCTGCTATCCAAAGATCCTTCCTCAAATGATATGCTTGGTGATATAAAGAAGGAAACACTGCAGGTTAATAAATCCCTAATGTATGCTTAGGGAAAAACAAGCTATTAAACTGAGCTGGTTTCCCAGGTGGACTAAAGATAGGATAATCATGAAGGTTTTCTCTGATTTGGGAATCGAATAACATACTCCTGAAAAAGGACTCCCCTCTTGTATCTGATTACAGTCTTTGCTATCGATAAATACACAGAATTTTTATAATGCTTCTCAGGTTTAAGAATTTGTGAATTATGTAAGCAAAATACAAACTTTACAGCTGAATAACCAGATACAAGTATGAAGCACAAGTATTACATATCTTGCTATACAGTACTGAGTGCACTCTATACTGCATACTCAGCATATGATAACTATGTAAATGTTGTGCATTCTGAATAAAGAAGTTATTATGAATGACTCATTCTGAACTGGTAAAAAGCGACAGCGGAGCTTGAATTTCTTCTTAATAATAAGAAACACTATAATAATAAGAAATTGTTATTATAATCATAGAGATGGTAAATATATGGTGAAAGTATGCACAGCAGATGGCACAAGTGCTGAAGTGATTCAGTCGTGGAGGAAACTGCAAAGAACTTCACAACACCATGTAAAAATGGACAGTTGGTAAGAAATAAAATAAAAGACAACCATGTATGGTAGAAGCAGTTTTAAATTACTGGTGGCTTTTGTGTTGTTCAATGCTTCTGAAAACACAATGTGAGCTTCACTGTGAATCAGCTCAGTGAAGTTGTCCATTCTAAGTACACACTTGCAGTCATAAAAGTAAAGAAGAGCTCTGTCTAGACTAAATTTGCTGCTGTGGTTGCTGGCCCACAGAGGCTGTCCAAGATCAATGAACTGTGCAACCACAGAACTGGCTAACCAAGCTGAAGTACTATATCCTCCCCAGAAGGTACTAAAATAATGCTGTAGTGTGTACAGAGTGCCCTGCCTGTGGCCAGATGCCATAAACAGTGTCAAGCTGTCCTGCAATCAAGTCTCTAATGCTGTTGTGTAGGCTGCTGCTGCTCATTTTATCCTGTATAAACTGGTATGAGGAACAGATTTTTTATGTTAATTGCATTTTTTTTTACCAAGTACCTTGCAAGTGTCTGGAACAGGAAAGTGGCTCTTTAAGAGGCCGGGGGCTCATAAAGAATTAGCATCTGGTCAATCGCTGTAGCTGTGTCCTAAAATATTCATGAACAGCACAGAAAGTTCATCTTCCACTCCAATAGTCAAAGGAAAGATGATTGAAAGGAACAGCTTGATCAGAAAGGAAGCCACAAGAAGCTTGCCTTTTAGCCTCACTGGTTGAAGGGGCAGGTTCTGTGGAGAATGCTGCTGCCAGGGACACGCTGTGCGTGGGCAAGGCTCCCTACCACCACCTTTGCTTGGAAGGACACTTAGGCCAATTCAAGAGCAAGGAAAGCCTTTTGTGTATCCAGTTCAGGTCTCATTTTACAAAATGGAGCTGGGGAAAAAAAAGCTGACGAAACTGACATTGCCTCAACAAATGCAAGCTGTAGATGCAGCAGCCACAGGAAGCACAGCTTCTACCAGAGCAGATCACAGCCAATTTTTACTAGACCTCCAAAGGCACCTCTGTGACCAGGGGACCAATATCCTGCCAAATGCCAGGGTTCTGTGGTACTTTAGTCTCCAACATGCTAATCTTGTTTCTAGAAAAAGTTACAGCAATGAAACTGACATGGCGAAAATGTGGGTTATTTTATTTTAGCTCTTCAAGTCAGCCAAGTCTACTTCACTTAAAATCTCCCGAAAAAGTTTGTCTCTTCAAATAGCCATTCTAGATGCAGAGTGTATATAGCTTGTGCTGTGTTGCTTTACATTTTCTCTTGTAATTATTTTAATCATGTAAGCACATAGTAGTTGTATAAATGGCAAAGAATGAATACTTCAGTTTTGGAAAAGTTTTTTCAATAAGACATATTGCATATACAGTAACTTCCTTCCTGGTGTAATTGCAGTTATATTTTTTAATATGAAATATATCACTCCAGAGAAAATTATAAATACATTAGTTCAAAACAAACCCAAATGCTTAATACATATGAAAAAGAAATATGAACAAAAGAAATACATCATTGTATCACCAGTCTTTCCAACTGAACCCTTTCCAAAGTAAATCAAAATTCTTATTGAAATTGTTTCTAGTTATCATGATCTCACTGGGAAACGAACGGATTTTTTTCAATAGTGTGTTGTAACTCAGTCATTATACCACAGTGAGGTAATTTGCTAAAACAGCTGCCTCTGATGAGTAAACCTTTCCATCTGGCAGAAGCTGAATAGACACAAACAAACCCATGTCAGTTTTTCTTAACAAAACATAAAATCAAAATAAGCTCCTTTTGCTCTAATGGGACCCAGTCTTTGAACTGCAGGAACCAAGATTTGTTTCTTTTTTGATGCACTTCTCTTACCCGCATGCCCACAGATTTGGCCTGCTGTGGGAGTGTTGATATCATGCCACCTTTTAGATGGATTACAGCATAACTGGGAATGTGTTTGCAATATAAACCTTCCACCAAGGAACCAGACAAAATTAACAGTTGTTGGAACTTGTTAGGTTTAGCAAGACAGCACTTGTGGATAGTTTGTTTTCATAGGAGGGTTTTTTTCTTGAAAGATTCTTTTTCTTTTAATGTTCTAAGGAAATTTCCTCTGTTTCTTAGTAAAACAGAATATTGTTAGATGCACAAAATCTTAGGTATACAAACTAGAATTTTTCACAAAGAATTGACAAAATTAAAGAGTAACTAGCTTTCACACTCCCAGGAGATCTGTATAGAGTTGTAATCTCTAAAATTAACATGGAATGCAATATGAGTTTGTGTCAATTTTTTTTTTAAACTAAACTATATATAAATTAGTGGTCTTCCATCACTACTTAATTGCAATGATCAAATGATCAAATGGTTTTTGTGGATTTTTTGAGTGATACATTTTTTCTTTTGCAAGTTTTAACAGAATATGTATAATAAATGAACATATGTATTTCATGTGATCTTTTTAATGTCATGAGAAAAGTCTTTGCAATATATTGTCAAGACAGAATTAATATTCAAAAGAGCATTTCAGTTTGTTAGCTTTTCTACTTAATGAAAAATGTTGTAAGCAAAATTTTAAAACATGCTTACTATAATTAGTGGTGGGGTGAATTCCTCTGTGTAAATATTTTCTCAGCCAACAGCCCGATGTATTTTTTGTGAAGTCAGTAGAATGTCTCCCATTGGCCTCAACAGAAATTACATCAAGAACCAAGTACGGAAAACTTGGATGTATGTACAGGTCTGGGTCCAAGAATTACACTTGGGTGCCATTCATGTAATAAGTGGTGCAAAAATGTTAAGTCTAAAAAGTCTTAAACTATCAGGAAGTTCAGATTAGGATTCAGATGTATCTCTGTAAACTCTTAATTCTCTGAGAAGGAAATCTACACCTATGGAAGTAGTTTTTCTGGTACACAGAAATATTATATGTGCTTAAGATATTTCCCTCAGTAAAAGCCTTGTGAATATAACATCATCTGTCAACACTTTAGAAATGAAACTACAATAAGGCAAAAAAAAAAAAAAAAGGACTTTGTAAAAGATTTTTCCTGTGATAACATGTTGTGCACCTCATTCTGTAGACTCCCTACAGAGTTTGCAGGATTTGGCCAGTCTGTGAACTTTGCCTGCAGAGCACTTGGAACCTCAGAAATTTAGTAAGGGACCATTAATAAAGCCATGGTTCTGTCTAGAATTGTACAAATCCTCCTAGGATAAAATCATATCAGCACCTTGGGAGAAAGGATATTATGAACTTGTAATATCAACATATTTAATGTTCTCCTTGGCTGCTGGATATAATGTAAATTTAATGTACAATATGTCAAGGTTGTGATACTCTGCATTGTCCAAAAGTATTGGTTGCCTCTTGTGTCTCTTTCACCCATATGCTATGTATTACTGGTAATGGGAATATATGATTGAAAGCAAATTTCTCTGTCAGTGGTCTTAGCCTTGTGCCAGCTGTAGCTAATGAGAAAGTTTCTTTTGACTTCAAAAGGAAAACTACTGTCAAATGCAGGAAGCAGCAATACAACCTAATAGCGAATTATACAAAAGAAAGGTAAGAAAGAAACCTCTGCCAATCAGTCTACTGCTGTGAGGATTATAAAGCACGTTTTGCAAAAATAAACCCTTCTTTCTAAACACAAATACACCTAGAAAAGCAAATGCCATGTTTACTGACATTTAATGTGCCAAGATCTAACTATGCACCTGCTCATTGAGTTCCTTTCATTTAATCTACTTAGATCCCAGCTCCAGCTATTAAATATTCATTTAGCTGGATATTATTGTTATACCAAGTGTGTTGCTCTTTAGTAAACTACATTAAGGAAAGCTAAATTCAATTCACATGGTTTACAAAGAGGGATTTTTTTTTGTAGAAAACAGACATGTGGGAATGAGACAGATCAGTATTTGGAAAAAAATTATCTGGAACATAACCATTTCCTGAGTATTAAACTGCCTATTTCAACTAATAAAATTATTCATTAGAAGTTAGTGATGAAATTAGTGTTATACAAAGAACAAATACTGGCACTAGGCTATATCCCCTACTAATATTTTATGTTCTGATTTGTGTTAACTGCAATACATAACAATAATCACACTGCATCTTAATTTTGCTTTAAACTTTTCAAATACATCTGTGATGAAGCTTGAAAGAACCCATTGCAGCAGGTTTCTGAAGTATTTCAATAGCAGCAATAATACAGTAGCTACTGTATGCATGTCTGTTTGTTGTGTTATGCATATGGGTTTGATTTTTGTTACAGTAGATAGACTGAAGCAACTAAATTTTTTGTGCAAAGAAGGTCATCATTTACCCCAGATGCTGTTAAACTTCCTGTTTTGGGAGAAAGGTGCTGATTTCATTCACTTCCAGGTAAGTGTTATCCTGACTTTCTTTTCCCTACTGGTTGGAAGGATTGCTTGAATGAACTAAATTTTGACAAAACCAATATAGTTGCAATCTAACTCCTGCCTGACTAACATGATGGACCTTAATAGCTTTAGCAAAAGCAGGTAGGTGGTTGTTCTTTATCAGCCTAAGGAAAAGGAGAAGTTACATGCTGTTCTGGATATCAGCATTCCCTCCTTCATAGCCATAAATAAAGGCCCTTCTTGCTTCTTTTTTTTTTTTTTCTGATTGTTTGGTTATTTGATTGTTTTGTCTTTTTGTGGGTGGGTTTTGTCTGGTTTTGGGTTGGGTGTTTTTTAGTTTGGTTGGTTGGTTTTGTTTTCTTGAGCTTTTTGTTTGTCTTTTTTCCTTTGTTTGTTTTGTTTTGTTTTGGTGGGTTTTTTTTTGTTTTGTTTTGTTTTGTTTTTTGGGTTTTTTTTGGTTTTGGTTTTGGTTTTTTTTGAGGCCCAGTTCCCAATTACAGAAAGAAAAATTATACAAAGAAAAATTATACTGGATCTGTACTTGCATCTTGGCTGGATGTCTCTGACCCTTGGGGAGAGGGCCATCAAATCCTGGGAGCAGCCACAGCCAGGAGTTGAGCCCTGAAGCCTTCACACCTGCACGCTCAGTTCCCACTAAACGTGGCTGCAAAAAGGCCTGCTTCTTTTCCCAGGTCCAAGTTCTTCAGCCCTATTTTCCAGGATAACCTTGAGCCTGTGGATGGAATCTTTGACCTTTGTTTGATTTTGTCATAGAGAGCAAGCAACAACCTTCTAGAAGCACAGAATGTTTTACTGATTCAGAAATAAATGCCAATTATTCATTTTCTGAGACATATAAACTCTGATATAATTATACTGCTCTTTTTCATGATAATATTTACACCCATGATAGCAATTTCTGTAAAGCACATTACAGCTAATTGAAGAACAGGCAAGATAAACCTAAGGTGAAAAATTTAAAATTCTCTGTGAATGGTCTGAAGTCACAACCATACTTTTTTTAAACTTCCTTACACTTTATTTGTATCACTGTGTTACCTACATTTAACTTTTCATGACATTTAAAATGGATTCAGCATTTCTGTTTTTAATTCAGATTTTATATACTCCAAAATTCAAGGAAGTTCAAATCTGGGAATTTTGTTTTGGCCTCTTATGAAGAACAAAATTAAAATCTGGCTTTAGGTTCTGACATACCTGAAAGTTAGGTATTCTATTCGGTCTGGATAATTTTCTCTTATGATATAGCTACAGGACTTTACACCCCTTTGCATACTTATAACTATGAAATAATAACAAGATATTATTACTCTGATCTGTAAATGACTTTACAATAGAGGGGATATTTCACATCTACATTTTTATGGCATACTTGCAATCATTTGGCAGCCTATGGGAAGGCATAGTTATCCTTAAACCAGAAATGTTTTTCCTTGGGGTGTCCATTCAGCTTTTAAATGCCAGGCTTGCAGAATTCATGCAGAATGTATGAGGCGAGGTCGTAGTTGTATGTCTTCCTTAGTGCAGTTCAACACAGCTGAGTGGGAATGTGCACACCACAAAATCATCAGAGCCAGGAGTTGAAACGCATTCTTCAGAAGTTCTTACCTAAGAATTTGTCAGTGAGCAGAGAATGAGACCTACCAGAAATCTGCTTTTCTCTCTCCCAATAGTTCTAAAAGCACAGGGACTGCCTGCTACACCTCTAATCTCTGAGAAGAGTGGAAGCCAGTGCACTGCTGATACACAAATATTGGAAAAATTAATATATTTTTTCCCTTTGTGCCCAAAGATCAACCAGTAATTTAGAGGTCAACAGTAAATATGCAGTAATTTTAAAAATATTAACTGCACTTTCAGCTGTGACTTCAAGACTGAAAACTACTTGTCAGAGGGAGAAATTTTATTGCTTCCTAAACCATTTTTAAAAGGTATAAATAAAGAATAATATATAAACCTTGCTGTAAGTGTTATACAATACTTGACACACAATAACCTTGATCACACAACCATAAAGGTTGGAAGAGACCTCTAAGATTTTGAAGTCCAAGAATTAACCCAGCACTACCAAGTCCAGCACTAAACCATATCTTTATAGTCCATAACATAAGTCCAGCATTAAACCATATCTTTAAGTATTATGCCTACTTGCACACTAAATACTTCCAGGGATGATGCTCGATTGTGTCCAAAGAAGGGCAGTGAAGTCAATGAAGGATCTAAAGTGAAAGTCTTATATGGAGCAGCTGAGGGAACCAGAGGTGTTAGGCAGAAGAAAAGGAGGCTCAGGGGAGACCTTATCCCTTCCTACATCTGCCTGAAAGGAGAGTGTAGAAAGGTGGAGGTTCATATCTTCTTGCAAATAACAAGCTGTAGGCCAGGAGGAAAAGGCTTCAAGCTGCACTGGGTGAGAGTTAGATTGGTTATTAGAAAAAATTTCTTCTCTTAAGGTGTTATCACACACTGGAACAGGCTGCCCAGGAAAGTGGCTGAATCACCACCCCTTTAGAGGTCTTTTCCAAGCTAAATGAATCCATGATTCTATCATTCATGGGTCCAAATCTTTTCACAAAGAACAGATTTAGTGGGGTGCATTCCCTAGCTGGGTTACTCACCAGCTGTGTTGGGAAGTTACCTTCCACATAGTCCAGGAATATCCTGGATTGTTTCCTCTCTGCTATATTGTATTTCCAGCATACATCTGGTAAATTGAAGTCCCCCCTGAGAATTAGGGCCAACTATTGTGAGACTTTTGCAGTTGTTTTTAGGATACTTCAGCATTTTCATCCAGGTTGGGTGGTCTTTAAAAGACTTTCACCATAATATCTGATTTTTTAATGGTCAGCTTTCTTTCAATAAATGATAAAATATGAATTTTCTGAAGAGTAGGTAGCTAATTATAAGAACATTAGTAAACAGTTGTAAAAATAATTCCAATGAAAATGTTTGTTTTGCATGTCTTAGGATAAACAAATTCTATGGGGTAGTGAGGTGTTCTGCTTCTGCCTCATGACTGGCCATTATTATTATTATTTTATGAGAAAGCAGCACTGCCCTTCTAGGTCACACTGCTGAATGAATGAGCTCATTTGCACAGAACATGCCAGCCCATGAGAAATCAGGCACTGGACAATTTTAGTCTTCTACTACTGATATTTTTTAACATGCAGGAAAGGATTTGTTTTAGGTAAAAATTTTGGGTAAAGTTGATCTTTTGCTCTGCCTTATCTTCCTTTTATTGGACTGTTTCAACTCATTGGTCACTGGTCACAGCATGCTGCACTTTTGTTTACCTTTACCCAATGCACACCAGGATAGGTTAATGGACTGAAAACTTCAGTCCTTAGCCTGGCTGTAGAAGGTAGCATTCAAATATCAAAGGTTGGATAGTTTTGTCCTTCAAGGGCTAACACTGGGAAAGGAGGAGAATAACATAATACAGTTTTTGTGACTTTCTCACACTCACAGAGGCTGCCAGCAAGAGGGTGGGTAGGATTATTCTCTAGGTGTGTCTTCTGGGACTTGCACAGAAGCCCAAAACATGTTTCACTGTATTGAGCTACCCTCAGTTTGAGATGATGACCAGGAGGCTAGGATACTACAACTGTGTTACCCATCACCTGGCCCACTGAGTGCATTACCAAAGTCCATCTCCACATCCCTGTATGTTTAGTGTCCAGATTTTATGTTGATTGCTTCTCACTACCGCAAGGATTAATTTCACACAAGATAACAGTCTGGAATTTTAGGGCGCCTGCAGATCTAGAAACATTGGCCTTCCCTTGCCTGATGTCATTTCGCACTGCTCTTGAGCAGGGAAAATATGGTGAAAAGACAAAAACAGCCCTATGGTAAGTAAATCTCTATAATGCCCTGTACTCATGTAGCAGCAATGAATTTAGAGCTTCACACTTGTGAAAAATGAAATGTTTAGTCTTGTTATTAGTCTGGTTGAGGCCTTCTTCAAACAATTGCCAGTGTATAAGTATTATATTGCAAAGCATTGATAATATCAGTGATGGTGTGACTTATTGGAACAGAAGCACCCTATATCAAGTACATTTTGAAAATAACACGCCCACCTAAAAGCTTGTCTCGGCAGAAAATGAATAGTATAATAGCTTATAAGTTGAAGAGTGCACAGGAGAAAAAGGGAGAAATAAAAATGATAAAACCCACTCCTGTGTAAAACTTTAGAACCATGGCACTAACAAAGACTTCCCGTTCCACACAGAATTAGTGCTGGCAGAGGCAGCTTGCAGGGCTGTGGGTGTACTCAGCTGTGCAGAGCTGATTATAGAAGATGAAAGAGACTGGCAATTTATTTCATCTCACACTGAAGCACTGCTGACAACTGAAAGTGAGGACAGAAGGATTCATTTGTTCAACTTCTGTTTTAGAAAGCAGGCTTCAAATGATACTACAGAGAAAGTCGAGGGAAATGCTGTGGTAAAACAAAGTGTCTATTTTTAATTTGCTGACTCCAAGATTTATGTTTTCAGCTGTTGGGGGTTTTTGGCTGGGGGACAGCAGATATCTGAGAAGCCTGAAACACTGTGTTGCTAGTGAAAAAGTCGGTGGTATTGGCCCAACTTAATGCATATAGTGATACATTACATACACGTGCTAGCTTGCAAATGGGAAAACACTATATAGATGTGTACACATCTTTATGTAAACAAAAGTAGGAACATTTGACACCCTTCTTTCCATTACATTATACTGTGGTCTCAGCAGTTATAATCCCTTCCAATGCTGAGATGTTCAAATGAGGATATCTAATTGCAGTATTAGCATTTATTGAGCAATCGTAATAGCGAATAATTCCTGGCAAATTGGACAGCATATATTTTACACTTACTGCATTTTTCATTCCTAGAGTTTCAGGGCAGGAACCCTCAAGTAGGGGACAAGTGTTCTGGCTAAGGAACAGATAGGATACAAAGACAGAGGTTGGAGACACAAGTCAGACCCTGCTTGCACCTCATTTCTGTGCCTGTGGCAGACAGAACAAGACAGTGTAACCTTAAACCACTGGTAGAAAAAGTCACATTTCAAAGGATAAGGACAGCAAAGCACGGGAAAAGAGAGCCAAAGAGTTCCCCCCCCACACACAAACTGGAAGTCTTAAAAACAATGCAGACTCACATCTGTCAAGGCTGACAATAGCATAATTGATTCTGCCTTTGGGGAAGAAAAAAACTAAATGATATCTCAAGGCTCCCATAGTTCCCTGTGTGTGTTGGTTGTTTTCAAGGACTTCATCGTTCTTTTTAAATTGTGGTTAACCAACTGTGTTATTTCTCTTCAGTGCTAAAACACAGTCTACAAGTAAAAACAGCCTTAATATGTAAGAGTCAGAAGAAAGGTCTGCTGAAATGGTTGTTAAAATGAAATCTGTTTAAAATTTAATCATGTATTCTCAACACATCCTAAACAACTATGTGTATGTGCAGTGATGATAATAGCTTTTGGAACACCCTCTTGAATAGCAAAAGGTACAGTCAATGAGTCACAAAGTGTCCAGAAACAGAAAGGTTAGAGCTTTCGAGGATGACACTTCTCAGTGTTGTGACCTATATAAATACAAAATATGTTGCTAGTATTCATAATGGCAGGTTGCCAGGTAAGCACTCATTACTCATTCAGTATTTTAACATACAAAAAAGCAGTAAAATGTAGTAATCCAAACATTCGGTTTTTGCTTTGTGAACCTTCTGTTCAGTATGCGTTGGTCTAGCAGGAAAAACAGAGATGGATGCCTGAGTAGGCAACTGGTCACTCACAAATGAAAACCAGTTCTTTGCAAAGCAAGGAACCTCACACAAAACAGCAGCTTGGCTTAAGCAGGTGATTAACTATATAAAACAAGCTGCCTATGTGAATTGTTATGCTTCCCCATTTGCTGTTGGCATGCCATGTCCTTCAAAACCTGAGTACCTGATCCTGTTGCAGCTCTCCTCTGAGTGCAATGCCCAAGAAATGCTAAAAGGCAAGACACAGCTCCTTTTGTCTCTTCTCTGCTTTCTTAATAGAGAGGGCTGGACTCAGTAATCAAAATATGGAGGAGAGGAGAATCACACACCTGTTAACCACTCAGTGGTTTTGGGAGCACACACGCTACTGCCCCTCCCAGTCAACTCTAAGGCTTCATGGCAGCATTCAGTAAAAGCATGCCTGATGGATCATGATTCATCCCCCAGATCACTCAAACACACCTGAGTATAGCCTTTTACTTCAGCTATTTTTATTAAAATTCCTCATACAAACTGAGCAGCCTTTGCTAGTCCTGGTGTGGATCAAAAGCACTGGGACAGAAGGTTACCTGGTACAATGCTGTGCAGCTGGGCTGTATGTGATGGAGACGTGATCTTTTTGTATCAGCTGAGCATCTGGTACATGCATTTAAATCTGTGGTTTGGCCTGTTGGTCTGTCCCTCCTGTGCTCCTAAGTAAGCAATGACTACCTCAATATCTTCATATCAATAGATAAAGGAATTTATATCATGTATTCTGCTGCTACTTCTAGGTTAATAATTTTACTTCTAAATCAACATTTGAGAAAATGTCTTGAAGAAGAGAAGCTCTGGCATCTGAATAATAAGAATACAGATTATGAATTTGGATGGCAATAAATATTAACTGCAGACAGCATCCATTTAATTGACATATTTTCTTGGTAGATGGTCTGATTCACATTTTGGCTGTAGAAAGTGACTGTTTTGCTACTTTTTGCTTTGCTAACCCTATATTATAAAGTATATATTACTTTGAAAAAATAACTGGAGGGTGAAGTGTCATTTCCAGCTAAGAGCATATCCAGTTTTAATGAATGCTGTTTCATGAAGAAATGTGTTCATAATAGTTACTTCAGAGTATGTATAACAATTTTTATTAAGCAACAGTATTGCCAGTAGCTGCTTTTGAAGAAGTACAGAGAATGCTAGCAAAATTATTTTTCCAACAATATTTTAGATTATTTTTTTAATAAATTCAAAACCAAACCACACTTCATATACTTACTGACTGCCTTAATTCAATAGATATAAAGAACAAATTTTTTATGTGAAAACCATAATGTTCTGTTCAAACAATAATGCAGGTAGTATCGATATAAGTTACAGCAGACAAGTGTTCATGTTTCAAAATAACAGTACTATCACTGACATGGTGTGATGCTCTCTGTGACAGGGTACGGTGTCCTTCATCAGAAAAACATAAAACTTAATTTTCAGAAAACAATTTATCTTTTATAGGTGGTTCTTTCTGGACTATGCTGGAAATTTCTGTTTTAAGGGTAAGCAAATGAACAGAGGAGCCCTGCAAGCCCTTTATCTACAGTGAGCCTGGGAAATCTGTGAGTCTTTAATCTCTACCTGCAGCAACTAATATCTTACACTATGTGAAGGCATACCTGGGAAGCAGTAAGGTGTTAGTGTCCTTCACTCAGTCGCATCATCCAGTTCTTGCTATCATATTTGGAAGTCGTTGACCTATACACTATAGAAGAAACCAGTAGATTTCAAAAATCAGTATTCATATAAATTCATGTCATATGGAATGAAGGATCATGCTTGCTTTTATCTGTGAACTATGTATCATAGATAAACTATGGAAAAAACCCCACAGTGACAGTTGATTTCATCACTATTAAGTCAGTGTTATCAAAGAAAGAAGAAAACAATTAAGATCATGAGCTGCAGAAAATGGTTACTTGGAAGGTGACCTCCTGAAATCTATGTGTTTGGAAGGGAGCAGACACCTGTTCTGCCTTTGAAAGGGTTTGAATATGTAGGTCAGGGAAGGGAATTCAAAGCAATACATAACACAGAGGTGCAAAATGCTAAAATAGCAAGTCCATTACCACAGAATCTTTTCAAAATCTCAACATCCTGAGTCTGCTCCTGAAAGATGACAGGCTGGTAAGTCTGAATGAATTCTCTGTTGGAGATTCATTTAGAAAGCAAACTCATTGTAATGTGATTAGAAAATACATTAGGCTCTGAAAGACATAGGAAGCATTAAAGAGAGAAATTAGTTTCTTTTTAATTTTTTTTTTCTTTTCAGCATTGACCTTGAAAGAAAAAGGTACATTGAACAAATAGAAGACAGCTATTCAGATCTAAAGAATATTTCTCACCATAAAAGACTAAATGTTCTTATGCTGTCATCAACCTTAATTCCAGATCAAACTAGTGTGTCTGATTTTTAACCTAAAATGGTGTCTATTCCTTCAACACCTATAACCCTTAGTGTTATATACTGGCATCATGATTATAAACTAGAAACATAGAAGCATGAGAGGAGGTAATTTGTTAATAACTTTTGCCTAATTATTTAAGAAATTAATATCTTCTGAAGTGTTCTGTAAAAAGCTGTTCAGGGCACTAACTGTCAGATTACATCCTGAGGCCTTAAAAAGCTTGAATTGCAAATCTACTGATGCTCAGACCTTCAACAAAAAGCGACAAAGTAAAATAAAATACAATTATCTAAAATTTTGCAGTTCAGTGTGTTTGAATAAAATAACTAGGAAGCAATAATTTGAATGAATTCTAGAAAAATATCTGGTCTGAGTTAAGCTGATGGTGCTTTGGATGCTTCAGAAAATGTCTGAACACTGTGGAAGAAGTTTTGACCTTTCCAAATGTGTTTGAATCCAGTTACAAGAATAAACATTGTTCTGCTGAAAAACAAAGCTGATGTTGGTATTATTTTTGTAATGTTGACATTATTGCTCTCTTTTTGAACTCTAGCAAGAGCCATCAACCAATGCAGGGAATCTCTCTGTGCCCAGAAGATATGGGGCTAGTTAAAAATGAAATTAAATCTGTTTTACTTACAGATTGGAAACTGTGATCGGTGAAGGACAAAAAAAAAATGAACTATTGGTCAGCTAATATGGAAAGCTGTGTGGCACAGAAAGGTCTAGGAAACTTACATGTGGAATTAATCACAAAATTCTAAAATACAAAGGGGGAAAAAAGCCATTGTGGAATTAATAAGGCTGTTGCCCTCTCACATGTTAAGCAGTCTTTCAAGAAGATTATCTCTGGCAGTAATTCCAGTGCAAAAGCCAGGCATCTTTCAGGGTTTAGCTCTTGATCACTCACACAGAGAAGCACATATGAGTCAATGAGGAATAGTCCAGCAGACAGAACTTAAAATAAGAACTCAGTTTTGCAGGAAACTTTGACCCAATTCCCAGTCCTATTAGACTGCAGCTTTAAAGAAATAATTTAATAATTTTATGCCTCAGTTTTCTGTCTATTTTAGTACCTACCTACATGCCAGAAACATCAAAGGGTGAGCTCTGTTAGCTTCTGGAAAGCGCTGAAGTGCCTGTATAACAGTGCACATAAGTATAGGAGAAAAATGGGAAGATTTAGAGACCAGTATGCAGAGGATGAGCAATTTGAGGTTTTTCTGTGTTAGCATTAAAGGGCAGACTGACCAACAGGGTCATGTGAGTTTTTGCTGGAGGCCACCTGATCAGGAGGAGGAAGGAGAGGAGGCCTGTTACAGAGAGCTGTGACAACAGCCTCAGTTACTGCTCCTGGTTCTCATGGGCACTTCAACTACCCTGACATCAGCTGAAGGAGCAGCACAACCAACAACAGCCCAGGGGGCTCCTGGGAAGCACTGACTGTAGCTTCCTGACACAGATAATAGAGGACCCATTGAGGAAAGATGCGCTGCTGAAATTTATACTAACAAGAAAGGAAGATTTTGTTACAGGTGTGAAGGCTGGGGACAGGCACGGCTGTAGGGAGCATGAGATTGTGGAGTACAGTATATTTTATGGAGTAAACAGTGTAGCAAATGAGATTGCAGCCATGGACTGTGGGAGGAGCTAATTTTAGTCTCATCAGGGATCTTGAAAAAATGCCATGGTAAAGGGCCCTAGAGGGAAGAATGTTTCAAGAGAGGTGGCTAATATTCAAAGGTCACTTCCTTTAGGCACAAGAATGCTGCATCCCCATGGATAAGAAACTGAGCAAAAGGGATAAGAGACCTGCATGGATGAACAAGGAACTCCTGTTAAAACTCAGACATAAGCAGGAAACACACGAAGTGGAGGTGAGGAGGAATTTTGGGATGTTGTTGCAGTATACAGAAGTGCATTGAAGGAGACAAAGGACTGTCTGGAACTAAATCAGGCCAAGGATGGCAAGGATTACAAGCAGGCCTTCTTCCAACACATCAATAACAAAAGGAATACTAGAGAATACACTGGCCTTACTAAATGTAACAGGGACCCTTGAAACAGAGGCTGCAAAGAAGGCAGACATACTGAATGCCTACTCTGCATTGATCTTCACTGACATGGCCAGGTCTCAGGAATCCCCTGGGATCCTATCCCTGACCCACAGGACAGGGAGATGGTCAGGAGGAAGGAAGGCTTTACTTTGATTGAGGTGGATCAGGTTAGGGACTGTTTAGTTGACATCCACAATTCCATGGGCCCTTGATGGGATATAACCATGAGTGCTGAGGAAGTTGGTAAACACACTAGGAATGCCACTGACAATCATCTCTGAAAGGTGACAGTCAGGAGAGGTGCCTGAGGACTGGAAGAAAGCAAATGTCACCTCAGTTATCAAACACAGCGGGAAGGAGAACTCAGGAATGTACCATCCAGTCAGCCTCCCCCAGTCCCTGAAAAGGCATGTAAAATGGCACTCTGGAGGCCCTCTCTAAGCACATGAAAGATGAAAAGGTGAACAAGAGAGTCAACATGGATGTGCCAAGGTAAACAGTGTTTGACCAACATGATTGTCTTCTGTGACTGGACAACTGCCTGGATAGTTGAGTGGAGTGCCATTGTCTACATGGATTTCAGCAAGGCTTCTGACACTCTCCCAGGATGTCCTGTTAAGCAAGCTCAGGAAGCACAGACTGGCTGTGCTGGTGGACAGAGAGATGTACTGAGAAGTGGCTGAATGGTGGGTCTCAGAGGGTTGTGATAAGTTGCACAGGGCCCAGATGAAGGTCTGTCATTAGTGCTGTGCCCCAAGTGTTGATACTGGGCCCATTCTTGTTTTATTTATGCATCAGTGGCTCGTATGAAAAGGCAGAGGCCTCCTCAGCAATTTCACTGACCACACAAAGCTGGGAGGAGTGACCCCAGAGGGCTGTGCAGCCCTTCAGAAGGACCTTCACAGGCTGGAGAGGAGGGTAGAGAGGAACTTTCTGAAATTCAGCAAAAGCAAGTGCAGGATCCTATATCTGGTGAAAAATAATCCAGTGCAGCAGCACTGGTTGGAGGCTGTCCTTCTGGAAAGCAGCTCTGAGGAGAAGGACCTGGGAGTCCTGGTGGACAACAAGCTCTCCAGAGCCAGCAGTGAGTCCTTGCAGCCAAGAAGGCTGATGGTATCCTGGGCTGCATTGAGAGGAGCAGTGCCAGCAGGTTGGAGGATGTGATCCTCCTCCTCCTCTATTTGGCCCTGGTGAGGCATCACCTGGAGTACTCTGTCCACTTCTGGGCTCAGCACAAGAGAGATGTAGAGCTTCTGCAGTGGGTCCAGTGGAGGGCTACAAAGGGAGACTGGAGCCCTTAGCTTGTGAGGAATGGCTGAGGGAGTTGGGCCTGCTTAGCCTAGAGTAGAGACAACTGCAAGAAAACCTTATCTAAGTATCTGAAGGCAGAGTGGCAGGAGGATGGAGCCAAGCTCTCTGCGGTGATTCCGAGCAGCACGAAAGACAATGGACAGGAACTGAAACACGGGAAGTTCCACCTGACGATGAGGAAGAACTACTCTATTGGATGACTGAGCACTGGAACAAGTTGTCCAGACGGTTTGTGAAGTTTCCTTCTCTGGAGTTATTCAAAAGCTGCCTGGACACATTTATGAGTAATGTACTCTAGGGGACTAGAGTATATTACATTTGAGCACATGAGTACCTTTGAGCAAGGTTGGACTAGGTGACTTGTAGTGGCTTCTAACCCTATCTTTTCTGTGATTGTGTGATTGTGATGATCTAATTTCCTTGAGCCAGAATAATGAGAGTAATTTTGAATAGGAAGATGGAGAAAAGGAACACAGAACAAATCCTTCTTAGTCTTACTGATACAGGTAATTCTGAAATATTATTGTAGCATCAAAGCATTTCCAAAACATTTAGCAGTACTTGAAAACAAGTGCCAAAACCACAATTATTTTCTATACACTGGCCTCCATCTCACCCCAGATTGCTCTTTTATATGCCATAATAAAACAAAAAAAATCAGATTGAGAAGCTGTATAAGCCTTTATATATTCCCTTTCTTTTACTGGCATCTTAAGAATCTTTTTCTGTGTGGGTTGATGTAGGTGCCTGCTTATGTCTAACCCTTTTATAGTGCTTTTTCCTCATACAAATAATCATGAAAGCACATCAAATAATAACAGCAGGGGAATTACTATACTGCCAAATGTTCCCATCAAGCAACTAGAGTGTAGTCATCATTATAATCATTTCGAGATGTTGAATGTAGTTAAACCAGCAAGCTCAGCTCCTCTGAAATCTCTGAAGCTTTTCTCCTAAGAGTACAGTAGCTTTCAACTATAAGTAAGGATCAGTAAAGTGCACCAGAAAAAACCCCTCATCTTTGTTGAATGCACTTATACATAAGTGCACATATATGTTTAGATCCACAACAATGAAACAGCTATTTTTTACAAGCTTAAATGTTTTCATGTTTTATTTTAATACTTTAAGGTTTTCTATATTATTAAAGGTGAAAATATTATATGTACCAAGAAGGAGACATCTGCTTTAATCCTTCTCCTTAATTTTGACTTCTCCAACAAATACAGTTCTATGGAGAAATGTTAAATTTATTTGAGGATGTTAAGAATTCCAGGTGAATTTTGGAGCTAAGTGAAATAGTGCAGAAAATTATTGTTTTGTTTTATGCTGTGTTGCAACCATTTGTGCAATGTAATTTTATTATTCTACCTCACAAACCTTCAGTGAGATTGAAAATGTAATTATGACTCTCTTTAAAGAAGGAAAATTATCCAAATGTGCCAAGTGAGTACTGTTGTTAAATTAGTGTATTGACTTTAACCTCTGATTTCTAAAGCTATTTGCAGAGACAGCTGCACTTGTCACTCTTCCTGAAGACTCATTTAATTTCCTTAATTCCTACTGTGAGAAAACGTCATTTGTGACTCTGCTTTCAGTAAACTTCCTTTTCTTTTTTTTCCCCCCTTTGTCTTCACTTGTTTGCATCTGTTAGCTAAGTTTATTTTTTTTAAGCTCTCTCTCCAACAACCCAGATTTCTTTTTCTAAAACTCTGCTCACACTCAAGGAAATATTTTGCATCTTACTCTATTCCAGTTATCCAATCTTTCTTTGAGCTTCTGACAACAGTGTTGCAGGCTTACTTCGGGTTGATTTCCTTAAGTTCTCCACAATTCTTATTCCACACAGATGGGAGTAATATGCAGGGAAGGGAAATGTCATACAACATACCAGCTACACCTTAAAAATATCTGAGATAGACAGCATTTTTTAAGGTGCTCTGAAAATGCAGACAGTTTAGATACAGTTTAGTAAGTCTCAAAGAGTGTTATCTGTTCTCTGTGCTAAATAGTTTAGTTCTTTCACATTATTCAGTCTACAGATATGGGTACAATTCTCTGCATTTTTTGTATGTATTTCAGACATGCCATTCAAGTTCTCTCTGTTTAGGGCTTAAAGCACTAATGGGAAGAAATAGATTGCAAAGAGATGAGCCTGTAATGTCTACAATTCACTATAATGCATGTGCCATATATTTTTTCACCTTTTAGAAGGTGCTTCAGTGACCCATATATTTCACAGAATATACCACAAGTGCTTACTGTGAAATATTATGATAAGGCTTTTAGCAGCCATTGTAGAAATGGATTAATGGAGAGAAGCATAAATGAATGGCGCAAGTGTACAGTATCTCGTTCTTAATTTTTATTTTATCAACGGAACTGACAGTTGATAAAAGATGTTGTAGTCACAAATAAAATTCTACTAGTGTTGTGGAATTGAGCTCCTTCAGAAAATTCAGTTATTTACTGGGGTCACAAAGGTATGTAACTTGGGACTTTCCCTGGGTGATGGTTCTAAATTCACAATGAAAAAAAAGTAGGAAAGGTGTTGAGAGGTAAATTATTTTGTCCTGCATACACATTGCTTGTAGCATGTTCTCATTTACATCTAAAAGAGGAGAATGAGAAAAACAAGAATGAGCCCTTTGATTTTGCAGCTCTGCAAATCCTTACCCAGAGTGACCAAGACACCTGACTTACACCCAGGTTTCCAAAAATATATTACGTTGCCAAGAGAGGTACTCCTTATTTTGATTTCCCTTCTTTTCACTGAGAACAGAGGAAATGCATCAGTCACCTTCAGACATCTAACATTATGTACCAAAATCAGGATCCTAATTGCCCTTACACAGTATTTTATGCAGGAAAAAGAGAATTTTTAGGTGCATTCAGATAGTGATTCAGGGGTGTACAGTGCCAGCTAGAACTTTGGAGGTGACCAGCCCTCTGCAATTATATTACAGGCAGCCCAGAGTGAGAGAAACTCCTGGCTTTGGTGTCTCAGACAGGTATTTAAGGTTGGGTCATGTGAATCACCTCTGTGCCTGCTCCTGCCTTCCCTGAAAGCATTAGGAATTCTTTGTTCATTTGAATAGAAGTAAAGAGAGCTTGAGATCTACCTCCTTTACACAGACAATAGATAGACTTTAGGATATACCTTAAATTTCCTGACCTATTTTGTTTCTGCAATTCAAACTAGTCTTTTTTTAAACTTCAGCACATTCAGCTATTGCTACTGAAATGACAGTTTCTTTTTTGAAAACTCTTAGTAATGTTTTGAAACACTCTGTTTACAAAAGCTTTCATCTTATCCATTAGAACAAATGAATGACTTAACGGATTTCAGAGAATATTTGTAAAGTGAGCTTTACAGATTCCATTAAATGTTAAAAGCTGTTTTCCAGAAAATTGTGCCTGTCTTCAAGGGCTCAGCATACAGTGTGCTTTCCCCCCATCTTCAGATTTGTGACATACAGCAGTGAAATAATAATAAAAAAGGATTATTCTAATTTGAAATAGGTCAGTCTAAAGGTGAAATCCTAAGACTGGTTATTTTAATTTTCCGGTGTTCCCAACAAAGTTCAGGAAGGTTGAGAATATAGTACGGGAAAAAATTCACTGAAGTACAGAAAAGATTAAGTGAGTGAACTCTACAGTCATGACCCCTGTATATAATAGAAATGTTTTCTGGGCAAAATTAAGACGGCTGTTAGATGTACATTTACAGATTGACTGTAGATATATACAGCAGTGCAATTTTTGTTCACTCTGACTTTTCTACTGCTTGATTAAAAGACTAGACATTTTCCCTAGAGATTCACTCTTCTGGCTAATGTGCTGTAATTGCAATGGAGTGCTTAGTACCACAGCAACGAGCACTATTCTGTAATAAATTTAGGTCACTGCAGAGTTCATCATGTAGTCCATGGCAACAGAAGATAAAGCAGTGGTTAGTTCATCTCTAGCTTTTAGCTGCAGTATCACTGATTCTCCTGTCTAATTATACTATTAGAACTAAATGTAGGCAAATTGTCCAAGTCCCAAGGTCTCTCCCTTCCTTCTGTACATGTAATATTTCAGTAAGAGAAAACATAATGTAGCAGCATTATAACAGAAATGTGAACCAGAAGAATTCTTAGGCAAAAGGCAATCACATTTTACCTTGGAGCATTCGTTTCATATTTCTATATAATACCTCAGATCAATATTTTTGCAATCCTTTCATTTTTACAAACTCCAACAATTAGTTTTTTATTTCTCCAGCAAAAAGCAGACAAATTTGTACCAGGCTTTCAGAACTGTTTACTGTAATTGCTACGTTTGCAATTGAGAATGAGTTTAGATTGCAAAAACTTTGTTACAATATTTTCCTCTGCTTATTTGCTTGACCTTGTGCTTAAGAATATTTTGTTCATTAAGCTTGTTGGCAAAGAGGCCATTCAGATTAAATTCTAGCTTCAGGCCATTTACAAGTTTTTTCACTTCAAACTGTTTTGTTATTTCCCATCTGATACACATAAACATGACTACCACTAAGTGCCTATTTCCTGCATTAGGAATAGAAGTAAGACTGAAACTTTATCATGGCATATATAAAATTATGCATAACAAGTTTTTCTTCATTTAGTTATGCATTTTAATCTCTTGTTGTTGCAGTGATGATGTTTGCTGATTACCATATCTCTCATGAAAGGATTGAGGTTAAAGTTCAAAGCATTGGAGCATAAATTTAAAGCTGTGGATCTGAAAAAAGTCTGGAGGTGGGGTTAGAATTTAACTTTTACATATATTAGACTTAAAACCGTGAACAATGAACTGCAGTGGATTACAGAATTTGAACAGACTTTTTGTTGGCTTTGAAGATCTTAGCCTTAGGAATCTCTGATATTTTTAAAGAATTTAACAGTAGTTGTATGCAGTGCCATATAAGCCTGTTCCAATGGGTAATGTCGAGAACAATAGCATCCATCTTATAAGAATATGGAAAGCAGAGAGATATGTGTAAACTGTCTACCAAAATAAGTGCACTAGATTGCATGTCTCTTAGCTCTTTGATCTGTGACAAAAACCAAAGTACTGTGTCTGCATGATTAGGATGCATGTTTTGAAGGGAACAGAAGGAAGCTGAACATTTCTCACCTGTAATCTCTAATATCTTAAACATTCATTATATCATCTGTAATTTCATTGCAATACTTTTCCCACGAAAGTTCCCAAAATGAAGTTTGTAATAATCCATAAATTTAAGTATCTTAACCAACACTTTTGTGGTTAAGAGAGACTGAAATCTTAATGGTTCATGACTCAAAGCAATCATCCATAAGTGAAGGGCAGGGTGCTCTGCTGAGGTCAGGTTTAACTCTCCTCCTGCCCCCCAAAGAGGAGGAGGTGAGTTTTTGAGTGTGTGGTGGCAATCCCCATAAGATAGAGGTGATGAACCCGCACTACCAGAGGCTACAAGAAGGTTTTTATTACGCTGATTGTCATCCCTTACACACCCTGCCTTGTGGAAGGTCACATTCACTTGGGACATTCACATGTAGCCCTGAGGGTTTTCATCCCTTCTGATGGAGCAGAACTGGTTCCACTATGCTGATGTGAGAGGCAGCTGTCATACCTTAGGAGGAGCCATAAACCATCAAAGACCCTGAAGCGCCCCCAGACTCATTTCTGGGGCCTTCCACTGAAGACTGAAAGCTCTCTCAGGGGATGTACCTGGGCATGCCTACTTAAACCTGAGACTATATTATCCCACTGCTCTTTCTGTTTTGTGCTTTTTTCACCCACAATGGATCAATGTTGCAGCGTGTTTTTGTTCTTAATGGTTCATTCCTGTTCCCCACTATACTGCTGGCTTAGCCTAGTGTACCCTCCTACCCAGTTGCCTGTCATACCCAAAGACCTGCCCCCTGTTCCAGAATGTTCCCTATCAAGCAGTCAATCCCTCCTTGTGCCAATGCACTGCTTGGATATTCCCTTTAGGAATGCCCTAATCCTCCATGCCTATTAGTTTAAACTGCTCCCCTCCCCTGTGTTACCCCATTGGGTTCAGTGTTATAAACCCCGCCTGTTGCTCCTCCCTGTCCCTTTCCCTATTGGACAGAAATTTGTGACCCCTTCCCTGTATAAAAAGCCCTGCACACCTGTGTTCTGGGTCTGTTGTTCATAGACCTTCTAGATAGTAGGCGTCTGTAGAACCTGCACGAAAGATTTCTCCCTCATTCCTTGTCTCCGCCTGTGCTGGCAGTGCCGGATTGCCGTAGAGCTGCACCCTGCAGCAGCTGCATCTCACATATTAAACTTCTGGGATTCAGCCCACTCCATGATGTGGAGTTGAGAGCTTGTTGGGGAAATCTGGCAGTGCATCAGATCAAGACTGCATTCATCAGTTAGAAAAGGGCATGGTCACTCTGACTATCATTTCACAACAACCAAGTCTCATTGTGGGATCTGTGGCTGTCAGTATCTTTCTACTCTTGTTCTTTCTTTCTTGTGCATTTTCCAAAGGGAAACTTTCATACTTTTATATTCTTGTGTTATTATAGCTACCAATAATCAAAATGGCCACATACTTGCTTTCCATTGGAACCAATTTTTTTTTCTAAAATAAACCCTACATACATGTATTTATAAACTCCAATCATTCTGTGTTGTTTCAGTTTAATCTGCCCCAAAGGATTTAGTAACAAGACCCTGGGCTACCCTTCAGGGGCAGGCTGAATGGACTCAAAGATGAAATCCTAACCCTTACTTTTATGGTAGTATATGACCAATGGCCCACTTGACTAGTGTTTCTCTAATCATTCTTCAGTTTTCACATTGTTTTGTTTATAGCAGAGCATTTTTGAAATGTGGACCCTAATATTCTTTACACATAAACTATGTTTAGTGAAATCAGAAACTCTGCAAGAATTTATGTTATAACATAAATAACAAAATAACTACTTTTCCCATATTTTACAAAGTTCTTGCTTACAGAAAATGCTATGATTTTTAAGACACTACAAAAGCCTTTTAGGTAGTCTATGAAGTGGTGTTTATTTTGAATAGGAGAGGAGAGATACATTGTTGACAGACAAATAATGAAGGAAATTACAATTTTGTTTATATCTTACAGATACAATTTATATCATGCAGAAAAGAGAGACAAAGGGAAATTTCAAAGACTTTCAAATCTCTACATTTTCAGAGCCTTTCACGGAGTATAGTCTAATCTGACACTGCAGCCAAATTATTTAAGTAATTCCCATTTAAATCAATACTGACCTGATTATGGCTTCTGGTTTGATTTCAGTTCTATGGTGTCATTAACTTTGAGTCAAGCTAGTGAAAGGTGCTAAGATCTTGCTGAGATAGTCTCTGATCACAGGCTTTCTGTGGCAAGTCACTTCTGTTTTCCACTTTTAAGAGTAGAGGGTAACTGCTTTAAGATGGCTTTTCCATCTTTATCCTACATGCTTCCCTTATCTTTCTACAACATTTGTTATAAGATTTTTCTTTCAGGACTGATTTTCCTTGCAGTCCAGCTATGATTACAGTTCTCTTCTTAAATTCCCTTTCTCCAGATGTGTGTGCTGTAAATTTACTCCTGTTTTCACTCACTCAGGTTTTTTTACCAAGGAAAGGATATTATTACAGACCTCAAGATTTTTCTTTAGATAATTCTGTCCCAGAAGTCATGACCATTTCATTCTTTGTTTAATTCTGAGATTAAAAAGCAAAACAGAACTTTTTCATTTCACTGTAATTGTATTCCTAAAAGTCCGCAATTTTCTTGAGTGCCTTCCATCTGCTGGAATTTATTTCCCACTTCAGACAAGCAGGCCTTATGTGAGATGACAGTGTCCTGATGATCATCTGCAGGTTTCTAACTTAACATCAGACTGAATTTTTAATTTATCTACAAAACAATCATCAATAAATCTGTCCTGAAGATTTTAAAGTAGACATAGTTTCAGGATAGCAGTTTTTTAAGGATAAAATTTTTAGGGATAAAAAGTTCTAGGGAAAAATTCTAGTTTCTGATGCAAGGCAGTTGACAACTCATAAATTTGCGACATATGTAATTAAGTCTTCATAAGGTCTTACTACTAGAATATAGAATATAATGATAAATTTTGGAATTTAATATCCCAGTGTCTTATCCACTATCATGATAGAATGAAAAGAGATTACTGTTGGACAAACACCACAGAAAGAAGGGTTAGTTTGTGACATTATTCTAAGTGAAAAAGTAATTGGTTTTTGAAAGATGTGTTATTGCTGATGGTAGCTGTGATTTTATGAACAAAGGCAGGAAAACTTCAGTTAAGACAGATGGCCTTGCAGAAAATCATCTAGGTACTTCATGTGACATTTTAGAAATTTTACATAGTTAGACCTATTTTACTGGTTCAAATTTAAAAGGTATTCAAGCCTTTTATGTCAGTGAACAAAATGTGGCTTATCACAACCTCCTGTGTCACAGCAGAAAGTTTCCGAAGTCTCTTAGTCTTCTATATCTGAGATATTTCTGGATGCCCAAGAAGAAATCACTGCCTGGAGACAGCCTGTTGTTTTTCTGTTTAGAAGCCTTGAAAATGGACAGAATCCAGCATTCCAAACCGTCTATCTGAAGGATGACAAGGTTTCACAAAGGTACTCATCGAACTGTGGACAGTGGTGAAAGTTATTTAACATTTGGAGACCAAATGCTTCTAATGAACCTGCAGAGATTTCAAGATTTTGGTAAGTGCTGAGATTAACAGAAATAATTGAGTTTAAGGGTAATAGATGTTTACTAAAGCCACATTCTTCTTAACATCTTTTCCCCAGCAGAGTGTGACCATCGGTAAAGTAAAAATGCTTGTAATTGCTGAACAGAAGTGCCTGTGTCACCAAGCACTGACTTACTGTAGGAATTCTCAGAGAATAGAAAATCTGAATGGATAGCAAATGTTATTCAAGTACTATCATGTAAAGCATTGGTTTTTTTAAGGATAAGTTGCTCAAATACCTGAAATACAGAAAGAAAATTCTCAATGTATCTGTTGCATTCTCTCACCTTTATATCACACCCTAAATAAGTACTGGCAGGTGCCCTGTAGCAAACAGTCTGGTCATCACTCAGAACTTGTTCAGTTAAGCCAAACTTCATGGCTTAACCTGCTTTTAGAAAAATGTTGCATTTGGGCAATAGTAGCCATAGGCTGACAAGAAAAAAATTCCTGTTCTAGTGTTTTTCATAGGGTTTTTACCAACATATGCTTTTGTTTCTCTCAGTGTTCTGTCACTGCTTTCCCTTTGGACGAGTTTGTCCTCCTGAGCAAAATCAGCATATTCTCAGAATTAAAACCTCAGGCTTAGTAGCAAATTGAGGAAAAAGAAAACAAGTGGATTTGAAGTTGATAGCTGTTAGCCAAAAAGCACAAAAGATTTTTAGCAATGGAAGTGGATGTTTATCTCACATCCCTTGTAGGAACAGAAAATGTTTTTTTTCATTGGCTATGCACTGTAAATTCATAGATTTGATCACTGAGATCAGCCAGTAAGAGCTTTAAGTATCTAAAAATCCTGGGTTCAAGCTCCACTGCCAAATAATTGCCCCTAATTTTTGTGACAAATGTAGACAAATCATGATTGACATGTCTCTCCAAACCCACACCCCCGCCCCCCTTCCTACCCTGCGTAATTACCAGCCAGGCTAAACATTCCCTGCAGGCGGGGAAGAGAATCTACTATCAATATTTTGATGATCCATTAATGCAGGTCCTATCTGATTGAGTTTCTGCATGTTCACTAGGAATGTAACACACTGTGACCTTGAAATATGAGCATTAAAGACAGGATACCTTATCTTGCTGCATGTCACTGTCACCAAGTAAGGCTTCTATTATGGGTGCTTTGAAATGAGCTGGTGGTGAAAAGAGAATCTCTACTGTTAAACCTACCTTAACACAAAACCTGTGTTATTTATTTACGATGCTACATGAATCATCTGCACTTTCTGTGATAAGCCCAGGGCTGTGTGTCTTTCATTTCAGCTGACATTTTGCTGCCATTTGCCAGGCTAAGTAACTACTGTGCAATCACTCCAAGCTGATGTGTGGTCATTCTTTTGCACAAAGCAAACATTTAACTCAGCTAAAAGGCCTTTTTGAAGAACAAAATGTGACAAAGTTAATTTTTGCTCATATATGAGAAGTCAAGTAAGTCTGTAGCAAATGCACTTTTTGTGGTAACTAAAAAGATTTCTGCAGAGAATTTGACAAACTGTTCTACTTCTGTACACAAAGTAAAAAAAAATAGTTCTGAGCAAAAGGATTTCTCAGAGTACTGAAAGGCTTTTATTTGGAATTATATGTCCTTAGCCTTGCCTGATAAAATAGTTGAAATCTGCAGCTTTTTGAAGTCAAAGAGCTGTCAGTTTCATACTTTTCAATGTGCTGAATAAGATCTAATAAAAGGACATCTTTTCTACCTTGTATTTGGGGTTTTTTTTCCAAATATTTACTTATCAAACACAATGCCACTATTTGATAAACCAACTGCGTTTCATGACTTTTTAGCTTGCTTGACAATGCCATAAGCTGATAGAATCATTGTGTATGTTTTGCATAGAGAAATTCCCTACTTTTTTTCTCTCTAACTGTAAGAAGCAGAAAACTGAGCACACTTCAAGGATAAGGAGTTTTGCTTGCAGTTGTTTAGCCTGAGAAAATTTGAGACAGATAACTGAAAAAAAATGCTGACAGATTTGCTTGGATGCTTTCACTCCTATTTGAGTTTAAAAAAAGATATTAAACAATTATAATAAAATTCATATAAAGAGGCACTGGAATTATCCACAATTGACTAGCAACTTCTAGTTAGAGACTTAGAGACTGAATGGTAATAATTTATGAGCTTCTTATGTGGCACATTACGTGACTTTCATTTTCTTATCCATGGAGCACATCAAATGCAGGATGTTACTTGTGGGTTTCAACCAGTTTTCCCCATTTTTTATCTCTTCCAATTGTTCATTGAATACTGTACGTGTTATGCAGAATTGAGGAGAGGAAACACAAATAATTCTAGCCTGAGAAAATGCCATCATGACATTCATCTCTACTTTGTGACATTTGCTGTCCTCTTATTAAACTGCCTGGCATTTCATGAAACCATGCTCAGACTAATTGCACTTTCATTAACTGTTGTTTTCCCCTATTGAATTATTTGATAGTATTTTCCTAGCAGGAATGTCAGCATGTTTAACTAATAACTAATGCTCTGAAAACCATACTGGCGGGTCTCTTACTTCTTCTCAGCCTAGTCTGATACAGTTTTTAATGTCAAGACTATGAGCATCCTATCCAGTTGAAACTGATGTTTCTTCTCCAGTTTGAGGTCTTCAGTAAATGCAGATTTACAAAGGTGGATCCAGTAATGCCTTTGCCTGACATCATGGTTGTTTTCATCTCCCTGCAGGATGCTTTCTATTTATCAGCTCCAGTGTTACAGTTCACTGAAGGTCATATGGCCTTGCAGAAAGTCAGCATTAGTAGGTTTTTACAGCAGCATTATGCAGGGCAATGTTTGGGGTAAGGTCACCTTAGCAAGGGTAAAGCAGAGGCAACAGCATGGTGAGCCTGGCACACAGACGAAAGCTGCAGGCTGACCTGCTGCCTTACCTGCCGCCTTACCTGCCCTCTCCCAGGAGATGACTTAGAGGACCAGGAGGCTGTGGATGGAGCAGCCCCAGGCACACCAGGAGGCTGTGGATGGAGCAGCACCAGGCACACCAGGAGGCTGTGGATGGAGGAGCACCAGGCACATCGGGAGGCTGTGGATGGAGCAGCACCAGGCCCACCAGCCCTTTGTGCTTGCTGGAAGCTGAAGGGGCACTGTGCTCTCTCAGCTCCCTGGCCGTGGTGTCTGTTTTGCGGCACTTCTGTTTGCAGCTTCGTGTAGTCCTTCAGGACAAACAATTATTGGGGTTTTTTTTCTTAAAATTATTTTCTGGGAGGCGTTTCTATAAAATTATTCACACTGGGCCCTTCCCAATAGGACCAGTTTTGCAACATATCTTTTGACCCTAGAATTTACTTGAAAATCTCAAGTATTTATTCACTGGGGACAGATTACAGTAGTAAAAACCAGTCTGTGGTAGGAATACTAGTAATTTGTACTTATATGTAAAAGAAACATGAGTCAAACAAATGTACTTGCTATCCTGCCAAAAATAATTGTCTCATTAATCTTAATGATATTAATTTAGTTGTACTATGAAGATCAAATGCAAGAAAATCCTTTTGTGTTCTAACCAAGTTTAACAAGGCTCTCTCTATGTTTACTAGAGTTTCTTTCTCTGTAAAGCCAAAATTTTGATAACACCTTTAACAATTAGAGTGAGTAACCAGTGATACAGTGTGAGACACAGAGAAAATGCAGAGACCACTTTTCTACAGAATACAACCACACTACCCACACCCTCTGTGTACATCCCTAACACTGCCTTTCTGTGAAAATAAGTCTTGTTTATGAGACCAATTTTATCAGACCCCTTAATAAATACAGATTTTTCAAAGATATCTGTATGGATATACATAGGAAATTGGAAATTATTTTTGCAAAACATAAATCTTTAGGTGTTCTATTGGTATTTGGCTACTTATCTTTCTCTCATGCACACAACCCCATTTTCCTTATACACACACCCTTATTGGGTTTGTTTACACAAGACACAATACGTGATTTTCTTGTGTTCTGTACTACTTTTTCATGATGTGGTTTCCAGAATTGTGCTTGGGGGATTTCTCTAATCTGTAAAAATCGTAAAACTGAACTAAGTAAGAAATCTTGGTATTTGTACTGCATTGTCTTACCTTGAATTGTGGGTAACCACTGAGTGAGAGTGAACTTGACAAAATGCAGAGCATTAACATGCTATTAAGTCTCTCTCAAACATCATAAATACATAGACTTTGTTCTGACTTCACAAAATACCTCAGCATACAGCATAGCAAGGCAAAAAAATTGTTATAAGTTTCAACACAGCCAGTGGGGGTGGGTGATGTAACAACTACTTGGAATAAAAATGAGAGACATCCAACACTGGTTTAATAATACAGATATAGATTTAATAACTTAATTTCCTCTTTGTAAAAAAATAATTTTGGATAGCTTACAGACTGGACAGTTTAGTCCAAGTCTATGATGCAATATGATAAGTTGTATGGTTTGCTTACTCTTCCTGTGGTCTTTCAAACCACATGATTTTCAATATCCTGAATATTTTAGCAACCTTTTTTCCTAAGTAACTTGTTCATTTTCAGAATGTTATTGTCTAAGACAGACACTTCCTTGCTTTTTGAGACTTAGTTAAAGCAAATAACTTAGCCTTATTGCATGTACACTAGCAATTTCAAGACTATTTTCATTTGCTGATGTCAAAATACATTATTTCATTTGACATTTCAGAAATCTAAATCTGAATCTGCATCACATGCAGCTTCAGGATTCCTGGTCCATCTGGAACTGTATTTCGGTTTTGACAGTGCCTCAAGCTTCTCTTTTTGTTTTCAGAAGTGCTTTATACCATGCCTCTATAGGTGTCTTGGTTTCAGCTAGGGTAGACTTAATTTCTTCTTTGTAACTATTACAGTAAAATAGCTACAGAATGTGGCTGTGTTCTGGGTTTTGAATGAAAATAATGTTGATAACACAATGATGTTTTGGGGTTTTGGTAAGTCATATTTAGGCAAGGACTTTTTTTTAAAGGTAATTTTATGCTCTGCCAGTGAGGAAGTACACAAGAAAAAAAAACTACTTGGGAGGGTGCTTAGCCAGGACGGGCAACGCAAACAGGCCAAAGGAATATTCCACACCACAGAACATTGTGCCCAGTATATGAATTGTCACCCAGAAGCATGGCTGACCTGGGTTCAGGGAAGGCAAGTCTGGCATCTGTCACTGGATCATGAGAAATTGCGTTGTGCATCACTTTCACAGCATCATCATTATTTTTATTATTATTATTATTGTCTTTTATTTACTTTTTAATTAATAAATTGTTCTTGTCTCAGCATATAAGTTTTACTTTGATTCTTCTCCCCAGTCTAGCAGGTTGGATGGGAAGAGATGGTGGGGTTGAGCAAGGGGCTCTGTGGTGTTTTATCTCCTACTGGGCTTAAACCACAAGATTGCAGCAAGTCCTACTGTTTCCACTCATTTTTGATAACACAGGCCAGTTGAGACAAACAGGTCATGCAGGAAGAGAATAAAAGAGGAAATGTAGAATGAAGGGTGCACTTAGGTCATGAAATGATACTTGTTTAAATGCAACTGTGCGTGCATTTCCCTACTTTGAGTTGCCAGTGCACAGGTAGCTTTTACCGTGCTGTAAAACTCAGCTACCAACCCACTTGCACACCAGAAGGCTCACTGTAAGCATGTTGTTCTTACTGAAGCTATTCTTTGAAGGGGACTGACACTTGGAAAAACACTTAAGTTTTGTGAATTATATGTGACCGAAGGAGACATATACCTGCATATACCACATAATATACTGTTGTGTAGAAATTCCTAAAGTACTCTGAACTGGTGCCTTCTTGTAGCCTGTAAACTGAATAAAAAATGTCCAGAATAATTTGTGCAGAGTCTTCTACCTTTCTAAAAAGTATTTCACCTTAGCAGTTTTTTGATTATTGCTTATTATGCAATTTAATCCCAATTATTTTTTCACTAGTTTCCTCTGACAGGATTTTGAATCATTGTTACTTAATTGTTTTGGCATATCCACTTCCCCAGATGCTGTAAGCTATCACCTTTGTCACTTCATGTCCATTTCATACTTTTCCAGATCATGACAATCCCATGACAAACCCATCCAGTTAAGCATGCATGTCAGGAGCTCTGAAGAAGAGCCTGCTAGACAAGGACAGGACTCAAGCTCCTAGATAGAAGATGAAATTTGGTGAGAATTTTATCCAGTTAGTGGGTGCTGTCCTCCTTATATTTTTCTTCTTAAACCAAATAAATCTCTACTCATCTTCAGTACAAATTGTAAATCTATCTGTTAATGTTAAGGATCTTTGTCTGACGGACAGATGCAGAGGCCTGGGAGAGGTCCAAAGTTGCTTTAAAACTATGTTTACTTCCCCTTAACATGTGGATGACAATTTCTGAAACATAAATTTTCTTTCATGTTGAGCATCTGGAATGCTCTTTTTTCCATTTCAGATATAGGATGTTATTTTAATTTGTCTGTGTAGAGGGTGAAACTCAGGAAACATTTGTGCCCAAGTACTTTGAAATTAGATAGGTGTCATGTCACAATATGTGTGTGCAGTGTTACGATTTTTTTTTTAAACAAACTATTGCTACTGAAAAGAGGTTAGGCATTGCTTATGGATATGCTAATGAATATGCTTTGGTAGTCTGGAGAACACCTCTTTTAACACCACATCCAGAGAGTCTGTGGCAGGATAAAAGGGAAGAGACCTTGCCATTTCTTCCAGTTGTGCCTTTCCTTCTGGATTTCTTAGTCCTGGATAAGACACTGCAACCTAACCTACCATTTTGCTGAAATTGAGACAAAGATGCAGTTTGGGGAGTGAGTTTACTGTAGTGTAAGATGTGCCTCGTTTCCATGTAGATTAACTTTTCTACTCCTGTGGGTGGCAAGAGAGCATGTGTTCTGAATAAACATGACAACACAAAATTAATCCCATTTCTATAACCTTACTCAGTTTCTGCAATTTAATATTCTGAAATGAAAGATATACTGTTGCCTGGAACAAGTGCTCTCTTTGAGTAAAATGCCGGTGCAAAGTGTCCTGTTGGGAGTGATAACAAGCCTTGTAGCCTTATAGCATCTGTTTCTTAACTTAGAGTTTTGGTTTTCCTGTGCAGTCAGTATAATTCTTTTTTAGAGGGGAATTTAGAGGGGCTGTGCAAATGTTGCTGTGCAACAATCCTTCTTAAGCTAGTAGATCAGTTTGGAAGAGAATAAGAGTAAAAAATAATCACAGAATAAAAATTTACAGAAAGGAACATTTGATGTTACACACCTTAATTTTTCCGCATCTACCAAAATCATCTTCAGCTTTCAAAGACATGCTTCCATTTAGAATTCTTTCTTCATATCTCAGCATTCTACTTAGGCAATTTTTCATAATTGCTACCCTTGCAGAAGCTTTTAATCATTTGGGAATTACTGAAAATATAGATTTTTGAAAATTATCTCACATAGATAACTGTAGAGATATAGTTATGTAGATAACTGCCATTCATATACAGGGACTTAGATTTGTTGGAAAATTTCCAACAGCTTTTTGAGTCCTTTTTCTCTTACACTTCTGCATATGTGCATACAGCTTATGTGTCCTTCTGTTAAATGTGCACTGGCTGAGACCAGTATAAAATCAAGCTGGAAAAAAATGTGGTATATTATAAATAGGCCTCATGTCATACATAATTTCTGTCAAAGGTTTTTCATCTAAAGGAAAATTAATGTAGTGTCTTTGTGCTAGATCTGTTAAAGGACAATAGTAAAATATATTTCTACCAGCATCATTTCACAGCTTGTATTTGCTGGAAAATGCTCTTTTATTAACACATGGTGCCTCAGTCTATGAGACTGTCATAGTGGTGCTCATGTGTCCACCTCCAGTTTTACTTCAATTCTTTATTTCTCATTGACTCTGATCTAAAGTCACTTGTCTTTTTGTTTGCTGAGAAACAAATATAATTTTTTCTTCACTCTTCAAAAAAGAAGTGACGAAAACTTCTTGCACTGTTATGCACAAATTGCTGTCTTGCTTTATTGTTGTTTGTATTTTGAAATCCAGTTATACAAGGGACAGATTCCTGTTACAAGATAAGATTAATAGCAGGAAATTTTAATTAAAATTAAGTTGAACCAGTTTGGTTCAGTTAGATACTTTTGGAAGTTTTATCAAATTATATGATAATGTAAGTCTTCTCACAAATTCTGCGTAAATTACCTTTCCTTCAAGTAGGAAGGATATTTCTTCTTTCCCTCATAAGGCAGAAGTGTGTTTTACAAGGCAAAGCAACTACAATATATTTATTTATTATTGTAAAAAGCAAAATTTTGATGCCGTTTCAGAGATATGGGTGGTTATAAGATATAGGTTTATTTTCAGTGATATGTACACATCATGCACCCAGCCTTACTGCTTATTTCTATTCATATTTAGTATTGCATACTGTAGTGGTGCAGCTAATTTCCAAACATTTTTCATTTTGAGTAACGCAGGCTCTGGATACAGCAAGAGAGGCATTAATACTCCAGGAGGACACTTCTTTGAGTACTTATATTATTTAAAGTTTCTGTGGAAGCCAGTAAGTGTTGTGATTGAATTGTCTGTCTCCTATCCTTTAACCTTGCCTGTATTCAAAGCTCTTTTAACAGAAACATTGCAGCAAATTGCATTAGACACTGAATTCTCTTCGCTATCTTCCAAAAACTTTTCCTCTGCACACAGCAATCTGGGCTCTGCTCCACCCGCCCCCTTCCCACTCCCTGAGTTGATTGGTCTGTTTTTAGAAAACCTTTATTCACTTTTTGTATCATGTTAAACAGAAAAGACACCTTTAGAATCATATAGAGCCATTGATGCCAAGGCTCATTGTCTTGTGCTGCTGCTGATACAACTACTGCCCGCTCCCCTCCCAGCCACATAGCCAAATGCTGTTCAGCTGAGAGCCTGCAGAATTAATAATATTTCTCAGTCACCCTGCTCTCTACTACCACCAGTTACACACTCTCTCCTCAAGAAGCAAGGAGAGGGAAAACCCCCAGAATTTAATTAATTTTTGGTGAATTTTTCTACCCATTGTTAAATGATTCCTATTAATGCTGATGGCTATTTTTCATGTTTTGCTCTTGCTCTCCTTTTAGTCACTGCACACAAGTCCAGTCAATCCTTTTAAGTGTAACATATTCACTAAGAGTATTTCCTGCAGCCTAAAAATGTCCATCCCTCAGCACTTTCCACATTTTAGCTGTGCTGTTCTGCTTTTCTTGTGGCTTTTAATCAATGTGTCCTTAAGTAAAGGTCAATATTTACATCTTACATTGCACAAATACAGATTTAAAAGCTGATATAGATATTCTGTTAGAGTATGTGCATGAGCAGGTGCAAACTCAAAGAGCGATCAGTGTCCTGCAGTCACTCTGTATTGGAAATACGATAGAAGTGAGACCTGTGTTCAGCTTGCCAGCATCAGACACTAGCCTTGACTACTGCTCTTTGGCCATGGCCAAATGGAATGGTCAAGAGTTCCAGCTAAATGTGAATTCTACCAGCCACTGCCATTGTGGGGGTGAGAGTGAAGAACAAATGCAGAGCAAAAGCTTTTTGAATGATGTACTTTGCTACAAATCTATGCCAGGCCACATACAGGCAACAGAAAAATCTGTAAATTCTATTAAGGAAATTATTCAATTCTATCAGTTGATATAATTGTCTCACTAAAATATTTCCCTATGTGCCAGTAAATGCCATCTTTTCCATATAGTGGAGTGGGGTGTTTCAGACATGGTAAGGATTATCCTAAATCTGCTTCCTCCAGACTAAAACTTCAGACACTACCATGAATTTAGTTTAATTCAGAAAATGGTGAAAGTCTTATCTTTGGCCTAATTAGAGGTTTGATGTTTTTCATGTCCAAGGAGGATAATAAGATATGTTTGTTGTTCTATTTGAAAATAAATTCTAAAATAATTTGAAGATAAGCTTGCCTTACCATCTTTTATTATAAGATAATACTTACCTTACCATCTTCTATTTTTATTATTATTAATTCTATTATTATTATTATTATTAAATACTTACTAGCGGAACATTTTGATATGCCATTATTTTATTTACTCTTCCTCATTTCAGTTAACTTCTCTAATATGTTGCTGAAAAATCTTCTCTTTCTTTATGTTCTAAATAATATGAAGCACCCTGTGTTTTGCATTTCTCGGAATAAAGCTCACTCATTCTTCACACTGCAGTTTTCAATGAATCAGTAATTTACAGGGCAGCCCGAGAGACTAATGGTCTTCTTGACTATTTGCAATGCTGTTCTCCTCATGCCTTAATAAAGATGAACAGTATTTAACTGCCAGGCATCAGAGATCTCTTTATTTTAATTAGCAAGCATGCTTTTCCTATCATTTTCCTTGGAACAAAATATATCCTAGAAGACTCCTTGCACTGCCCTCCTAGCTGTTGATTTGGAGTGAATTAAAGGAAACATTTTATGAAAGGTGAATAGCTAGGGAAAAAATAAGGTCTAACATTATACTATAAATGTTTCAGCATTTTGTTCAGTGAAACCTAAGGGCAATGTCTTTTCAATGTCATGCTTTAGTAAAAGTCTTTTTAGCCTATTCCCGTCTTTCCAAACAAGACAGACAAAAGCTTCTATTTTAAAAACAAACAGCTAAGTGATTTGCTGTACACTTGCCATGAATAGTAACGAGTAGATTTGTGGTGAGTTCCTCTCTTTAATTAGCACATTGCTATAAGCTGACTGCTGTTGCTGTTTGGATGAGTGCTGTCTTATTACAATGCATCAGAGGACACCACTTGAAGAAATTCAGGAATCAAGTTATGAAAAAAAAAATACCATAGAGTATTCTTTGGATTGGTTTAAAACACTTCAGTATTTCACTGTTTTTTTTTTTTTTTTTTGTTTGTTTTTTTAAAGAAAGAACTAGCTGCTAAAGCTATGAGTACATCCAGTGATAGGTATTGTATAAAACTGCTTTTAAATTAAGTTTTCATAAACATACTTGGGGAAGGTTTATTTTACTTAGCTGGAATGTGTATATGCTCTTTTAAAAACAGAAGCCTTTTTAGAGCATTCTCTTATTACTATGCCTTAAATGTAGTGATATTTCAGGATTTCGTAGTTGAATAGGATGGAAAAGTTTTTTTAAAAAACCATATTTTTGTTAAAATTATCTGCTGTAATATTTTAAATGGTTTTCAAAATTCTTACAGCTATTCCAGACAGAGCAGCCTTTCAAAGTGGTAGTAACATTGAAGTAGAAGAACATTACAGTAATAGCTGAATGAAAGGGAGAATGGAGAGTGACCAGAAAATTCATCAGAAGCTTCAGTAAATGAAACAATAAAGAAAAGAAAGGGTTGGCAAAAGGGAATATATTTTGACTGCAGCTGCATTTTTTAATGGAGACTTCTGGAGATTCATGAAAATATCTTTTTCAAGATAATACATACCACCCATATTATACGGACAAATCATTAAAAGATGAAAATAATAAAATAGAATGGCTAAATCAAACATAAATTTCTTCTACAGATTTCATGAAAAAACCCATTTGAAGACCTTTAAACAAATGTATTTATTCTTCATGCTTGGGGGTTAATAAAGATTTTTCTCCTGATGTTTTTCCATGTGGGCATAGTGCTCATCTGCTACCTTTAAGATTCTTTGGCCCAGGAATCTGCCTATGCAGGTGTCTCCATGTAAGGTTCACTAAAACTAGGAAAAAAAGATATGCAAATCACTGATGCTGGGTTTGAATTTCTGCAAAGTTGGTAGTGGATCCTCACCAGAAGAATGCAAAACCCATCTCCATTACTGCATAAGGAATGTTATCTCCTGAGTTATGATTGATATCGAGGTATGTAAGAGAGAAACCAGGTGTTAAAAACAAATTCTTAAAAAAAAATATCTTGATTGTTCAAATACCTAGTGTGTGATGGATACTGTCCAGAGTGAACAGAAATTAGCTTATGACCTGCACTTTCTAAATCATGGACGGTTAAATGTTAATGTAAATAATACTGAAATATATTAGAGAAATTCATGGTACTTTACACAGGCATTACTATTTTTTGAACTGAATTATCAGTCTTCAGCAAGTTCTATGGCAGAAGAATCAGGAAGTGTTTGCTGCATTATTCACAGTGAGGAGATAAATATTTAATGAGAGACATTGGAAATTCATATTTTAAAAGCATTAGATGAGTAGGATGATCAGCTAGGCAAATGCCAAATTCCTCACAGGAAATAAACTTTTCTGAAGTCTAAAAGACCACAGTGTTTGCTTGGAACATACATATGTACATGCGCAGTCATTCATACATTGTAGGAATTAAAAGACTGGACATATTTCCTCAGTTCAATACAGTACCAGTGGAAAAATACAGTGTTTTTCATATAAAGATATCTAAATTTATACATATGTTTACATTTAAATATTTGCACATACGTGTGCATAGTAAACATATGGATTTTTTTTAAAGATGGCAATTTTTTGATGGGGCTGGATTTTCAGATGGTATAAATCTGGCTGCTAGCAGTGCAACACAGAGGTTGTTAAATGACATGTTGGTTTTGGATACTGTGATCAAACGTGAGGAAAGAAAGATGTTATTGTATTAGCTGAGGATTAATTCTTACACATTGGTAGTGAAGCCATGACTGAATTTACAAACTGTGAAGAAGTAAATGGTTCTAAATCCTTTAGTATTTTAGACTATTATTATATATGATGTATGATTTATATATGATATGTAAGTTGCAGAACAATTGCCCACTTGTGGCATGAAAACTGCTTCATGGGTTTTGGTATGCGACTGCCTGGAAAGTCAAGAGTGAAAATATGATGCCTGAGAAAGGACTAAGAATGAGAAAATTATTAGATTATATAATCATTAATTATGAAGCGGAAAATAAATTTGAAATTACTTCTAGACATGTGACCTTTTATGAAAAAACTATATAGATGTACATATCTGTACAGACTATATGTAAAATAAATGTAATAATTATGGAGTCTCTTTTCTAAATACTAAATTTACCAGATGTAAATCAAACACTGTCCCTAAAAAGGTAAGATGCATTTTTCTAATCTTTCATGAGTAAAAATTGTTTATAGATAATTTCTATCACACAAAACTGTCTTTGACCAAGGACAAAAGTTATCCAAACATGACCTCGAAGATGGATAAGGGGCTCCATATTTGGTGAAGAGGGAAAAAGTGGTTTTGCTAGCTTGTATTTAAAACATCAAAACTTTCTGATGATTCTTGGAGGTTTCAAATAGGTGCCAGTGATGGAAAATGAACAGAGATTGGGCTGTGCAGACAAGCTGAAAGTAGATATTTCACATAGATATTGAAATAAGTCATATATCATGCAAGCATATAATATGTCAGTACAAATGAACCATACAGTGCTCATACCACAGTACACGTCTGACTTCTCCATCACAAAGTACGTCTGAGTATGTAAGACACAGGCAGCATAATGTCTCTGAAATTTTTCAAGAACTTGGTTTCATAGCACTTTGCCTGCAGCTGTAATTGATAGTGCACAACAGTGATGTGACACCTTTCCTGCAAGGTCTTTTGTGGAATACATCTGCTGTACAGTGGGAAAACAAAATATGAGTCTTGACTAAATCTTGTGGTAGAAAGGACTCAAACTGGGAAACTGTTCAACACAATTTGCATATTATGCAGATGAAAAGCTAATGACAAAAGAGTGTATTGGCAAACTCTGCCTTGTTATCTGGCAGTGATGTGTGTAGCAGAATGAATACCTAGACATAAGCTCTGTTAATGTTATTTTGCAATTAAGAAAATAAAGTCAGAGAAATGCAGTGAGAACTGCATATGTAAATAAGATTCAGTTGTGATGAACCACGTAATCCCATACAATCCAAATAATCCAGTTCACTTTGGGACACAGGCATCATGATTTTGTGTTATTAATTTTGAATGGTGGAAGAGGGAAAGTAGCCAAGTGCTTATTGAATCCTCATTTTGAGTTTAAGCGGCTGCTTCTTCATCCTTGCTTGCCAGTTCTGAGTGCATTTCAAGGAACATTACTGAGAACAAAATCGAACACCATCAATATTAATGATCTGAACTAGAAAGATAGCTTTTAGTGTGCAAATTAATTACCCTAATCACAGGGTTTTTTGTATCCATTTTAATGAAATAACTATTTATTTCACTGAGTCCTGAGCTTTTCTTTTGCAAATAAGGCACATTTACATGATAAATACATGAAATTTAAATGGATGACTAAATTAAATTGGGGGGGGGGGAAGACCTTTTTTAAATACAATTTTCATAGGAAAAACAGCTAGATTAATGGGTTGGTTAGCTGACTGGCATCTGTGATTAAATCTTTTTAATGTATGTCAAATAGAATTTAATGGACCTCAAGAAATGTCTACATAGTAATATTCAGGGTTTAGTGAAGATGCATTTTATCTCCTATTATTGAAGTGTAGACAGCTGAAGTCATATTGCTTGTTGCTGCCCAGTACACTATAGAGACATTCTGTTTGAGATTAGTAGTGATATCAATTTGCATTTCTACTTTCCTGTGTTGTGTGTCCTTTCCCCTGAAAATGTTTTTTTTTTCCTACCTACAGGAATCTAAGACAAGAAACTCCACTCTAAAATGGTGGTTTCTGATTGTTTGCATGGTCTTCTGATTTAATCATCATGTGTACATTAGTTTCATGCTATTGTTTTCTAATGACAACAAGAAAGGGAAAAATGCTTAATTCAGGAAGACTTAAAACATATCTTTTAGATTCTATGTGTTTTGAAAACTTTATTTATTGTGGCAAAGCTTTGAAGGGCTCCTTATTCATCAGGAACAAGATTTAAAACACATTCCAGCTCATTTTTTGATAACAGTCCTGCAGAACAGAGCATCTTTCTCTGCTTGCTTTTTTCCCAGTCGAGCCACCAGAGACATCTCCAGCTTCCTTTGATTTGAAATGATCAATGGCAGCTGCGGCAGGCAGGCAGGGTGCCCCAGGCACAATGCAAACAAGTCTCTCTCCCAGCTCACTAGGATTTACATTTCAATTGCTGCCACATTTTTAAAGATAATTATAACCTTTTTATATTAATATTTTTCTGTGGTGTCTCTGATATTTTAACAACATAAATATTAATTTAGCATATCAAGGAGAACAGCTTTCTTCACTGCAATCACTCAAACAAAAAATATCTCCCAAAAACATAGGGCATCAAACATGGCATCTCGATCTCTGAGCATTAGGCACACTTTGGAGGGGGGCGTCTGCTGGATTTGATTTTGCATGGCTCTGCACTGTTTTAAAGATTAGCAGAGAATAACCTTTTTTTCTGACTTGAGACCAAACCATCCTGCTACAGCAGCAGAATATGTTCACTGTCTAAGCTGACAGCTGTGACTTATGTGGCTCCAAACAGTGTCTTTACCATGGTGAAAAATATCAGCTAGATAAAGCTGCCTTGATAAAATAGATTTTCTTGGAGAGAGAAAAGGGGAAATTGCTGCTGGTGGTGTTGAGAATTTTGAGTTTCATACTGCAGCCTTTTTTTACTTCTGTTACTACTCCAGCCTTTTATGCCACTCCCCTTTTGCATCAGGAAAAGCCATCACAGTGTACAAACAGATGCTGCTTTACCTATCCTGATAATGTGTTGGATCACAGTAACTTTTTTTGCAGACTGCTCTATAAAATTTTAGCATGTAGCATATTTGACTTATCAAAGTCTTCCCCACCTCTCTTCTTCTTTTGTTTCTAGTGCAACTACAGCATTCCTAACTGGCCTTCAGTGCTGAGCAACAATCACAATTTTTAGATTCAAACACTTGTGGAAATAATGCTTTCTCCATAGCAACTGACAAATAAGCAGAATTATTGTGTGTCACAAAGAAATTTGATACCAATACCCATCAAATGTTACAAGGAGATCATTCTGTTGCCCTTCTTGCTAATGTGCAGAGTTACAAGCTTTTTATGGGCAAGACTTAATTTCATACACACCAAAGCCATGAGCTTGAGCATTGCTTGAAGCTGACTTAGAGGAATAAAACTGCTCATGAAATATGCATGACTAACACATATGCTGCCAGGGGAACCTAGTATATTATGTATGACCCTTCTGCAATTGTAAGAAAATGATATTCATTTAAATGGATGTTTATCACAGTTAAAGGTACACATAATGAGACAAAGGTCATGTGCCTAAAAACACAGGTTTAGCCCACTATTTCTGGCCTTGTTTGAAAGGACTATGACTTTCTCATAGTTGTTTCTCCTGCACATGTGATCTATAATTATGTAGCTTGATAGAGTCTCTGTCTTTAGTTTTACGCCACATACAGTCTTAAACTAAATGCAATTCTAGTATTGTGTGCATACATCTGAGTATTATCTAGGCAGCATATTAAAATTCACATCAAACCTGACTCTATCAGCTGCCGTTGTTCAGGGCAGCTACAGATTTTTCTCATTATTATTTGCCTTTATGAATTGTGTATTTTCCTATTTTTTAAACTATCCAAGTCTCTTACAAGGGAGAGAAAGATTTTCAGTTTACAAAACAGCTACAACATAGTTTGTACATTTCTACTTCAATCAGCCCTCCTCCAAGCAAAGCAAGTTTTGAGCACCATGTTTTAATTAGCTTCTTCCTAAACTGTTACATATTTGTAATGCGGATTTGGCTTTATCTTTGCATGAATACATTCTCAGATTTCTCAGGGAGAGATGTTACACAGAACATTGCACTCAGTGAAAGCCATAAATGAATAAATGCAATAAATGTAGCTTTTGATTAGTGCCACAGAGCTTCACCAGCAGCTTTCTCTCTTGGTTAAGGATCTCTGCAAAGATGCCTGAAATTTTCTTCTATACTCATGAGAACATACAGCCTTGAAAAGCCGTGGGTCAAAGAAGAGAAAACCTATTTACCACAATTCAAATTGCCTATAGAAAAAAATGACAAATTTCAAGACTTGTAACTCCTGCAGAAGTGACTCTAAATCTGGATGTCGTTATGCTCAAGGAAGTGAGCCAAGTTCATCTTGGTCTAATGCCATTGATTTAAAACCATACTATCAAGAGAACTGAAAACAGCTGATAACTATTCTTAGAAAAATCACAGTGGGTACTTGGTCTTCCTTCAGGCCAAGACAGTACTGACAACAGAGTGCTGTTGCTTTCTCATAACAGGCTTGAAGTCATTCTCTAGGATAGAAGAAAGAACTGAAGACATTTCAGAAGAGGTTTTTATATACTATCTGCTCAAAAAGAGTTTGAAAAAGCCAGGCAAGGTAATCAGGTATCAGAAAGTTCAAAAATGTCAGGACTTTATGTTTTCCTGGTGTATTGAGTTTCTGAGGAAGCAAGAAAGGTTTGGATCTTTCTGTTTGGCCTCTCCTCTTCAGAATGGACATGAGTCCTGTTTGGACCTAGGCTCCACCTCATTCTCCTTAACAATTTGTACAGCCTAATAGACGCATAGAGTATGTACCCATATTCTTTGAAGTACATGAAAAATCTTGGGGTTTTTCGCTTAGGTTACCATATAGCACCTGAGAAACCTTGAAGCAAAAATAACTCTCTTTCCTTTTCTCATACCAGCCATAAAAGAGTGGACTAGTAGCTGCATCTCAAAGCAGATCCTTTTTTTCTGCAGGTAAGAGAAATATCACTCTGCTGACATAAGTTCAGGGAAAAAGAAAAAACCACCCCACCCTAAACTAGTCCCATTACCCACTATAAATAATTTCAAGGTGTTTATTTATTAAATTGCTGATTCATCCTATCTGATATGAGAAATTCCCTGAATGAGAATATTTGTACCAACATACCAATCAGAAAACAAGAACAAAATATGTTCTCCTTTTTGCAGTGCTTTTTTTTTTGTCAGAGCTGAGGTCGCAGCATGGGTTTTTGAATTCAGTCCAGCCTATGAAACAAGATGATGAGAACTGAAAACACTGTAGTTTAACTTGAAAATCTACAACTGTACAAAGCAAAAGCTCCTTGTCTTTTCAACTTCTTATCTATTTTCTTGCAGCATGGGTAGTATGCACCCTATTCCTGACAATAGCTGCAGTCCATTTTCCCATTGTCAGAGGCTAATGTTTTCTAAAAATTTTCTCTAGTAATCAATCTCAGATAAAGTGAACAGAAAAAATCAATGAAAATTGGAAAAATATACTGCGTACAGTAACAGATGTATGTGACTACTTACGCCTCTAATTTAGCAATCAAGTGAGAAATCTTTATTAGCCTTCTGCAGCAAAAAATATAAGATGTCACAGGCTTTGCTTGTAACCAGCCCAAGACAACTGGATGTATTACCAAATACAATACTTACAGCAGCAGCAGCAGCGCAAGGGGCTCGAGTAGGCATTGATAATTCAGCTGTGCTGCCTAAATGCAGGCGTACACCTGCAAATTGCCTCTTAGCTCAAACAATACAAGGAAAAGGGTCAGAAGGGTTTGATGCAGGTTTTAGAAAGCTGAAGGTGATTAGAAACAGATGATAAACCTTTCCACTAAACTCTGAAAGAAGGAGGGAATTCAAGACCCAACTAAATGTGCTTAGGTGACTGACTCTTTCTTTGAAAGTAGAGATATAAATTGCAAACTATGCTTTAGTGTTCTCAATATGCTCTGACAGCTTATACTGCACACACCACTTCTAAGCCTAGCTTTTATGTAAATTAATCATGTTAATTAGTAGACGGCATTGAACTCATGCCATTAATCCTATTCCTGCCCTTGAAATGGAAGCAAAGTTTTCAGTTCGGTCAGAAAATGGGATTGTTTGCTTCTTTTCCTTTCTTTTATTTTTTTTTAATCTCTTGTGAGGATTTATTATATCTTTTATCTATCTTGAAACCTAAATAGAAGCTGTGAGAAGAGCTGTCTCACAAATACACAGTTATACTGGGCACCCTTAATGAAAAGGGCATCCACATGAATATGCTGCTCCCTGCCAAATGGCAGTAACTCCTTTTCAGCAGACAAGCACTCCATGAGCTTTTTTTTTTTTTCTCACTTTGTGAGCTATTAGAAAACCAAGAACAGAGATTAATATGAAAAATAAGAGGAAGCTGCGCCTAGCATGACTTTGCAATACATGAAATACATGGGGTTATATTTAAAAAATTTTCTAAACAGTGCCTGGACACAAATGTAGGGTCTCTGTGCATATTTTTATGGGTTCCTTAGGAAAGATGTACAGATACACAATGCTTAGGTACCATTACATTTAGGGTTCTCTGGAGACATTTTTTCACTGTTCCAACTATTAAACTTACTAGAGGGATATTCCTGGGATTATCACCAAGGCTGTCTATTTTTTTTTTTTTTTTTCTCCAGGTCTATTAAGAAACAGTTGTTGGTTTGGGGTTTTTTTGTTTTGTGTTTTCTTGTTTGTTTTGGTTTGGTATTGATTTTGTTTATTTGTTTGTTTTATTTTGTCTTGTCTTGTTTTTTGTCTTATGATAACTCTAGTATTTTTCTTGCCTTTGTGGTATGGTAGAGGTGAACAAACTTGTGTGAGATAAAGCACAGTGCACCATGGTTATAAAACTTAATTTTTCATGTAGCTGCTGAGAGTATATCTCTGCTAAATAATAATAATAATAATATCTCTGCTAAAAGTGCAGAGATATTACCTATCTTAAAGTTGGGTGATTTGAATAACCTTGTAAAATCTCACTGTTAGAAGCAGTTACCTGAAGGGACCAAATACCCAAAATCCTCTTCAACTCTGCTTTTCAGAGCATAAATTTAGCTTAATTTTTTTATACTTGCACCATTACCTGTAAATCATTCTAAACCAAATAGTAATTTCTTCAATGGCTTGTTCAGAAGGATTAGAAGGAAATGGAATACTGATCTAGAATTATCAAGAATCTTCCATATTTAACTGACAAGACTCTTAAAATCTCTGTTGGGGCCAATAGGACATTTTAATTTTCACTAACTTTTAGTATTAAATGAACCTAAATAAATAAATATTCAGCATGGTTTGCTGAGGAATTTTTCCAAATATTCTCTTTAATGTTGTTGCAAATCACAATGGTATCATTTTTACTACCTTTTTATTTTATTTCAGAATCACAGTTTGAAAGCACATCTCCTGGTTTCTGACATTTACCAGGGGAAGCATGGTGAAACAGTGTTGTAGTGCATGTAATGATTATGGCATGTGCATTGAATGCGCTCCCATTGCTAAGGGACATTAAATACTTGAAACCCAACTGGATTTGGTCCCATTGAACTAGGTGTGAGGTGTTCTTTGCATTCTCAGAATCACAAGTTTTACTATGGATCTGCTTCTAAGGTGCTTCACCCCTTGCCAAGGAAGACATCCTCAAGCAATGTTAGCTAGAAGAGTACAAACCTGGTGTGGAAGCCTAGTATAAATCTGACTTCCTTGGAGCAGACAGCAGAAAGTCTAGAAACACAAGCAAAATGAGCATTTAGTTGTTAATTGCATTCTTGGTTATTAATTCAGTAATTCAGACAGTGGGGGGAAAATGGTGTTTATTAATGACATTGTTCACAGTTGATTTTGTAGGCACCTTCATATTATTCTTACATTGGGCAATTATTATTTTTTCAAAGATGACCCTAGATGATTCCCTAATTATTCTTGTTTTGTCATTTGTGTAGGGTTTTTTTTAAGATTTATTGACTATCCATATGCACATTCTAGTTCACAACTCAATTTCAGTGAAAATTTTGTGTCACTCTTAAGGTTGGTGATTTCTTCATAGGAGATATTCCTCACTATTCAGAATTTTCCAAGCTGTCCTGAGACTAATTTTAGTTTTAACAGTGATCCTCAGTTCATACATATGTATTGTTATGCCTATAAGAGCTGCTCATTTATCCACAAGGTGCATCAGCAGAGATGAAGCAAAAAAAGGACAACCTGAAACAACAGCAATAGATAACAGGTGGGGATAGCATGTTATTTTATTACCTAGAGCTGTGTGTCAAGCCATAACAAAGAAATCACAACAGTGTACTGAAATGCTGTTTTGTATAAAGGCTGAGAGAGATCTATTGAATAGTAAACTTTGAATAAGAATTAGTCCTCCGTGTATTTAATCCCAGAACATGATAGAAAACAGAAAGCTAAAAACCCTGCAAAGTAGAAGGATTTTATAATTTTGCATCTGTATGGATTCTGCTAGCCTAGGTACAGCTAAGGGCTGTTTAATAATCTCTCTGGAGGATACTTTGAGAATTTACCAAATAAGCATTATGCTATGGCAGGAAGGGAAAAAGTGTTCATGTATGGGTATGAGAAGGCAGACAGATGAAAGAAATTGCAAAATCAAGCTACAATGAACAATGTTAGCATCAGGATGTGTGCATATTGCAAACAACTGGGAGGTCAGACAGTAATCAACAGCCGTATTGCAAGCTGCAGCCTAGAATTCCACAGACTCTTAGTTCCTTAGGAATACAAATGTATCAAGTTGAATTTTCTTTATCACCTGGTAAATATAATAACCCTCCCCTTGCTGTATGTTCTCTACACTCACGCTAAGACATGTACATATACACACTCATTATCTACCTGTGCAACCCTATTGTACTTGAAACCAATTCCTTCCAGAACAGCTTCCTTGCTGCATCACAGTTACTAGTAGAGTTTCAGCCATTTACGCATCTCAAAGGGACTCACAGAGTCAATTCTTTTGCTCAGTAGGAAGTCTTCAGCAAAGGTTCACAAGTAGGGTCTAACAGAATTTTAAGAGTTTATTGAAATTTCTTTTCCCTTGTCAGGGTAACCATTTTCTGGGAGATACAGCCAAGATGTTCGACTGCCTGACTCTGTCACAGTCCTGGTACCTAGCACTTGTGGCATCTGATCCTCAGAGGTTCCTGTGGCAGGCTAGCTTGTAAAACAAAGGGAGTTTTCTGAGCAAGCTTATCTGCATTAACAACGCTAGATTCCAGATAGCTGCAGTGCATCAACAATTCAAACTAAAAGAATAACAGTAGCTGAGCAGAACAAACTTCCAACTGTGAAGCAATTATAGTGCTGTTGAATGGCTGATTGCTTGTGTGTGGTCCCCTCAGTTCCCTGATGCAGTGTGCTTATAGTTTTGCAATTGGATAAAATAGATTGGAATGAGTGCTGTCATACAGAACTGCCAGCTGTTCCACTGTTAATAAAGACACTATTTAGCTATTAATACATCCCATTCTTCTCTGCTGTGCTTATTCAAACAAAGTAGTTCTGTTTGTAGAGAGGGTGTGACTGCACCTGTTCTGGATTCAGGAATGCAGGGCCCATGAGAGATCCCTCGATACTCTTCAGTAACAATGCCAGCTTCCAGCCAGAGCACCATGCAAAGCACAGACAGGATGGGCTTGCTTTTCTGACAGATTTGGCAGACAGTGTCCTAAAAAAATACAGGCCTTGGAATTAGCTTCCTACTGCTTATGCTTTATAGTTGGCCTTTAGTATAATGCTCTTTCATCAGCACTACAGTTTTATTTTTTCATTCTTCATAGGCACAAAGAAAAAGTGCTAAAGTAAGTATAACTTGAGAGGTATGACTTAAATCATACTTTGTATTTGATTTTACTGGAGAGTTGTCTTGATTCTTTGAATTTTGAGGGAATGGAAGAAAATGGCCAAGTCTTACTCTGGCATAAGACCATTGCTCTTAGCTAACTTTCATTGAAAGAGGTTAGTTTTCAGAATACATGCAGGCTTCCCTAGAAAGTATATATTCTTGTGTGGTAAAGCTGAATTGATGCTAAACCTAGCTTAAAAAATCCATATAGGGAGAGCCCTAAAAATTTAATTTAACTAATTAGCATTGCTAGTGCTTTTTTAGTATGTCTAGGTGCTAAAGGAAGAGGAAGGTTACAGATGGCTCATGATAACTTTAAGACTTTCATTCGGCTTCACTAGTGACTTGCAAAATGAGCTTGAGTAAATTACTTTTTTCTTTACTGAAAGATGTTACTGTTATCATCAAGTTCAACTGTGGGAAAAGTTCACCACAACTGCCAGTGATGGTTACCTGGATTATAGATAGCAAGCATGTTTTATTAGCCTTCTTTGGCATTGATTTAAGACAATGATGAATCCTCTGAAAATCCTCTGCCTTATTTAGACAGTGAGCTTGGAACAGTGTGAGAAGCTATCTCTCTAATATAATCCCATTTCTAAAGCTAATTTGTAGCATATTAAAGCAAATAGCTCTATTAATTTTAATTAATGAGTAATGATGTGTAATGTAATAACTGCAGACTAAATATCAGTCCAGACTTTGGATCTGTGACCGGCTGTGATAAAAGGTGTGAAAGAACTGCCTCTTGGCCTTATGTAAGATGTTCAAAGTGGGTGGAGAGGGGGAAGTCACCAATAAAAGTTTGTTCTGATAAATTAGAGAGCTCTGACAAAGGGTTTTTGAAATAATGTGCATAGATTAAATAAAATACCAGTAAAGAGATAAAGAGACACCGTTCCTTGATTGTACATTTTCTTTATGTCTGGACCCAAGTTTCAACTACAAACCTAGATACATTAACCCTCTGGGTAACCCAAATCTGCCTATCTTCCAAGTAATCCATTTTGGGATGCCAAGAAAACTAAAATGTCTTAATATTCACTTTTAACTGAAGCTAAAAATGATTTCTTTTAAAGTGTAAAGATTAGAGAAAGAATTTTTAAAAAAATCGGAATTTCCTACAGTCAATTTTTTGAAGTGCTTCACTCTTTTGAAACAGATTTTTAAATTTAAATTCTCAAGATAGTGTTTAAAAATTAAGTAAAAATATTTTTTATAACAAAGAATAAGAATTTAGATATAGTGGTTACCTGTTACTTGCCCCAAGAGCCATATATCTGCTTTGTGCTCATGGAGAGGGCTGCAGCTGCAACTCCTGACGATGCTCCACCCTTTCTGAATAAACCTGAGAAAAAATGTCTTGTCTCTGGAGTACTGCTCCCTATATCCATCTAAAAGCAACAAGAAATTGTAAAGGCAAACTTATTCATTCCTGAGAATGAACTTTCCTCTGTCTTTGTTTAGATAGGAAGTTCTTCTGGTTACACCCTCTTATTTACTTTGGGGCTGTAGCATGAGGAGTGTAAGGAATAGTTATTTACATTAATGCTCCTTAAGTGCTAGCACAAATAAACACCTAATAAAATAGATGATGAAGCATCCTTCATGCCAAACCCTGATTAATAATTTTTTAGAATAAAAATAGTGAAGATCATTCAAATATTGTCTTTGTAACTGTTTTATTGTTCAGCTCCTGTTTTCTTTAAATTCCACAGGAAAATATAAACAGCAAATGCAACAACCTGTAGGCTGAAGAAAAGAAAAAGAGAGAAGAAAGAGGATGGTAAACTAAATGAGCTAAATATAAATAAAACACAAACATGAGCTCTTTTCCTGCTGAAGAAAGCAAGCACTTGAATTTATCATCCAGTGCAACTTGATTAAACATGCTGCTGTTTACAAATACAATGTATCAGTTCACTTGTTGGGGTTTACATTATTGATGTGCTTTTTTGTTAAACTAGGTCAGAGAAATATTTAAACAAAGGCATTTTGTAATATGAATAAAGAGACAAAAAAATTAAAGGAATCTGTGCTGATGACTTATGAAGGTTACATTAAACACATTTATTCTTAGTTGCAAATTGCCCTTATGTGTGAGTCTCACAGTGTAACTCCGGGCTTCCTTCTGCTCTTGTTAATTAGCTTTAGTTTGATGTAAATGCTTTGACTTCCTGGAATTACTCCTAATCCATAGCAATGTAAGAAGGAAGAATTCAACACGTGAATTTTTTTCCTATGTCTATAACTTGTCAAAAGATAACAGCTGAACTATATTATCATCTCCAAAGACCTGAAGCAAATATTTGTAAATGTTAATTTCCTGAGAGTAGATGAGATTTTACTTTTCCTGGAGGCATTTGTTTGTAACATTGACACATAATATTAAACCCCACTGTGAATGATAAAATGACATTTACAAATTCTGACTTTCTGCATGTTTTCTTACAGAATTGGCACTGAGATGATGGATGAACCACCTGCCATAAAACATCTAGGATTAATCTTTAAAAAGGATCTAAACCTATTCCAGCTGATGTTATTGCAAATCCTTTGATTACCTTGAAAGTGAGCAGGAATGGGCCACAACTGAGAGTTTCCCTTTTAATGTTAACCTGACTACAAAATCTTCAGAGGACCCAAGTGGATTTCACCATATGCACTTTGCTAAATTGCACAGCATCAGGCTCCAGTGTTCATCTCGTCTCTCTGTGTACTTGGGACCCAGTGAGTGGCTCCAGAATAGCAAAGCAGGACAAGGCACAAATTAATTCCAGCAACAAAACCAATTCCTTTATATAACCATGGGTAAAATAAAATTTAATTTGTGATTAATGGAACCTTTTCATTCAATGCAGGATGGTCTTGTGTGGGATATGAGAAAAGGAGAATCTGAAGATGGCCCCTTGGTTTTTTACTGATATGAAAAATCCTCATTAATAGCAAGAATTTCAATCCATACATTGACATGGAGAGTGAGCTAGAGATAATATATAAACTGTTGTAATCTCAAGCCTGTAATCATGTATAATTTTGTCTTCTGTTTTTCCTTAATTCAGAAATACATCCATGCTCGTTAATCTTTCTTGTCGCACCTCCTCCTTCATATCTGGAGATGACTGAACTATTCATTGTGAGCAGCTTGTCAGATATACTCAGATTTTTTTAAGAAGTGTTCAGTGACTTAAAAGCCAGGAAGCAATCTCTAAAAGTGACCCAAGCATTTTCAAATCTAATTCAGGACCTCATGACTCTGGTCTCTAAGTATTCACATCATGCTTAAAAACAGGACTTTATTTTTACACCACCTTATTTCTTATTTCATGATAGTACCTGAGTGCCAAGCTTAGTTTTTATTCATTTTTCCACTTATAATTCATTGACAATATATGCCTTTAATACCTATCATATTGGAGGGGGTATTATGAATTGTTCATGTATGGTATGCTTTTCTACATCTACATTTATTCACCTCTCTTTTATGATGCAGTTTTTTTAATCCTTTAAAATGGGACTAAGTTGAAGGAGAAATCAGCTGGCTTTGCATTTCCCAGGTTGAGGATTTTGACGATTTGAGGAGAGAAACGTTAAAAAAATACATGTGAAAAAACATGAGGAAAAACTCCTTTTCATCTAAACATTAATTTTGGTTGTCTGTTTTTCTAGAATCTGGAAATACTGAAATTTAAAATACCTGAGGTCATTACATGACAAGGGAGGGAGGAAGATGTAAGCCTGATTTATTTTCTGTCTAGAAGACTTTGCTTTCAATTTTCCTTTGTCATATTTCCAATAAGCAGTTGGCCACCCTAAATATGGCCACCCTAAATATAGGATGGCCAGGTAGGCAGTTTCACCACCTGTACACTCATTTGTCTGATAAAGATGAAATTTGATAAAGAAAGTCTAAATGTTCTTTCTTGGGTACTTAGGTACTCAATCAAAAATTGCAACCTAAGTTCTCTTGAGTAATAATAATAATAATAATAATAATAATAATAATAATAATAATAATAATAATAATAATAATTTGTAAAGAAGAAATTAGCAGATGAGTCACCAAAACCTAACTCAAAAATTCCAGATGCAGTGGCTTCACAAGACTCTGTGTTGTAGTTTGAACTTTAATCATTTTTTTTCGTTCTGTCAATGAGCACTTTTCTCTGTTTCTTACTATTAACCAAATTCCTGTGGGGTCAGATAGGCCCTTAGATTTTTCATTCCACCACCACCACCCCCACCCAGACCTTCAATTCATGTTTTGAAAGAAACCCAATCAGACAACACCCAAGAGCAAATAATACAGATATTGCTTTGCTATTTTGACCTTTTTGAGTTTTCTGTTCACTTTATGCATTTTTGTTTCTTTTCTACCTCTCCACTGATAACTTCTCCTTTGCTTGTTGATGTTTCCTGTCCTTTATAGTATAGTTTGCTGACACAATTACCAGTTCAGTTTTTCACAAATTCATTCAGCACTCATTTACTGCCATTAGTGTCATTAGAACAGAATACAGCTGCAAACTCCAATCAGCTCCTCTCTCCTTCCTAATTCCTTCAGAGTAGTTTATTATATGCTTACCCCCTTCCTGCCTTCTTCCACATTTCATCACATCTTCCCTCCTACTACTTTGCTTCCTCCCATTTCTCTTTCTTTCAACAAAATGGATTCTTTAATTTTCATCTCTGCTTTGTGCTTTTTGTGACCACCCATCTTATTGAAATACTGACTGAAAAGACATTGAAAGGATGACAAAAATAATGACAAACCTTGATGGAAGTGTTGGAAGTAGCATGCTAAAAAAAATATACATATATATATACATACATACATATATATATATACACACACATCAGGCAAAGCAAGATAGATTGAATCTGTACATTTTCTATGTATGTCTGTACAGAAAAATTGAATTTTTGGACTACTGATATTGTGATATTAATGTCTCATAGGAAGGCAGAAGAGTACACACACTCAGGTGTACTCACACACGCTTTGTTAGTTATATAGCTCAAGAACAGAGTATGCTCAAGGAAATGTAATGCTGAAGAATCAAAATTCTCTGATAGTAACTATATTTGTTCAACATTTGCATGATTCTGCCAAACCAATGCGCTTCTTTATCTTGTGCTGTGCTGTTTCCAAATTGCTCCCATTCATATGATACAAAAGCTTTTAGCTATGTTTGACGAGATCAATTTTTAGGGAAGTCATTAAGATAAGAGACCTCTGCAGGGCTAGAAATTACTCAGATTATACACAAAATCTCCTGTGTATGAGTACTATGGTTTTTTCTTCTCTATTCTCTCTCTTCTTCCCTTTCTTTTCCTCCCTCTTCTTTTTCCTGAGAGAGTGTGGGGGTGGGGGATGAGTGGAGGGACAGAGGGAGATGTTCCTTCAACTAAATGCAATACAATGCAACAAACCAACACATTGCCACAAGTAATGTATGCCTCTGTCAGTGTGCAATGCAGTTCCACTCATGAGGTTATAAAACACTGAAAATGGAAATATAGCCTGAGGAAAAGTTTTGCATTCTGAACTCAAAAGTAATCTCAGAGACAGTGGATATTAAAAAGACAACATACTACTCCTGCCTTTAGAAAAAGACAAGGAAAAGCAGAAGGTATAAAGTCACTGGGCAACCTATCTAGCAGAAATAGATCGTTTATAAAGCTGAACAGAACCCTTGAAGGCAGAAAGAACAATGCTTCTGACGTTATCTTACTCATTTCTTTGTGTTGCGATACAGGCCAGCAGCATTTGTAAGAGACGTGTTTAGAGCTGCTTTGAAAAAAAGAAAAAGAATAGAGGAATGAAAAGACCTTTTTCCTACTCTCTTCAGTCTGCAAAGAGGTGAAAAAATGGACCACATTTACGGGGGGAAATGGGCTTTTCTTTCCGTTATCCTGGCCCTAAGTATTACAGGTTTATATAACCTGAACTAACAGTTCACCAAATCTACTCTGTACAGAATGGATCGTGGATCCTTGTTAAGCTTTTCAGCTTAAAAGAAATTTTAATTTCCAAGACAGTCAGAAAACTGTTGGCTAAACATTACCTTTCTAGGCTTACTGAACAGGACTGTTTTTCTAGATTGCAAATTATTTGTAGGGCATATTTTTCTTTCACTTACTAGTGTTCAAATAGCGACAGTGAGAATGGCAAACAAATGGTAACAATAGAAACAACATTGTCACAAATTTACTGACAAGAACTGTCCATATGATCTGTGTTACTGGATTTATATTGAATGTAATGTAAAAATGAATGTGTAATATAAAAATTAACATGCAATATCCCTTTAAGGTTTAGCAAAGAAACTAGCATGCACATTTACCTCATATAAGAGTATGTGAGATACAGATGAATCTATTGGTACTGAGACAGGTGCTAGCTCAGATGGGCAATCAATTTTAGCACATTGTGTTTTCCAGTGTCTCCCTCTGTAATTCTGATTTCTTTCATGTCAATACTCTGTACACACTGAACTCACTGTCTGTAATATGGCAATTTTAAAAGCATTTCCTCTAGCTATGCTAATGAAAGAGTTGCAACCAAATTCAGTATTGGCATAAATCTGTTATAGTTAGCAGAAATATCACTTGACCTCATAGCTGAATGTGACTACAAGTATTCCAACAGCAGGAACAAGCCAATCTGACAAAGTGTGCCACAGCCTAGGGGCTCAAGGGTTCTTAAACATCAGTGCCTGTTAGATGTCTGCCAAGAGTCTGGCCACAGAACAGAAGATACAGCTAACTGACTTCATTACAGGCTGGTTTCATTTTGCCACATGCTACAAGAGTTTCTAGCTCTCTGTTGCCACTGAATGTGGGAGGTTCAACAGGTGGGAGATCAGAGCTCAGGCACTGAATGAGGCTGAATGATCCTGGGTTTAGCTATGTTTGTTTTCAGCAGGCAGGACCTTGGGACTTGCACCTATGTGACACCTCCTGACAGCTCAGGATCACCTGAGCTATCACATAGCTGTGATAACAGGTGACCACAATAACAGATGCAAAGGCTTGAAGCAGGCTAAGTAATGAGGCATGAGAAGGGTCGTGCCCATGATTTTAAACAAACAGGAACTATGGTGTGTGATACTGATACCCAATTATAACCAGTTTATCTGAGGATTGGTAGCATTCATCACGTTGTTAGTATTGTAAATTTGTACTGTCGTAGATAGGATTCACACAGCTTGGGGCCTTGTACTTTCACCTATTGTTTTCCCTGTGTTATGATAAATTTTCAAAACACTTGATTAAAACTGCCAATTTGTTGGGTATAAAGAAAATCTCTTGACACTACCAGGACTAATTACGTTGTCCTTGCCAAAGGGATAGTTGAATAATTGCATGTGATTATTGCACAGCTACGGTGCTTTTCATGTCAGTGGCAATGCAATGAAGATTGATTCCCTTTAATTAATCATTCAAAAATAGCCCCTTGTATCATTCCTCAAATAGGAGCAAAGATGTTCCTACATCTTTCTTCCAAAAGGCTCCTGGATGCAATTGGTTCCCTGATGAAATAGCATGGCAGTGCATGTGTGTGTGTTCTAGATAGGAGGGCCTGTTTTGTAATTATTTGCGATCCGATTCTCCTTATTTTTCTTATTCTGAAAATGCATTATAATTCTAATAGCCACATGCATAAGAACATAGAGGAAAAACTTAATATTTATTACTTGAACTCCAGCCATTTCATTGTAAAGAGTCACCAGCTCCAAACTTATTTTTATTTACCTGCTGACTCCTTTCCTTTTCAAATCAAATAGTCTGTAGGACCATGCAGTATAAATTACAATATTAATTATTTCAAAAATATCTTGTTTTAATAAAATATGCAGAAGTCAGTGGGTTACATCCTCCTGATCTCCTACAATATCTCTACTAGTGACAGAAGTTAACGAGCTGTGTCTTTTTCTTCTGTATATCTACATTTCATGAAGTCTATACCATTCATCTATAAGAAAAACAATTCTTCATTTAGTTTTCTTTGTATATGGATATTAAAATCTCAGATAATCTAATTGATCAATTATGATATCTGATACCACAACATGCTTTTCAAAAAATAGCTTCGTAGGACTTTTGCTATTGTTATTTTAGAGACTATATCATTAAAATTAAAATTTATGAAGTGCGAAGTTTACAACCATTTAGATTTAGAAGTATAATTCATGTACGTTTATAACTAAAATTTTACATTATCTGAATAAATCTCAATTTTTAATAAACAATGAACATGGTTTTCCTGTATTACTAAACATTTGTATACCTTATGATTAAAAAGAAGGGAAAGAAATAGACTAATAAAAAGCGCTACACATGGTATAAATATCCATGAATTGTAATTGTTCTGACACATTTTGTAACTCACAATTTGAAAAAGAAATTTTATCTTGATAAACTTGATAATATTAGAATGCTTACATCAAAACCTACAAATTATTTGTTTGCATGATTCTTGTATATTTATGTGTGACTCAAATGGAGTACCACAGCTGGTCTGGTATTTAACTACAGGACATGCACAGAAGTTGTTATGCACCTAAAATATCAAACCCAAATAATTTTTCTACAGTTGTATTTTACTACGTTTGTGAATTGGATAATATTCAGCACATCATTAGCAGGTATGTTCAATGACAATGCCTCCTGCTTGTTGGAGGATATGGGTATAGGAAGGAAAATGGTTCATGGGTGTGAAAAGTTTCCATCATTTGATTGAGTGCGATTTGCTGGGATAAGGATCTAAGTCCTGGTCAAATAACTCAGATTCTAAAAGAAATTTCTTATGGAAGAATTGCTTATGAGATTTAAAATTTTCCCATTGCCAAATACATTCTCTAGACCAATGTAGTTATGGACAAGTCCCGAAACGGCATTTGGAAAAAGAAAATAATTTTTTTCCTCAGTCCTAGAGAAGATCCCTCATGGACTTGGTGATTTTAGCAGGCCAAGAACTAGTATCTGAACTTCTGTGCACATTCCTCTCTCAATCACTGTCAGGTAGGATGCACTTTGGCCAAGGGAGATTTTCAGTGTAATGAAATGTAAGCACAGAGGAGTACAGAGACTTGGAAACACCCATTCCTTGACTTGTGCTGAGGATCCCACAACCCCACACTTGTGCACAGAACCATGAAGACACCATTCAGAATGGATTCTTTTCTAATACTTCCACTCTCTGTACTGAAGGTTAGACCAACCTCCTCTTTAAAGCAAAAAAAAAAAAAAAAAAAAAAAAAAAAAAAAAAAAAAAAAAAAAAAAAAAAAAAAAAAAAAAAAAAAAAAAAAAAAAAAAAAAGGCAAGTGGTTATGCCTCTCGGAACAGAAAGAGGAAAAATTAAACCATAATAGAAAAATAGAAAGTGTTAGATGTTTTTTAATAGAAACAAATGCTTGGATGTTTTCCACGTCGTGACGGAAAGAAAAACAAAGTTTTATCACTGTCTTTTCCAGTTTACCAAACTGTCTCTCCTAACATATTTAGTTGAAGGAGACACAAAAGAGGGGCAACAGTGAATGCAGATGTTATGAATTCCACTGAGATTTAAGAAGCTGAACCATTGATTTCATTCTTGTAAAAGATGGATTCTCTGTATGCTGATTGCACATTCATTCTTTAATCTTTATATGTTTAAAGTGTGAAAAAACCTATGACCTGAAATTTCTCCAGTAAATTGTTGAACATTTGCAACAGACAAAGAAAATCACAGTTGCAATTCTGCTAACACTACAAAAAAATAAATTGAAGCCACAGGAAATAAACATTATATGTAAGGACCTGAGATCTCACCAGAATGCTAGAGCATATATTGTACTAAGAGATGTTATACTGCCTGTAAAGTCAAAATTTAAAATAGAACCTTGGTTTGACTAAAAGATCTGCAATAATTAATATAAAATTCTCTCATTTTATGAAGAAGAACTACACACTTTCAACTGGATTTCCTGACAAATAGTGCCTGTGAACACCTGAATCAATGATTAGGCTGAAATAAAAAAGCTTTTTTGGTTTTTTTTTCAGCTTGTTGCACAAAGGGCTGCCATGGTACAAGATCCCATTTTTTGTTCTTTCCTGCCAAATGGATGCTGGAGGTAAAATGTAAGCACAAGCAGTTCCATTTAATTAGGTATACATTTTTGATGGAAAAGAATGAACCTCCCTACAACTGCTGTGTTTCCCTCAGCAGCATGCTGCCAAGACTAACACGGCAACAGCTTCAATATAGTGAACTCAGATCACACATATAAGAGCTGATGCAAATTTATCTGCAAATGTTTGTTTGTGTACAAAGCTCCAAACTGTATTTTCTTGTTCCTGATTAGCAGGATTAGTATTCATTTTTTAATACTAAAAGTCCAGGTTTGTTACAAAATATTTGCACATATGTAAGTCAAAGCATTGCAGTAAAACTTGTGTCTGTTGTCGTAAAATGAAAAACAGCAGGTGAAGCTATGAAAGAAGAATTCTCCACGCTTTGCATGTTGTTTACATTATGAGAATGCATCCCCATTATGCTGCTGCAATTGCTGTTTGCATCACCACAGGATGTGAGTGCTTTCTGGTCCCTGCTATAGCTACTCTCATCACTGACATGAGCAAGATGGAAGTGGCATTTTCTGTATGGTACAGCTGGGAACAGTTGCTCAAAAAGTAACTTGGTTTGGGTCACTTGGTAAAGCTGCTGCAGTTCAGGGCTTTGTGCACCTGTGATCCAAGTCCTGAGCTATAGGCAGTTCATCCATGTTGCCTCTGCTGCTCCTTCCTCTGCAAGGGGAAGCCTAGTCACTTTCCCCCTGCTCCAGCATGGTGTCCCTCCTATGGGAGACAGTCCTTCCTGAACTTCTGCAGCATGGGTCCTTACCATCAGCTACAGTTCTTCACAAACTGCTCCAGCACGGGTCCCTGCCATGGGGTGCAGTCCTTCAGGAACAGGCTGCTACAATGTGGAACTCCATGGGTTCACATGCCCTGACAGGGAGACCCGTCCAGCATGGACTCCACTCTCCCTAGGTCCACAGGTCCTGCCAGAAGGCTGCTCCAGTGTGTTCTTCCCATGGGATCACAGCGTCCTTTGGGCATTGGCCATCTCCAGCACTGAGTCCTTTGGGGACTGCTGGTGGATCTCTGCTCCACTATGCACCTCCATGGGCACAGCTGTCTCACCATGTTTGTCACCATGGACTGCAGGGGAATCTCCGGTCTGACACCTGGAGCAGCCCTCCGTTCTCCACTGACCTTGGTATCCGCAGAATTCTTTCTCTTACATAATCTCATTACTCTCTGTCCACAGCTTGCTTCTGTGCAATAACTTTATTTCATTCTTAAACCTGCTATCCTATTGGTGCTGCCAGTGTCACTGATGGGCTCAGCCTTGCCCAGTGGTGAGTCTGTCTTGGAGCCAGCTGACACCAGCTCTGGAAGCTTCCAGTAGCTTAGAATAAAAGCCCCCCCCCCCCCTTGTAGCCTTCCTGCTACCAAAATCCTGCCATGGAAATCACAAAATCACAAAATCACAGAGACAATTGTATTAGAAAAGACCTCCCAGATCATCAAGTACAGCCTGTGAGTAATCACCACCTTGATAACTAGACCACGGCACTGAGTGACACATCCAGTCTTTTCTTAAAGACCTCCAGGGACAGTGACTCCACCACCTCCCTGGGTAGCCCATTCCATTGCTTGAACCACCCTTTCCATGAAATGATTCTTCATAATGTCCATGCTAAACCTCCTCTAGTGAGGCTATGTTCTCTCATCCTCTCACTGTCCCGTGGGAGAAGAGATTGACTCCCATCTGGCTACACCCTCCTTTCAGGAAGTTGCATAGAGCAGTAAGGTTTCCCCTGAGCCTCCTTTTCTCCAGGTAAACAACCCCAGGTCACTTGGCTGCTCCTTGAAGGTCATATACACCAGACACTTCAAGAGCTTTGTTATCCTTCTCTAGACAAGCTCCAGCACCTCAATATCCTTTCTGAATCGAGGGGCCCAAAACTGGACATAGAATACGAAGTATGGCCTCACCCTGGGCCAAGTGCAGGGGAAGAATCACTTCCCTGATCCTACTGACCACACTATTCCTGATACAAGCCAGGATGCTGTTGGCCTTCTTGGCCATCTGGGCACAGCTGGCTCATGTTCAGCTGCTGTTGATCAGGACCCCCAGGTCCTTTCCTGCTGGGCTTATTTCCAGCCACCCTGACTTGAGCCTGCAGTGCTGCATTGGGTTGTTATGAGCAAAGAGTAGGACCTGGCATTTAGCCTTGTTGAACCTCACATGGCAGTTCACAGCCCATTGATCCAGCTTGTCCAGGTCTCTCTGCAAACCCCTCCTATCCTCCAGCAGGTTAACACTCCCACCCAGCTTGGTGTCATCTGCAAATTTGCTGATGCTGGGCTCAATCCTCTCATCCAGATCATCAATAAAGATATTAAATGGGACTGTCCCCAATAAACAGGACTGTGTCCCTGTGGGCCACCACTAGTGACCAAACACCAACTGGATGACCCAATACATTGGAAAAGCTGGAATTCCTTTGATATGAGAGTCTGTGTTCCCCAGCTGGCTAGAAAACTTCCTTTGCTCTCTCTTCTCGGTCTCATAAATCTTGGAGGTTCTGGCCTAATTTCCACAAAACAGGCAGAAATTGTCTCTAAACATGTTATACTGCTCCACGTGGGCAGCAAAATCTCCTGGCCAAAGGAAATGGCTACAGTGGGAATGGGATGATGCACCCCACTCATCCCTTAATGATGCTTTAATGAACTAGGTGTACTTTTACCGTACTGATGTTGATGTTGTGCTATAGTGAGTGGTGCTGGGGCTCCAAGTATGCTGAGCTTTCCAGAGGTTAGACATCTCTCCATTTTATCTCCAGATGATGATACAGACCAGCAGAAACTGAAAGCTTACTTTTGAATATCAGGGGGATTTTCTATATTATCACTTATTTGCATTAGACATCCAAGAAAATTTTGGGGAAAATGGAAAAATGAGTAGTGGATTAACATATAAAACAAAAATTTTCTCATTAATTTCTTAGAATAAAGAAAAAAATTTAGGTAGGATATATTGTAAGGGTCAAATCAGGTGCCCTAGAGCGGAAGAAAAAGAGATTTAAACAGCTGGCTTTGCTTTCTCTGATCAATCTTCTATCTGCTTATAATAAGGGAATGACAGAAAATAAAATTCTTCCACATTCTCCATTAAAAGGAACTTGGCAGCTGTTGCTGGAAGGTATTTTGGAGCCAATTAGAACATTTTCTTTTAGAAAGAGCAAAGTGTATGTCAGATAATGACAAAAATATCTATTTTTGACCATCTATTTACAACTTTGTGCCAAGTTCTGAATACAACATCCCTAACAGCTTTTTGTACTGGACTTGAAATGACTCCCAAGAAAAGCCAGTTTCTGACCTTGCGACAGCAGTGTGTCTCTGCTGACTTCAGTAAAATTATTCCTGGTTTACAGCAACAGGGGAGGTCAGAATCAAGACACCATTTTAAGTGAAAAATGTGCTGCAAGAAATATTCTGAATTCCAGCTGTCTCAGTAACAGATTTGAAGATACTCCAAGGCATTGCAGGCAGGATATATGAAGCCAGTTTCTGTAACTGGTTTGGGGATCATCAAATTAATTCTTCATTATCATACTCCAGATGAGGTGTCTAAGACAGTACAGGTGTAGAGCTGCAAAACTGGTTTTGTAAATAGTTTGTTGCCTTGACTAAGCTAGCTGCATCAAGCTTTGGCTTGGGAGACATAGACCAGAGGTGCAATATATGACATTTAACAGAATGTGATTGAGGAATGTTCAAGCTCTCATCAGTGAGAGCAGACACACCTAGGAGAGGGAAAACAATCTATTAAAAGCTCAGACAGGGGTGTGAGAATCCTAAATTACCTCTGCACCACATCTGCTGCTAAATTACCTCTGCACCATATCTTGTTAGCTGAGGTGTACCCCAATGCTGATGGCACCCTGGTACTGTCAATCCATGGGCACCTAGAAAAACTAGGGCTGAAGCTAAAATTTTTGTTATTCTTCTTACAAAAGCACATATTCCCTTTCTGAAGAAGAGCAGACTAGAACAGAAAAAAAATGCAATTATTAGCCTGCAATTTTGCAGTGGCGCAGATCAGAATGGGATGTATTGTCTCCCGACTGTTGGCTCTTCAGTATTCAGATTAGGTCCTATTAAAATACCTACAATGGGAAGGTACCTACTCGTGTCACAAAACCAGCGATATCAAGAACTTAGTCACAACATCACGAGTCTGTGTGTCACAGTTTACCTAACAAATTATTTTAACCACATGAATCCTCACATTTCTGTGCTGAACAAAAGTCATTTGCAGATGAGCATTTCTTTTGTGTTGAGGAAAAAAAAATCAGACACTTGGTAAATGGAAATGCTCAGAGCAGATAAAAAATTTTCATAAAAAGATGAACAGCAAAATCACTGCCATACTGTTTAGTACTGTTTTGTAAGATGACTACAAAAAGAAAATAAGATGAAAATGAGAAAGTCTCAACTGAGAGAAATAAATGCTTCATATGTGTTCAACAGAGCATTGTTTTCCAGAGCTTGAAAGGACTGACAGTAATTCTTCCTTGGATAGTCTGTCATCTAACTATTAAAATCTTAAAATATAATTAAAGATTAAAAAATATTACTTTATGCTGCATGGTTAAAATTACACCATTTCTGGCAAAGGGTATAATCACAAAACTCCCTATTTAATTAGCATATGCGTTTATCTAAAAATTTAAAATTAGAATCCAGCACTACGTATTGATCTCTTATTAATATCTATGCTCTAATAAAGTGACAGTCTTTCAAAAATCTACCAACAGAGACCTTTATAATATATGACATGTTTTAAGCTTATTTTATTTAATGCCAGAGAGAATTTCCATTTCATATCTCATCCTTTTATGAAGCTGCTGTAAATGACTTAGCTTAGCTGTTAGATTTCAGACTAATTTCATTTCAATTTGATCTTAATCTTATGTTATTCTTAGGTTTTGTTAAAAAAACTGACACTTACCATGTGGAATAACATGTCAAAAATGTGGGATGTTTAAATTCATGATTTGTGAATTTAGTAAAGATGTAAAATAAAGTATATGATGCCTGTTAGAGTCACAGCAAGATGTAAGTGCCACCTAATGACAAAATGTAAATGAAACTTAATTGTTTACCATATACTTGAAGTTGACATTCTTCTGTGATGAGAATATTTTCAAGATATGATATTATACATATTTTCATGGCAGAACCTTTTCAGGATATGCTGGAGCTTCCAAAAAAGTTCAAGACACTTCTAATACCTTTATTGTTCATGAGCCAAACACAAAAGAGGTTTTTAAGATTAGGAATTAGTTTTCTCTACTGCAATTCTGAAAAGAACAGTCCTAGAAAACAAAGAAAAAATTAATTATTAAAAAATTCATCCATTAAAACAAATCAACATATATGAAATGTATTTCAATTTGTTTCCAGAAAGTACTTAAATATAAAAGATTTGTTTTACAGTTGTAATGGTTACAAAATAGTTACAAATTGTGTTTTGCTTTGGTTTCAAAGAGAAAAGCAACTTCCTGTCAAGCTCATTAGCTGGATAAGCTTTCATTAAAATACTGTCCACTTCACTGGAATACTTTCCTCAAATTCCTATCAATGCCTTCTGATCAACTAAATTCCAGAACAACAAGCCATCTAGGGCACCAACAGTTTCTGTAGCATAGTGACCAGCTGGCTTCAAAATTATGGTAGCCCATCAGCCCATGTTAAATCTTGGGGTTTTACAACTACTTTAAGCTAAACGTTGAGATAAAGAGCAACACATTTCTTCCTCAGTGATTAGCATTCCATATATGTTAGGTGTTCTCTCCTGAGTGTTATATGTTTTAGTTTAACATGCTCCAACATCTAACTAAATAAGTTTAATTTTCTACTAGCTAAAGGAATATTTGCATATGCTGAACCCCTGATTCTGTTCTTAAATTTGCATAAGCACATTTAGACAAAGCAAATGTTTAAGGAATAGGCAGCACTTCAACTGTAAATTGACAACTTCAAATTCTGCTCTCAATTACAATCAGAGTTAATCTCAGTGTCTGTGCATTTGACAAGAGACACAGTCCCAGTTCTATGTTTCTAAAGTTGTTTTTGCAGTAGTGCCACTCTCTTCCCAGGGAAGTTGCTTCTTGCTTTTATCAGTATGAGAAAAATCTATTTTGAAAGCATTGCCTTTTTCCAGGCACACAATTTCAATGTAAAAGAGTTAGATTATGTACTTTATTAAACAAAATTATACAAAAAAATCACGAGAGCTAAGACTGCAAGAGTCTACAGTTTTTTTCCATAAACACTTGTTCATACCTGCTTAGCCAATGCCAATATGTTTTTTTTCTTTCTTGACTCAATCAATTCCAGAATATTAAAACAAACAAACAAACAAACAAACAAACAAAAACCAAAAAACCAATACAAAACCAAAAAACACTGCATTCTGCTCTCTTTTTCAGTGATGGACTAATTCTTTGACCTTAAAGACACCAAATACTTCATGTCTTCCCATCTCTTTTTATGCATGCTTTCCCTCAGTCTGGACTCTCTGTCCTACAATTCTGAAAGAAGAAGATGAATATGTCTGTCCTGCACAGGGTAGTCTGTTTCCCCAGGAACATGTGAGATGCCATCAAACTCCAGATGAGGGTCTGCAACAGGCTTCCTCTGTCAGCTGCACTAACAATTTTTTTTTTGTTTCTGTGTTTTTGTGCTTTTGCTCCCATGCTATATCTACACCATAAAATGCTCAATACCCTTTGTCCCTGCAAAAATTGTTTTTTCTCATTTGAGCAGTGTGGCACTTTTACTACTGTGCATCAGTTTGATAGTGGATGTACTGAACTAACTACAGAGGGTTGAATATAGCAAAAATACTGGCTTAAGTATTTTACACAGGTGGTTTTCTAATTGTACTAATTATCAAGACATTTTGTTCATATAAACCTCTATTTTCGTATTATACCAAGTCATTCACGTGTTAACAAGTGTGCTCACTTTGTGTACTACTTATTCTTTTTGACTCCTTCTTTTCCTGTTCTCAGAAGTTTCAGGCATCCGTACTGAAAACACTCAAAAACCATACTTAAACACTCAAGTAATTAATCATAGATCACAAAGAAATGAAGTTGAACAATGCCTAAATAATCTATTGATTTAAAATAGTGCATCCAAACTATTAATCTGATCATTGGAGATAAGGCAAACAAAAAACAACAAAAAAAATCATTTGCTTGTGAAGAATGTCAGATATAATGAAGGCCTCCTCAAACAGAATTTTTTCTTCTTCAAGCATTTGACGTCTGAAAAATACACAAAATAGAGACTATCTGGAGACCAGCCCTGTAGGAAGAGATGTGGCGTTTTGGGTAGATGGCAATGAGCCAGCAGTGCCCTGGCAGCCAGGAGGCCCCCATGTCCTGGGGGCATCAGGCACAGCATCACAGCCAGGCAAGGGAGGGGATTGTCCTGCTCTGCTCTGGGACAGCCTCACCTCGAGTGCTGGGGGCAGTTCTGGGTGCCACAACCTTAGGACATCAAACTATTGTAGTGTGTCCAGAGGAGTGCAACCAAGATGGTAGGAGGCCTCAGGGACAGGACTTAGAAGGAGCAGCTGAGGTCACTTGGCTTGTGCAGCCTGGGGAAGAGAAGGAGCCCATTACAGACTACATCTTGCTCAAGGGGGAACAGCAGAGGTGGAGACACTGATGTCCTCTTTCTGCTGATCAGAAATAAGACTGGAGGATTTAGAATAAAACTCTTTCAAGAAAAGTCCAGATTAGATATTAGGAAATGGTTATTCACTGAGACGTTGGTTGGCCACTGGAACAGATTCCCCTGGAAGTGGTCATGTCAACAAGCCTGTCAAAGTTCAAGGAGTGACTGGATGATGCCCTTAGTCATATGGTTTGGTTTTAGGTAATCTTGAAAGAAGCAGGGAGTTGGACTAGATGATTCTTGTGGTCCCCTTCCAACTTGAGATACTCTATGGTTCCGTGATTCTGTGACTCTAACACTTAAGTTGCACCTAAATGATTAGTCATATTCTTCCATAAGCTCTGCCACCCTCAGTAATTTAATAGCATATACATATAACCATACACATATATGTGTGCATGCTCCCACTTTTGCCTAATTGTAGACATGTGAGTGATTCCTTGATTTGAATAGGACTACTCACAAATTTAAGCATCTGTTTAAGTGCTGCACTTGGGACTGAACACATAGAAATCAGGATAAAACCCACAGAGTGTCATGCAGTCCCTACCAAAGCCAGTAAGATTCTTGCCACTGCCTGTGGTGAGAGCTGGATCAGATCCAAGCCTGGATTAAGTACTCAGCATGAGAAAGCCACTGAAATGTGCAAGACATTTGTAACTAAAAACATATCTGAAGGAAAGTGGCATTTTCTGATATATAAGCGTGAGATTGTTCCGAATCTGTGACACTGAGAGTCTATTATCTATAGTCATGTATTATCAAAGGGAAAAACTAGCAAGCCTTGTGGGAGTAAGGCCTCTAAGGCTATAGGGAAGAGGGAAAACATCTTCAAAATGAGGCTATGAGTTATGTTTAGCAGGCAACAGTAAGAAAGGAAAGCTTTTCCTTGAATCACACTGCCTTAAACACAAGTGTGAGGTGTTTTGTTTAGCTTTCTTTTTCTTCCAGCTGAGCAATTTTTGAGCCATTCTTGAATACTTCAAAATACAACATTCTAATATTAAATGCAAAGTCATATTTTTCCAGTGTATAACCCTCAGGTAAATGTTAGCAGTCTGGAAGACAAAATTATTTTGAAGCCTGCTCCCCAAGAACATATCCATGAACAGGTTGGGCACTTCACTGGGTTTGTCTACTGCATCCTGGCTGTCAGAGATGACCATATTCTTCATATAATGAGTCTAGAATTCTTCATACAATGAGTCAATCTTGAAAAGAAAAACAAAAAATATTTCTGTATGAGGATTACGTAATCCAAACTTTTCTTTGCCTCTTCTTGAAAAACATCTTTCTGCATACTTCATCCTTCCTTGTCTCATCTGATCATTTTTTTATTCTAAGTTTTATCATCTGGCACTTGAAGTCCTTCAGGATAAGTGCAATCCATTACATGAATTATTCTCCTTTAGCTAAATTATGAAGTATAAGGAAACATAGAGTAAATCCTGATTCAAGACTAGTTCTAAGCAACAGCAAAGTTGCCTGGAGCTGATGTACATCATTTGATCTTAGATAGTCCCTGCACACAAATGGATATCATACAACAAATTAGCAGTAAAATATGAACTACAGGTCACTGAACATTGTTGTTTTTCTATGAAGTAGTTGATTTTCAATACTAGAAATATCTTTGCCCCATTAAAGAATGTTCAACTCAATCAAGGCAGTCCCTTTTATCAGTTTTACATTTTATTTTAACAGCAGGAAGTTACTTCTAATCCAGTCATAATACACAAATCATTTAGTGCCAAAGTGGCCTCAGAAAGGGCCTCAGTGCAAGCAAATTTAGCATGGGAAATTGAAGAAAATTTTCAGGAAAAGTTCCTATTATTCATTGCAGACTGGGGGTCAGAGGAATGAAAATTTCTTTCATGTAGTTATAGAAGGTATAAATATTACTCTTTCAATTTTACATGAATAATAGTATTCACAGTATCAGTTATTATTACTCCAAATTTCCAGTAAGATTTTTCCTTATCAGATTGCTAGGCATGCATAATTATTGAACTACTACATCAGCTGTGGACCCCAGCCTCATCTTAAAGATTCATTTTAGAATATGTTGTCCACAGATTAAAAATCAAAATTGGATTGATATCTTAAATACTATTAATTACTAAATGAATAGCAATTTCCTCACCACCTCCATCTTCTTATTTGTGGATATAGCTAAATTATTTGTTTTATAAAATGAAAAACAACTTTTTTTTTAATGCTGATTTCTACTGTGGTAGATCTAGGAAAATAAGAATAAATAATTTAGAACTAGAAACTTTAAAAAAGAATGGTCTTATAATTATTATTTTTTTCTTTCCTGAGATGCAAGTCTTGGGCAAATCTTGCTAGAGCTGAGCCATGTAGTAGCGCATCAGTGAATTTTAAAGCTGGACATGAGCTTTTAAATAACCTCATTCCCAGGCGGTAGGGCCTAAGCAGAAGCACAGACTAAGAAAAAATCTTGTTCTAAGCAGTGGAAATGCACAAACTCTTGTACTGTGTCTTGTAGCTGATGTTCAGGTCACTACTGACTTTCATAGGTGTTAAGTGCTATACCACAGAACGCACCCTTCTCTTACTAAGAAGTCAAAGTAACTATGTCTTTTGCTGACTGTATAACAGTATATATTTTTCAGTTGCTTATAAAAGTGTAATAGTACATGCTGCATGCCTTCTTCAATAAGGTGAACTTTCAAATCAAAGCTTATATTAAATATTTGTATTAGAAAATTATTTCGTTTCTAGCGCTGCTTACTAAACTTTACTAATGAAGCATACAAAAAATATTTTGCAGCCCAGCCTAGCCCATGCTGTGGTAATACTGTGTGTTCAAGGTTTGCCTGGTTTCTGGAGAATAGCAGATTGTCACTTTCTTCCCTGTTTCTATCTCCTGTCTTCATGCAGGGTTCCCCAAATGGAGAGTGTGTAGCATGGTCCAGCAGAGAAACTTCAACTAGAGGTGGTCCAGCAATGGTGCCTAGGTATGTGATGTCTGCACAGCTTGCCCTGCAGCTGTGAAGTTGTGTCCTAAAAGCTGTTTTGTGAGGAAGAAAATCCTGCCTCTCACGTTGCTGCTGACATGGAGTGAAACAGGAAAAATTACATGAAGAAAGCCTGTGGGTGATATTCTCCTCCAGCACTAACTTGAGATGGGAGGAGCTCAGGTGCTTTGGGGCAATATGATTAAGCAGAAGTTATACACATGAATGAAATGTAAATCTCAGAAGATGCTTTTTCAGGATTTTGGTGCCAGTTTTGTGATAATTTTGTGCCAGCTGGACTTTTAAAGTTTCTCTACAAATACACAAGTACCAGTGTAAATCCGCACAATGAAATCTAGTGTCTCTCAAAGCTTTTGGGAAGTTTGCCAAGCAACCTCTGTGGGTTTATTCTTAAACGTGTATGGCTCAATGTCTTACTAAAAAGGGGACACAATTCAAGTTATCTTTCTTGGTATCAAACAGATTTCAGTATGCTGAAATCCAGAATGTTTTTAACGATGCCAACTTGTTTTCTGATGCCAGTCTTTTACAACAGTTCAGATATTTATTTGAGGGCAAAAAAAGCTTTGCAATTCATACAGGTTGAGAGAGCAGAAGCAGTGAGATATATCACATGTTCAAAGATTGTAGTCCTAGTCCACCTGGTTTGCAGTCAGGATTATTTTTAACCTCTGCAACGTGCAAATTCAAAACATATAAGCAATTTTCTCCTACAAAGTTGTCCTGTTCTGAAAAAAAGTCTAATTCAGCATTTTGGTTTTGAACCATTACCATCTGCTTCTTTTACTCTGAGTTTTTCAGAGTACTTTACAGAGTTTTCCTAGCAAAATCATATTTGACAAATAAAACTAATGTTATGCTTTGCATCTAAAAGATCACAAATACTGTTTCCACTATAGCCACCCTTTTCTTTCATGAGCTGCATGTGCCCTAGGAAATATTCTTGTTTATAATTAATTAAAAAATGGGTGACTTATTTTTAAAGATGTATTCCCCTTGTAATTTGGCTTTCATGAACTGCACCTGCTCCAGCTGTAGAATCATTGATCAATCATGTGCACAGAGACACAATACTTTCCACAAAAGTGCATTAAAAGGTAGAGCAATCAGACAGTTTCCTTTTGAAAACATGATCTGTGCTTCTGGATTTGCTCATGAATACCTCAGGTGGTGTTGTACAAGAAAACTCACAAATAAATTGGCTTTTATTCTGTTTAGCCCAGGCAATAATTCCTTTTCAGGGTGCTTCATTTTCATTTAGTCTCTGGTTCAATTCTGTGCTGACAGTTTGCATTAATGTAGCAATGTGTTAATTGAACATAAACCACAATATAAATACAACATCTCTGTCCTGAAATTAATAACCATCATTTGTAAACCATATCATCTATTTTATTGTAGAAATAATTTACTGATGGGCCATTTTATGCTTAGCAGTGATTAAGAAACTGTGCAATTTACAACAGAAACAAATAAAAGCCATGTAAAATGGGTAATAAAATGTGTGTACATGTATATAAATTTGTTGATATGAAACACAAATTAAAAATTTAAATGCTTCTGTAATATAAGGCAAAGTAGAAGGGGCTTTTCTTATTATTATCCCTCAAACTGATATGCAGCCCAATAAAAGATCCAAATTTACAGGAGGATTTGCTTTATATAAAAACAAACCCTTTCAGTAGATGGAAGCATCTGTTTCAGCCATTAATAACACGTGTAATGTATATGGTGCTTTGAACTAAACGTTTCCATTATGACTGAAAGCCCATTTGCAGCGACAGCAGCAGTGCCTGGGTGTGATCAGTCATAGTGTCACCCTAGCATACGATCGCTGCTGCAGAGCAGGAGCTCGGGCATATGCTTCGCCAGAGCTCTCTAATGTCACTCTCAAGCAGCAGGGGGGAAACATTCAGTGCACCTTGACACCATTAGTGTGGAAAGTAGCTTAGGTTCCTGTGATTTGCTTGGCAAGTACACTAAGTGCTGGTACATGTTTCTAAAAGTTAAGTTGCCACACTGAAACTTATTCTGGGTTTATGATTTATTAGCAGTTCTCTCATGTTCTCTCTCCTGATAACAGCAAAATGGTATCCTTTCCTCATTCTTCCCCAATTCTTTCTTCTTTTTAGAGGTTTTAGCAAAAGTCACTTATAAACAGAGGTTTAGGATGAAGTCTTTAAGTTTTTAAAATGAATGAAGGAAAGGCTGCACCTGCATTATTGACCTTAAATGCTGTTAGCTAATGTAGCGCAAAGGCATTCAGCAGATTTTTCACACCAACGTTTTCTGGGCAGCATTCCAAAACATAGCAGGAGTTTAAAATGACCCCAGGTTTGTGAATGTGAATGGAGCCATTATAGGGTAATCGTCTTTCCCAAGCTTTAAGTTACATTTACCGGCTTAGACTGAACTAAGGACTTTTTTCTAAATTAGAAGCTTTAACTCCTTATAAAGTTAATTCTTCTGCAGGTTTGGTTTGTTGTTTTTTGGGGGTTGGGTTTTTTCAGTAATGCACAATGAAACCATTCTAGTTTGTCTTTGCAAGAAAAGTCTGCAATGACTTGACAGATGCAAATATTATAGTGCTCTCTTTGATGAAAATTAAGAGATCATTTTAGTGCTCAGGCTTTCAGTATCACATTTACACCCCTTACATATAAATTTGGTGTGTGGCTTTGCTAATGTCCTGCAATACATTATCAAAAAACATGTTGACTATGGGGAACTAACACACTTAGGGCTGGAACAACGAAATTTAATTGCAAAGGTCTCTACAAAATAATTGTTTGAACTATTGTCTGGAACCTGTAAAGAGTAAAAAACACCTGGGTTGATGCTGTGTGTTCTTTAAAAGCCCCAGCTGCGTGAACTCTGTAAATAGGGGGGGTTCCCTCTTCAACATTATTCACATGGCATATCTGCCTCCCTAATTTTGTATTTTGGAGTAGTGCTGAATCCAAGTTCTGCAGCTGGTAAGCTCCTAGTACTCCATAGAATCACACTGGAAGCCTGTCAGCATAATTTCACAGAAATCATTTTGTTTCTGTGAAATGTATCACTATGATCAGTTCAGTAGCAACCATGAGAATACAGTCCCACAGAATGGCTGTTCTGCTCCACAGGGCATGCTGTGTTGTTTAAGCAAATTTTTTTAAAAAAAAAGTTTCTTTCTTGGAGTTAAATACTTTTTCTTTTACAGTATTAGGACTTTTTCTTGTGGAGAAAGAGGATATCCCTTTTTAGGGTGGTGAAAGCCATTTTTAAACACCTACATAAAAAAGTCATAACAAACTCCTGAAAACTGGCATGTGTGAGCAGTAAGACCAGAGGAGATTCTCTTCTTTGTCTAAATCATGTCTAAGTGAAATTAGTGTCCTTCATACAGTGGTAAAACCACTAAGTTTTTGTAGTTCAGGCTATTCATGTTTTATTGAAAAACATACATTGCCTATGGGAATAAAATGACATTTTTAAGCTTGGTAAGTTGCTTACTTTTCCTGCTTGTAGCTGAAAATCAGAAACTAGAATTAGTTGGGTTACTAAAACAACTACATTTGTCCCGAGGCCATGACCAAGTTTGGTAGCCCAGTGAGAAGGGTGCTTCTGTCACAAATACGTAGGAGGCCCTCGGTCTGTCAAGCAATTAAGTGGACCTGAATAATCCTATGTAATTAAGCTTCTTACTGCATAATTATCTTTATTTTAAATGTGTCTTTTGATGAAACATCTGTTCCCTGCTCTAGATTTGAAAAGATATACCCATGCACATGATGAAAATGGTGCTCGTGAGGCCATGACACATGGTGCTGCTGCTCACTTCCTTGGCGACAAATGTTATAATTTGCTCCGTCTTTGCATGCAAAAGGCAGGTGCTGTTGCATCCGCGGCCTGCCTTGCCTGACCTCCACGCTCGCTGCAGCTGCCTTTCACATTGTTACCCAGAGGAATAATTGTGTCTGAAAACCCGGCTGAAGAGCATCACGCAATGAGGTGGGGAAGGGACACTCCCAGTGTAAGCGCTGCCAGAGCTCTTGGAGGTGGCCCTGACAACCTGCTAGGCAATAAGCGATTTAAAAAAAGCCAAAAACAACAACAAAAATACCATCCCTTATAATAGATTTTCTTTTCTTTTTTCTTTTCCTCTCTGACATCAAATACTGCTTGGCTGCTGCTATAAAGAAGGCTGTTGAATTTTTGTTAAATGTGTTATCATTTCACAGATATTTTCAATTTGCAGATGGTATACCTTCTTTTACAAGCTAAAGTCTCTACTAATAGAAGTACCTGGTTTTTAAAGCAGAGAAAATTTCTACTAAATGAAGGAATTCTTTTCCCCTTTGTCTTATATAGTACATTTGCTACTAACTGTGGTAGCAATGTATAATACATGTGCCACAAACTTTTACAGTTAGTTTCTATTTCTTTTCAACAGAATCACATGGAATGCTGGTGAATTGTGCTTGACAACTCTAAAGACCATGGTGGAAGTTTCTATTTACTCCCTTTGAGTGTGGGATGCAAAGGAATGCATCCTTAGGCTTCTCAGAACTATGAATTGCCTCAGGTACAATTTCTGCAGACCACCAACCACAAAGACATCTGGGTCTCACTAATTATCCCCTCTTCTTCGTATGATATTTGCATCTGTATCTATAGGAGATCATGTACAAACACTAGAGAGGCCTGTTTTGCAGTCTCATGGGGTCCATGTTCAAGAGGGGAACTTACCCACTTTCTGGTTGAACCTATAGATATGCTGCCGCAGTATGGTTCACAGTCAGATTCAAGGTTTTTAAATTTGGCCCTCTCTAGTAAAAATTACTAAAGGCACAGCTGCTAACTTCTGTAGGAGATGGGCTAGATATTTATTTTTCAGTACTACTCTAGTACATGCTTTTATACTGGGTTGGGGTGTGGGTACTGCCAGAGAGCAGCTGAACACTGTGCTTGCAGCTGTAGGTGATGGCAGAATCATAAACACATATGATTACTCCTGGATTCTCACTTACCTGCTCTGCTACCATACAAACTTTTTTTTAATTATCCAATTAATTGCAAAGTAGACCACACTACTGAAACCTCAGTTTGATGGCTCTTTTTGATAATACATGACAAATAGTTGAGAGAGATTAAACTTGTGTGACTTTTGCTGGTGAGCACATCTGAATGAGCTGTTGAAAATGGCCTGGGGAGGTATATAAACAGGCTGACATTCTCCTGTATTTAGAGTTCCCAGGCACAGCCTTGGCTAAATTTTGAAAATGTTCTGGAAGGAAAGAGTTCTAAGCAGCATCCTGTCAGCAGCTCTGACTACTGTCATGCATCTGATTTTCAAAACAAATTGATCCACTCTGCTCTAGGAATTCTGTGGTAAAACATTTGGTCTGAGTTGTCAGAATTCCTGGACCTTAATTTTTCATGACAATGCTTACTAACACCTCTGTGCCTAGCATTTAAGGCAGGGTGACAGTAGTATTATCCAAGAGAAATTGAAGTCTGGAGGCACTGTTGGAGAGGGCAGAGTGGGATGATCAACTGTGTGTAAGAGTCTCAGGTCCCTGACACAATGAGGAGCTTTCTGGCCCACACCACACCCAGCCAGTGCTGATCATCATACCTTGGCCCTTTCCCCTCAGAACCTGTCATAAATCACTGGGGGCAAGACATGCTGTCTCCTTGCTCCCTTACCTTTTTGTTCTGCCACTCAAGGAGTCCCATCATATTCAGGCATCCAAACTGCAGTAATTTCCTGAGCACACCATTTTATCTGAAAAAGCAACATGTCATGCTGATGTGATTGAAACCATAATAATGGTAATGGCAACATATCACATTGTCCTCTATTCATGACTTTGACCATGGCGCCTACTGTCACCATATATATCTGTATATTGCATTATCCCTTTAAAATTGCCTTTGCAAATAGATTTGCCTCTGGTTTTTTCATGAGGTACAAGCACAAGGTCCTTCTTTGAAACTGGTAATAGTTATGGGACAAAATATTTGAGAACTCCCCTGAAGAATTTTCAGAAACTAAACAAAATTGAGAAATAGGTCAACAGGAATCTCACAAAATTGAACAAAAACAGAGAGGAACATCTGCCATGGAAAGGAATAACCTCTTGCAGAGAGAGATGCTAGGGACTGTGTGGTTGAACAGAGTCCTCAGGTTGCTGGCTGCAGCAAGCTGAGCATGAGCCAGCAATGTGCTGGTCAAACACACCTGGGGCTGTTTCAACAGCAACATGGCCAGTCAATCACTGGATGGAATTCCCCTTCTGCTAAGAATTTTTTGACCACATCCATATGCTGCATTCAGTTTTGGATTCCCCAGTGTGAGATAAAAATCAGATTGAATTTAGAGGGCCAGTGATGTGGTTGGGCTTAGGGCCCATGAGGAGAGGCTGGAGGACTGGGCCTGGTTCAGCTTAAGAGGGGGCAGCTCCAGGGCTCTTAAAGCAGACCCCACTGCCTGTAAGGGGTTGTTGTAGCTGGAGCCTGGCTTTCCTAAGCAGGCCACAGGGGGAGGGTGAGGGACACGACACCTCCCTGGGTGTCGTGGGACTGGCCATGAGGAAACCTTTCCCCAAAATACAGATGAACGGTGAACTCTTTCCCTGAAGTGCTTGGTTTGACTCCTTGGCTGATGCTGCTGAGGAATATATCAGACCAAAAACGTCCTGAGCTCCATCCCGACCTGAGTTTTTCTCTGCTTGCATCTTGTTCTTTCCCTTGGATGCAAGACACCTTAATCTGCTGTTGGTTTATAAACATATCTTCACTGTTAAGCAATGTGATTTTCTACTCAACTGGTCTTCGTTTGGAGGAGTGTTGCTATAGGACACGAAAGAACACAAGCTCACATCGCTGTTCTCAAGGTGAAGAAAAAGGGAAGTTTATTTTCTGACTCTAACATTTATAGTTTTCCAAGAGTGACAGTGGATTGGAGGGTGACAGTGCCAGCTCTCCAATGACACTTGACAAACTAACAGTCTATCAACTTTCTCCTCCTCCATAAAGGAATTCTGTAAAGTTATTTACAGAAAGTGTGTGAGAAAGTTCACTACAAGAATGTCAATATCAGAAGGCTTAGAAAATCTTAAAAAAACTAGGGTGACAGAGGAGGTGATGCTCATGTTGTCCTGTATCATAATGTGCTTCTGCTCTAAAGATTTCTTTTTTTTTTTTTAATTTAGACAACTTTCCAAGCCTTTTTTGGTTCAGACTGTTCTCCAAATGATTGCGGTTGCATGGTTCTTTTATTTCTGGTAATGGGTTGGGGAGACTTTAAACTCATGTTCATAGCTTTTTCTTTAGAATGGTGCCATTTGTGGCAGTAGATTGTAACTAGGCTGAGGACCAGACCCAGACCTGGTTTTACAGGTTTGGGTTTTTTCCATTGTTGTAATAATATCCCAAAAGGTAGACAAATTGTAAAGCTGTTGAAAATTTGAGTTTGGAACAGAAATAATTTTTACACATGAGCCACCACAATGGAACTTTAGCACCCAATGATGAGCAATGTGTCCCTCCCACTGTCATACTGCTAGTTTGGCCCTCCTCTGTACTATTTGACAGAGGCTGGTCCCAGGACAGATGAAGGAGAAAAAAGCCTGAGTAGAAAACAAATAAGTTAAGGAGCCAGAGAGGAAGAAATAAAAAGTAGAATTTGAATGTGGTAGGTAAGAACTGATAATGTCAGGATATTTGAAATGTGATCTTGAAGAAGTAAAGCTAAATAAATTGTCACAAGGGAGAAAGAAGGGAAGAACTAAGAATTAAGGTTTCCCCCAAATCCCAAAAATGCACAGTTTTCTATTTTTGTGGTGGAATATTTAGCCTTAGCCATGTTGAGTAATTTTGCATTTTTCTGGCTTTTTACCTACATATACAGGCTGATTTCTTAGTCTTTTTCCAAGGTGAAGTTCCATTGAGGTCAAAAGGGACACCAGGAAATATAGGTCTTGCTATTTTAAATTGCAACTGGGGGCAAATACACTTTCTATAAGTAGCAAAGATATAGCAGAATATTGAAATTACAGTAACAGAGCTCTGATTATGTTGAATTCTTGCAGAGTTTTTAATATAATTTCCACTTGTCAACATCTACTTCAGATGGTTTTATTGCTAAAGACAGTTAGCAATTTAGATAAAATGTATTTTATGAATACTATCTATCCACAGTCTTCTCTGTGAAATACTCAACTGCATAGAGAATTTTCCTTTTAAAGACTTTGAATACTGACATGAGAATTGCTTTACTTTACAATAAAATGTGCAAATTGCATTCCCATTTTGTGTGCTCTGTATTGCAAATTGCCTTGATTGAACTCATTTGAATGGCTTGTATGCTGGATGGGTGTGTAATGGGTAATAAGGTTTTTTAATGTTTTTTTATGTTGTTTTTTTGTTGGTTTTTGGTTTTTTTTGCTTTTTTTTTTTCCCAAAATGTGTTCCAATGAAAACTCCCTTTCATATATTTAAAAAGCCCTCCCAGGGCATTTCATTATCAAAGAGCAAAGATCGAATTTTCAAAAGAAAAACACCTGCATAGAAAACTGCTCCATCATTCCTTCTGTCTTAGTTCTGCTCCTGAATCTGTTCCTGATCAGTTCTAGTTCTGTTTCTCTTTCCCAGCTTCCTATACATGCAGGCTGCACATCGTCCAGTATATGGATGACATCTTCTTCTGCAGAATGTCCCATGTGAGGGAAGAGTGCTGTCACTGAACTAATAAGGCAAAAAAACCTTTTTTGTTTACACTGATAAGGATCTGAAGACACTCAGTAGAGGTCTCCACCACTGTTGTACTATGAGAAAGGGGTTAGGCCTTTGGGAGCAAAAAGGAGCTATTTTAAACAATTTTTTTAAGTGATTAGGAAAAAATCTCTTACTGCATTCAGTAAGACTTTTTCAGTGTTCACACAGTCACTGAAGGATCTGTTTTTTGAGAGTTTATGGAGCTTGTATGGAGTGCCATTCCACACTTTATTTAGCAGGTTTACAGGCAAATGTTTCTTTGGAACAAAAGGAAAAGATTGTTGTCTATGTGATAGAAAATGGGTGGAGGGAATGTGTTTCAACAGATTGTAGCTTACAGGAGTTTCAGGTCAGAACACAGGTCGCAGCTGGAAAGGCAGGTTAAGACCTTGCTGTCTTTAGAGAATTCTTCTAGCACTGTAAACCTGACACTCAGTAACTTAACTGTGTATAGATGCATTTGCTAAGCATGGTGTTCTCTGCTCAACAGCTGGAGTTGCCACTCAGTGCTGGAGCTGAGCCAGTATTCTGTCTCCACCAGTGGTCAGCCCTCAGCCAGAATGGAATCTACTCTTTCTAAAGTTACAGAGAAAAATTACCCAAAGACACTTAAGTTTTTTAAGAAGAATTAGAAAACAAACAGAAAACTGTCACTTCATTCTTCTCTTCTTGGGTTTTTTTAATGGAAATAGTTGTTTCAGTACTACTTCTTACTTATTAACTCAAATCTCTGGAAAGCTTTTTGCCTACCAGTTTTTTCATGCAAGGCTTCTGGCACTGGACAATCAAGTGGAGTATCCACACAGAGATTGGAAATGTGAAAGGGATTTGGAGCAAGCAGGTAAAGGAGGAAGGAGTACTGCAGAAGAGCTGATGATGCATGGAGGATGAGGAGCCATTTGAATGGGTCATGTTGACATGGCAAGTAGAGAATTAGTAGCAGGAAAGATTGTGCTGATACAAACTGAACAGCATTGAGGAACCTTTTTCATTTCCCTTTCTGCTTTTACTGCCAACATTGTCAAAGGGTCTTAATTTGTGTACTGCAATGAAAGTTTGGTTGCCATCCACTAACATTTTATGAAGAAGGGATATTTTGTAAATATAAATATAAGTTTGAGATTTTGTAGTGAAAAGGGTTCTTAAAGCCACCTGTGCCCAAACCCCTCCACAAAAGCTTCTGAAAGGGAATGTGCAGGGTCTACCTCCCTGCCTTTCAGCCACTTTTTATTCTAGGGATGATGGGATAAAAGAGCAAGCAAGAGAAAAAGGAGGAAGTTTCTATAACACGTTAGGATAGTAATATTTCAGACTCTGTCACTCAAACTGGAGTTTTGTGTTAAAAATTATGTGTAAGAGATCTCAATACAGAAAAGAAATAAATGAAAACCCCTTTCTTGGTGTTTCAGAGTGAAACTGCTTTGTTACTTAGTGTGAACTTAAAATTCCTTTGCAGTTGGGTGTCCTTGGCTTATATTTGATGTCTCCTTTTGCTTAATACATTCCCTTGAATAGTCTCTGAATTCTGGATAAACTTTTCTCATCTAAAAATCATATTATAGTGTCTCTGGATATTGTAATTTTCTTCTTCTTTCTGCATGTTAGTATTAAAGCCTCATAATTACACTGAAAGCTTTAAAAACCCTCTGTGGTAGGCATTTAACAACCCATTTGCATATTTGATATAGCACCTTAAAAAGTGTAAATTCAGGACCATAAAAAGAACTTGTAGGAACAAGAGAAAAAGAGCAAGGAAGCATGAAAATCTTGATCTTGCTACAGACTGTTCTTTGAATGAAACAAAAGCAACAGCAACAAAAAAGGCACATTGTAAAATCAGTTGCAAACTGAACTTTTTCTTAGTCATGGTCTCTACCTTTACACTGGATTGATGGTACCTTTGTTGGTCTTGATCCTTTGAATTTCAGAGTCCCTGTGTGTACCATAGGATATGTTTGGTCTTCTTGTTGATTTTGGTGTTTGTGGGTTTTTATTCCTCTTCTAAAAAGAGTAATTGAGATTTTGGAATAAAAAAGAAAGTTGACCAATTTATTTGGTATTTGGATCACTTGTAATCTAGGAAATGAACATTGGATTACAGATGGCTTAGCATTATTAAGTGGTAAAGGCACAGGAAATTGCTTATATCCTTTAAGGCCCTTGTTCTTACCTCAGTTCAGCAAAGAGAAAAAATTAAGGATAATATCAGCTTTAAAAAATTACTGAAAACATTATCTTATTTACATAGTACATTGTGTTAAAAAGAGTGTATCCCTGTTAGCCAAAAATTACATAAGTAGATATGCAAAAACCTCAGAGATTTAAAAATTAAAAGGTTGTTCTTCTGGACAATGTTAGTTATTGCTCTGCACTCAGAAAAATATTGTTCATATTAGAACAATCTGAAGTATACATCAGCTATCTAGTTTACAGCAAATTATTGCAATGACTTCTGCTCTAGCTGTGTTTTTCTAATTTGTATTATCCTTAGGTTTCCTCTATTTCTAGATAGACAATTGTACTTAAACTTATAACTGAATTATTGATTACTATCCCCAAGCCCTGGTTAATATTTTTGTTCACTGTTCTGCTCATGATTCCTAAATTAGAATGACCATTCTCTGAGATCCTGATGTTACAAGGTAGTTTACTAAAACTAACCCATGACCTTTCAATAAATTATTTCTAAGCTATCTGTTGTCCTTTGATAACTCAGGGCTGCTTTTTTCTTTGAGTTGGCGATATCAAGAGACAAATGCAAAACCTCTTCCTAAAAGCTCTTTGGGGATTTCCTTTGATTCAATTTCCTTTAACAACATGTAAGGGAATTGCCGGAGAGCACCATCCTTCACTAATACCTCTTAGGATTAGTTTAGTCACCTCTGCTGTCAGAGCTACCTCAGCAAGCAATGTCAACAGTATTGTAAGTACTGGGTAGTAGTAACTGGTGGACAAATATACAAATCCAAAATTTAAAGCATTATTAGTCACATTCTAGTTGTGTGGAGTGCTGTGAAAGAGTTAGAAAGTACGCTTTCTCTGCCTGGGCAGTACTGAGGCATTGCTATACTCAGAAAAAGAACCAAATCCCCTGAAAGCAAAGCATTAATTTAGACTGTCCTTTTTAAATTCTGTACGCAATCCCCCCTGTAAGAAGTGCGCTCAGTGAAGAGGGAAAAATGCCAAGCAGGATTTTCCAGAAAAATTCTCCCAAGTGTTTTCATCAGTATACCTATCTTTACATTCATAAATGTTTCCAAAAATAAGATTGGGTAATATTGTTTCCTTAAAAAAAAAAAAAAAGGCAAACCCACCCTTTTTGAGAAACACTTTAAATGCTGTCCTCACCAATAATCTATATGCTGTTCACACTGGTGTCTAACACAAATCTCTCTTCTCCTCTCTTCTCCTCTCTTCTCCTCTCTTCTCCTCTCTTCTCTTCTCTTCTCCTCTCTTCTCCTCTCTTCTCCTCTCTTCTCCTCTCTTCTCTTCTCTTCTCTTCTCTTCTCTTCTCTTCTCTTCTCTTCTCTTCTCTTCTCTTCTCTTCTCTCTTCTCTTCTCTTCTCTTCTCTTCTCTTCTCTTCTCTTCTCTTCTCTCT